>JAKWJA010002498.1:25646457-26305839 GCA_027704765.1 Solanum habrochaites | reverse complement strand
ACCATTGCCCTTGTCACTGCCGTATCTCCATAACAATGCCAGCATATCTATTGCGTAGGTAATTTGCAATATGTCCATCAGGTATCAGGTGGTATACAAGTTGGTCACTCAAAAACCTGCAATGTAGCTACATATAACCCGCAGTCCATACAATAAAAAAACATGTAAAATAAATTGTAAAATATCGTACACAGATATTGTAGGACCAGATTGACAAATACTACAGGCTATCGTCTTCTGTTGCATGATACTTCAGCATATCAATGTTGAAAGAATATGGGGACTCTAAAGGTACACCTGTTTGTTGTGTCCTTGTATGCCATCAGAACTGACCAGTTTGTCCGCTCATTGTTTTTACAAAGGAAACACTGTCAATCAGGTAAGAAGGTACATCACTTGACAATTTTTTATCTCGTCAGAATATACACGTTTCCTGTGCCCAGAGGAAAGGCATCACGCGTATTACCCTTATTAAATTAAACCACAGCTTAATACCCAATGAAATCTACTCATAATGATTGGAATTATAAACACATCCACCCAGATGCCATGAACCCAGTGGTATTGAAAACCTTTCATCGTTGAGTATTGACCGCCCATGTACTGATACAACCATCTTGCACGATCATGTGTTCTTGGGTACTAATATCATCATAGCTCCATTGTCTATAATACCTATCATGGGTATGTTGATATGTGTGATGAACAAAACAATGACTGTTGTGTATCTGTATTGATCCATGCTTCGAAGTTTTGATTTTTTACGGAGGTAGTAAAAATAACATCGATGTGTGCAAATAAAAGATAAAAATAATACGACAGTGAAACTATTTATTAAAAAAAAATACGGGTTGCTGAAAGTGATATATGATTTGATATGTATAGCATGACACGAACACAATGTATCAGATACATCCTTATTAAAAAGCATCTATTTAACCCCCCCCCCCCCCCACATGATCAGTACCAACAGTTCTTAGGGCTGCAGACATGACATAAACCAATTCTAGTGCAGAAAAGACAACGACATAACCATCATTTCAAACCCAAGAAGATGCTTTTGATTTGTATTTATTCTCTGATGGCTTCCTGTAGCATTAAGCGTATGAAAAGATGTTATCAAATTGTAACCAATAGCTGCAATTTTAAAAATTTTAACAATCAGACAGTCAAAATTATTATAGAACTTAATGTTGTGAATGTAGCTTTAAGAAGCCCTGCAGTAACACACTCAATAAAGCTCATCAATAAGATATGAAGGGGCTGGTTTGTAATCTCACATCATTGAAATGGAAAATTGGACGCATAATCAGTCATGACCGCTTCCTTTTTCACTTGATCCAAATGAAGTACACTAAGGGATTTGAGTTCTCGAAGGCATCGGATACGTGAATGAGGAGTATTATTCGATTACGGACAAACAAATATATGTGTTGGAATATCAATTGGTAAGTGACTGTACGAAGCAAACTTTGATTTTCTGTAAACTCCTGGTTATTTGCTTTTTTTTTTCATTTATAGGCAGACTCCTAGCTCAGCAATAAGCGCTATTCATGGCTTCGTCGTGGATCCGGAGATATTGAACCAGCTGGTGTAGAATCCTACAGGTTTACAACTGATAGCTAAAAAATATATTGATGAAAGATGAATATTGATATGATACACGACATTAAATTTACCGATGTATCTGCGTTCATTGTTCCTTCAATAAATGATGAGACGTTTGTGCTGATGAGCACTCCTGAATAAAAATATACTGAGTCATTTTATGCTACCTTAAACATCAAATAATTATACAAAAAATAATTTTTAATGTATCAAGGACAGGTAACAGCAAATACGAATTGTATAGATAGACAAACAAAGTTAACTAGTCACATAAATATGATCTTGCACTGGAAGTATCACGTACACACTAAATAAAAAGTTTAGTACAATATACAGTACTTGGAAAATACATATGTGAACATTACAATACATGTATCAATCTTAATCCAATAAACTGTAATGTATCATAATTATCACTAAAGCAGCAAGTATAATAATAAATAATTAAAATTAAATACGAATAATTACCTTGCTGTTTCACATGTTGTCAAGTATGATGAGTATCTGAATTTGGGGATGAAGTTCTGAAAACGTACATTCATGACTTGATGATTACTTCAACGTATCTTCAGTCTTTATCTTTGTAAAGAATTAAGTTAATGATTAAATTATAGAATGTTATGTACAAATTTAATAAAGTAAAGTAAACCTGATTGTCAACATCAAGTTCCACTTGTTCGCGAGAGGTAGCTTGGGGGCAATCATTGCATTCTTCATGGATACTTCAACAATGTTTGGTGTAGACTGCCCGCCCAGAGCCTTAATTAAATGAATTTGTAACACATGACATATGAAATTATAAAACACAACGAAAAGACAGAACAAAATCAATTACCTTTGATTGTTGGCCATCTATCCATTCTTAGAAGTCATCACCTCAATGTGATTAGCCTTATCAAATTCACAAGATACTCACATATTTGACTGTCAACACTAATCAAAAAAAATTACAGATTCAAAAATTTTATTAAGATTAACATTAAAAATAAAAATCGTTACTTACGTATTCCTTCAGTATGTTGTTTCAGTTCGTCAATACAGGAAATACAGACGTATCATTTTGAGACTTGTGATGATACATGGGCCGGAAATACATTAGCAGGCGGTGTATGTTCTTAGCTGGCAACCCCCCGTTGAGAAAGACTGATGTAATTGCGGCTTTGACTGGTTGACAATTTGCGAACCCTTTGTTTTATGTGTATCAGTATTCTTTCTCCTCTTGGATGGTGGTGGAGATGATGTATAGAAAACGAAGGATCTTATCAATAAATGATAGGAGGGCTTGTGAAAAAAAATCCTCAAAACCTGACTATCTTTAGTATCACTTTTTTGCACCCCAGGGGCGTAGATACTTCATTTATGTTGATCTTGGATATCGGTAAATCAAGAGATTCCACCTCATCTTGAGTTGGTGCAATGTTGAACAAGTATTCTGACAATTAAAAATGTTTAAATGTTTATAAAACAATGTTTTGTATAAAAAAAACAATCTATTTACAACAAATATTATAAAGCTTATTGATACAATATTAAAAGGATAATTTAAATTAATGGTACCTCGAGAAATGCTAGTCATTAACTTTTCATATTTGGGCTTTTCAGCCACCACTGTCCAACTTACATAACCTCGGAATACCATCGCCACTTTAACAGCAAGTCTGGACTTAGAGTAGAGCACATTCGTAAATCCAAACGTTTAGTGATAGGCATACCAAATAATAGATACAATCTGTTTGCTTTGGTGAAGTTTGCTGAGTGATGTAATAAGCTTATTAAATGCAATCTGACCCCAAGGCTAACATTTCATACCTACCATCTTCGACCCATTAGAAATTTCTTCAATACGTATGAATGTTCACCAAGATGGATAACAAGAAAGTATTGATGAAGTCATTTAATTGCCATTTCCACGATTCTGGTGTGTCTCCCAATATCCCATTGCCAAAAGCTGCATCAATCGACTCTTGTCTATACCATTGGGACAATCGGGAAATTATTTTTGTAAAACGGCCTCGGAGTGAATTAGGATACGAAAATTCTACATCTCCTTTGCATTTAGGCCAGTTACAATGGCAAAATTCCTTCATTCCAAACACCAATTACATTCACATTTGTATGCCGAACATGCAGAAATCTTTATTTTCTGTCCACTTCCAACAACAGCAAACTATTTGTAATCTGACCTGAAATTACATTTGGAATTTCCAAATATGCGGTCCAAAAAGGGTTTTCTTAAACAGTGCCACGCCCCTTCGTCTTTTATAGATAATTTGATTTTATTCACAAAATAAAATGAAAGTAGCCCAAACCTCAATGCAGATGCGCCGGAATTTTTTAATAACATAATGCATGCCCTGTTTATACAAAAATGAAATAACATAAGTCATGCACTGCATTATATGAATGTATATGATACATTCTATAACTGGCACTATTATATTCTATAAAAACAATCATATCAGTTTTTAATTGAATGTGTATGATACATTAAAGTGAAAATTATAAGAAATAGGAATATAAGATGTTATTGAACATCTTATTAACTGAACTTATAAACAGGTTAAATAGACTGGGTGTATCTTGATTACATCCACAACTGTACCACAAAGTTTATTTTACTAACCCCCCCCCCCCCCCCCCCCCCCCCCCCCCTAACAACACCAAATTATTACCATATTATAGACCGTAACTGAAAACACCATAATGCCTTCGAGGATGTATGTCGATTACATTCATATAACATGGCCAATCTATTTATATGCCTAAAACAACCATCAATTCAGTTTTAATTGAATGTATATGATACATTAAAGTTAAAATTTATAAGACATAGGAATATAATATGCATATGATACCATATTATTAATCTGAACTTATAAACCAGTGTAAATAGACCTGGTGTACTGATACACCACAACGTACACACCGTTTATTTAGCTAATAACAAACACACCAATTATTTACATTTCTAGACCTTAAAAATGAAAACCACATAATGCTTTTAGGATGTATGTGATACATCTATAACTGGCATCTATTATATTCTAAAACAACCATCATATTCAGTTTAATTGAATGTATATGATACATAAAGTTAAATTAGAAGACATAGGAATCAGAATATGCATATGATACATTTATTAACTGAACTTATAAACAGTGATAAATATACTTGGTGTATTGATACTTCACAAATGTACCCCACAGTTTTATGTACTAATAACAACCACAAAATTTTACCATATTATGACCTTAAACTGAAACAACATAATGCTTTTACTAATCGAAAATTTACTGAAGAATCTTAAAATTTTACAGACATTGTGCTTTCAGTGATACACACTCAAAATATGACAAAAAATTATGAATCTGATACACACTACAAAATGTAGCAGAAACATGTTGGTTGTACTTTAATTGACTGTATCAATCTTTATTGTTAATTAAGCTACCAACACATACAACATTTTACACTTAGGGTATTATAAATAAAAACACAAATTATGAATTTTTAAACACAGACCTTAGGAGAGTGTGGGTCTTGACACAGATGATGTAACTTCTTGGCCTTTTTTCTTTGTTTCTTCAGTCTTTTTCTTTGGCTCAAGGGACATGTTGATTCGTCACCAACAATGGGCCCTGCCAATCTCTTAGATCTATTCTCAGCCACAGCTCTCATCAGAATCATACACACGTTGGGATTACAGACACTCTTCCAGATCTTGTACACTCACTGCGATGAAGGGAAATGAAGGAGAAAAATCTGGTAGATGGAAAGATAGGTCTACAACATACCAAATAGATATGGATGAAGATTTGAAGGGAATTCAAATTTACCTGGGTGGATTGGGAATTAAAAAGTAGAAAACGGAAATAAAAAATTAAATCACACGATGAATAGACTGAAGAGAGCAATTTGGTAATAGAAAGAGAGTCCTACAAAATATATCAATAGATATGGATATGAAAATTTAAACAGGAATTCGAATTGCTGCAACAGTGTGGCAAGGGGGAATTAAAAGAGACCAATATACACCTACAATATAGGGAAATAAAAAGAAAAGGAATACAAATTAATATGGTAAATTTTAATTGGGATGTTAATGGGGAAGTGGTGCTGAAAATAGGAGTAGTTTTTGGTAAAGTAACACCTTGCCCAATTGGTGAAAAAAGGTGGGAAATCTGTGATGTATTGTTATATTTTTTAAAATTGGGGGAATAAGGGATTTTTGAAATTTTTAAATAAGTTGGGCATAATGGTTATTAAGATAATTAAAGTAGTGTAATTTAAGTATTTTTCCAATTTTATTTGCTATTGTAAAAGTTGCCCTATTTAAATCCTTTATTAACATGTCTGATTGATGTTTGTAGATAACAATAACAAAATTGAAGAAATATTATCGGTTATAACTCTTATTGATTGGTGATGATATATTTTAATTTGTGTATAAACAATAAATTTCATTAATTTTTTATGGTAGATGTTTGAGTATAATTGATAAATTACATGGTTGTAAAGAATTTTGGTGTAATTGATATTGTGTATTATGATTACATATCACAAATTTTGCTGCTATATTTTTTGGTAATGATATAGTGAAATGATGTGTAGAAAACTAATTTAGGTTGTCAAATTTTTATTACAGCGGAACACAAGTATATTTATGTGAAACTTAACCATATATATATATATATATATATATATATCTATATATAAGAGGATCTTATTCCGCCTATGTGGCCAGCCTCAATGCTCAGAAAAATATTTTTCGATTAAAAAAAATTAGGCGTTTTAAATATTTCTTATACAATCATATAATGTTGTATTATATTTTATATTAACTAGTTATTTAATGAGAATTACACTTCTGTAAATCATGGAATTTTCAAAAGGCTACCCCGTATGCCTCAAACGTAAGAACTTTTTTTGTAATATTTTTTTCTAATGCCGTTTATTTTTTTTTACATATTATTTTTACGTTTACATGATTATAAATTTTTATGTTTTTATTATATTATTATTATTATACTTCTATTTATCTTATTTTTTAGAAATAACAAAAAGTATATAATAATAAGTTAAATCAAAAATCAAGTGATGTGGCAATATCTCACTGTCAATGGCCCCACCATTCAAAGTATATGTATCTTTTTAAATTTTTTTAAAAAATTTATTCTTTATTTATATGTAGGGTAAAAATACTTTAAATTAGATTTTTTTAATTACGCCATCCTAATTAACTCTCGTTATGTCTCATAAAACAAAACAGTTATGCAAACTCAAACGACACAGGAAATCATTACTATTCCCCCTAAGGGATTACTATACAAAATTAAATGATCTCTTATGTTTCATTGTATGTAATTCTCATTACTTCAGCTCTCCCTATATAAGGATCCGAAATACTGTACCATGACAAAATTGATCATCTCAATGATTTAGGATATTATGATAAAGTAAATTTTGAATGTTTTTTGTTCTCAAAATTTTCATTTTAAGTTTTTATATGTACTGATGGTTCCAACATTGAGTCGAACTTCTTATTTTTGCAGTAAATGTTCAAAGGAAATGTTAGAGGAGCGTAAGATAACTAAGCTTCGAGACAAAAAAATATCTCCACATGAGGAGTAACAAGTTAACGTGCTTCCTAATTTTTATGATATTAGTTGAAGTGTTTAGATTTTTTTTTGGAAGAGTTTGTTATTATATATCGGACAAAATTGCTACATCTTCAATGATTTAGCGATATTATGGTAAATATTTTGTTTGAATGCTTTTTTTTTCGTCAAATTTTCATTTCGATTTTTAATGTAATGATTGATTCCGACATATGGAGTCGAACTTCTTAGTTTGCCAGGTATATGTTTAAAGGAGCATGTTAGAGGAGCGCAAAATAATTCAAGAGTCGAGACTAAAGAAATGTTTCTATCCTCCATATGATGAATAACAGTTAATGTGATTTCCTAATTTAATATAGTAGTTGGAAGTCTAGATTTTTGTTATTTTTTGTAAGGTGGGTGTTATTTAAAGTTCATCACGAATTTTAAATTGAATTTTTTTTCTATTAAATTATATGTACAAAAAAGTAAACTACAAATGTGTTATTTGATTTTCTGTTTTCAGCTTTCTTCTTATAATGTTATCATAGAAGAGGTGATGTGGCATGCTTCTAAAGTCAAGAATGACATTTATTTTTTTTCTCAATTTTTGACATTTTCTTAATCTTGTACATTCATATAATTTATTTAAAAACCTATAAATTATATATCACTTACAATAATTTAGAAAGATCAAAAGTCATTATTATTTAAACTAAATAATTGATACATTTTAGATTTTACATTTTACATCCGTTTTGCTCATTTTTTTCATGGGTGAATATTGAACCATAATTATAATCCAATTAAATTGAACAATTAATGTAGACAATGTCTAAGTATGCGTTTCTTTATGTTCTTTTATATTCCTTATTTATTTTTTATGATTGTAAAGCTTCAAATTTGCAAGTCGTTGGGTTTATGCTTAAAGGTTAAAATGTCTAATTTTACACACACAAAAAAAAAGTCAAAAAACAAAATTGTGTGATATGTTTATTAAGTTTGTTTAATTATTCTTTATACTTTTTTAATATTATTTATATAAATTGGGTAGAATTATGGTTTATAACTAAGAGAATAATATCAATTTTTCTTTGCAGATTTTACAGTATTTATTTTTAATTTGCATATTCATATTTTATCTGAGAAATGGTGAACGACATGTGTAGTCGTTTGAGCAGCAAATTTATTCGGGGAAAAAAAACTAGCTGAGTCGACGGACCCCACGGGAACCGTCATGGTCAAGAGGACCGTCGTGGGGGTCTCGTTTCAAATCACTTAGAATTTAGAAAATTGGGTTGGTACTGCGATCGACTCTCTGACGTCACGACGGGGTGCAGGCCGTACGTCTCAGGGCATGACGGGCCGTCACAGACCCTTGGTAAAAATCTTAGTCTCTGACTCTGTGACGGAAGCAGCAGGACGGACCGTGCGCAGGCACGACGGCCCAGTCACCGATGCGTTAATTCCAGGCTGGGTAGGATTTCTGTTAAAATGGTTTTTTTTAAGGGGCGTTTGGTTGTTGATATTGATGCTTATAATTATAAAGTTAGTGGTGAATAGTAATAATCCATTTCTTGAGGGTAAAGGAGGATAACCTTAAATTATTAGTGGGGTAACTTTTGTCATCTTTTGGGTGTGGGTGGTAGGTGTCGGTGGGTGAGGATCATAAGCCCCCCCCGCCTACAATGGCTCCGTCATTGTCATCCCACTCCTTTCACCTAGACGAAACGAGTATTCCTGATGCCTGTTTATCTCCCCTTCTCCCCTTCCTACTCTCAAAGGCCATCGTCGTCGCTTCAATCTCCAACCCTTCCCTTAATTATATGTTAATAGGGTAATTAAAAGAAAGAGGGTTGGAATTAAGAAAAAATAGAAAGGAACAAGGAGAGGGAATGAGGGAAAGAGAATGATCGACGAGAAGAGAGGGAAGGAAACGACGAGGATACAAACGATTTTGGGATTTGCTTTTGCTCTATCACGAAAATTCTTCGCTGTATTTTTTTTTTTGTAGGTTATGTTTTTTTATGCTATTCGTAGTAGTAAACTCTTAATAGCGAATGATTATTATTGGGTAGTATTGTAAACCCTTCTATATGATTAATTGTAGGCTTGTAGGAATATCATTACAAAATTGTGATAAATAAAGCAGGATGAAAGCTATTGAATCCTAAACTTGAAAAACCCTAGATTCTGCCTTGTGTTTAATGAGATTGATGATGCCTTGGTATAAAAGAAGGCTTGATGAACTTAAAGTGATGAGAGTAGTGGAAAGGGTTGTGTCACGGCATCGACGCGTAGAATTAGGGGAGTCGGGTGTCACGAACCGAAACGTAGAATGTAGGGCGAGCGGGATCACGAAGCGACACTAGAAATGGGGGATCGGGTGTCACGAACCGACCGTAGAATTAGGAGATCGGCGGGTGTCATGAACCGACACGTAGTATAGGGAGCAGAGTGGCACATAACGACCACGGGGAAATCAAGCATACTGAATTTGAAAGACGGTTAAATACTCAATGCTAATGAAACTAATTTCCCAAATGGTATGGCATTGAGGCTTGAGTCCTCATGGGTGAATTGGCGGTTGCTTATTACTGATATAGAACTTGTTGTTTGCTACATGTTGGAGTATTGTAGTGATGATGATATATTTGATATATAATGTTTCTATTTTGAGTTGGGCCGGATGATACCTACTCAAGGTACTTGTGTTTTGTACTTGACCCCCACGTATGTTCTCTTTATTTGTCATTGTGGAGTGCAGCACCGTGCCATCGTCTTCACTCAGCCCCAACTCTAGCCAGTCTTCATTAACGCAAGATTTCAGGGGTGAGCTATTGCTCTTAGCTTGGACTGGGGATCTTCCTGTAATGTCTTTGATGCCTGAGATTCCGGCATGGACTAGATTTTTACTATTTTAGCTCTTAGATAGTCTTAGATAGAAGTGAGGGATTAGATGTTCTTGTGGTGATGATTCCAGGGTTTTGGGAATAAATTAGTATGAGTTTTTATAAGTTATTAATCGATTTTCATTAATGAGTTTTAAGGTCTTCCGCATTATATGTGGTTTTTCTGGTTGAAACTTTGGGAATTGGCTGGGTTGGTTCGCTCACATAGTAGGATAAGTGTGCGTGCCAGTCGCGACCCGTTTGGGTGTGACAAAACTGGTATCGAGCATTAGGTTCGTTGGTTCATCACACAAGAAAAAGGTCTAGTAGAGTCTAAGGAACGAGGTAGGGGGACGCCTTTTACTTTCTTTGAGAGCTATAATACTTTAGGGAAAATTCCATTCTTTTTCGTTCTTTCTGCTATTTACTTGGGATCCAATGGGTATTAGGGTACCAAAGTGTATCTGCCATCTTCAACTTATTTCGCAGAGGTCTTGAAACTAGAGCAACGACTACGTCAACACCAGCACCGGCGGGACAGGGTGCGTCTGAGCCAGCATGGGGATGTAGCTCGAAGAGGAGTAGTGACAAGGAGGGCAGTGGAAGAGTTAGGGAGACGTCCTCTACAGAGCAGGGACAGCGCAACTAGCCCATCTGGACTAAGGGCGGTGGGACTCCTCACCAACTGAGGGAAGTGGTAAGAGAGGGGGAGGATGGGGAGAATGAACAAGTGCCCAAAATGAGGATGCAACCCCAACCTACCACGAGATGATACAATCAGGTTCTTACTTATCTTAGACTGGGTTATCTGATCAGGGCCAGACACCTCCTAGTGTTTTCTGCACCAACACATCCAGTTCCGGAGGACAACAGGCAGGCTATATGGCTCCCCCCACATGGAAAAGCCTCATTGGAATAGGCACGTTTCCTCGTTTGACCACAGACCTATAATGACAAATGAAGCATGAACTTTCAGTAAGTCTTGAAATTGAAACCCAGCCTTCAGGGTGATGGAACTGAAGGATGCCTACGATTTTCTGGTTGACTGTCATGAGCTACTACAACAAGATGGGTATGTTTTAGAACGGTTTGGTGTGGAGTTTCGTGACTTATAGTTTCAAGGACTCCAAAAGTGGTGGCGGTTCAATGTTGAGTGAAAACCAACAGAGGGCACCACCTATGACTTGGGCATCATTCTCTAGCTGTGTTTATGGAGAAGGATATTCCCCGGGACTTTGAACGGAGCTAGGAAAAGAGGATGAGTTTCTTGGCCTAGAGAAGTAGGATGTCGGTTACTGCATATGAGGCTAAGTTTCGTTCATTATCCGGATTCCACCCAACTATGTTTCAGTCCCACAAGAGAGGATTCGTCGTTTTGTGAAGGAGGTTGAGGTCAAGAAGTGCGGATTCAGCCCTTACAGTAGCGGCTACGGCAAAATCCTTCAAAGAAGATGGTTCGACTTCATTATAGAGGTGGAAGGAGTGAAGCCGATGGACTTCACCATGCATCACATCCAAAAGTTTTCGAAAGGGAGGTTGATTGTGATTTTAATGGTTTTAATCTTTAGAGGACAGAGGATTCAGGAGGTATACTCAGTACGGACCAATTCAATCTTCACTACAGACTATAGTTGGGGGGCCACTTCAGACGGGTCAACACTTCTCGGAGAGACCTAGGGCTTGACTCCAGGGGTAGTGTTATGGATTTGGCGCTTGGACAATTAGGAGGAGAGAATGTCCCAAACAGAGGTATGTAGAACACAATAGTAGAGGTATTGAGGTGGTCATGGTAGAGGCCGTTATTCTGAAGAAACGCAGTGGCGAGGTAATGGTGGTAACCAAAAAGGCCGGGGGTAACGGGCAACTGGAGCCATACAGCACAACAGTTAGGGGCAACAGGCAGACAGGTGATATGGCCCATGTTACTCTTTCCCTGGGCGGTCTGAAGTGGAGGCATCAGATGCTTGTTATCACATGTAATCTCTTGGTTTGTGATTGCATGGGCTTCTGTATGATTTAATCGGACTCCATATTTTCATAGTATCTTCCTAAGTTGCTATGGTTCTTAATTACATTGTGAATACTACGTGACATGCCTATTCGTTGTGTTACTCCGGTGGGGGTTGTGATAGTTTGAAAAGGTATAAGGTCTGTCTGGTGACTTTTGTGGGGAGCAGCAATAACTGTGTAGACTTGTCATTTTAGAAATGGTTGATTCGATGTAATTTGGGTAGGGACTGGCTTTCTCCAAATTTTGCAATATTTAGATTGTAATGCTAAAACTGTAACCGTTGGCCAAGCCTGGGACAGATCCGGTGTTATGGAGGGTGGGAGGGTGATCTACACTTCCAATCTCGGTTAGTATCGTCTCCTTTCTTCGTTGGCGAAGAGAATGGTTAGTAAGGGTTGTCTGATCTTTCTTGGCACACCACCGGGATGTTGATACTACCCAAGTACCTTCATTGAGTCGGTTTCGATGTCCCACGAAGTTTTTTAGATGTGTTTCCGGCAGACCTTCCTGGTATGCCACAGATAGAGATATTGACTTCTGCATCGATCTTGACCGGGGTACTCGCCCCATTGACCATACCCCTATAGGAATGGCTCCAGCAGAGTAGAGTTAAGGAGTTAAAATCCCAACTTCAAGATGTAGGAAAGGCTTTATTAGACCGAGTGAATCCCTTGGGGTGCTCGTTTGTTTGTTGAAGAAGAAAGATGAGAGTTCGGATGTGCATAGATTATCGGCAACTAACTAAAGTAACTGTAAGAACAGGATTTCTTCCTAGCAGTATATGATGATTTGTTCGATCAGTACAAGGTGCTTGGTCTTCTTAAGATCGACTGAGGTCTGGTTATCATCAATGAAAATACGGGCAGCAGATTTGCCAAAGACTTCCTTGCGAACCAGGTATGGGCATTATGAATTGTGGTAATGTGCCTTTGCGACCTAACGAATGCCCCTGCTGCTGTCAGGACTTGATGAACGGAAATTTTTAAGCATTTATCTTGGATCTCTTTGTGAGTCGTTTATTTATTGAGATATATGATATACTCCAAAGTAGAAGGAAACCTGAGGAGGCATTTTGAGAATCGTGTTGGAAAATGTTGAGGGAGAAAAGCTTTTAGTGCCAAATTCGTCCAAGTGTGAGTTTTGGCTAGATTCAGGGTCTTTTGGGCACTGGGTTTCTAAGGATGGGTGATGGTGGATCCTTCTAAGATTGAGACAGTGATGAAGATTGGGTAAGACCTATAATGTGTCAGAAATAAGGAGCTTTGGTGGTTAACTAGCTATTACCGTCGATTTGTCAAGGATTCTCTTCCATGCTTCCCAACTGAAGAAACTTGACTAAGCAGAATGTTCCATTTGTATGGTCGGGATGAAGTGAGGAAAGCTTTTCAGAAGTACTCAAGGACCTTGCTGACTGCTGCACCTATCAGTACCTTGCCAGTGGAGGGTACAAACTTCATTGTTTATTGTGATGCACCTATTCTGGTTGGGTGCCCAAGTGCTAATGCAAGAGAAAGAATGTAATTGCTGATGGCTTCGAGGGCAATTAAAGGTGCATGAACAGTAACTATCCGACCCATGATTTTAGAATGCTTGCCAGTCGTGTTTATGTTTGCATTAAAGAAATGGAGACACTATTCTAATGGAGTTTAAGTGTGAGTCTATACGGTCATGTAGCCTACAGTAGGTCTTACTCAGAAAAGATTGAATTTGAGCAGAGGAGAGGATGGAACACTGAAGGATTATGATGTTACCATCTTGTATCACCCGGGAAGGGAAAGACTAAGGTTGTGGAAGACTGCCTTAAGTAGAAAAAGCAAGGAGGGAGCATGGGTTAGTTTAGCACAATTAAAGTTTTCTGACACCATTGGCTAGAGAGGTTAGACTAGGGCTAATGACCTTATGGAAGTTAGAATGTAAATGAGAAGGGAGGATTTTGGGCCAGTGTGGAGGCGAGCGAGATCTCTTTCTTGATAAGAGCAAGGGAAAAAGTTTGATGGATGAGAAACTAATCCGAAATTCGGGATATGGGTTGCGATGAGAGGCTAATAAAGGAAGGCAATAAGGATGAGGAAGGTTCTTTTGAGAATGAAGGTAAGGATATGTATGCCCTGTGTGTCGATGATTTATCCCACACTATTCTTACAGAGATTAGTCCGTATAATTCTATTACATCCTGGTTGAGTGCAACCAAGAAGATGTACCGTTGACTAAAGCAACACTTTTGGTGGAGTAGAATGAAGGAGAAATTGTGCTGTTGTTGCCAAATGTCCAAATGTCAGCAAGTAAAGTCATGAAACATCAGAGGCCCGAGGAACACTAGAGAATGCCCATTCGAAATGGAAGTGGGGGAGAGAAATTGCAATTGACTGCGTGGTTGGACTCCAAAGACATTGGGGAAAAAGTTTGACTCTATTTGGGTAATCGTTGATAGGTTAACTAAGTCGTGTCACTTCATTCCGGTCAGGTGACCTACAATGCAGAGAAGTTAGCCAAAATCTATATCTCAGAAATCGTTCGATTGATGAGTTCCACTCCTCCATCTATATCAGATAGAGGTACGCCAATTTACTTTTCTAATAGTTTTGAGAACATTTGATGCTGAATTAGGTACTAGGTTGGACCGTAGTACTGCATTCACCCTCAGCACGTGGGCAGTATGAGAGAACAATTCAGTGTTGGGAAGATATGACTTCATGTAGGTATGAGGGAATGGGGGTAATTGGGATAACTTCTACCCTTATCAGAGTTGTCATTACAATAAAAGCGATCACTCAAGTTGATATGCGCCTCTCGAAGCATGTAGGGAGGAGATGTAGGTCTCCCATTTGGTTGGTTTGATTGTTGAGGTTGGTTAGACCTTGGGGTACTGACCTTTGAGGGAGATTCATTAGAGAAAGGTGAAATTATTCAAGAAAAAGCTTCTAGCCGGCTCAAAGTAGACAAAAGGAGTATGCCCAGATCGAAAGGTAGGGGACTTGGAGTTCATGGAGGTGTGAGAAGTTTGCCTAAGGTTTCACCCATGAGGGTGTGATGCGTTGGTTAAAAGAGGTAGTAAAGCTAAGCCCGAGTATATTGGCCATTTGAAGTACTTAACGAGGTAGGGGTAGGTGGCTTATATGATGAGGCCTTGCCTCCAGGGCTGTCAGGAGTGAATCGGTTTTCATGTTGTCTAGGCCTGAAAAAAGATACCATGGGGAGGGAAGAGACATCATTCGTGGGATTCAGTGCGCTTGATGAAAAATTGGAACTTATGAGGAGGAAGCCTGTTGCCATTCTAGAATAGAGAAATTCGCAAGTTGAGATCAAGGGAGATTGCATCATCAAAGTTCATGGAGGAATCGAACCAGATTGTACAGAAGAGTCCACTTGGGAGAAAGAGGCTGAATGCAGAAAGATACCCACACCTTTTTACAGATTCAGGTACGCCCTTTTGCCCTTGTTTTTTCTTCTTGTGGAGCGTTCGAGGAAATGAACGATGGGTAAATTGGTATTATTGTAAGACTGTTTTAGTCGTTTTTTGAGCAGCAGATTTTATGTTCTGGAAAAAACTGGCTGAGTCGACGGACCCCAGACGAACCGCATGGGTCACGAGGGACCGTCGATGGGGGTCTCGTTCAAAGCACTACAATTAGGAAATTTGGTACTGCGAATCGACTCTTCTGAAACGTGACGACGGGGGGGTGGCAGGACGTAACGTATCAGCATGACGGGCCGTAACAGACCCTTGGTAAAAATCTAGTCTATGAAATCTGTGACGGATAGCAGCAGGGACGGGGACCGTCGAGGCACGCCGGCCCGTCACAGACTGCGTAATCCCAGGCCGGGTCGGATTCTGTGAATGTTTTTAAGGGGCGTTTTGATATTCTGATTATAATTAAAAAATTAGTGGTGGTTGAATATAATAATCAAATTTCTTGAGGGTTTTAAAGAAGATAACCTTAAAATTAATTAGTGGGTTTACTTTTGTCATCTTTATACTTAATTTATTATGTTTAATTAGGGTAAAAAAAAGAGGGTTTTGAATAAGAAAAATAGAAAGAACAAGGAGAGGGAAAGAGAACGATCGAAGAGAGAGGGAAACGAAGAGGGATAGCAAAGATTTTGAGGATTTGCTTGCTTGATCACGAATCTGCGGTGAGGTTATGTTTTTTCTGCTATTCGTAGTAAACTCTTAATAGCGATGATATGTATTAGGGACTATTGTAACCCTTCTATAGCTTAATGTTATGCTTTTTTATGAATATGATACAAAATTGGATAAAAATAAGCATGATGAAGCTATTGAATCTAAATATTGAAAAAACCCTAATCGCCTGTTAATGAGAGTGGATGATGCTGTATAAAAGAAGGCTTGCTGAAACTAAAGTGATGAGAGTAGTGGAACACGGGTCTGTCACGAACCGACACGAGAAATTAGGGATCGGGTGTCGAACCGACACGTTAGAATTAGGGGATCGAGTGCACGAAGCGACACGTTAGAATTCAGGGGACGGGGGGTCACCGAACCGACACGTTAGAAATAATTAGAATAGGGGATCGGGGTCACGAACGACAGTTAGTATTATGGAGCGCTTCAGTGTCACGTTACGGCAAGAGAGAAAATAAGCATAATGAATTCTTGAAAGACGTGAAATATTAACTCCAAATCTAATGAACCTTAATTCCCCAAAGGGGTATGGCATTGAGCTTGGTCTCATGGTGAACTTGGCGTGCTTATTATGAGTATAGAACTTGTTGTTGCTACATAGTTGAGTATTGTAGTGATTGATGATATTATTGATAATCTGTTTCTATTTTGAGTTGGCCGATGATACCTACTCAGTACTTGTGTTTGTAATGACCCCTACTTGTAATGTTCTTCTCTTTGTCATTTGTGGAGGCAGCAACGTGTCATCCGTCTTCACTCAGCCGCAAACTCTAGCCAGGTCTTCATCAAGCCAGATTTAAGGGTTGAGCTATTGCTTCTGCTTGACTGGATCTTCCTCGTCATTGTCTGATGCCTTGAGATGTCCGGCATGACTAGCTTTTACTATTTTAGCTTCTTAGATACTCTTAGAGTAGTAATTATGAGGATAGATGTTCTTGTGGTGAGACTTCCAGTTTTGGGAATTAATTAGTATTGAGTTTTAAAGTATTAATCGATTTTCATAATGAGTTTAAGTCTTCCGAAGTATTTTTGTTAATTTATGGTTTGAAACTTTGGGAATGGAATGGTTGGTTTCGCTCAATTAGTAGGATAAGTGTGGGTGTCAGTCGCAGGCCCGTTTGGGTCGTGACAGGAAAATTATGTGATATTAATATTCTATTTTGATAAAACTTAAGTCTTCATTCTTACGGCCCAAAATTAAGGTATGTATTGTTTTGAGTGAGAACGACTGATAATTTCTTTTATTAATTATTACTCAACATTCAATCTTGATTATTTGATAAATCAAGGAAGAGTCTAACTTATCTTTCACTTATAAAATACTTGGATGTATCTTTTTTGTTGAGAACTAACTTTGAAATCTCTGTATTAAAATATTCTTACTCAATATTGATATATTTTGATATCAGTGTGTTATAATCTACATCAATGAGTCACTATATTCAAACCTATAAAAATCTACCTCAATGTTGAATTCTAAAGGATTAGTGCTTCCGTTCATTTTACTTAGCATATTTTATTCGTTTTATGGTTAATTTAAATATCTCAAACAACTCAATGAATTAGGTTAATTCATATTTTAGAATTAAAATTGAAATAATTTTGAATAATATGTACAAAACATAATATATGATGGAATGTTTCTCACATTAAATGATAAAAAAATACATTATTAACTAAATACGGGTGAAAGTTTCATATAAGTATTTTCAAACAAATATAAGAAAACAAAAGTTAAATGGGATCGAAATGATATACTCATCAAAATCACAACTATTTTTTACCTTCTTAATTGACACTGTAATTGTGAGAAGCTATTTTATATATCATTTGATTTAACAATAGAGGCAACAAAAACTTAACTTTGTTTACCAATATATCGTTGCAGTGAAGTTGAAATAATCATAGTATTTTACAATTGTTTTATTACACCGAACAATGATCAATTTCCAACATAAGTAACAAATATATTACTACATAAATGGATAATCAATTAATAGAGAGTTTATGGATGAAGGATCTAACACCTAAAGAACACAAGCCCAAATACATAATAGAGATTGTCAAATTAAATTACTTTAAAAAATTCGGTAAGATAATTTATAATATTTTGTTGGGTTATTTTTTAAAAATAGTATAATGATTTTTTTCTCCAATTTATTATGATTAATTAGTCTCAATGGTCGGAGGAAAATCTGATATATAGACAATATACTTGTGGTTCTTATTTTTTTCTTCTTTTTTTTCTCTTTGTTTGATAAGTATATTGTATATGATGTGGTTCTTAATTTTCTTTTAAAAAATAGGTTTTTAAAAAGGAGTTATATATATGCTAAAAATATGTGCAAAATTTCTTGAAAGCTTTCTTTCCTCTACTTCCTATTAAGAAATATTTTTTTTCATTCACTTATAAGTTCTACTACACGAGGTATAGAAGTTAAAAAAACTTTTAAGTGATTTAAATAATAAATCATTATAAACTAAAGATCTTTTAAAGAAATAATTGAAATAAAAGTATGATTTGTGCGAAATTTTATTAGAAATATATAAATACAATTTATATAAAAAATTTAAAATAGCGCGTAGCGCGATCAAATTCATTAGTATATATATAAAGGAGGACCATAGAGGAGGTGATGTGGCACCTCTCTATGACCTCCATTTGCATTGCTTTGTTATCTTCTTGATTTGTTTTGAAAAATAAAATGAAGTATGATATAATAAAAAATTGAAGTAAATTTATTACAAATAAATTATTTTATTAATGAAGGATCATTCATAACAAAAACTCTTCATATTTTTTTTGTATTTATAAACTTTAATAAAATGATGAAAACATAATTTATTTAGTTTGGACTTTTAAATTTAAATGAAGTATTTTAGCGAAAAGTTTACTTTATTTATACAAAAAAATATTTTATTAATGTACGAACATTTATAAAACGATATCTTTATATTTTTTTTAAATCACTTCTAATCATGAAATCATATTAATTTTTTTTTTTTACATTTTTAAGTATTTTTTAAAAAAAATTATTTACTAGGAGTTACTATTCATGACTTGTCCCTTTTTTATTTTTCTTGTTAATAATATTCATAAATCTCATTAATTTTAATGTCCAAATCTCAAATTAAATTTTTAGTTTATGATGTCTTATGGTATTCCTTAAATTTTGCATAAAATTTTGATTAGTTTCATGAAGATTCCATTCACAAAATCCTTTCTCTTTTTAATCATAATAGGGTTTTGTACAAAGAAGTACATGAAGGTAAGAAATATTTTCCATTGCAAAAATTTTAATTTTATTTTCTCTATGTTTGTCTATATACATGCATATTTGATTTATGAATTGAAACTAAACAGTACCAAAAGAAAGTACATGAGTTGAAGTTATGACTAATCCATTCGTAAGTCCTTATTATTTTTTTATTTTCCATATTTTGTCCATATAAATTCATATTATTTAATTGGAAGATTCACGTACAAAGTTATAATTTCTTTGTTAGTCACACTGTGTGTGAATTAACTCACATGTACCACAAAATATTATGAAGAGATTCCACATGACCCAAAGTTATAATTTCCTCTTCCTCATCATACGTTTGGGAAGTAAAGAAACAGGTAAAAAAAAAAAAAGGAGAGAAGGTTGATTTTAATCCCTTGATATATATCATTGTAAGTCTTTCTGTAATTTTTATTACTTAGACATGACTTGTAATATTTTTTTTTATGTTTTGTATTATAATTAATCAAGTAAGTATGATTAAAAAAGCTCTGTAAAACTATTAACAATATGTTGTCTGTATGCCCAATTGATTCTTTCTAATGTTAGTTTCCAGAATAATATTAGTTTGATTATAATAGTCGTTAGATTTCAAGAAATAATTATTATTTGTACAATTGAAAAGATAGTATACAAACATTACATATAGTTTATATTCGTTATTCTTTGACATTTAATTATTTTTAATTGGTATATGATTTTTTTGATTCATGTGGTTGCTATAATGGAGAGTTCGACATATGGCTCAAAACATGATGGCGGATTCTCTTTCAAAGGAAAGATGTAGAAGGAAAAAAAGCTGAAGCCATAATTAGAGATTATTTTTTCACTGTAATTGTATTAGAACCTTATTACTTTTGCTAGAGTTATGTTAAATTTTTATTTTATATAAAATAATTTAGCTAAATGTTATTATATTGCAATGCTAATCATCTGATTCTTGAGTATTATACTTTCTCTTTGATTAGGAAAAAGAATTAGTTAGAATAATACTAATTGTTAACAACAACAACAAAATCTATAATGATTAGTTAATTTATGGATATTATAAAAAAAGTATGAAAAAGTAAAATATTATTTTCATAATGTCCAATTTTTGCGTAGTAGTTATATGAAGTAACAAAACTGTCAACGTTATTTGTTTGGCTTTGAAATATATTTAACAAGTTTTTTATGTAGTCACCAATATTAATTTCCCTCTGTCATTTTTTAAATTTTCACCCCCTTATTTTATTGATTTACAAATTTAAAATCCATGACATAATCGGTATACATTAATGGTCTAACCCAAAATTATATAGTTGAATTACTACAACTCTGTCTCTACATCGTACTTGTAACGTTGATATTAATATTATTATTCATAACTTTTATAGGTTTCTTTTTTGTAAAGTCTTATAAATATTTAATTAATATTTAAAAAAATATAAAAGCACAAGTACTAATTAAACATTAAAAAATCAATCTTGTTTGACGGAAAATTAGAGTTTGAATAGAAAATTAGTACTCTACAAAGATAAACAAAAGTAGTAAAACATATAAACTATTTTCAACCTAAATACCCAAATATATTTTGATTTCAAATATTATCTCTATTCCATTTATTCACCACGGTGAAATTTTATTTTAATATATACCATAAATAAATAAATAAAGATATTTATATGTTCAAAAAAGTCTCTGATACGAAGACGAGGAGATATATCAGATCAAACTATATATTAGATACTAACCTAAATATTACATATTTATATTATATATTCTAAATATTTTTATAGTCGCGCGAAGCGCTGATCGTTGCATAGTATTAATAAGTTGTAATCTAACACATGTAATTATGTGGATTACAATATTGAAGGAGTGATGTATGATGCAAAGACCAAATTAAATATGAAGGCTTAATTAATACTTATCTTCCCAATTAGTTGCGGACACAACCATTTTTTATTTAACACTCAAATATATCATGAGTGGTCCATCTTTATCAATGAAGATTCATAACGATATAGGTGTCCAATTTTATTTAGATAAAAAAAATGCAATTCTTATTTCTTTTCAAAGTATCACTTATGTATAACATGTGTGGATAGAGCTATGGAAGTCATTAGGTACCAAAAATGGTGTCCTATCAACAAAACAAGAAATTTTGAGATCCGACACACTATGTTTGACTGATACGGATCTTATTTTGGATGATTTAATTGAAGAATATAAACAAACTGAAATAATCACAAATCCTCAACATGATTTGGTGACCGAAGATGAAGTTTATATAAACATCAAAAGTTACCAAGGTTGTTGAAAGGCTATTACCAAGATTCTAGTGATTAGTTACCAAGTTTCATACTTAACACCAAACTTTAATACTATACGAATTAGGTACCAAATCAAAAGATCACATTCCACCATAAAAAATATGAAACACAACTCACCATGATTTTATGAATAAACAAAGCTTTTGTAATAGAAATTAGAGAAAAATACATAATTATCCCATCAAACTTGTACCCTTTTTTTTAGGTTTAACTCATCTTTGATCCCCTAAAGTTGTCTGCATAATTCACTTAGACACTCCAATTTATTCTTATGTTAATTGAACACCTTATTTGTTCAAAAGTCATTCCTATTAGACAGAAAATGCTGACACAACAAAAAACGTGTGATGCACTTTCTTTCAGCGTTGAGTTATTAAAAAAATATATTTTCAAACCTTTATACCTTTAACTTATGGAGATAAATTAATAAAAAAGAAAAACGAATTATAAAATAAAAGAGCAGTCATCTTCTTCCCCATCCCTGCATTTATTATTCCACCATTTCTATCATTTTTCTACACATACGCGCAATCCCACCCCCCCACCACCCCCCACCCACCCCCCCCTCCCTCTTTATCATTATTCTTCTCATTTTCCTTTTTTTTAATGTTAAGTTACGTCTCAAATATCTTGATGAAGCTCAATTCATTACATGAAAAATATATGAATTTGTTGTTTTTGCCAAAAATTTGATATTATATGTTCCAATTCTAATAAATAGTTACTAATGGATAAAACATGAAGATAATGAGTAAAAAAACTTCATGCTATCAAAATTAAAGAGAATGAATATTTAGTTTGAGTGAATAACAATGACGTATTTTGTACTGCCAATGCCAATGAAAGAGAAGAAAGAGGTAGACCAATGTTTGTTGGATGTCGTCGGTGCCGACACCAACTTTGGTGGAAGGGAAATTCAAAATTTATATTTGTCATTGTTGATTTACAAGATTAAAAAAAATAAAATGAGAATAGTGTTCTATATGTAGTTGACTTGATTTACAAGATTAGAAAAAATAAAATGAGAATAGTGTTCTATATGTAGTTGGCTTGAACTTGGGTGGTTGGTAACAATGGTAACTATTATTTTTTTCTTTTTATTTTTTTTTGAATATAAACGATTTGCCATTGTTAATATATGGTAAAGAAGAACTTTTAATAAAAGAGCGACAGAGTCGTGGGGCACGGTCATGGGTAGCAGGGTGTAGACACGTAATTTTTGACCGAATTTAAGTTTTATACTTTTCATATAGGTTAAATATTTTTTATAAATATTTTGACTTTTATGTTATTTTTATTAAGTTTATTTTTAAAAGATCGAAAAGAACAAAAAAGGATAATGCACCCTCTTAATCCAAAATCTCAGATACACAATTATACTATACTAATGTTCTGTTGCTCCCCCTGAACTTATTTTATTAATAATTTCTACCCCTTTTAGGCCAACGTGGTACTATCTTGTAGACTCAACGTTGATTGACTTTTTTTTCAAACTATTGCCACGTAGGCCAAGAAGGTTTAGAAAATTACTTATAAAGTAAGTTCAGGGGTAATGGAACCTTTGTATAGTATAAGTGTGTTTCTGAAATTTTGATCATAGATTAAGGAGATACTTGTGCATTTTCCCCAACAAAAATAAAATCACTTTCTAAGGTAATTTTTTTATTGGTTTAAAAAAAAGAAAAGAAAATTACAAAAAATATATGTTTTCTTTAATCAATAATAGGCTAGTATTTCTTAATTATAATTATCTATCCAATTATTATTCTATTTTTATAATTAGTTAATATTTTTATTATTATAATTATTATATAAATTATTAAAAAATAATATCTTAACCTCCTACAACCCCATTTCACTCCACTAAACAAACCCCCTCCCCCCCCTCCCCGGCCACGTACTTCCTATACACTACTAACACACTTACATTACTACACATATTCCACCAACACACACACATAAAAAAATGAAGGAAAAAATCAGAAAATTTTCAGCAAACAAACAAAAACACAACCCACACACATCCACACAAACTAGCAGAAACAAAAACCAAACAATAAAAAAAATAAAGAAGAAAACACTTTTCATTTCCTTTCAAGAACCCAAAAGAACCTACAAAAATTGATGGTTGTTCTAATCGAGGTTCATTTAAGATTTTGCGGTATTCTACTTATCTTATCTCTTTAATTTAATAATGGAATTTGATGTAATTTTATCATAATTTTTTTCTGTATTTGTTTTATTCATAATTCGATTAAAATGAATAATTTGTTAACTATTATATCTTTGTTTATTAAATGAAGTTAGCTTTAATCGGTGAAATTTTCTATTTATTTATTTTTATTCGTGAGTTGTGATCTCTTAAAAATGAATGAGTCATGACATTATTCTTTTCTTGATTAGTAGGATAATTAGTCTAAATGGATAAACTATTATTATTATATTTTTATAAAACAAAAAAAATGAGATTTATCTTTAGCAATTCATGTTGTTTTGCGTGATTAGAATGTGCATGCCTAATTCTACCATTAACTTTAAGATTAAAATCAAAATATAATACGTGTGTGTCTAATTCTAACATTAACATCAAGAGTAAATAAAAATATAAAAGATTTTTATTTTATTTTATTTTATTTGATATTTGTCTTATAACATTATATATGTTTATGCATGTTAAAATTTTTGGTTTCAATTAAGAATGTGGTTATACATTTTTTTTGAGACATTAAAAAATTTAAAGGATGCGGTGACGCACCTTGTTTATAAAAATATTAATTTTTCAGTAATTTAACATAAGACTTATAGATAAAGTTCATAAGTGTGATGCAAAGAAGACAGTTATGTCTCCACACGTCAAGATAAAGAATGCGGTTACACATCTAGGTTGAGACCAAATAAAAATTCATTAATAAAAATATGAGCGAAACTGTAACATATATACATATGTTCATAAATATTCATAATTAAAGTATAAGTCAATAAAAGCGACCGTGCTAGAACCACGGGATTTAAGAGATGCCTAATATCTTCCCTCGGTCAATAGTATTCCTTACCCAAATTTCTGATTCGCAGGCCATAATAAAGAGTCATTTCCTATTGGTTATGGACTAAACAAAATGGTGACTTGGAACACCATATCTTAATTCCAAATGGAGACTATGGAAAATTAAAATAATCCTTAATCAATATCGTCATTTAAATTGGAAAAATCCTTTCCGCTGCTGCATGCGCGAAAAAGGGGTTTAACATCTCTTGCGACTCCACTTGGGAAGAAAAAATATTCGAGCTTTGTTATCAGTCTATCTCCTTCAAGCTTGAACCTACTAAAGTAGAATATGGACATCGTTATCCATTGAAGATTCCAATATTTGTATTATTTGCATGTAACTTAGTGAGCCTATGAACAAGAGATACGTAATAATCCTCTGAACAGTCTAGATACCTCAATTACTTGATTACTTAGATCATTTTATGTGCTACATGAAAATGCATTTATTTAGAATGTCTCTATAAAGTAACTCATTTTGGTGTGATTATTGTAATAAAAAATGTTATTTTACAATTTTTACAAAATAAAAGCACAAAAATATTTCTTATTTTTAGGAGTAAATTATTCTTTTTTTAAAAATGAAATGAAAGATTTATCACTGAACAATTTTTTTTAAAAATATTAAATTATTCTTGTATAATTGATTAAAAAATTAAAAAACTTCATAATATTTTGAAAAATATTGTATTTGGCAAGTCAAGTATTAATATCTATATATAAAAATGAATTAAACCATTTAATTTGAACGAACAACGCACACCTGATTCTCAACTCGATGAGATACGTAGGCAACTCTCCTCGGGTTTGGTGACTTTTTTAAAAATAAATTAAAAAAGAAGTATTTCTTATAAAAAAATAATGTTCTGTTTACAATATTCCTAAACTACCTATACCTGGTTCTCAACTCGATGAGATATGTAGGCAATCCTCCTCGGGTTTGGTTATCTTTAAAAAAATAAAAAAGTGAAGTATTTCTTATAAAAATAATGTTGTGTTTACAATATTCCTAAATTATGTAGACCTGAATATTGCTTTGACTAGATACTGTAACACTCCTAAAAATCGATATGCTAAATAATGCTTAATGTGTCTAAAATGCCAACGATTAGATCGGGTTCACACGGATTAATGCACGTAGAATCAGACCTCTAAACCCTTACGACATCCAATCCAACTAACTTGGGGAGTTAGTTGAGCTAGGAAAGGATGGGTCCAGCCATGTAGGGCTCCCGAATATGAAGATTTACTCAAATGAGTCTTTACCACACTTAAAAAGGGGAAATCTTAAGTTTGGAGGGTGTAGGGGTAAAATGGTCTTTTTTCCAGGCTAAAGCTAGTATCGTGATAGCACTAAATATATAATTAATTATTTAATTAATAAGGTGGAGGGGTATTTTGGGGAGAGAGGGTCGAAAATTGACTCTTAGAGTGAAGTCTTGCTCCACTCGGGTTCAAACCTAGGTGGAAGCGATGATTTAAATTAATTTTTTATTTAAGTTGGTAAATTAATGTAATTTATTAAAATTTATTATTTATTGTCTGATTTAAAATAAAAGGGAAATCAGATTTTTTTAATATTAACTAAAGCCTATTTGACTAAGTCGTAAACTAGACTCCTAAGCCTAAGATAACTCTCTCCTCTCACGTCTATCTCTCACTTTCACGATCAAACAAACTCTTATTCACATTCTCTATGCCAAATAACGCACAAGAACAGAAGATAAACCAACGTTCTTCACACTTATATAACTCACAACAAAAATTTTAAACAAACAACTAATAAAAAACGTTAGGCAAAGGAAGGAGGTTTTCCGTCAAAAGTTTGGTGTTGAAACTTGGATTTGGACGTAAGTGTTGGAGCAGGTTTGGGCAGCAACTTCAAGGTTTGAAAATCATTAAAGTTATGGTTTCTCTTCTCTCTTGGTCCCTTTTTCAAGAGACCCTTAAGGTTCAGATGAATCTATTCCAAAAACTAGGGTTGTTTCCCATTGCATGTCCTTGTCACTAGATCCCATTGAATCATAGGTTGGGTATATTTGGTGGTAGAAATTAAGGATGTAATGTGTTTCCTTGATGATTATGTTTATGTGTGTATGTTTGGAATTATGTGAATATTGAGCATATTGTCCGAAATTAAGTGAAAAATGATGTGTGTGCAATGTGTAGCCGTGATATACACTCTTGGATTCAAGTTCGAAAAATGACATGTTTATGGTTGTATTTCATGTGCACAAACTTGCTTAAATTGTAATGTTCATAAGTGATGTAAAAATGCTGATTTGAGTGCAAACTAATAGTCAAATGAATCCATGAAAATGCACCTAAAGAACTCACTAAAAACTACTTAAAACGTCTAAACATTTAATGTGAAAGAGGTGAGAAACTATGCTGTAAAAATTTCCAGCATCTTGTTGATGAGTTTCGGCAAAGCTAACGGGATTATCATGCTATGTAAAAATTAATTAAAATATGTGAGGCCACTGAGAATCAAAGAAGTGACCTCATCATGTTAACAATCATTGAAATAATGTGAGAAAAAGAGAATGTGGCATGTGAGATTCGAACCCATGTGCCTTGATCAAAAAATGAAATAAAAAAAAATAAGAAGTGAGAGGAGTGGGATTCGAACCCACCACCTCTCAATCATATTTAACAAGGAAAATAAAGAAAAATAAAAGGTTGAGGCGTGTGGGAATCAAACCCACGACCTCTACGCAGAACTAAGGAAAATTAAGGAGAAAAAATTAAAGTGGGGCTGTGGGGGTTCGAACCCACACCCCCTCGGCCAAAATGTGAGAAATCAAAGAGAAGGAAATAAAAAGAAAATGAGGTTGTGGGGGTTCGATCTCATATCCTCTCAGTCCCAATGAGCGAAAAATGAAGAAAGAAATTAAGGAAAAATAAAATGAAGGCGTTGGGGCTCGACCTTGGGTCCCGAATCCATGTGGATCAAACAAAAATAAATAAAAATGTAAATGTTTTCCAAGGGATTCAAAATTGGGTTCCCTTGCCCAAATTCCATATGGATACATAAGTCATACGTGAATTAAATGTTCAAAAATAATGTTGCCTACTTAGATCGAAACCGAGATCTTGACACATATACAAGATGCATAAGTCTTGAACCACATAATCTTAGGAAGATATGAATCACTTAAACGAGTCTGGCATACGTTTAAAAGCAAGTGAACCTAAGATGTATGTAATGAAATGATGTAATTAAAAATTAAATTATGAAACCCTAGAAGGTTTAAGTAAGAGTGTGAAACACACTAAATGGCCAAGTGCATTGTCATATGATCAAATGAACAATGAAATGATGAAACCCTAGAAAGGTTAAGTAAGAGTGTGAAACACAGTAAATGACTAAGTGCATTGGCATATGATCAAAATGAACATTCACATAATAAGGGGTGGGTAACTATGAAGAGAAAATGTTCTAAAGTTAATGAATGTGGTGACAATATGATAAGAGGATAATGTAAAAGATAAGAGCAATCTCAAATGAGCCTAAGTGAATGTTACCAAAACGTACTCACCTATGAGAGTGTAAAGTTAATGAGGAGACCAGTCTCTATGAACAGTCTAATAAAAGTATTGAGAATAATACACTTAATACTAATGATGATATGAGAAATCATCTATTGAGCTATGATGCTGTCATACAAGAAGCCAACTTTCGTGACGTATGAGTTGAATGTAATGGAACTTTATACTGAGCACCAATAGACTAGCTATGAGTGGTGATGCCTTCTTTCGTGAAGGGCGGAGGTTCACGTAACTCTCATGAGATGAGACTGTCCGGCATGCCGTGTATGGGTCTCCTTATATCTCCCAGTCTTCGAACCTATACTGCTAATATAGAGATCTGACATGGTTCAATTTCCATGTACACTAGCATGTTTTGGGCCACTCTGGCCGGTGATTCCACCTTTTTTCGGTGTGGGGGAGACACTGGATTTCATGATGCTCACATGATCTATGTCGGTTAAAGTTAAAGTTCCCCATAAATGAATGAGGCCAACCTCAAATGATGAACACAATAAAATTAATGATACCAAAGGTGTTAGGATAGGATAATCAAGAGGTGAGCTAGACCTAAGTAATGAAACTAGGTCATTCTTGATCATTCCACAACGAACCCGATGAAAGTCTTAAACTACATCCTAGGTATATATGGTGTTTACACTAGCCTATGAATGAAATGAAGTGAAGTACGTATAAAGGAATGAAGCAGACTCTATGTTTGCTAATGAAGGCTCCCTAGTTGAGGTCCCATATGTTGAGCCCTCATTTTGGGAAGTCTTAATGTCAAGTCCATGATTCCAAGGTCTCATGGAATATGAATAAATGATATGAAAGATGTTATGTGCTATATGTAAAACGATATGTGCTATGTGTAAGAGGTTATGTGTAATATGCGAAACGATATGTGCTATGCATAAGATGTTATGTGTTTTGTCCAATATAATAAGTTGATTATGCATAATTCTCTCATGGAATGACTTTCCCAATCCAAATTTATAAAGCTCACTCACTTTCCTAATCCAAATTTGGAAAGCTCACTAACTTTCCTAATTCCAATTTGGCAAGTCCACTAACTTGACTTTTCATAATCATGTTGTTAGGAAAGAGTTGTTCTTACTCATGCATTTCCTTGGTGTAAGCTTTCACATACCCATACTTAGTACAAGTGTGTACTAATCCCATACAATTCTACAATTTTAGGTGCAGACACAGGTGGACCCTAGATCTTACAGGTTGACGTTGCAGCTATCCGGACATGGAGATTTCATCAGGACGTGGTAGACCCTCATGCTTTCGAGGATGTATACCGTTATTACATAGCTTAGATGTAGGCTATATCTAGTGGAACATGTTTCTCTAGTGTTTCTTTCCACTTTTGTTCAGACTTTGTATTGGTGCCGTTTTGGCAAAAATACGTTTAATGAAATTATGATCTGATTCTTTCATTTGATTATCTTTTTATTAGATGGTTGATTTGTGAACCCCTATGATGTAAGTAGTATGTATAATTGTATGTTAAAAAACAAAAAGTTTCAAATTTTCCGCTAAAATTAACCTAGAGGAAGTAAGTATGACGTATGTAGGCTTGACTGCGTCCTTTGAGAGGTCAACGACGCCGATATCGTATGGGGTCTGGATTTCGGTCGTGAAAAAGTTGGTATCAGAGCACTATGTTAATTTTCGAGGATAAAAATTTCACATCAACCACATCGAGTAGTTTCTAAGTCATGGTAGTGAAGTGCACCACTATCCTGAATTAGAGACTGCATGATGCGTAGGAAAATTCCCCTCTTCTGATCTTATTGTGCCTTCTCCAATTTCTGATTTCTTGGTGTTAAGAGCGTATATAACATCAGCTCTTGAGATTTATAAAGATGAATACGAGGAGAAATACATGCGGAGAGAATGGAGGAGCAGCTGCTGGGGCAAATCAAGTTCCTCCGTAGGCTCCAGCTGCTGGAATAGAGATGGTTTTTTACCCAACTAGGTTGACAGATAGAGAAGTGAAGACAGTCTTGGTAGAGATTTCCCAAGCCATTACATTACAAGCTTAGGCTTTGACAGCCCAGGCGGAGCAACAAAGTGTTCCCAGGGAGAACCCACCTGCCAGCACCATAGCTAACAGGTTAAGGAACTTCACGAGGATGAATACTCCCATTTACACTGGATCTAAGATTGCTGAGAATCTTGAGGAAGAGTGTAGGGTAGCTATGTTGCATGCTAGCATGGGACTTTCCAGGCTTATGGTCCATGTCCAACAAGTGGAGGAAAGCATGAAGAGTAAACATACTATGTCAAGGAACAAGTCAAGGCAAGCTGAGAAGAATTTTTCAAGGAAGAGTAGTACTTAAATTAGGGATAAGCCCAGGTTTAAGAAGGGACTCTCCCACCAAGGGGAGTCAAGTTCGTCCAAGGATCTACGCTTTCCTTTGTAACTCCTTTACTTGCTCTCACTTTTGAGATATTACGTGAAGTTCTGCATGATCCTATAGTGGTTAGTGCACCTTTAGGAGAAAATGTAAGAACTAATAGAGTATACAAGGATTGCCCAATAGTTGTATGTGGTAAGACTATGTGTGCAGACTTGGTTGAGTTACAAATGCATGATTTTGATGTTATTCTTGGCATGGAATGGCTTCTTACGTGTTATGCTTGCATGGATTGTCATAATAGGGTTGTGATATTTTGTTTCCCTAATGATGAAGAGCTAGTCTGGGAGGGGTACAACTTGAGTCGTCCTAATCCCTTGATTTCGAACCTTAAAGCTAATAAAATAATGTCCAAGGGGTTATTGTGTCATCTTGTGAGTGTTAATGATTTAGATTATGACATTCCTTCCATAGACTCAGTGCCTGTAGTGAGTGAGTTCCAAGATGTATTTCATGATGATTTGGCTGGAGTTCGTCCTCCTTGAGAGATTGACTTTGGTATCGACTTAGAACCCGATACTAAACCAATTTCAATTCCTCCTTACAGAATGGCTCCAGCTAAACTCAAAGAGTTGAAGCTGCAGTTAAAAAATCTCACTAATAAGGGTTTCATTCAGCCGAGCATATCCCCTTGTGGCGCTCCAGTATTGTTTGTGAAAAAGAAATATGGAACCTTTAGAATGTGTATCGATTATCGGCACCTCAACAAAGTCACTATCAAGAATAAGTATCCACTTCCAAGAATAGATGACTTGTTCAACCAACTCCAAGGGTCTAGTTTCTTCTCAAAGATTGATCTTTGTTCAGGGTACCATCATCTTAGAGTTAGGGATGGAGTTATCCCAAATACAGCCTTTCGTACCCGTTATGGTCACTATGAGCTCCTAGTTATGTCATTTGGTCTCACGAATGCACCTGCTGCATTTATGGATCTCATGAACAGGGTCTTCCGTTAATACCTTGACTCTTTCGTCATAGTATTCATTGATGACAATCTAATCTACTCTAAGACCAAGGAAGATCATGACCTTGTAGGTACTTAAACAAAATCAGTTGTATGCCAAATTCAGCAAGTGTGAATTCTAGCTTAGATCACTGACCTTCCTGGGTCATGTTATGTCCGACAAAGGTGTGGAGGTAAATCCCAGGAAGACTGAAGTTGTTAAGAACTGGCCAAAACCTCTTACTCCCACATATATTTGTAGCTTCTTGGGATTGGCTGGTTATTATCGCAGGTTCATGGAGGGATTTTCTTCCATTGCTTCCTCACTTACAACTTTGACTAAGAAGAAGGCCATGTTTGAAAGGACGGAGGCTTGTGAGAAGAGTTTCCAAGAGCTCAAGGATAGACTCACTTCAATGATACGCTCAAATTTACCTCTCGAAAAGAAGTAAAAGCGGTCGTATCAAGTAAAGAACCGAACTAGTGAGGTTGGGATCGTTCCCACGAGGAAAATGGTTCAGACTTAACTCTACTCTATTATTATTCTATTTAGTTAATTATTTTTCGAAAAAGGGGTTTTGATTAATGAAAGCAATTAGCTAAATTAAAGTAAACAAGTGACAAGTGAGAATGAATATAAAACAACATCAAAAATCAATACAAAACGACTTCAGACACACAATAAACTTAAGGAAAAGTCATTGAAAGTACCGTGAAACCACGGTACATCAACACCGTCAACTTAAATTCATTGTTTGTCCTAAAGCGACGCAGTATGACTCACTACAAAATCTTTGTACAAGAGTATCCGTCTTTTAGCTTTCGCAATCATTTGACTATCAATCATGATCATTCTCATTATGTTCATGAATGTTATCACTATTAGACTTGAATTATGTGGATCAGACCATGACACAGACTCACCACAAATTGACACCTATCCTCTTCGATCTCTCACCTAGGTGGTAATTTTTTCTGTATTGCAGCTAGTGTCATCACTTCAAAATAACATCCTCATTTTTCACATTATGATTTCACTTTGAGTATAAGGATTACTTTCAACACTCACTCTCAAAACAATTACACAACTCATTTATACATATTGCCATAGACTTGCCCTTCACTGCTTTAAGTTCGCCGGAACAACTCTTAGGATCACGATAAGACTTTCTTAGTTTGTAACATAGGCTCAGGATCAGGTGGGGTGTATTTAGGTATATCTTAGTGAATTGTTTCCCTCTTTGACATATCAGTTAAACGTCCGACCTTTTCATCATTTTACTCCGCCTTTTTTTCTTATATTCTTTCACCTTGCTATTTTCCCTTCTTTCTTCTTTTGTGTAGGTGACTCTTTTCTTTTCTTGCTTGTATTTTCACATTTTCAAATATTTATATATATTTTTTTCTTTTTATTTTTTTATTTCACTTTTCTTTCTTTTGTTCTTTCTCTCTCTTTGTTCTTTCAACCCCACTTTCCGGAGCATTCCTCAAATTAGCCACCCTCAACGCATGGCTTTCCATGAGTCAAAGTTCACAATACCCAAAGTTGGCAGGACCATACACGGTTGTGTCTGCATTAGCCAACCTCAATTAGCTTTTGGCATAAGAGGAGGTGCACGTTTGGTAATTTAAGAGGGACCAGGGCCACCATCATTTTTCCAAAAAAGATCAGTTGGGGTGAAAAAAAAAGGTCGATTTAAGCTAAATAATGGCGATCAAAAAGGGGATAATTTCATTCGGTTTCGGTATTTCGGATAAAGATTGGCTATATTGAAAAGGCCTCAATCCTTGCTAATTGTCTATACGACTTACGTTTAGCAGGATACCAGACAAGTTCTAGTTATTGCAACTAGTGACTATGCAATTTTCTTACACTCACTTGAAATCTCATTATTTGTACTAGATTAGAAGACACCTAGTTGATTCTTAGGATTAGTTTCATGCAGTGGTGTATCTTATGTCATGCTTAGAGCCACAAATTTATCAGTTACTATGCTAGTTGCATCATTTTCCTGATATTTATTACAATCAAGATATCATTTCTATTTTAAGCCATCATGCTTAGAGTTATCTATGTAGACAAGATATAGGACATGCGGTTCAATAATAAAAAGAATCAGTCTCTTGGAGAACAAAGAACCAGGCAAGCAAAACCTCAAACGAGGAATCGTGAGTTGGGGTACTTAAGACTCACACTAGCATCACCTTTCCATTCCTCACCCCAACAAAAAGATTAAATTGGCCCCAGTACATAAAATATCAAAATAATGGAGTGGTAGGTGAAGCAACCTGAGTGCACAAACGCAATCGATCAACAAGCTGGTGGTCAGTGTCTTGAGAACCCACTCCCTCTGTAGTCTGAACACCCTCAGTAGTGTCCTCAGCATCAAAAACACCCTCAGTAGTGCCTCTCTCAACAATCACAACACCATCAGTAGTGCTCTTCTCTGCCTCAACAACTCTGGAGTTATACGCCCCCGCAGCCAACTTAATAGCCCTCAACTGACAGGCCTCCTCATCTACAATCGAGGCTCTCCTTGCAGCCTCTAAATCTCGGCGCTCCCTCTTCTGTTCCCTAGAATCATCCTCATTCCGACCTCTACGCCTCTTGGCATTGTCTCATGGTGGAAGTGATGGCACTGCAGCAATGGAGAATAAGGTCGCCAAAACAGTATCCTCGGCGGGTTTTGCAGAAAGGGCCTCAGACTCAGGCACCCTAGCCTCTAGAATCGTGTCCAACTCCACTCTCAGACTCTCTACAGCAGTCTGAAGGGTCGACACATCCACCGGAGGGGATGGATGGGCAAGCACACGCAACTCAAAAATGTCCAGGCGCTGATTAACCTCCATGATCTGGAATGTCCCCCTTCTCACAACTTCTACCCCACCCATCCCTATCGCCCTCCCCTTTTTCCCTTCCACACACCCTACATACAACGACCTCTCTTCCATCTCCAGCCGTCATTGGACCCTCCTCCCTCCTCCACACACCTCTACTCCACTAACTCCAGGCTCACCACTACTACCCCAATCGGCCTCTCCCCCTCCCTCCTGTTTTCATCACTATCCCCCACCTCCCGTTATCACCTTCGTCTTAACTCCTCCAACCTCCCGCCACCTTACCAGGCGTTCATCCTATATCTTACCCCCCTCCCTGCCTACTTCCCCTTTTCATGAACAGTTATCCTTCCCCATCTGGCCTCCTTTTTATCTTAGTGGTGTTGGGACAGATTCGCTCCATGAACTCCTCCGCCTCAGCATGACCTCTGCCCATCCCAAAGGGGCTCGGATGTGAGCCGAAAGTGTCCCATGGGTGCCTCAAGTTTTTGGCCCTCAGCAAGTGGGACCAGAATGGTGGAGGGATGCGAGCAAGAGGAGTTGAGTGTGCCTCACACACCGAAGACTCGATCGCGGTGGTGTCAGTAGGCTTAAATATATCCTGGGTAGCCGCTTGGGCTTTCTCTACAGTGTCCGCCAGGTTCTCACCAAGTGGAGGTACCTTCGGGCGGGACCCTCTGTATGGAGCCAACTCATTGGCCTCATCCCTGATAAGTCCTATATCAACAGTGACCGATGGGGTCTTGATCAGATCGATGTGCCAAATAGGCACACTTGTGGAACTGGACAAAGAAAACACCATGCACGGAAATGGGTAATTAGTAGTGACCTTGAAGTCCCTCTCGTGCATGACCGCCTAAAGAAGCCAAGCGAAGTCCACCTCGAACCCTGCTATCATCGCCGCCATCAGAACTACGCGATCCTAAGTGAAAATATTGTCTGCAGTAGTGGGGGAAAGGCAGGGCGGACATTAACACAAAACTTGGTCGGAAGTCAGGTAGCCATGTCTTGATGGCTCCCATTAGCTTAAGTACCAATACACTCAAACTAATTCGCAAATAAGAAGGAAAGCGTCGGCTCAAGTAAATAACCCAATAATGAGGTGGGGATCGTTCACCACGAGAAAATAGTTTAGACTTAAATTCAATTAATATTACGAGTGTTCGTCAATTACTTCCTGGAAAGCAAAAATGATAAAAAAAAAAAAGGGAGGTTTTATATTCTAAATAAAATGAAATAATAGCGAAATTAAAGGAACACAACTAACAACGTCCAATGTTGGAGTTTCATCAATTAATATAAAGTAACTAGGGTTACGTGTTCCCAACAGGTTATAACTTGATAATTCTAACTATAACAATTCTTTCCTAGTATCTTGCATGCAAAGTGATACGTTAGTATTCTAAATCCTTGGTCGGCATAAGAAAAATTTCACTCGCACTGGTCTGGCTACGTGTGGTTGCTATTACTAACCATTATCTTTACGTCATATTAAGGCCATCGTATTCGGATATTTGACTAAGTTATTACCTCGTACCAATCATTACTAGCGATTAGATAGTATAGAATAAATCTGATGTTGATAATTCTTTTTCTACTATCTAGCTCATTAGGCGGCATAGTAGCACTAAGGCCGAGTTCAACGTTCGGCCTCAGTTAGATAGACTTTTAGCGAAAAATTATCAATACAGGAAAGACACTATTCTAGAAGTGTTATTTTAGTTGTGGTTTTTTACCTCATTACTTCACCATATGTTACCACAAACCTAGTTATGGAGTTTTAGGTACCCATAGTCTAATCACAAATTCACATATATGATATAACGAATTCATGAACTTACTTCAATGAGAAAGAGTAAAATCCAAAAGTCACTTGACTAATCAACAAAAAAATCACAACAAATTCATTACTAAATAATTGAAGAAACAAAGATTCTCCAAAAGTGTAACAATAAATCCTCAAGTCTAATCTACAAACGAAGCTTAAAAAATCAAGAGTCTAAAAAATAATCAAGAAGTCTAACCTCAAAATGAGTTTTTCAAAATATTTATATAAAAAAAAATAATTAAATAAGGACTCTATTTTCTGGAAATCTACAAAAACCCGGGTTGGATCAACGGACATCGCGACGGATCATCGTGGTCACGACGGACAGTCAGTGGATCCGTCGTCCCATACTTGCCCACAATTTATTCTGAGCTCTTTCAGTACCCTCGACGGCACGTATGACGGATCGTCAAAGGCAAAAACGATCCGTCGGGGTCTCAGTTCCAAAACACTTGAATCTTGGAATTTGGATACTGGTACTACTTCTCTGATCTTCATGACGAACCAACAGGGACGGCAGTCACATGATACGATCGGGCCGTAAACTCACTCCTAACCCCACACCTTGTCAGAATCCCCATCGTCCGTTGGCAGTGCCTACGATGCCACGTAGGACGTCACACGCGATGAATCGTCAACAAGCCCGTAGGTACACTTTGCGTATTTCTCGCTCAAAAACCTCCGCCATTCATCTTTTAGAAAGATTTCCTGCAAAGAAAGAAGAAACTTAAACATAAAAATTGTACAAAAAGGCTTTTGGATACACTAAACTTAAGGAAAAAGAATTAAAATTACAGTGAAACCTTACCCAATGAAAACCTATATAATCAACAGAACAAGATACTTTCGGACAATCCCCTCTGGTGGTTCTCTCAAACTCTGCTCACGCAGAAGGTCCATCTTATCCAATTTCCACTGGTAGTCAAACTTGACGGTGAGATGAGTCCTGGTGGCATCAACATTCTCGCCGTATAGATACCGACGAATGGATGGCAAGGAGATGTCTACCTGCTTGCCGCGGGCTCTAATGTGATCTATCGGGGCATGTTTGGCGGGGGCAGCCCGCTTGTCTATCTGGGTTCGGAGAGTCGGCACATACGAGGTGTAGAACTCTCTGACCAACTCCTCACTGTATCGGCCCACATCACGAGCCGTCCATTCTAGCCAGTTCCTGGTGAAGTGGGCATGAATTGCCTGCATGGTGTGGAGAATCCCCGTGAGGACCTGCCTCTCCAGTGTAAGGGTCCGGGTCATAACCCCCTCATTATTAGGCATCTTGGCGTCTGAGTACACCTGAAACTGCCCCTCAACACACCACCTGTTGGGATAGTCGACCACCGGGGCGAGGACTCGAGTTAGTGGTGCTAGAGTGGAATCAGCACTATCGGCCTCATCAAACGAGGCGGACTGAGATGCAGTGGCTGGAGCAGAAGCCTCCTCATACCTCAAGACTTCTTTTGAACCCGATACTTCCTTAAAGCTTGAAGCATACCTAGGGTGTGTATCATACCCAGAAGGCGTGGCGGTAAGTATGCACTCCTCTTCAGACTCGGAGTCAGTGGCTATGCCAGGTGCCACCTTCGTGGGGGTGGCTCTAGTGGTGCATGCAGTCCGTGCAGTAGTGACAGTGCCTGGGGGCATGTATTCGGGGTCACACTCATCGCAAGATCCAATCACCAATTGGGCCGATGCGGCGACGGACTTGGAACGTCCACGTCAGTATACTCTATCTTTCTTTGGTTCCATGAGTGTTAGTACCTTCATATAACAACAATTAGGACCATTACAACCAAACAAGACATGCATAAAATAAAACAACCACGAAAAACCAAAACTTAACTTGCAGTGCTGCAGTTATAGTACTGCACAACGGACCCATTGGAGGTCCGTCGTAAGCATGAAGGACCGTCATGGGGGTCCGTCATGAAACACTTAGAATTTTTTTTTGAGACTTTCCGGAAGAAAGTCTCTGACAACCGTGACGGTTCTGCAGGACGGATCATCGTAGGCATGACGATCTATCGCAGAGGTCCGTCGAGGGACACTTGATAAAAATATTGAGACTCTAAGAAAGAAAGTCTTTGACAACCGTGACGGTTGTGCAGGACGGACCGTCGTAGGCATGACGGTCCGTCGCAGAGGTCTGTCGAGGGACACTAAGAATGAATTTTGATACCCTTAAAATCAGGGTCTCTGACAATCCTGATGGTTGTGCAGGATGGACCGTCATGGGTATGATGGTCCGTCATAAGTGCCCGTAAAACTAGGGCTTGGTGTGACGGACCCCACGACGGTCCGTCGTTGGGGTCTCGTTCGATTCTATAGTGACAAAGTTAAGTAGCATAAGTCGTCCCCTAAATTTGCTAATATGAACTAAAATTATCAACCCACAATTCCTAACCAATTTACCCATCATTCAAGATTTCCTATGGCAATAATTTCTCGGGTTTTATCATGCAATTTCATAAAACTAACCTAAGTCAGAAACACATATCAGAAATAGATACCCCCTATTCGATTTAGTTAACACAACAACCCCATTCTTTTTACAACAATGATGGTCCAAAGGCACTTAGGATTGTCGGGGTGAGGTCTTAGCATGCATTAGGGGTCAAATATCAAACACCCACATATTCAGAAACATGTATTTTAGCATGGAAAAACAAGAACAAAATGTAAATGAGTGATAGAGCAGAATCACATACCTGATAATGAAGTTAATGAATAAGAAATGCAACACCACAAAGTGATGAGTAGCGCATTAAACAAAGACTCTGATCGGAAAAGAACGGGAAAATACTTTGGGTTTGTGAGAAGAAGGGTTTTCGGGAATGTGGGTAAAGAAAGGAAATCAGAAGATCAGAGAACAGAAGAGTGATTGGGGAAATTAAGAGGGAGAAAATGGTGGAAATGAGGGAATTAAACGGTTTAAATGAAGTGGTGGGAAGTTAAAACATTTTAAAACTTTTAATATTCGCCGGTCGGGTTTGACGCGACGAGTCCCCGTCGACGGTTCATCGTGGTAGTCCATCATGCGTTCCCTAACTTAGAAAAAATTAAAAAACATACCTAGGCACGACGGACGCTTGTGATGGTCCGTCGCAAGCGTGACGGTTCGTTGATGGGTCCGTCAAAGGTTGCTGTAGACCAATTTTCTGGTGATGTGATACCTGCAAATTTAACACCCATTAAGCTATTATTTTCATATTTTCAAGATTTTTTATATTTTTTTAGACACGGACCCTAAACATGTTCTAGCCAACACTTCTAGCAAAAAAAAACAAACAATATTTATATGGGACATTTAAGGAAATAAAAGCAAAAAACCATGCAACTATAACTAGGAAATCACGAAAAACCTATATAGTTGGCTAGAGGATACATATTGGGTTGCCTCCCACCAACGCTTGATTTAATGTCGCGGCATGACTTAGGACACTTGATTACTCAGACTTTATCAAGATGGTATGTGTCGATCACTTCATTCTCCATTTCAGTGTTCCCCAGATAGATTTTGATTCGCTGTCCATTCACCTTAAAACGCACACCCTTCTTGTTCTCCAAGTCAACCACTCCGTGAGGAAATAGTTGGGTGATCAAGTAAGGACCAGTCCATTTGGAAAAGCACCAAATCCCCAACCATAAAATTGCGCTTCTCAATCTTTTGCTCATGGTACTTCTTCATCTTTTTTTGTGGAGGGCTTAACTTTCGTAAGCTCAGGGGAAAATAATCAAGCTCAGTAAATCATTAACCTCTGTTTTTTTAGCACCCTATTCCACCTTTTCACCTTTTTCATTTACTACAAGGCTTTAGCTCTAATTCACCGGTAAGTGACAAGCCTTCCCATATACAAGTTGGTATGGGGACATACCTTATATGGTCTTGTATGCTGTCGTAGGCACAAAGCAAGAATCATCCAGTCTCCTTGGGCCCAATCCATTCTACTAGATTCACCGTTTTACAAAATCTACTAAATTCCCAATTTCACACCTCAACTTGCCCACTAGTTTGAGTGGTAAGAGTGGACACAGTATGGCAAACCCATATTTCTCAATAAACTCCTTAAACAATTTTTGCTAAAGTTGTATTCCCCCATAAATAATAATCGCCATCGGGGTGACAAATCAGGAAAACATATTCTTTTTAAAGAATGCAGTGACACTCTTCCCTTGATTTATTGCAAGTGGATAACTTCCACCCATTAGACACATAAAGACTGCTTCTAGAATGACTCATCCATGAGAAATCACAAAAGGCCCATAAAGTCAATACCCCACACATCAAATAGACAATAACAAGCAAGGGGATTTTAAGGATCTTGCTGTCTCGATATGCCTCCATCTCTTTGGAATCTATCACATGCCTTATAGAACTCATGAGCATCTAGGTGGATAGTTGGCCAATTGTAGACACATTGCAAGATCTTGTGAGCGGTACAGATACCACTATGATGTCCACCTATGGTTGAAGAATCACATGCCTTCAAAACACTCAACATCTCAACTTCTGGCACACAATGCCGAATAAACCCGGACAACTCTTATACATGTATGACTCATACCAAAAGAAATTTCTCACATCATACATGAACTTTTTCCTTTAATGAAAGGACAAGTTCGGTGGGATGATATAGCTAGCCCGATAATTGGCAAAATCTGTGAATTATGGAATCAAGTCTTGAGAGGCGTCCAATAAATGACGCATTCGGGGAAATTACCTCAATTCGTCTATACCTCCAACTCTCTCATGCTTCATATAAAACAGGACAAGCTGATGGGGGGGGGGGTGCAAAAACTTGATTTTCATGTCCCAGTTTTCAATCACCTCAAAGTAAAATTCTGCGATTGTAATATCCAACAATCAACTCAGTTTCAATATTGATTGTCATCAAATATCTTAAAGAGAATGTCAGTAGGACGATAACCCTAGTGCCAGCAGAGGAGCAAAAATTCTCAAAAGCAAAAGACTACGGCAAGGAGCTTTGCTCCGTCACCGTGTCGTCTTTGGCTTCATTTAGGGGCTTTACTAGCATATAAATGGGGGTGAAGGATTTTGTCCCTTCTTGACACAATGCCCACACCAAGAGGAAACTCACTCGGCATCAACACAGTACCTCAAAATGGCTGCTCCAATGCCGGCAAAATAATGATAGGGTTGCAAACCAAAACTTTTTTTAACCACCAAATGCACTAAGACAATATCATAAAAATAAAATGTTACTTTTCTCAAGCAACTTTTACAAAGGAGGCGCAGTTTGAGAATCCTTGATGAACCCCGGTCGGTAAAAACCTGCATGCCCAAGAAATTTTCTCACACCTTTGACAGAGATAGGTGGGGAAGTCTCTCTATACCTCGACTTTAAGCTCGATTTCAACCTCTGACCCTTTTAAAATGCAGTGGACCCAATACATACCCTTTTTCACATGAAGTAAACATTTCCCCCAATTAGTACTAGATTGAAGTCTTCACACATCTTAAGAACCCGCGGGAAAATGACTCAAATAGCGCTCAAAGAGGCACCAACCATAGAAAAATCATCCATACAACAACTCAATAGTGTCCTCCACCATATAGAGAATATAACATCCCACATCTATGAAATGTGGCGGGGGCATTGCACAACCAACATCATTCTCTTGAACGCAAAGGTCCCATATGAACAAGAAAGGTGCTTTTCTCTTAAATCTTATGGGCAATATGAAATCTGATTATACTTTCGCATAAACATCAAGAAAACAGTACCACCCATTTCGTCAAGTCGATCCAAACATTCTTATCCCATGAAGAGCATAGGAAAATTGTTTTTTTTCGGTCAGACATTTATTTCGTAATCAAATACACACCCCCTTAACCAGTCACAGTGTCATTGCCAACAAGGCTATATTTCCATGGGGACCACAATAATTCCCCCTTTCTTAGGTAACACTGAACTGGCATACCCAACTACTATCACGAGTGGATTATATCACTCCGGCATCCAACCACTTCAAAAATTTCCTTCTTAACCATCTTCATAGATGGATTTAGACATTCTGAGCTCAATACTTGGCTTATGATCGGGCCTGAGTTGGTTATATGAGATTCAAATACCGGGAGGGTTCCCAATATAAATCCTAATAGTCCACCCAATAACTCTTTTGACCGGTTAACACTTTCACCAATCTCTCACATGAGGCACATTCAAATCTGAGACAATAATAAATGGCAAAGTGTCATCTTTCCCAAGATACATAACCTGGATGATGTGGTAGAGGCTTAAGTTCAATTTCGAGCCTCCCATAGACGGTTTTGGCGGGGTGGAGGATCGCGATGTTGCATATCTAAATCAAATTTCTTTGGTTTAAAATGAATATTACTTCGATCAAGTGCCGCAACCAATGACCCATACTCTTTAATGCCATCACTATCGAAATTCATGATCACTGCAGCCAATGCTTCTACACCCAGATGGTATTAAATTTGTACCTCAGATGACTCTTCAACTCTGTAGGATATAGCAGATACCTATTGTAGCTCACTATTCTGCCTCATGGACTTACAAATGTTGAATGTCACTTCTTAATTATTCAACCGGAATTTCATCTGCCCCTTTTCCATATCAACCAAGGCTCTACCCGTACCAAGGAATGACCTTTAAGAATAATAGGCACCTCAAAATTAACCTCGCAATCAAGAATCACAAATTGGCTGGAAATATGAACGACTCCACTTTTACTAGCACATAGTAGAGTATACCAAAAGAGTTTTTACCGTCAATCAGCCATCAGTAGCCGCATCAGAGTGGGATTTGGGTCACCCAAACCCTACTTCTTATAAATCGAGAGGGGCATGAGATTTGTACTTGCCCTAAGATCACATAATACTTTTGCAAAATGTAATAACCCGATTGTAGAAGGAATAGTGAAAGAACCCGCATCTTCTTTATTTTGCACTAGAGATCTTGTAGAAATGATACTAAAGTGCTGCATTCTATCATCATCCTCAAAAGTGACTGAGATTTTCTTTGTAACCAAATATTTCATGAACTCTCTGTTACCCTCGACGGAAAGGTGTGACATACCATTTCAAGCACGATGATCCATCGAGGGGCTTAATTTCACGACACGTAGAATCTTCTGAAGTTGGGTACTTGGACTACTCTCTATTAGCCTTGACGAATATGCAGGATGGACCGTCGTGGCTATGACGGTCTGCCGTGAGCTTCCGTAGTCCCACACTTGGTCAGAATTCCCCAACATCCTTCAGCAGCTATTATATTCTCACGACAGTTTACCCCTATGGACCTTCACAGTCACGACGGACCGTCGTGGGGTCTGAAGGTGGTCACTTCTCCAATTTCAGCTTAAAATCTTCGCGTTCTCCTTTGGAAAAATTTCCTGAGAATGAATAGAAAACTACATAAGAAATCAATTAAAAAGGGGTTTAGAGACACACTAAACTTAAGGAAAAGGCATTGAAAGTACCGTGAAACAACGTAAATTCATTAAGGCCTCGGGCTTACTTGCCTAAGTGTTGTGAGAATTTACACTGTGTATGTGATGCATCTAGGGTTGGTTGGGTTGTGGTCGTATGCAGGGTTGTAAGGTTCATAGCTTAGCGTCCAGATAACACTTAAGGGTCATGAAAAGAATAATCCCACTCATGGGACCTGGAGTTGGCAGCTATGGTGTTTGCCACTAAAGATGTGGAGGCACATTGTATGGGGTGCATGTGGATGTATTCACGGCAACAAGAGTTCCCACTACGTGTTCACACAGATAGAGTTGAATCTACGTCAGCGGAGATGGTTGTAGCTTGTGAAAGGACTAGACATGGAAGGGCCAATACCAATCCGGAAGGCTAATGGTGTATTGAGCTTTGAGTAGGCATGAACATGGCAAGTAAGGCCACGTGGAGTATGAGTAGAAGGAGTGGGTGAAAGATATTAATAGACTGGACAAAACCGGGTGTGCGGTTAGTTGACCTCTTTAGTGGGGGTTCAGTTATCCTAGTTTATGAATAATCCTAATGTTGAAGTCAAGAGGGTAAGCATATTGATCTTGTGTGATGGAGCTGAGGGGGACTCAATTTGCGTAAAATGAATTCGTTCTTATTTTCTTTTGGAAGATGAAGGCATACTAACTACCAGGACAGGTGGGTGTGCCAATTGAGATCATTTGCGGGGACCAGGTTATTGAAGAGTCCCATGGTCTAGATACACATACTCCAGGTTCCACCAAGATTCATTATCTTAATCTATTTGTGGATGGCAGAAGAAGAAACATGCAGAATATGTGGCAATGTCCTAATTGTCAACATGTTAAGGAAGAACAATCTAAGGCCTTACGGTCTGACTCAGAGATGAGGTTTCGACGTGGAAGTGGAGACATTAATATGCCTTCGCTATGGTCGGTCTTTTTGAAGACTAGGAGACAACATAACTCTATATGGGTTATTATGGAAAGGAGACTAAGTCTACCCACTTTCTTCTTGTGAGTCTACTTACATAGCGAGGATTTATGCGAGACTCTACATTGAGAGATTGTGAGATGGCATGGGATTCCTTTGTCTATTCATCTTCAGATAGAGGACTCAGTTCACTTCAAATTTTGAAAGTCCTTCCAAAAGAGATAGGAACACAGGAAGCTAGTACTGCCTTTATCCTAGAAGATGGGAAGGCAGAGTGCACATTCAACATTGGAGGGACATTAGAGGAGTCGTGTGATGACTTCAGGGGTAGTTGGGACTACCATCTGCCTTTGGTAGAAATCTCGTATAATAACAGTTATCACTCCAGCATTTGCATGGCACCGTTTGAGGCACTGTACGGTAGAAGGTGTAGGTCTCCGGTTGGGTGGTTCGAGGTTGGAGATTCATCCATCTTAGGTCCAAAGATCATTCATGAGGACTTAGAGAAGGGTGATTAGGGATAGGTTGACTACTCCATACAGTCGGTAGAAATCTTATGCAGACAACAAAAAACGGCCATTAGAGTTTGATGTTGGTGACAAGGTTTATTTGAAGATATCACCTATGAAGGGGGTGATGATTGTTGGCAGGAAAGGGAAGTTGATTTCGAGGTATGTTGGGCCGTATGAGATCCTACAGCGTGTGGTAAGGTGGCCTATGAGTTTTCATTTCCTGTAGAGCTAGCTTTTGTTCATCCAGTCTTTCATGTTTCTATGTTAAAGAAGTGCCTAGGTAGTCCAACATCGATTTTACCTATTGAAGGTTTGGGGGTTGATGAAAATTTGTCCTATGAGGAGGTACCTGTTGAGATTTTAGACAGACAAGTCAAGTGGCTGAGGAACAAGGAGATTGCCATCGTGAAGGTATTGTGGAGGAATCACCTTGTTGAGGGTGCTACGTGGGAGGACGAGGCCGATATGAGATCCCGTTACCCCTATCTTTTCAGCTCTTGAGGTTAGACTTCCTATTCTTAAGTGTAAGTTTCCTTATCTCTCCATTCTTTGTTGTTATTGCTTGATTGTGTATAGTAACTATGTTATGATCTGACTGGAATTACGCGAAAAGTTAGTAGTGTCATTCAGGGACGAATGTTCCTAAGGGGGTGGATAATGTTACAATCCTAAAAATGGCTAGGCTAAATAATGTTTAATGTGTCAAGAATGCCTATGACTAGACCGGGTTCACACGGATTGATGCGCGTAGAACCAGACCTCTGAACACTTATGACAGCCAAGCCAACTAACTTGGGGAGTTAGTTGAGCTAGAAAAGGTTGGGTCCAGCCATGTGGGGCTACCGAATTTGAAGATTTACTCGGATGAGTCTTTACCTGACTTAAAAAGGGAAATCTTAAGTTTGGAGGGTCTAGTGGTAAAATGGTCTTCTTTCAAGGCTAAGGCTAGTATTGTAATTACCCTAAATATATAATTAATATTTAATTAATAAGGTGAAGGGACATTTTGGGGAGAGAGGGCCGAAAATTGGCTCTTAGAGTGACGTTTGCTCCACCCGGGTTCAAACCTAGGTGGAAGCGATGATTTAAATTATTATTTTTATTTAAGTTGGTAAATAAATGTAATTTATTAATATTTATTATTTATTGTCTGATTTAAAATAAAAGGGAAATCAGTGTTTTTAAATATTTAACTAAACCATATTTGACTAATTCTAAAACTAGACTCCTAAGCCTAAGATAACTCTCTCCTCTCACGTGTATATCTAACTTTCACGATCAATCAAACTCTCATTCACATTCTCTGTGCCAAATAACGTACAAGAACAGAAGATAAGCCAAAGTTCTTCACACTTGAAGAACTCACAACAAAATATTTTAACAAACAACTAATCAAAAACGTTAGCCAAAGGAAGGAGATTTTCCGTCAAAAGTTTGGTGTTGAAACTTGGATTTGGACGCGAGTGTTGGAGCAGGTTTGGGCAGCAACTTCAAGGTTTGAACGTCTTAAAAGGTATGGGTTCTCCACTCTTGGTCCCTTTCCCAAGAGACCCCTAAGGTTAAGACGAATCTATTCCGAAAACTAGGGTTGTTCTCCGTTGCATGTCCTTGTCACTAGCTCACATCGAATCATAAGTTGGGTATGCTTGCTGGTAGAAATTAGGGATGTAACGTATTTTTATGATGATTATGTTTATGTGTGTATGTTCGGAATTATGTGAATATTGAGCATGTTGTACAAAATTAAGTGAAAAATGATGTGTGTGCAATGTGTAGCCGTAATATACACTCTTGGATTCAAGTTCAAAAAATGGCATGTTTATGATTGTTTTTCATGTGCACAAACATGCTTAAATTGTGATGTTCATAAGTGATGTAAAAATGCTTATTTGAGTGCAAACTAATAGTCAAATGAATCCATGAAAATGCACCTAAAGAACTCGCTAAAAACTACTTGAAACGTCTAAACATTTAATTTAAAAGAGGTGAGAAACTCTGCTGTAAGAATTTCACGCAACTTGTTGATGAGTTTCGGCCAAGCTAAGGGGATTATTATGCTATGTAAAGATGAATTAAAATATGTGAGGCCACTGAGAATCGGACCCGTGACCTCACCATGTTAAAAGTCATTGAAATAATGTGACAAAAAGAGAATGTGGCATGTGGGATTCAAACCCATGTGCCTTGATCCGAAAATGAAATAAAAAAAATAAGAGATGAGAGGAGTGGGATTCGAACCCACCACTTCTCAATCAGATTTAAGAAGGAACAAATAGAAAGATAAAAGGTTGAGGCATGTGGGAATCGAACCCACGACCTCTAGGAAGAGGTAAGGAAATTAAGGAGAAAAAATTAAAGTGGGGATGTGGGAGTTCGAACCCACACCCCCTCGGCCAAAAGGAGAGAAATTAAAGAGAATGAAATAAAAATAAAATGAGGTTGTGGGGGTTCGATCCCACATCCGCTCAATCCCAATGAGCAAAAAATGAAGAGAGAAATTAAGGAAAATTAAAAATAAATAAAAATGTAAGTGTTGTCCAAGGGATTAGAAATCAGGTTCCCTTGCCCAAATTCCATATGAATACATAAGTCATACGTGAATTAAATGTTTAAAAATAATGTTTCCTACTTAGATCAAAACCGAGATCTTGGCATATATACAAGATGCATAAGTCTTGTACCACATGATCTTAGGAAGATATGAATTACTTAAATGAACTATGAATGAAGCCTCATGGCTTGTATGTATAGACCCATAAGTCTGGCATACGTTTAAAATTAAGTGAACCTATGATGTATGTAATGAAATGATGCAACGAACAATGAAATGATGAAATGAACGATGAAATGATGAAACCCTAGAAGGGCTAAGTAAGAGTGTAAAACACACTAAATGTCCAAGTGCATTGGCATATGATCAAATGAACAATGAAATGATGAAACCCTAGAATGGTTAAGTGAAAGTGTGAAACATAGTAAATGGCCAAGTGCATTGGCATATGATGAAATGAACATTCACGTAATAAGGGGTGGGTAACTATAAAGAAAATGTTCTAAAGTTATGAATGTGGTGAAAATATGATAAGAGGCTAATGTAAAAGATGAGACCAATCTAAAATGAGCCTAAGCGAATGTTACCAAAACGTACTCACCTATGAGAGTGTAAATTTAATGAAGAAATCAGTCTCTATGAACACTCTAACGAAAGTATTGAGAATAATACACGTAATACTAATGATGAGATGAGAAATCATTTATTAAGCTATGATGTCCTCATATTACAAGCCAACTTTCGTATAAGTATGAGTTAAATGTAATGGAACTTTATACTGAGCACTGATATATTAACTATGAGTGGCGATGCCTTCTTTTGGGAAGGGAGGAGGTTCACGTAACTCTCATGACATGAGACTGTCCAGCATGTCAGGTATGGGTCTCCTTATATCTCCTAATCTTCGAACCTATACTGCCAATATAGGGATCTGGCGGGGTTCAATTCCCATGTACTCTAGCATGTTTTGGGTCACTTTGGCTGGTGATTCCACCTTTTTTCGGTGTGGGGGAGACAGTGGATTTCATGATGCTCACATGATTTATGTCAGTTAAAGTTAAAGTTCCCCATGAATGAATGAGGCCAGCCTCAAATAATGTACACAATGAAATGAATTATACCAAATGTGTTAGGATAGGATAATCAAGAAGTCAGCTAGACCTAAGTAATGACACTAGGTCATTCTTGATCATTGCACAGCGAACCCGATAAAAGTATTAAAATACATCCTAGGTATAGATGGTGTTCACACTAGCCTATGAACGAAATGAAGTGAAGTACGTATGAAGAAATGAAGCAGACTCTGTGTTTGCTAATGAAGGCTCCCTAGTTGAGGTCCCATATGTTGAACCCTCATTTTGGTAAGTCTTAATATCAAGTACATGATTCCAAGGTCTCATTGCATATTAATAAATGATATGAAAGATAATATGTGCTATACGCAAAACGATATGTGTTATGTGTAAGAGGTTATGTGCTATATGCAAAACGATATGTGTTATGTGTAAGATGTTATGTGTTGTGTACAATATAATAAGTATGATGATGCATGTTTCTCTCATGGCATGACTTTCCCAATACAAATTTGGAAAGCTCACTCACTTTCCTAATCCAAATTTGGAAAGCTCACTAACATTCCTAATTCCAATTTGGCAAGTCCACTGACTTGACTTTTCATAATCATGTTGTTAGGAAAGAGCTATTCTTACTCATGCATGTCATTCGTGTGTGCTTGCATATACCTATACTTAGTACAAGTGTGTATTAATCTCATACAATTCTACAATATTAGGTGCAGGCACAGGTGGACGCTATAGCTTACAGGTGACGCTGCAGCTATCCGAACGTGGAGCTTTCATCCGGAATTGTTGGACCTCATGCTTTCGAGGATGTATACCGTTATTATCTATCTTAGATGTAGGCTATATCTAGTGGAGCATGTTCCTCTAGTGTTTCTTTCCACTTGTTCAGACTTTGTATTGGTGCCATTTTGGCAAAAATACTTTTAATAAAATTATGATCTGGTTCTTTCATTTGATCATCTCTTTATTAGATGGTTGATTTGTGAACGCCTATGAGGTTAAGTAGTATGTATATATGTATGTTAAGAAACAAAAAAAAATTAAATTTTCCGCTAAAATTAAACTAGATGAAGTAAGTATGGCGTATGTAGGCTTGTTTGCGACCTTTGAGTGGTCAACGACGCCGATCTCGTCTGGGGTCTAGATTCCGATCGTGACAGATACTTTGGCAACCTTATTATTTTAAGGTTTGTTTCAACAAAAGAAATCTAAAAAAATTCCATGTCACAAAAACTGACAATTTTTTTATTAAGAAAAAATTTTATTTGGTTGGTACCAACATTCTTAGAAGTTTTCAGAAGAAAATTAATAAAGCGTTAAACTATTTGAGAAGAAAAACAAACTTTTTTGTGACCTATATACTTCTTTTGATATCTCTTGATATATTTATGTTATACTTAAGAAACTATTTTGCTTAAAGTTAAGGTTAAAACAAATGCGACTACATTGTTTCCTGTGCATTCTGTGGTCAACTTTACATATAAAATTCAATGGAATGAATTTTGATCTAGAACTTGACCTGAATGTTGGTTAGAGTGAAATTGTGAGCAACATTTAACTTGGAAAATGATTATAGGCATTTTTTTTATCAAATTGTGCCTTTCAAGACTACCAAATGACATGTTATCCAAAACACTCCCATTTCGAGCCCGAAACATTTTTATTTTAATAACCACAACTTCACATATATAATTTTTGGTGCATAAATGCACTATTTTTTGGATCTCACCTCCATGTACGCACTATCAATTAGATACACAGCGCCGAGACTTAAGTTGGATATCAAAGTGAAAAGACCAAGTATGTGCAAGTTCAAGCAAAATGACATAATAACTATAATAGAAATGAAAGGAGAGAAAATGGAAAAAAAACAAGAAAAATGAATGGGAAAAAGATTTCAAGAAAACAAAGATCAAATGCGAAGATTAAAAAATATTGAAAGTTGTGCAAATTTTAAGGAGGAAATAATCACTTTACCCAAATAAATATCCTACCTTTCTCCAAACTACATTACAAGCCAATATACAAGTCCTATTTTATCCCATTTTGTGTGTTCTTATATCAATGAATACTTACATAATGACCAAACATATGGTATCTCAATCTTATACATTGAATATTTTTCTGAGTGTGAGTGACTTTGATGTAAAATGTTCTAAGATGAAAACGCTTCTATAACTTAGGCAAGATGAACTCGGGTAAATACTTAAGTATGTTTGAGATACCATTGAAATTATAGTGATTATACAAAGTTGACCTCAAATTTGTTTAAAAGTAGTTGAAAATGAATCATATGCATCATGTTGATTGTTGGTACCAACTTAAGTCAAAATATTGTCAACCATGAACTGATTCACTTCTCAAAAGATGTCTTTTCTAGAAAAAATAAAAATAATTTTAGATTTTTGTGAACTACTTTTGACATGATTCTTGCTATACAAGATACGTAAGTAGTCTCACAAGGGACCCGGTCTCACGAAATAAAATCTTATATCCTCAAATGATAAAAAATGGATCAACTTTTTTTATAATAAAAAAATAAAAATGATAAATCAAAAAGACTTTCAAAGTTCCTCAAATTAAAAACTTAGCATAGTTTTATTTGTTCAAAAAACACTACCGTTTATAGGAAACAAACACTCTCATAATTCATTTCTAGGGAACTATTTCCCTAATTGCATATTGTATTGCATTTCTTTTAGGGAACTAGTATTTCTCATTTATGCTACTAATAAATCATAAAAAATGTTTTCTAGTGCAAATTGGACTAGAAATAAAAAATGTTGTGGTGATTCTAAATGATGATTTTGTTTGATAAGTTATTCTTCAATATAAGATTCAAATTTAGCAGGACCAACCTTGATAGTGGGATTAACAGGACCCTCCTGGATAATAGGACTAACATGACCCTCCTCGATAATGGGACTAGCAGGACCCTCATCGATAATGGGATTAGCAAGACACTCCTCGATAATGGGACAAGCAGGTGCTTCCTGGATAATAGGTCTAGTACGACCCTCCTCAAAATGATATTAGCAGGACCCTCCTGGATAATGGATTAGCAGAACCCTCCTAGATAATGAGACTAGAAGAACCCCCATAATAGTGGGACTTAGATTAGTAGAACCCTCCTCAAAATGGGATTAGCAGGACTCGCCTGGATAATGAGACTTGCAGGACTCTCTTGGATAATGGGATTAGCAAAACCCTCTTTGATAATGGGATTAGCAAGACCCTACTAGATAATAGGATTAACAAGACCCTCCTGGATAATGAGATTAACATGACCCTACTAGATACTGGAATAACAGAACTTCCTTGATAATATGACTAGCACGACCCTCCTCGATAATAGGATCAGCAGGACCCTCTTTGATAATGGGACTAGAAGGAACCTCCCGGATTATAGGACTAGCAGGACCTCCTGGATAATGGGATTAGCAGGACCCTCCAGGATAATGGGACTAGAGGAACCCTCTTCATAATGGGACTTAGATTAGCAGGATCCTTTTCATAATGAGATTTATCTTAGTCGGACCCTTCTTATAATGAGAATAGAAAGACCCTCCTGATAATGGGATTAGAAAGCATCCTCCTTCTAATGATTTTAGTTTAGAAGGACCCTCCTCATAATGGGACTAGAAGGACCTCCCTCCTAATGGGATTAGCAGGACCCTCCTTATAATGAGACTTAGATTAGCAGGACCCTCCTCATTATGAGATTTAGTTAAGCATGACCTCCTCATAATGAAACTAGAAGGACCCTCCTCATAATGAGATTTAATTTAGAAGAACCCTTGTCACACTAAGACTAGAAGGACCCTCCTCCTAACGGGATTTGCAGGAACCTCATCATAATGAGGTTTAGATTAGCATGACCATGCTTATAATGGGATTATCAAGAACCATCCTCATAATGAGATTAGCAGGATCCTCCTAGATAATGGGACTAGCAGGACCCTCCTTGATAATGAGATTAGTAGGACCCTCCTGGATAATGGGACTAAGAGGACCCTCCTCATAATGGGATTAATAGAACCCTCCTGAATAATGGAATTAGCTTCTTGGATAATGGGATTAGCAGAACCCTCATTATAATGGGACTAGCAGGACCCTCATAAACAATGTGAAGTGGTGTAGCAAGGACCCTCCTGAACAGTAGGACCTAGTGTAGCAATGACCCTCCTGAATAATGAGACGTAATATAGCAGGTCCCTTCTGGATAATGGATTAGTAATTTCTTCTAGGATAAACACTTTCTAGTTTGAGTTTATTTGTTTGTTTATTTTTTTTTAATTCACATTTGCTAATAACTCACAAAATTTTTCCACTAAAAAATGGAATAAAATTTTTGTTTATTTCTTTTGTTTGTGATGGTTTTCAGGTTTTGTCAAGAGAAACATGGATTTGAGATTCAAGAACAAAAATTCAATTCTTTTCAGAATGATCAATCCCCATAATCACCAGAAATTCATTTCAGCAATACATGTAGTAGCCTGACTTCCTTACATCTATTTCTATATAACTACTTATTGAGAATACATGTAGTCGTTCTAGAACATATTTAAAATTTTCATTTTTAAGAGTGTCAAAACTCATGCTAAGTGGCAAGTTAAGCATCGAATTCATTCAAGAACAAGATACTTACTAAAATCAAGGTGATAACTGAAAGTCAAGACTCAAGTGGAGAATCAAAAGAAGCAACATATATAGAGCAAGTACTTTTATTTTCCTTTTGAGTATTAGTTTTCATTTTTACGTAAATAAGGATAAGAGTCGTGATCTGGAGCCTCGATGGGACCTCACTTAATTTTCAACTCATCACTTCATCTCCTTGAACTACATGTGACCTTATTCACTTATCACTTGAGATATGTAGGATTTCCAAAACAAGGACTCGGTCGCACAAATTTTAGTCTTTCAAATAAGAGTTCTGTCAAAAGTTGTCACTTTTTTCAACTTCTATTTCTGAAAACTCTTCGTGTTTATACTCAAAGAGGGGAAAACTGTAGACACGTAATTTTTGAACGTATTTAAGTTTTATACTCTTTATAGAGTTTAAATAATTTTATGAACTATTTTTTTTTTTTTTTTGACTTGTATATTATTTTTTTTAAGGTATTTGAAAAGTGAAAAGACTTAAAACAAGCAAAAATAAAAGAACTTTAAAGGTTAAAGTTTATTTGTATTTGTTTTGTTAAAAAAAAAGAAAGAAACTACAAAAATATATGTGTTATTCATCATAATAGGGCTAAATTTTTAATTATAATTATCTATTCAATTATTATTGATTTTATAATAGTTAATATTGTATTATTTAGTTATGATATTGATTATTAAGGAAATATCATCGACTGAACCTCCACAAGCTATTTCACTCAACCACCCAACCCACTCCCCCACACACTACTACACACTACCTCATCTAAATATTTAACCCAATACCACACACACAAAAAGAGGAAGAAGAATCAGAAAGTTTCATTTCAAACAAACAAAAAACAAACCCACCAAACATAGCACAAACCATTAGAAACAAACACTAAACAATTAAAAAAACGAAGAAGAAAACACTTTTCATTTCATTTTAATAAACCAAAACAACCTACAAAAATTGATGGTTGTTCTAATCGAAGTTAAGTCAAGATTTTGCAATATTCTACTTATCTAATCTCTTTAATTTAATCATGAAAATTTATGTAATATTATGATTACTTTTTTATATTTGTTTTATTCATAATTCGATTAAAATGAATAATTTTTTAACTTTTATATCTTTGTTTAATGAATGAAGTTAGCTTTAATCGGCGATATTTCCTATTTACTTATTTTATTCGTAATTTGAGATCAATTAAAAATGAATAAGTCATGACATTATTCTTTTCTTGATTAGTAGGATAGTTAGGCTAAATGAATAAATTATTATTATTTTATTTTATAAAACAAAAAAATGAGATTTATCTTTAGCAATTCATTATTGTTTTGTTTGATTAGAATGTGCATGCCTAATTCTATCTAACTTTAAGATTGAAATAAAAATATAATACGTATATATCTAATTCTAACATTAACATTGAGAGTAAATAAAAATAAAAGATTTTTATTTCATTTTATTTGATATTTGTCTTATAACATTATATGTGTTTATGCATGTTAAAAATTTTGGTTTCAATTAACAATGTGAGGTTACAAATATTCTTGAGAATTAGGAAAAATTCAAGACTGCGGTGCTGCAACTTGTTTATAAAAATATTAATTTCCGTAATGTAACATAAGGAGTCTAGATATAAAGTTATAAGTGTGATGCCCAAGAAGAAGACAATTATTCTCCAAAACATCAGATTAAGAAGCGGTGGGGTTTACACATCTAGGTTGAGACCAATAAAAATTAAACATAAAAATATGAGAACATATGTCACAAATTTCATAATAAAGTATAAGTAAATAAAAGACCGTGGAGTAAAAACCACGGGATTGAGGATGCTAATACTTCCTCGGTTCAATATAATTCTTTACCCAGATTCTGATTCGTAGGCCATCATATGAGTCATTTTCCCTAGTGGTTAGGGATAACAAAAAAGGTTGATTTGGAACCACCATAAATCAATTCAGCTGGCGACTCTAGAAAAATTAAATAATCTTTAATCAATAGTGGTCACTTAAATTGAAAAAAACCTTTCCGCTGCCGCGTGCACAAAAAATGGGTGTGACAAGGGGAAAGGTTTGGTGGTGTGGGGGAATTGTGCAGAGATTACAAAATTTTATTTTATTTTTATTATTTAAAATAATTTTCTTTCTCATATTGAAATATTATTTTTAAATAATTTTTTTTGGATCCAACTAACACATATCATTATTTAATTCGTCATAATGTCATGTCATAGAGAATGTATCTCACACACTTAATATTTTTGGTTGATTGTCCAAAAAATTTCTAATAGGTATCAATTCAAAGTATAATAAATATTCAATAAGTACAAGGCTTAGTTGAGGTGTTCAAGTGAAATATGCGGATAACTTCAAGGGGTTGTTAAGTAAACTTTACTAATATAAGGCCTTAAGATGGATTGCTAGAACTTGATGATAGAGTATACAATAAAAAATTTCACTTCGTTTGATAAAGAACCAACTTTTGCTGTTGTGAAAAACTGTCAACAACCTTTACGTGGTTTGGGAAAGAAGAAACATGGGCCTCTTTCCACTTCGATTTAACAATGCCATGTGTTGGTTATTCATTGTTTTGGGGCAGCAATTTTACTCTTTTTCGCGTTGTTTTAGTGTGAAATTATATTTTGCATAAAAATAAGTTAAAAGGACGTATATATTGTCTATTTAAATGATTTCCTGGGGTAATAGGACCTCCGCAATCTAAGAGTCTCGCTTTAAAAAAAATCGTTAAGGTTAATGGGTAATGATTTTATGTTTCTATAAATTAATTACTAAAAATCAATAATTTTACTAACTCCATTAAAAAATGACTATATATATACCAACATGATAACATTTAATTTATACTAAAAGATTTTATACTAATATAGAACATAAATCAAAACGTGTATTTTAAATTTACACAGTATATATAAACAAATTCTACTAAAAATATTGTAATAACAGGCGGACTATCAACAACTACGATTGATTTATAAAGCGTAGGACTTTTTCGGAGTGTCCTATCCTTGGTATTTTGAGGGAAGAAGTAAAGGCAAACGATAACAAATCTATTGAAAAGTGATGGACTTATGAGATAAAACAATGGTGAAATTGCAGTAAGAGAAAATTCAGAGAGAAGAATAACAAAAAAGAAAACATATTAGAGAAATTTTTAATTTTTCTTGAAAATAAAAGTGCATAGACAATAACAATTGCTTGAAAAATTGAAGAGGTGGAAAGATAAAAATATTTTACATTTTACATCGATTGAATCACAAAATAAAGAAAAAAATAAAAAAAATATTTGAAAAGCTCAGTAACAACTATTAATTGGTGAGATAAAATAATTAAATTTGATACATGATTATCAGCCCCAAAAATAGGCATAGAATCCCAAAAAATCTGATATACTAAAATCTTAAATAAATAATTAAAATTGAAAATTAAATTTAATATGTTTGCTTTTAATAGAGATGTCCAATATGGCCTAGCCCACCCCTCCGGACTAACCCATACAGGCTTGACATTTTAGAGCCAGAAACGGGCTAGCCCATTTTTTGCTGTGTGAGGCCAGAAAAAAAACATGAAAATGGTCGCGCAGCCCAACAATATGGGGCTACAGGCTTGCCGGCCAGCCCACTTTTAAAAAATATATTTTTTTTTATATAATTAAGGAATCAAATTAGTAAAGGATAATAAAAAATATTATCATAACAATATCAAAATAAAACAATATTACATTATGTTAGCCACTTCATTTGTTTGCACTTAAGGGGGTTGACTCTTTTAATCATTCTAGATTGCCTCATTAAGTGTGTTTTGTGTTTAAGAACGGATCTAATGTATCAGATAATTTATAAAATGTTATTCTTTTAAGCCTCTTAATGAGGTCGGGATATATTGAAGATGAATCAGATCTGTAACACACCTTTACACTATTTAGGACTAAAAAATAAGACTATTATGTTAATTCAACTAAATCCGATAATCATAAAAATGTTTTCTATTTAATTAATAGTAATTATGCGTGCCATATCATTTTCTTTTAGTCAATATTAATTATTACCTCGTTTACTTTCGAAAGTTAATGCGATATATTTGAATTGATAAGGAACTCCCATGATTTGAAAAAAATAAGAACAAGTATACTACGTATGTTGATCGATACAATAAAAAATTTCTATAAAACTATGTAAAATAAGTATTTCCTAAAACTATATATACTATTCTATTAAAAAACTATTTAAAGTGCATTATATTAAGATTCTCAAAGATTTTGAGTGCAAAAAAAGCATTATAAATGATGTAAGTGTTACCTGATGTTGAGTGTCGTGAAAGATAAATCATAATACTTTGTTTGTTACGGTTAAAAATGTTCCAAAGTTTATTTGTATATGAAAAAAAAACTATTTTATAACAAGTTTGTTTCTTATATTTTATTGTATAACGTTTAATTTATATGCGGCATTCAGAGATTGAAAAACAACCGGCCCACTAATTTAGTGTTCAGATTCCGAGATAATATTTTAATATTCAAGATGTTTATTAAGATTACAGATCTTAGATCTTCATGCACATCGTAATTTAATGTGTATTCAAGTGTCCACGTCTTATCTTAAATCTTAATGGAAACCAATGAGCCTTGTCACTACTTGTAATCAAATTCCAAATATAATAATCTTTATACTGTATTAGGACAAATGACAAGCTACCCCTAGACTATGACCAATCCCAAAGACACACTTACTAAGGTCATATTACCCCCTGAACTTTTTTTTTTGTAATTGGTGTTGTTACCTCTTTGCTTAGTGGACATCCAAATATCTCTGACGCGCCTCAATTGCGTGGAGCAGTCAAATAGAGGGCCAATAAGACAAAAGGTTGTATGTAAAAAATATAAAAAAAAAGTTCAGGGGTAATGAAACCTTAGTTTGATTAAGGTGTCTATGGAATTTTAGTATAGTCTAGGGGGGGTACTTGGGCATTGTTCCTTCAATATATAAGTTTTTTTTTTTTCAACTAAAAGTATAAATATTCTAAATAGAAATATTAGCTAATTGTTTTAATTTTGGACTCTATTTATTTTTAAATGTTAATATTTATTTATATTTTCAAAATTAATTTTTATTTTCGAACGGGCCACGCCTGCTAGTATCTCAAGCCACCCAATATGAACAGACTATTCATTGGGCGGGATAAAAACCCTTACTTAAAATGGGCTATAAAATCTTAGCCCAGCCATATTAAATCACGGGTTAGGCCAAGCCGGCCCAACGGGCCTAGCCCATATTTACGGCTCTACTTGTAATTTATAACTTCATTTGTAATTAATATAAGTAGGTATATATATTGTTAATTAAAGTGTATATATATATACAAATTTCGTCTCACATGTGTTGCACATGTATGTCTTATCTAGAAATACTTCTTCCGTTCCTATTTACTTGTCAATATTTCCCTTTTTAGCAGTTCCTATTTACTTGTCTATTTTGATAAATGAAGAAAGAACAATTTTTTTTCTATTATAGCCTCATTTAAAATTATTAAAAATTTAAACTTCCCACAACAATGATTATTTATTTTGAGTAAATTTATTTTGGAATCATAATTAATAAGATCAAAATTGTAACTTCACTATGTCAATCATTGTTGCCTTAATATGTGTGTCATTTCTAAAGTGGACAACTAAATAGGGAGGGATGGATTATAAATTATAGGATAATCCCTATGTCCCTTTCACGTGGTACTATTTGTTTTTCAAAAGTCAAACAGTTTAAATTTGGTCAGGAATTTGCATATGAAATTTACATATTTGTACACTAAGCAAAGTTATTATAAATCACAATAATTTGATATTCAAAACATTTAAAAGATATATGCATAATTTACGGTCAAAGATATAGACTTGTTTGAAAATTGTAAAATAACTTGGAACGAAAAAAGTACTATTTAAGCTCAATATTAGATAAGTAAGGGTAAATGAATGATGTTGATTCTTCCGTGAATAGTGAATATGGATGACCATAACATCAATTATTCATCCGACCCTACAAAGACGATAAAAAATAATTATATGTCACTGCACATACTGTGCAAATGCTTGTTCAGTGTAAAGTAGTACTTGTTAGATGACAAAGATTCCTTAGTTGTTCGAATATAGGTTTTCCTCTATAGATATTAATTAGTCTCATATGTAAACTCGAACTCTTTTGTTCTCTATAATTAGGATAGATTTTGTTTATGTAATCAAACTTTATTATGTACATCATCAATATATATATATATATGGAAGCCTTGGATTTACAGAGGAAAAAACCAAGGCTGACCTCTTCTTTTTTACGTTCTAACTTGGTATCAAGAGCCAACCTTTTTTTTCCGCCACCATGGACAGTTCCAACCAGTCTATTGTTGCTAGCCTTCAGCCATATTCCTCTTCTTCCACACATCTATCCATAATTTATTCCAACTCCCAAACAATTCACCTTCTAGGCCATCCAACAAAACTCGATCGGGAAAATTATTATCTTTGGCAATCTACTGTATATTCTACCTTTGAGACCTTTGATTTTGAGGGTCATCTTGATGGAGCTAATGCTCCATCTTCCACTATCTTAACACCAAAACAGACGGGGAAAGCATCTGAATATCCAGACAATCCAGGCTTCACGACTTGGAAAGAAGCGGGATAAATCTTTTTTTTGGACTGAAAATACCAGAGTCATTCTATCCTACCTTACATAATGCACATTCGTACAACTCGTGAAGCTTGGTCCTATCTTTCCAACCTCTATCAATCTCAATCTCGAGCCCGAGTCATGCAACTTCGCTACCAACTCCAAATTACCACTAAGGGATCTTCCACCATGATGGACTATGTTGACAAGAAATGAGCTATATCCCATAGTATATCCCTTGCTTCCCATCCCATAACAGACGAAGAACTTATGAGCGCGATTTTTTTTGGGATAGACTCTTTGTATTTCCCTTTTCGCTCTGCCAATAACCCTCACCTTGATAACCTCATCATTGACTCACTTCTTGGTTTACTGCTCCAAGAAGAGGAGAAACTTACTGAGGAAACCAAATCCCTCCAACTTCAAGCCAATGTCATATCTCGTCAATACTCCAACCACTCTTTAACCAATGGATATCCAAATCAACAAAGTTTCACCGTCTCTAAAAAATCCTCCGGTGGTTCAACCAACAAAAATCCCTCTCGTTCTTCTAGTAGATCATCTCCTCGCATTATCTATCTAATATGTGAGAAACCCAACTATCATGCTTGCAACTGCTACAATCGTAACAACATGGATACATACCCGCCTAATTGGTCCACTAACCAACCACAAGCCAATATGGTCACTCCATCGGCTAATCATATGATGTATCCTTTGGCTATCGTTGATAATTCATGGTTTGCGGACTCAGGTGCCACCAATCATGTTACGTCGGACTTGTCTCAACCATCCATGCACACAGACTATAATGTTGAGGATCAACTTGATCTAGGTAATGGACAACAACTATCTATTTCTCACATCGGCTCATCTCAGCTTCCTTCTACTACTTGACCTCTTCATATTAATAAAGTTCTTCATGTTCCTTCCGTCACCAAAAGTTTACTGAGTGTCTCTAAATTTACTAAAGATAATAATGTCTTTATCGAATTTCATCCCTCTTGTTGTTTTGTGAAGGATCCTCAGCGAAAAATACTACTTCGAGGGTCAATTGATTATGGCTTATATCGTTTGAATGATTGTGGGCTTCCTGTTATCTCATCTTTAACTCCTCGTGCACTTGTCTGTTCTCGAGCATCACTTCAAGTGTGGCATGAACGCTTTGGTCATCCTCATGAGCAGCTATTACGTCGTCTAGTCTCTAGTTTTAATCTTCCAGTGTCGTCCAATAAAATGTCTACAGTTTGTGGATCATGTAAATAAGGAAATATTCATAGGCTGCATTTATCTTCTTCTTCGAGTCGTAACTTATTTCCTTTCAGATTGGTGTATTATGATGTTTGGTGACATTCTCCGCATCTTTCTATAAATGGCAGCAAGTATTTTGGTCAATTTGTTGATGATTCCACCAAATTTGTTTGGATATTTTTGTTGTCATAAAAATCTCAAGTTCTTGATGTTTTTAAAAATTTTCATAACATGGTTGACACATAATTTGGCCAAAAAAAATCAGAACTTTGCAAATTGATTGGGGTGGGGAGTACTGTAATGTATAATCCTATGCACAATCTATTTTCATAACTCATTGTCTTTCTTGTCCTCAGACTCATGAACAAAATGGGGATCCAAAACGACGTAACCGAACCATTGTGGAAAAAGGACTAACTCTACTTGCCCATACATGTCTTCCTTATCATTACTGGGAACACACCTTCTCTACTGCAACAAACCTTCATAATTGCACCATCCATATTATATTTCAAATCACCCTATCAGGCTCTATATCATCGTTCACCAGATTACAAACTTCTTCAAAAATTTGGGTGTCTATGCTACCCTTTTATATGTCCTTACAATACTTATAAATTCATTTTCGCTTTCTTCCATGTGTCTTCTTAGGTTATAGTTCGAAGCATAAATTATATATATGTCATTATCCCCCCACAAATAGAATGTATATTGCTTGTCATGTGACATTTGATGAAGATAAATTTCCTTATCCTCATTACAAAGAATTTTCTTCTTTCTCCAGTAACAATTCACCACCCTCCTCCTTAACTTCTCTACAATCGCTTTCCAACTCTTTTCCCTTAGTTGTTGCCTCCCCTTCAACCCAGTCACCGGAATATTCACTTTCCTCGTCCTCACAACCCACTCAAGCCCTCCACATACCTCCTTCATCTATGCCGTCTCATACAAACTCTACACCACCAAATACATGTTCGTCCTCTACTTCTAGCTCATATCAAAATTCTCCCTCATATTTTTGGCCATCTGCCTATTTCAATCATCTTATGACCACAAGAGCTCAAACTAATTCCCTCAAGCCTAAAACAGTGAGTACATCTCTCCATCAAATCACAGTTTCATCCTCCATGGCCAGCGAACCAAAAAATTACAAGCAAGTTCATCCTCTCCTGAATGGTTGTGCACCATGGACGCTGAGTATCAAGCATTACTTCGTAATTGCACATGCACACTTGCTCCATGTCCTCCCAATGCGAATGTAGTGGGTTGCAAATGGGTCTACCGTATAAAGAGACGAGCATATGAGTTTTTTTATGTTCTAACTGTATTGATATAATTATGACATTTCAAATAAAGGAAATCAGTTTCCAAAAAATTAACTGTAGAGAAATTTTGAATAACATGAAAGAAAGAATATAGTAATTCTTATTTATGTCGATATATTCATGAAATACATTTTATCATTGAAATAGTCACTAAATAATCGTGTATCATAGTTTTGAATAACTATTATTACATGAAAGAACATAAAAGAGACTCATATGAAAGTTGAATGTGGATGTTTATAAGTCATATCGCCTTTCATTTCCTATTCAATCTCATGTTTATGGTCAAACATTGATTAACAAGATTCCAAAAATAAAAAAATATCTCCATCAAATATCTGTATTTTGTTTAAGTTGTTGTCGATTTTTGAATGTTCTGGACAATTTCTTTGCTTCAGGTTTTAATGTTAATGGAAATGCATTTCCTGGGTTTGGGTTTGCTGCAAAGAATGTGGTGTAACAATAATGCTAAACTTAATACTCTTGGTATTTTTCGTAATTATATTTACCTGGAACCTCGATGTCTTGCTCCACTTCAGACGTATCCTTCAACTACTGAACTAATAACTATATTGGAGAGTACTATTTATGCGGTGTTTCTTGTCCTAGATGCTGCAAACTTCTTTAAGATTAGTCGGATTCCTCTAAAAAAATTAAATCCAGGTGAAGTGTTTGTGTTCCCAAAAGCCCCTATTCACTTCCAGTGTAATATGTGTAACGATAATGATACTTATCTCGCTACTTTTATCACTCAAAATTATGAATTTATCATTAATCATATTCAATGTTTGCTTCAAATTAAACCACCTATTTCAACCAACATTTTTCCTTGTCACACCCCGATCTACCCCTGAAACGTGGACACGGGACCTAGGACCACAAGTGATCCCAAGCTAACCCTGCTGTCACGATCATGAGCATACTAAAGATAATTAACTGATGCTGAATCTAAATCATAATTAAAATTAAAAGATGGGTAATGCCCACATACTATAACAAAGATATTTGAAAAATGATGAATTTAATACAAAGAAAATATTAACTCAATACTAAGCTGAAATTAACTATGTCTTATATAAGCCTCTAACTGACTAGAAATGCTGGGATAGACCCCAGATAAGTCTAATAATAAAAGGAAACTAAAGGACTAAATACTTAAAGAAACTCATGACTATTGTCCTCGGAGAATGATGACTCTCCACTGATTTTGCTGAACTGGAGATCGGGAACCGATCTAAGCGTGATCTGTATGCGGAGAATCTGAACCTACATCATGAGAAGATGTAGCGCACGTATGTGTCAGTACTTGAAAGGTAATGAATATGTAGGATAGAGTAAAGATAAAATAATACATAATTGAACAAGTAAAAAAGTAAGTATAATATTCTGAACATGATGTACTGAATGCTGAGCTAACTGGATGCATGACCAAATTTATAACATGCTGAGACTGATTACTAACTTGACTGTAAATATGGTCAATGCAATAGAGTCTGACTAAACTGTGGGAGCTACTAATAACCGATAATAAAACCACATGATCTAAATATGGAGTCCGATGTATACAACTCATCGAAAGGACCCAATATACTCTGCCAGAGGTATAAAGGCATTCTGGCGTTATCACTAAAATGATGCCCACATAGGGGGCTTACAACCTACTTGTCTATTAGTTCTGGGACAATTTGGGTAGGCTAAACCCTAGTACAACTTGGTATTATTCTACTCCCAATGAATTTAAGGGTTAACTGATTATGACTAAATTTCTGTAAATACTGGATAGCTAAATCTGAACATGCAAGTTGAGAATGCAATAATTAATCTGATAATGATGCATTAATAACTGAGACATGTATATCTTAAGTAACTAAAATATCTAACCCTGCATATGCAATTCAAAAACTAAAGAAATACATAGCTAGGGTTCTGAAATCAATGCAATAAACTTAGTAATAACGTGATAGTATAATTTGGAACATATAAGTAAATAATTCATGATAATCTACTGAAGTTCTTGAAACCCTAGATCTAATCATTATAAGGGAATAAACAAGCTGACTGATATATGGGGATATAATGGGTAAAAGGAAACCATTAGTGAAATTCCACATGCTTGGTGATGAATTCCACGGAGAAATATTTAGATTATGGGGCTAGACCTGATGGAACCTTGCTGCGTTCTTGAACTAGGGTTCTTGACTTTTGTTTCCTCTTTTGCTTCTAATTTTCTCAGTTTTGATTGATGATTTGACTTAGGTAAGTTTTGTTATGTTTATAGGCTTAAATTGACTAAAATTTCATGATTTAGGGTTTAAACGATGTATAGAAGGGTTTAAATGAACTAAGAAAAGACCAAAAGACCCCTGAAATAATTGTTCTCAGAGAAATTGACGAACTCGACTAATGGTCCGTAGTTCAATCGAGGGTCCATCGTTTGGGTCTCTTGTTTTAGTCTGCTTGATAGGCCTTAACTAAAATGGAAATAACTTTTTACTCAGAGGTTGGATTTTAGCAAACTCGACGGCATTGGATAGATGATTCAATTATATATCATCTCATATGTCATAAGACACCTAATTCTTTTTGTTCTAAGATTTATGACCATTTGAAGTCGACCCCATCAACAATTTCTCGCTAACTAACAACTAACCTTCACCTACCGTCCGTAGTTCCATCTACGGACCGTACTGGTCGATCTTGGTTCATGTCAGAGGCTGGGTAATGGGGTCTTGATCCACGGACACAGACCATAGACCGTGGTTGGACTTACGGATCGTAGGTCTGTTCGTGGGTCGAGACTTAGCTGATTCTTCTGAGTTGTATTTTGGGAGGGGCTACAATGGTGAACAATGGACCTACAATACGAGTCAAAGATCAGTCTACGGTCCCTAGATGGTGACCATAGATTGCACTTGAAATTTTTGAAAAGTTGATTTCTAATTTGTTTTGGATACACGACGTTACAATATCTCCCCCTTGGAAACATTCGTCCTCGAATGACAACTGAACTAGATGAAATAGAGGGAGAAAGCTGCAATTCCTACCAGAGAACTGACTTTCTGACTGAATTGCATTCCAAGAACATGCAAATATGCTGAAAATGCAAGTACAAACAGAGGGAACATAATTCTATGGCTGAATTCACGCATGAATGACTAAAAAAGTGAATAGGAACTATTACCTCAAGTTGGAGAAGAATGGAAGGAAAGAGGTGACAATACTTGGATTTTATGGATGCTTCTGCTTCCCAAGTAGCACCCTCTATGGACTAACTTCTCCACAGAACCTTGACTGAAGCGACCTCTTTATTTCTCAACCTTATAACCTGACGGTCAAGAATCTCATCTTGTACATTCTAATAAGAATACTATATTTCACCACCACACTTTCTAATGGCACTACAGAGGCTGGATTACCCACACATTTCTTCAAGAGCAAGATATTGAAGACTGGATGCGCTGCTGGTATTTCTGCTAACAACTCTAACTCATATGCCACCTTGACAACCCTTTTCAAGATATTATAACGGCCTACATATCTAGGATTTAGCTTCCTTTCTTGACAAATCTCATCACCCCTTTCATAGGTGACACTTTCAAGAAAACCCACTCATCAACTTGGAACTCTAGTTCCCTTCTCCTTCATCTACATAACATTTTTGATGACTCTGGGTTGTCTTAAGTCTATCTCTAATGATTTGAAATTTTTTTATAGCATAAATGACTGAATGTTGCCCTATCAAATTTGTTTCACCTACCTCAAACCAACCAATATGAGATCTACATCTACGCCCATACAGTGCCTCATACGGGCCATCTGAATGCTGGAATGATAGCTATTAATAGAGGCGAACTCAATAAGAGAGAGGTGATCATCCCAACTACCCTTGTAATCGATCACACAATCTCTCAACATATCGTCTAGGTTTTGAATGGTATGTTCTGTCTGTCCATCCGTCTGCGGATGAAATGTTGTGCTAAGGTTAATCTGAGTACCAAGACCCTTCTGAAATGACTTCCAGAAATGAGAGGTAAATTGAGGACCTCTATCTTACATGATAGACAAAAGAAACCAATGAAACCTTATAATTTCATTAATGTAAAGCTTGGCATAGTCCTCCACCAAATCTGTTGTCTTGACCGCCAAAAAGCAAGAAAAATTAGTCATCCTGTAAACTATCACCCAAATGGAGTAATGTTGTCTGCCAGTACGAGGTAACCCTGTAATGAAATCCATATTGATCACTTCCTATTTGCAAGTAGGAATATTTATCTCTTGAGTCATACCCCCTGGTTTCTTATGTTCTACCTTGATTTGTTGGCAATTGGGGCACTTACTCACAAAATTTGTTATATTCCTCTTCATGTCATTCCACCAATAGACTACCCGCAGATCGCGATATATCTTAGAGGAACTTGGATGTATAGAATATATGTAAGTATGGGATTCTACAAGAATATGTTGTCTCAGCTTACCTACATCAGGAACACACAATCTACCTTGGTAGCGAAGTACACCGTCTCCCCCTTGGGAGAAAACCTCCACTCTATGATTGTGGACAACACCCTTTACTTCAAGAAAGATTGGATCACTTTCTTTCCTTGCTTTTACTTAACCTCCACTACAAAAGAAGATTCTTCCCCATTCTAAACTTTTACACCACTGTCTTATATGCTCATAAGGCGAACTTCCAAGCGAGCATGCTTGTGACATCCATCACAGGTTCCTTCCTTTCTTCCTCAACATGCGCTACACTATCCATAGATAATCTTCTCAGAGCGTCTTCTACTACATTCTCCTTACCAGGATGATAATGCACACTCATATCATAATCCCTAAGGAACTCAATCCATCTCCACTGGCGAAAATTAAACTCTTTCTGGGTGAACACATAGTGAAGACTCTTATGGTAAGTGAACACATCTACATAAACACCATACAAGTAGTGTCTCCAGACCTTGAGTGCAAACACCACTACTGCAAGCTCGAGGTCATGAGTTGGATAGTTTTTTTCATGCATCTTATATTGTCTAGAAGCATAAGATATAACCTTACCTCGCTTCATCAACACAACCTAGGCCAACTCTGGATTTATCGCAATAGATCACATAACCATATAAAACCTCTGGTAGAGTCAAGACTGGATTTTTGGTCATTCTAGTTTTCAATTTTGCAAAGCTTTTCTCACAATCATCTGACTATTGAAACTTTACCATTTCTTGAGTCAACCTAGTCAATGGTGAGGCTATGGATGAAATAGATGCAAATCTTTCTTCGAACATTCTATAATGACTCGCTAGACCTAAGAAAATTCTAGATTTGTAGTAGAGGTAGGTATGGGCCATTGTTTCACTACTTCTACCTTCTGTTAATCCACCCGGATCCCCTCGTTTGACACAATGTGACCAAGGAATGCAACTGATTACAACCAGAAATCACATTTGCTAAACTTAGTGAATAATTGGGATTCTTTGAGAGTTTGCAGAACAACTCTAAAATGACTCGCATGTTGTTCCTCGTTCCTAGAGTAAATGAGGATATCATTAATAAAGGCCATAAGAAACAAGTGCAAGTACTGTTTGACCACTATGTTTATTAAATCCATGAAAGTTGTGGGAGCATTATTTAGTCCAAACGACATAAATACACATTCATAATGACCATACCGAGTTCTGAAGGCTGTCTTGGAATGTCACTATCTCTGAATCTAAGCTGATGATAACTTGATCCGAGGTCTATCTTCGAGAAATGGCTATCACCCTAAAGTTTGTCAAACAAGTCATTAATCTTGGGGATATGATACTTATTCTTTATTGTGAACTTGTGCAACTGTCTATAATCAATGCACATTCATAGAGAACTATCTTTATTCTTTATGAACCACAGTAGTGCACCCCATGGAAAAATACTAGGTCTGATGAAACCTTTATCTAGAAGTTCTTTCAATTAATCTTTCAATCCCTTAATATCTACTAGAGCCATTCTGTAAGGAGGATTACAAATACGTTGGGTATCTAGAAAGATATCAATTTTAAAGTCAATTTCCCTTTTGGGAGGAAATTCGAGAAGATCTTCTGGAAACACTTTTGGAAAATCACTCACTACTAGAATTGACTTATGATTTGGGGTTTCAGAGCTAGAATCCTTAACCCAAACTATATGATAGAGATAACCCTTAGAGATCATCTTTCTGTCCTTAAGGTAAGAAATGAATCGTCCCATAGGCACTAAAGTACTACCCTTCCATTCTAAGATTGGTTCATTTGGAAATTGAAAACGAACAATCCTAGTTCTACAATTGAGGCATAACAGGAATGTAACCAATCCATTCATAGTTTACCATTTCTAACTCTAAAAGATCATATGAGGTGAATTTCTAAGAGACTATGACATGTTATTTTTTGTATACCCGTCTAGCTATAACTGGGTCACCAACTGGAGTAGATAAAAAGAAAGTTTCTGAGAAAGTTTCTGGATTAACATCAAATTTGAATGGTAAAATGAGATTTACAAAGTTAAGAGTATCCCCTGGATCATTCCATTGAGTGTACCATGTGTGAGTCACATCCTTAAGCTGGTAAGATGCTAACTCAAACTTACCATTACCAGTCACTTGCGTCACTCCAAATATTTTCTTAACCTCATCAATGAAATTCTGTGGATCCTCAAACAACTTGGAACCCTAAAACTCATGTGATTCTTCCTAACCAAATGTCAAATCCTATCTGACACTTATCCACCATTTCTATTAGTAGGAACTTGAACCTGTTGATTGTTCTGGTTGTACATACTTTGGGCCAAAATAAGAATCGCATTTTAAAACTCTATATCCGGAACCTCATGGTCTGGGACTAGAAGAACTGCATTAGAATTTCGTACATTAGCATTCCTTGCATAAGCTTTATGAAGAGGCATGATCTTAAGTGCATAACTATGGATTAAAAAGGAGATCATACCAACACACGATAAGAATATAAATAAAGTGAAGTTTTCCTAAAATACTTCATATCCCTATCATTAGATGTGGTGCACTTCACACACATGAAAGGACTCTACTTAGTAAAGCCTTTTCAGACAGCATACAACACTTAAACCTAGTGATCTGATACCAAGTTTGTCACGCCTCGAGCTACCCCAAAGATGCGCACACAGAACCTACAAACACAAGTGATCCCAAGCTAACCCTGCTGGCATGATCATGAGTATACTAAATATAATAAACTGATGCGGAAGCTAGATCATAATTAAATAATGAAAAGATGGTGAATACCCATATAACATAACTATGATATTTCAAAATATGCGTTTAATATACAAGAAAATGTAACTCACCACTCACTACTACGCTGAACAACTACATTCTGAATAAGCAACTAATTGGACTAAACTAGTTGGGATAGACCCCAACTAAAGATCTAGCAAAAACTAAATCCTAAAAGACTAAAATACTACTGGAAAAAACTCTGACTTTGTTCCCACGTAGAAAGAGGACTCACAGAACCACTGATTCTACTGAATTAGACGATCTAGAACCTATGTAAGCTGTGATCTGATGTTGAGAATTTAACCTTACATTAGGAGACGATGGGTGTCGAACGAAAAATGTGCATCATGTATGTGTATCAAGGTGTTTGAGCATGGTAATAAAATGAGTAAAAGATGAAATAATACATAACTAAACAAGAACAAAAGAAAGTATAATATTCTAAACATGATATAATGAATTTTGAGCTAACTGGATGTAATGACAAATTTTATAACATCATGAGACTGATTACTAACTGGACTATAAATATGGTCAATGCAATAGAGTCTGACTGAATTGTGTGAGCTACTATACCACAGTAAACAACACACAATGAGCTTAATGTCTACGTCCGAGGTCAATTACCGCGCCAAAAACCAAAAGCATCAAAAGAACCGGCAAAAAAAATATCCTCGTGACAAAGGTATAAGGCAATTCTAGTCGTGATCACTAAACTGATTGCCCCCCACTAAAGGGCCCTTACACACCTACTTGATAGTAGTTGTTGGACTCATTTAATAATGATAAGACCCTAGTCCACTCTGTAGTAATGCTAACTTCCCAATGAATTGATAAGAGTGGTTAAAAATTTCATATGAATAGTTTCTGTAAATACTGGATAGCTCAAACTGAACATGAAAACAGAGAATGCAATAATTAATTTAATAATGATGCATTAATAACTGAGGTATGTATATCCGAAGTAACTGAAATATTTCACCTAGAATATGTAATTTAAGAATTAAGTAAATACATAGTTAGTGTTATAAAATTCATGCAATAAATTGAGTAATATCGTGGTAATATGATTTGGAACATATAACTAACTAATTAATGATAATATAATGATGTTCTAGTAATCCTAGGTCTAATCATGATAAGAGAATAAAAAATCTGACTTATATCTAGGGATCTAATGGGTGAAAGGAATCCACTAGTGAAATCCCACATAAAGGAACCCAGTAGTGAAATTCCACATACTTGGTGATGAATTCTATACATAAATATTAAGATTACGGGGGTGGAATTGATGGAACCCTGTTGTGTTCTTGAACTAGGGTTATTCACTTCTTTTCTCCTTTCTTGCTTCTAATTTTCTATGTTTTGATTACTGATTTGAATTAGATAAGTTTTTCTTATGTTTCTAGGCTTAACCTGACTAAAGTCTCATGATTGAGGGTTTAAACGAAGTATCTAAGGGTTTAAATGAATAAGGAAAAGATTAATAGACCCTGAAAATAAGTGTTGTAGGAGCAATCGACGACCTAGACTAACGGGCCGTCATTCAATTGATGATCCTTCGTTTGAGTTTGCTCGACAAGCTTCCACTAAAATGGCAGTTTGCTCGACAAACTTCCACTGAAATGGCTATAACGTTTCACTCAGAGGTTGGATTTTAGAAAACTCGGTGGTTGATACGCTCAAACTTATTTAATTTCTCAAATAAGGAATTAAAGCGGTCCGTGTTCAAAGTAATAACCCAACTAGTGGAGGTTTGGGATCGATCCCACGAGGAAAATCGTCTAGACTATAACTTCAACCTGTTATTAACTATTGGTTTGGTTAATGACTTCCTTGGAAAGTAAAAACAATAATAGGTGGAGTTTCTATTCTAACGAATGAAATAAACTAACACAATTGAAATAGAACACTTACCCAAATCAGCTTTAATGTTGGATTTGTATCAATTAATCAAAGTAATAGGCTTACGTGTTTCCCGCACAGGGAGAAAGAAAAGAAAGAAAAGGGAAAAACAGAAAGAAGGGGGAGAGCTCATGACTAATAATTCTAACTAAACAATTCGTTCTTAGTATCTTGCATGCAAAGTGATAAGTTATGATATTTCCTAAATACTTGGTCCGCATCTGAAATCCTCACTCCGCACCTGGTCCGAGCATTACGTGGTTGCTTTTCCTTAAACCCTTATCTTTACCTCATATTAAAGCAGCGTAGTCGATATTATACTAAGTTTATTACCTCGTCACAATCAAATACTACCCTATTAGATTGGTATACACTAAAGTTCTATGTTATATTTTGTTCCTAATTTCTTACCGAGTCCTTGGTTCGGCAAGTACATTAGGCGAGTTCTAAACGTATGGCCATCCGTTACAAAGACTTCTAAGTGAGAATTATTAACACAATGCAGACATTATTCCTATAATGCGTTATTTTTAGTTAGGTTTTATCTCATTTATTTTTGCCTATGTTCCCACACCCTAGTTATGGAGTTTAGTTCCCGATCAGTCCATAATACATATTCAAATATATAATAGAATCATGTACTTAAACGTTGCAATGAGAAAGGTAAAATCCGGAATTTTGCTTGATTAATCACCAATACCACTTGCAATAATCTCAAAAGTAATCAATTCATCTCACAAAAAGTTCCTAAGATAAATCAAGGTGTCCTTACGAATACGATCTACTAATGATCTGGATTCTAAAAACAATCTAAAGAGGCTAACTATTCGCTGTCCTAACCCTCAAAAAGAGGTTTTTTTGTGAACTATTTATAAAAAATAAAAACCTCTTAAACAGAAAGGACTCTATTGCTGGATATCTGCCAAAGCGGCTGGGTCGATGGACCTCAGGATAGCGACGGATCGGTCGTGGCACTACTGGACCGTCATGGACTCCGCGGTCCCATACTTGTGGCAATTTCTTCTACTGCTCTTTCCTTCATTACCCTCGATGTACGTAATGAGCGGAAAAAGGGAAGCCGTCAATAAAGCACAACGGTCCATCGTGGGTCTGTACGTGATCCAAAACACTATTCACATCTTGGAATATGGGTACTGGGAATTACTTCTCTGACTGCCGTTCATGGACGACCCTGTCAGGGACGGAACCGTCATAGACACTATGGACCGTCAACGGAGCTTCCGTACCCACACTTTGGGTCCTACTCCCATCTCCTTCAGCAGGCTTAACATGCACTACTGCTGCCTACCGAAGTACGAGCCAAGGTCACAAGCCCACGACCGGACCGTCAATAAGTCCTTAGGTGGTCTCTACTGCATTTCTTCCTCAAAAAATCTTCCACCTTCATCCTTGACGAAGATTCTGCAAACAAGAGAAACTTATATAAAAATTAGCACAAAACAGGCTTTGTACACACTAAAACTTAGGAAAAATTATTAATAATAACCGTGAAAAACCACGCTATATCAACACCCTCAGGAAAAAACTTAAAATAATTCGTTGTTTGTCTCGGAATTCGACTGCACTATGACTCAATACCATCTTTGTACACTAGTAGTCCATGTTTTAATAAAATATCCTTTTCAATCTTTGACTATCCATCCCGATTAATCTTATCAATTTATGCATGCTATCACTATAGGCTTTGAATTATGTGGGATCAATAACAATGACCTAGACCTCACCATGCACTAACACAACCTATCCTCTTCCACCTTGTCTCAGAGGTTCTAACAATTCCGGTATTGCAACTAGTTGTCCTCACTTTAAAACAAAAATCCTCATTTTCACACAATGATGTTCAGCTTGAGTTAAGGATATCCCTGTCACCACGTCTGGCGCATCCATCACGAACAAGTCACACTCATTCATATACTATTTCCATAAGCTTGCCTTAGTTCATTCACTGCCTTCAAGTTCGCTATACAACCCTTAGGATCACAATAGGACTTTTTTAAGCTTAGTAACAGAGCTTAGGAGGGGGTCAGGTAGGGTATATTTAGTTATACTTAGTGACTTTTTTTTTGCCTCCTTGACATAATTGGCTAAACCTTCCACTTTTCTAATTGCTATCACTTTATCTCGCCCCACTTTCTCACATATATTCTTTCAATCAACCTTTGCTATTTTCTCTTCTTTATATTCATTGTGTAGTGACTCTCCTTCTTTCTTTTTCTGCTGTATTTTATCTTGTTAATTTTTTCTTTTCTTACTATATTTTTTTCCAACTAATTCTTGATCACTAATTACTTTTGTGTTGTTTCTCTCTCTTTGGGTCTTTCAACCCCACTTTCAGAGCATCCTCATATACCAACACTCACAGGCTCGATGTTTTGCCACTGAGTCAGGTAGCACAATACCCAAGTTGGTTCAAGGCCAAACGAAGGTTGTTTTACTTACTAAACTTACTATCGACATAAGCTAGCCACCCTCAAGGACTTTGCCTTTTAGCATAAGCCATAGGTGCACATGTCCAAGTCTGGACCCATGGCCAACGACAATTTTCCCATAAAAGATCAGTTGGGGTTGGAAAAGAAAAAGGACTAATTTTAAGAAGCTCAGATCCTTTGTGATCAAAGAAGGATACTTTCATTTGGTATTCTTTTATTAGGCTAGAGAATGGGCTTGATAGTATGAATAAGGGCCGATGATCCTTGTCCATACTTTCTATACAGCTTACTTTCAGCAGGACTCAACCAGGAGTCTAGGCTACAGTACCAATAGTGGACTTATGAATTTTCCCCCCTCACACTCAACTTGAACAATCAGTCATCATTATACAGATTATCAGACAACCGTATCACCTAATTTCCGAATTTTAAGACTTGGGTAATGCAATGGATGTAACTCTATGTCATAGCTTAGAGCCACACATTTATCAGTGTACTATGCTAGTCATGCATCATTTCCCAGTTTAATAGGATGTCATTTTACCATCATGCTCCAAATTAAACGATGTACAAAGATCAACTGCCGTTCCAAACAAAAAATTAATCAGTCTTTTGGGGAAAAAAGAAAACACAGCAAGACAACCCCAAAGGAAGATAGTGAATTGGGCTACCCAGACTTCACCCCTAACACTCACCTGTTCATTTACCACCACAAAAAAAACATGCATTGTCCCACATGCTACAAAAAATTTAAATACTAGAGTGGTAGGTGAAGCAAACCTGTGGCGGCAAAGCGGCCTCGATCAGCACGCGATGGGAGCAACGGTTCCACCCGGAAACCCACATCCTCTACAAAAATCTGAAACACCCTCAGTGGTGTCCGTCAAGCAACAACTGCACCATCAGTAGTGCCTCCTGCTAGTCTCCACAGTGCGGAGCTCGACGCCCAGCCGCTAACTCTGATGGTCTCTCATCTGGTGTGCCTCCTCCTCAAAACAAGTTGAGCTCTCCCTCCTCGGCAGCCTCCATCCTCCGGCGCTCCTTCTCCCGTGCTCGCGCCTCGTCCTCGTGCTCGACCCCTAACGCCTTTGGCATGCTCCCTCGAGTGAGGAGGTGGGTTGAATCTCTGGAGTTGAGCGAATAGGCCGCTAGCACTGTTTCCTTAGCAAGCTCGACAGACAAATGGCCTCAGTACTCGACACCATACCTCTAAGAACATGGTCGAATCGGTGCACGAATACTGTCAAAACTGCAACTGAAGATATCGACACGCTTTCACAAGCGGAGAGGAGGTCCACGGGCTCGGGGCACACCGGGCAGACTGGCAATCAAAGGCGTCCGAAGCGCTGGTGTTAAGAACCTCAGCATCGATCATTCCGCTCGTGTGTAGCTGACCATTTTCTTTCCCGCTCTAGGCGCGGTCTTCTCTGAACTCAATCATAGACTTCTGTCTGCATCCACAGCATGGATATGAGTGCCTAAGTGTAGCATATCAATGTGTGCCTCTAAGATTTGTGTGTAGACCCTAGGCAGGGACCGAAGCAGCGATATGAGGGCTAAAAACGAGAGTAGCTGTGGGGAGTAGTAGCTACCTACCCCTTGTATAGACTCGACTTGGGGGGGGTATGTCATGGACGCCGCCTGTGAGCCCGGCAGTGCGAGCTTGGAGCTAAGCCGTATCACAGCAAGATCATCAGCCCGTGGGGGTAGCTCTATAAAACGGGGGGCCCACAGCTCTGTGTAGATCCAACTCATTGGCCTCGTCTCTGATTAGGCCCGCCGTCACAGTGCCTGCGGTGTCTTAAAGATATCTACTTGCCATATGGGCCAAAAACCGTACGGGACCTGCGCGAGCAAAGATTCCTGCACGTAAGGGTAAGTATAGTGACCTTGAAGCCCCCTTCGTGTTGACTGGCCTGTTCGACGGCCCACTCGGCGACGGATCTTCATGGTTCACGACGGACCGTGCATGGGACTGTAATATTCCGTCGTCCATAGACTTGTGCAATTTCTTGTTCTTTCTACTTTCCTTCTTTTCTTCATTAACCCCAGTCGTAAAGTATGAGGACTGGTCATAGGCACAACGGGCTCCGTCGAGGGATCTTCGGTCCAAACACTTCAACTCTTGGAATTGGTACTGGGATACGTAGAAGGGAAATCTCTGACTACATGACAAAACTGCGGGGCAGACCACATGTACCACGAACGGCATCACAAGCTTCGTGTTAAGGAAACCGCACCACACATTTGGTCAGACTTCCCCCGGCATCTTACCTTCCGCACTTGCACACTAGACGGCTGCCACCAAATACTGACCTTCAACAAGCGAACGAGACCGTCATAGAGCTCCGTCAGGTGGTACTCCTTCGCGTTTCTCTCTCAAATCTATGCATTCATGCCTTGGACGATTTCCTGCAAAACCAAGGAAAGCGTATATAAAAAATAGCACAAAAAAGGCTTTTGGACCCCATAAAACTTAATGAAACAGTAATAATATACCAATGTGGAAACCACGGATTATCAGTGGTGTTTGAAAGATGATTAAATTATCTATACTATCATAGGTAATAGGACACCTAATTCATTTTGTGTTAAGAGTTATGACCATTTAAATTTGACCCTATCAACAATTTCCCCTAACTAACAACTAACTTTCACCTATGATCCCTAGGTCCATCTACAGACCATACTGGTCAATCTTGGTTTATTTCAGAGGCTGGGTAATGGGGTCTTTATAAATCCCAGAGAACAAAAGACACAAGACCCCTGACCGTGAAAAGGTTTGACTTCTCTTGGACAAAAGGTTCCGTAATTTGGTTTATACTTAGAAGACAATTTTTTATGTGTGTTTTGGAGAAAGGGTATTAGTGTGAACAACAGACCCACATACGAGTCTGGTATAGTTAATTTGTCTACGGGTCCGTAGATGTTTTCTGTTATTTCACCAGGGCTAAATTCGTTCTAAATTCTATTTCACCTAGCTTCAGATTAGTAAGAAGAATTTGCAGTACTGCAAGAAAATATCTCTCTTGGACTAGCTTGCAAACTCCCGTTCCGTCTCAACAAGAATTACATCATTTCCTTTTTTAGTGTCCTGTCTAAAAAAAGATGAACCTTTTTACAGTGATAAATTTAATAATTTCAGCTTTATACTGGCATGTTTAAGAAGACCACAAGATTGAAGAAAAATTGTTATAACATTTGACATAACTTTAATTAGATCACAGATTCAAAGTATCTTTATTTTTCTTAAACTCTTAAACGCTGTGCCAAGTCAAATGAGGTCATTCTTTGTGAAATAGAGGGAGTATATCATTGAAAATAAAATAAAAAACTTAAATATGCTATCAAACTTTGAGAAAAGACTTATTTATCTCATTCCTTAAAAGTTTGACTCAACTTCTTGAAATCTTCACGAAATTGCTTCAATTTCGAGAGTAACTTCCCTCCGAGCTAGCCAAAACTTATAATCTTTGATATCATTCCAAACCTAGGGACTGAATAAGCACCATAGTTTTTCATTTCCGCGAGACAACCAATATTCTCAAATTCCCTCAAACACTCATTCTTGGATTTGATATGTATCCTGTAGGAAACGTTCCCTATCCTTGGATTGAGATGGGGGAAATCTCACATACCTGAGTTTCCAGTTGTTTGATAGATACCATATGAGAGGTCACTATTGGATATATGGTGGATAGGTTATTTTTCAAATCCTTCAAACCCTTGTCAGACCCTTTAAACTTTTTAAAGATCCTTGTGAGCATTTGCTTGGTTCGGTTTCCTTCTGTACCAGCTGGTTCCTTTGGTCTTGGACGATCATGAGGAGGAATGTACTTATCTTTTTTAAACCTTCCCATCTGTCCAATTTCAACCTCTCCAATCTTTCCAACCCTTTATCACTCTTCTTGTTTTAAATTTGATTCGCACCTTGTCGTTGGTAGTTTAGATGAGAACTCCTTATATGATTTCTGAAATATTGTACTTAACTTCCTCATTATACAATGCCTCAAACTTGGCATCCTTCGGGCACTGCCCACTTCTTACTCCAAAAATATTTACTAATTTCCCTTAACCTTGTGTTTTAGAAACCTAAGCCTTCCCGTTACGTTTTGAACAACAAATCAGTTTGGGTCACCATTTTTTTTTTTTAAACAACCCGAAAATGGATATGCTACTAATGCCTTAGGATGTGTTTCCTAGAATTCCAACGATTAGAACTGGGTTCACATATGGAATTGGTAGCGTACACCCAGACCTCTGAACCCTATGATACAATCCAATCCTAACTTTGGGTAGTTATTTGAGATATTAAAAGGTTTGGGTCCAACCATTTAGGGGCTCTCGACTACGAAGATTTACTTGGAAGGAGTCTGTAAAATACACCTTTAACTACCCGGGACCTCAAAAAAAGGAAAATCGCCTTAGTGTTTGGAGGGTCCTAGTTGTAAAATGGTCTTTTAACAAGGCTAATTTTAGTATCCGCATTTACCCTAAATGATATATTAAATTAATTTAATTAATAGAAACGGAGGGGAATTTATTGTGGCGGAGAGGAGCCCGAATTTGGCTCTGAAAGTGAGCATTGGTCCACCCGAGTTCGAACCTAGGGTGTGGAAGCAATGAATTAAAATTATTTTTTCACTTTACGTTGGTAAATTAATGTAGTATGATCTTTTAAATGAATTGTATTATTCTGATTAGTAAAAGGAAATAAAGGATTTTTAACTATTAAAATAAAACCTTATTTGCCTAAGTCCTAAACTAAACTCCTAATCTAAGAAACTCTTCTCCCACACGATTATCTTCTCTCAAGTCTCTATCACTCTCAACTTCACGTTTTTTCTCTTCTCTGCCAAATACACGAACGTACAAAAATAGTATTTAAACCAAAGTTCTTCACACTTGAAGAACCTCAACAACGAAATTAATAACCAACAACTAATCAAAACCACTTAGAGGCAAATAGAGGTTTTTTCCCCCGTCAAGTGTTTGTTGTAGCTTCTTGTATTTGGGACATGTGTTTGGTAGGGTTCTTAGTCTTTGGACGCAATAATCCGAGGTTGGAACATCAAAAGGTAATGTTTCCTCTTCCATATCTTGGTCATTTTCCAAGAGACCCATTAAGGTTCAAATAGTCATTCCGAAAACTAGGAGTTCCCCGTTTGCATGTCCCTTTCACGGAAAGCATCCCATTGATCATAGTTGTAATTATGTTTGCTGGTAGCGAATTTGAATGACACATGTTTTTCGTGATGATATATGTGGTGTTATTATGTATGTTTTGGAATTATGTTACATATGTTTGATGTTTTTTCCGAAAATGTACTACGGTTGTATGTGTGTGTTGTCGTTCATTATTCATGGTTTAGGGACTTGAGAATGCATGATAGTTCTTTATATTTCAGTGTACACATTTTGATGTAAAATGTGAGTTCATATGAGTTCAAAATGTTGCTAGATTTGGAGGATAAATATCTTGTTCTAAACAAAATCCGTGCAAAAAAACGCAAAACCCAATAAAACGATATTTGTAAATCCCAACGAAAATTTCCCCTCGAACTAGGTGTACATTGATGAAAAGGAAAACTGAAAAATTAAAAGAAAATTTCCGAGTTCTAGTGATGATTTCGGTCCAGCAAGAGGGTTTTCAAAATGGTTAAAGAAATGAATAAAAAAATCAAGTGAGGTCAGGAGGATTGACCCCAAAGTGACCTCACCATGTTTAAAAAAAAACCATGACATAAAGAAGTAAAAAGAAATGTGGTGAGGGGATTCGAACCCAGGTTGTATTGGCCTGGAAATGTAACTTAAAGAAAAAAATAAGAAATAGCGAGGAGTGGGATTCGATCCCAAACTCACCTCTCAAACAGATTTAAGGAAGAGTAAAAGAAAAAATGTTTAGGTGCGTGAGTACGAACCACCACGAACCTGCTAGGCCAATATAGAAGGAGATTCAAGGAAATGAAAGAAAAATATGTGATGCGGAGAATTGAACCCCCGAACTCCTAGGCAATTCACGAGAGGGGTTTTGTGTGGTGGTAATCTAACCACAACGCCTTGGCCAAAGAGATGATATTAAAAGTAATGAATAAACGTAAATAGTGTTAGTAAGGGGGTTTGGATCCCACATCCTCTTTAGTTCTATTAAGCTAAAAATTAAGAGGAACTCAAGTGGAAAACCTAAAATGAATGGCTTTGGGGCTCTAACTAGGTCCCCCCTATGCCGTATGGATCAAGGTTAAAGTGAATGAAAATAAATGTAAGTGTTTGTCCAAGGATTTGAATTGAAAACCGGTTTTTTCCCTTGCGCCAACTTCTGTATTGAATACATATCATACGTGATTAAATATTTCCAAAGAATATGTACCTAATTTTTGAATCGAAATCGAGATTTTGTCATACCATACAAAGATGCAGAAGTAAGGGCCTTGTACCATATAATCTTAGTAGAAAATATGAAATCACTTAAACGACCTATGAACTAATCCTTTGGCACTGTATGCATAGACTCATAAGTCACCTGCATACGTCTAAAAATAATTGAAAACCTTAGATTACGCATTGCAATATGAAAATGAACCAAAGAAATGATAAGAAATGAACAATGAAATAATAAAACCCCTAGAATGGTTTAAGAAAGAGGGAAACACAACTAATGGCCAGTGCATTTGGACATATGAATAAATGACAATGAAATTTATTAAATGAAACAAAGAAATGATTAATGTAATAATGAAAATGAGATGAAACACTATAAGGTTTAAGTAAATTGTGAAACAGGGACACGAATGGCCCAAACAGGATGCATTGACCCATATGATGAATGAACCTTCCAAGTGTCAATGGGGTGAGTAATTATAAGAGAAAATGTGCAAAATAATGTTTATAGAATGTGGTGGACAACGATAAGAATAGTGAGGGCTAATGTAAAGATTGAGATTATCAATCTCAATACGAGCTAATAATGTTACCAAAACTTACGCACCTATTGAATAAGTGTAAAGTTAAGTGAAGAGCCAGACTCTAAAATTAACATCATCTAATAGAAGTATTAGAGATTACACACTTTAATACTAATTATTAGATGAGAAATCATCTAATCATAGCTATGATGTTCCTCAACACACTAAAAGTCATATTCATATGTATAAGTTGTAATGATAAGGGAACTTTATAAACTGAGCACTCGATAAACTAGCTATGAGCGTGATTGCCTTCTTTCAGGAAGGGTGGAGGTTCACGTAACTCTCATGAGAATGAGACTAGTCAGGCATGCCGGTCATGGGTTTCCATTATATATCCTAGTCTTCTAACCTCATACTTAGCCAATTATAGGATCTAGCTGAGGTTGAATTCCCATGTCCCCGTAGCATGTTTTGGTCAACTTTTTGCCGGTGTAGTCCATCTCTTTATTCGTTCGTGGGGTTTTCCCTGACACTGATTTCATGATGCTCACATGATCTATTCGTAAAAGCTTAAAGTTTCCCAATGAAGTTAATAGGCCAAGCATCAAATAATGATACTTAGATGAACAAATAATACCAAAGGGTGTTTAGGATAATGATAATCAAAGAGGTGAGTTATTTCAACTAATGACTTACGTCATCTTGTTCCCCAATGACACAACAACCCTAATGAGAGTCTTAAAAAACTACATCCTATGTATAACTTGTGTTTAACACTGGCCCATGAGCAAAAAAAGGTATGGGGATTGAAACATAAAAAGGTATGAAATTTCTCTTCGTCTCATCTATGGGTCCTTTTCCAGAGACCCCATTAAGGTTCAGAATATTCATTCCGAAAACTGTATTGTTCCCGTTGCATTTCCGGTCACTAGCATCCCATTGAACATAGGTTAGATTCATGTTTTTTGCTGGTATGAAAATTGGGATGAAACAGGTTTCCGCAGTGATATATATGGTGTTTTTATGTATGTTTGGAATTATGTGACTAATGTTGATGGTTTTCCGACATGTAACCTACGTGTGTATGTTGTGTTGTTCGTGGCTATTATTCATAGGGTTTAGAGAGACTTGAAATGGCATGATAGTATTCTTTAGTATTTTCATGTACACATGTTTGAATGTAAATGTGATGTCAGGTGGGACTGTAGTTGAAATGTGGCTGACCTTGAGAGATAATATCAATTGTTTAAAAAAAACGAATCCATGAAACCGCACACTAATAAACGTTTACTAAATGCACTAACTAACGAAATTACCCTTAGAACTAAGGTTCAACTTGATGCAAAGGATGCTGAAAATAAAATAAAAGAAAATTATCCGACTTCTAGTGATGAATTTCGTCAATAAAGAGGGTTCAAATGTTGACAAGGAAATGAAATTAAAACAAGTGAGGTGGCATGGAGATTGAACCAGTGTCCTCACCATATTAAACCATGAAAATAAAAGAAGTAAAAGTCAATTTGGTGAATGGGATTCGAACCATGGTAATTTTCTGAAAATGTAACTTCAAGAAAATAAGAAAAATGTAGAGGAAGTACGTTACAAACACACCACCTCTCAATAAGATTTATGAAGCAGTAAAATATCAGAAAAACAAAAATGTGAGTGCGTGGGAATCGACAAAACCATAAACGACGACCTCTCCTAGCCGTGAATGAGATTCAAAGAGGAAATGACAGAAAAGAGTATGTGAGGCGTGGGTAATTGAACTCTACAACCTCCTAGGCAGATTCAAAGTAAGAAATTAAAAGATATATCAATGAGGGGCTGTTGGGGTTTGATCCCACAACCCCTCGGCAAAGCGAAGAAATTAAACTAATGAAAATACAAAGTAATTAGGTGTGTTGGGGTTTCCAATCCACCTCCTCTAGATTCTATTAATCGAAAAATGAAGAGAGAAATTAAGGGGAAAATAAAATCAAGGCTTTGCGGCTGGAACTTGGGTCCCCAAACCGTATGGATCAAATAAAGTAAATGAAAAAAATGTAAGTGTTGTCGAAGGGATTTGAAACCGGGTTCCCTTGACAAAATTCCGTATTAACAGATAAGCCATACGTGAAGTAAATATTCAAGAATAATGCTACCTATTTAGATCAAAATCGAGATATTGGCATATATACAAGATGCATTAGTCTTGTACCACATAATCTTAGGAAGATATGAATCATTTAAACGAACTATGAACAAAGCCTCATGGCTTGTATTTATAGACCCATAAGTCTAGCATACGTCTAAAAATAAGTGAACCTAAGATGTACGCAATGAAATGATGAAATGAACAAAGAAATGACGATAAATGAACAAAGAAATTACAAATTAACCATGAAATGAGCAACCCTGAAGTGGTTACGTATGAGTGTGTCGAAACAGCACTAAAATGGCCAATTGCATTGGCATAATGATGAAATAAACAATGAAATGTTGAATGACAAAGAATGATGAATGAATAATGAGATACGTGAAACCCTAGATAGGGATAAGTATAGAGTGTGAAACACCTAAATGTCTCCAGTACGCATTGGCATATATGAAATGAACATTTACGTAAAATGGGGTGAGTAATTATGAAGAGAAATGTGTGGCTAAGTTAATGCAATGTGGTGACAAACATGAATATGATTTAATATAAGATAGGCTGCACTCTCAAATGAGCTAAGTTAAATTACCAAAACGTATTCACTCTATATAGTGTAGTTAATGAAGAGACCATTCTCTAGAACACTCGATGAAGTATTGAGATTACACACTTGATACTTGGTCACGCCCCTTTTTTCTCTCATATTTTTTATTTTATTTGTTTTGAAAAAAGAGTTTTTTTCCATTAAAGTGCAGTTTGAAAAGGGATATTATTAGTCAGAGTCGTGGCCACTCTTGAAATTGATTTTGATGTTCCAAGTCACCTTATTTGATCCTCTCTATCAAAGGACATTTGAGTCTATATTTTTATTGGTCTGGCGAACGAGAAATCCGGTAAGGACTTCCTGTTGAACCGGGGGAAGTGTTAGGTCCCCGCTCGATCCCTTGTTTGCAAGCACGGTCGCGTTCATGACTTGATATGACTAACTTAATTTTTGAAATTTTATTATTTAACTTAGTAATAAAAAGTTTTTTTTACTTATCTCTCTCCTTTCTTTTAAAACCTTTTAACAATCGTCTTATTTATTTTTTAAATCTATTGAAAATTATTTATTATTTTTGGTGTGTTGTCCATTAATGCACACAATTTGAAAACGCTCATATGTTATTTTATAGTTATTATTATTTATTTATTTATTTTGCTTTTACATTTTTATATTTTTTCATGTATTATGGGGAAGACTTTATTTTGGTATCTTATAGTTAAAAACTTTAGAGTTCAACGTTAATTTAGGATTTTATGTTATTTTTTTAATTTAAAAGAGAAAATGAAATTAATGAGATTTGAAATTAGTTTTAATCACAAAGATTCTATAGATTTGACTATAATTTTATTTTTTAAGAAAGTTTTAAACTTTTTTAATGGTCATGTAACAATTTTTCACATTTTGTCTCTTTTTAAGAAAAATACAAATTAATTATATTTTTAGATCAATTTTTTTTTTTACGTTTGTTATCTTATTTCTTTTTTTATATATTATATAACAAAACAATTAGCAAGTCCTTAGCTAAAAAAAAAAATAAATTTTTGTGGGCTTATCACATCCTCTGTTTTTTAATCCATTTAGTTTATTTTATTTTTTTACTTTTTGTTCTTTTTTGATGTTTTTAACTCTCTTTTTCAACCGTTTTTTCCTGTTTGTTTTTTCATCATTTTTTTCCACGGTTTTTTTTCTCCCCCTCTTTTTTTTTTGCACGCATATTATTTTTTTTGTATATTTTTAAATTTTATATATTGGTTGCTATTTTTGTTAATGAAAATCCATTTGCTCTCTTCTTCCTCTTTTGTTATTATTTTATTTTATCATTATTTTTATTTCTATATTATTTTTATCGTTTTTGTTTGTCTTTTTTTCAAATTATTTTTTTTTACTAATTTTGTACTCTTTATTTATTTTTTTTAAAATTGTGGTTTTTTTTAGCATTCTATTAATTTAATATTCGTATTTTTTTTTATTTTAAAATTTTCTTTTTAAATCTTTTTTTTAGCACTTTTTAATAGCTTTTTTTTTTAACGTTCTTTCCTCTTCTTATTTTTTTTTAATTTCCACTTTTGGTTTATATTTTATTTCTTTCTGCTCTCTCTCGCTCTTTTTTTTCTTTTTTTTCTTTTTTTAATTTTTTCAATTTCCAGTTTTTATTTTTGTTTTTATTTTTATTTCTGTTTTTTTTATAAAAAAATTTTAAGTTCCGGCTTTTTTTTTCGTTGTTTTTTTTTAGTGTTTAAGTGTGGCTTTTTTTTTATTTCTTATTTTTTTTCTATTCGTTTGTTTCTTTTATACAATTTCTTAAATTTTACTTTTTATTCTATATTATTTATAGTAATTATCACTATTTAGGGCATGAATCTCTAGATGAGATTTACAATTCACTTAATAAGAAAAATTATCTAATTATTTATATATCCTAATCTAAACAAGTCTACGATAAATTCAATAATATCTTCTACAGTGGACAATAGACGGAAAAGATTATATTAATAATCTATTAAATTTAGACATTCATAATCATGAAGGCGACATAATTGGGCAAATCTATCTAAAAAATATAATAAGCAATAAATATAATAATAATATACTAACAATATAACATAACAATAATCAATATCATAAACATTATTTTGAAAGTATTTCATTCTAATTGGAATCAACTGTTCAAGAAGTATATTATTTAAATCACGTCGAGAATTTAGTTCCCTTCGCTTGCGAAAATTGATACACAAAGGAGCTTTTATCCCCACGAATTCGAATCACGATCAAACTCTAACTCTAACCTAATTCTCAAAAGAAATAACTGGGTTTTTTTTCTCTTTGTGTTTGCTTGTTTTTTCTTTTCTATGTCTATCAATCTCAGTTTTTGTGTGTTCTCTATCTTTCTCTTTGTATATCTTTTTCTATCTCTGTATTTCTCTCTATTACTCTCTCTCTCTTTTTACATCTCTCTGTATCCTCTTTGTCTCTCTGTTTGCATCTATTTGTATATTTTCTCTGTTCCTCTCTCTCTCTTTTTACATCTCTCTGTATATCTCTCTGTATTTCTCTCTATATTTCTCTCTGTATTTCTCTCTTTTCCTCCCGTATCTTTTTTTCAACTGAACGTGTTTTTTCATGATAATTTTGGCTGAGAGTCTGGTGCTAATTAAAAGGAACGTAATAGAGTGTGATTAGGATTTAATTTGAAATATTGTTGAGGGAATTGGGGTTGAGATAAGGATAAAAAATAAATAAATAATAATAATAAAAATCCGTCAATAAAAAAAAAAAGAATAGGTAAAGTGAATGAAAATAAAATAAAAATATAAACTAATAAATAAAAAGTGAACCTAAAAAAAGAACGTAAATAAAAGAATTAACAAAAAAATAAGGGCTACTATTGGATAGAACGGCTAGTGTCAAGCTGGGTGCTTGCATTTCTATTATTCATATTTGAGGACCTTTTCGTCCTTTCACATTCTTTATTATAGATTAGTTCCTCTTGTGCGAGATATTTTCAAGTGACGACAATCACATCATTAGGCTTCAATCTTTCACTTTCTCCTTATTGTTTTTTACTTCTGTGTTTTCCCATTCATCCGCGTAAGGAGGCTCTTTCCATTTTTTTCTTTGATTCTCTAATGTTTTTATTTTTCCTAAACTTTGATGGTTTTTTTTTCGCTTCTTCTAAGCTGTAATCGTTTTCTCATATTGTTCTCTTCTTCGCCACTACTTGCTCTCCGGCGGACGCAACCAGGCTGCTCTCTGCTTCCTGCACGAAACCAGCTGCTCCGCTACAACTCTGGGCGAAGAATCCCACAACGGTCACGCTCGCTCGAGTCCGTTCTACGGTGGGCTTCACTTCAATTTGATGAATCTCAGAATAACGAGGAAGGCTTAATTTGAGTCATTATCGATTTTTACCCGACATATCCAGGGACCAAATGACATTCCAGTCGGAAAACGTTCTGTTCTGGCGATTTACCACCGTTCGGATTTTCTTCCCCCAATGATTTGTTTCATCAGTTCGAGAACCTCGGTTAGCGGCTATATCCTCGACTTGTTTTTGACACCGGATACTTTAAGGACCGCCGCACTGTAATAAATTTTATTCGGAATCAAGGTAGCTAGCTGATGTTGGTTGTTCGGACTTCACATCCTGGCCCGAGAAAGACTTCTTTCAATGATTTCGTTAGATTTTTCGGGTCATACCCCTTGTGCCTCTTTTTTGATTTCACATCGGAGATTAATCGGGCGATAAGTATAAAGGGTTTAATATTCGTAATTTAAAATTTCATTTTGTGTTTAGTTTACCTCACGCAGTTTTTGTTTAAATTTGGTTGATTAATGTGAGTGATTAGTGAGTACTTAGTAATTAGTAGTATTAATAATGTAAGCCGCGCTCAATCTTCCGTCACATTAACGGTGATGCTGATGGATTAGATTGCGGTAGCAAAGTGTTGTTTTGGTGTTTTGTGCTTCGTAATACAATAAACGACTTTAGAAGGCATTATTAATTATTCACATAATTATTATTTTAATTGGGGGTGCTAATTCATTATTACTTTTTTTTAAATTGTGCAGGGGTGGGGTGGGGGTTTGATAAAGGCCCGTGTCGGCACTTGACTTTATTATGCAAAAGAATCATGGTGAAAAGAGATGAAATGGCATAAATGCTTTTAACCTGGCATTCACATTGTCTTAGGCCTGACACATTCTCATCCTTTCAAATTTTATGAATTCGTGTTTGTTAGATATTCCCATGTGATTCAACATTTTGTGAATTGAACAAGATAACATATCTATAAATCGAATACATAAAAATTATTTCGGCAAACATTAAAAATTAACTCAAATATATATTATAAAATAAATCAAAAAATAAATATATAATATAATATATAAGTATTTTAATACATAATATAATATAAAATAATACTTTTATGAAACAATATGATACCTAATACAATTATCACCTAATTTCAAAGCAAGTCCATTCAAACACAATGTAAAGGGTAACGGGTAAACATAGCACAAAGAAACAAAAATAAGATTCCAACAAAGCAACAAAAAATAAAAATTTTGATACTGAATGACACATATAACCTTATATTTGACTATAGTTCTTTGCAAAAATACAGTAGAGGAGAAAAATTGATACGTAACACACGTATGAATGCCTCATGTCTACGAACCATATTAACTCTTCGTATATATATCTCTTATTTTAAATACCAGATGATTCTGATGAGGAAAAATAATCTATTAACTTTTTTGTATTGGGGATGAAATTTTCTTACTATTCTTTAATGCGGTTGCAGAGATATTTTTTCTTTGTGCGTTTTAATTATAACTTGCATATGTACACTGGAGGCGCTTTGGAGTTTTCCTCCGAGGATATCACTAACATTGAAAGATTTCTTGAAGTTGTTGACTTGGGGTGAACAGGACTTTCAAAGAAGGTGTCCTGTAATAGACTGAAATGATGAGAAAGGTTACTAAAAAAAAAAAAACTATGGCGTACTAATTTCTATGTTCATTCATTATTTTAAATTGTATCTATATGGCATCATAATCCATGATAAAGAAGAGAACACTAGGACTTAATATCTGACTCCTTACTTAAGTAAAGTTTTCGCCACTTGGATATTATTTTAGACTGTAAGGAGAAAAGTTAATTTAGTAGTGACCAAATCCTCCGATCCAGTAAATGTGAAGCTTTAGAGGAGCGGGCCAATGGTGCTCTGTCGTTTCTGTATGACAACTCATTTTTCTTGCCCCAAAAGATATTTATTGTATTTTTCAGTTCTTATAGATTTATATAATGCACAAACGAATGCTTTTTGCATCTGAAATTTGTAAAATATAATCTATTTTCTTTATTGGCAAATGATATTATACCACTTATAATTCACTAATACGAAAATCAGATGTTTCATATAATGCATTAATTTTTCTGAAATAATCGAATCATTTACTGTTGGGACCTTGGCTTTGCACGGCCATGCCTCTATCTAGTATTTAAAAAAAGAAAAAGACAAAATCTCTATAAATAGATATCAAAAGTCAAAAATAAAACAAAAACGTAACAGAACAGAAAAAAATAAATAAGGGACAATTTGTTCATAAAAAAAAAAAGAATTCCTATCTATTTAGGATTTTTGATAAAATTAACTGCACAAATCTATAAAATTTTTATTTTCTTTTTTAAATCTAAAATAAATAAATAATAAATAATCCTAAATTAACTTCAGCTAATAATATCTCCTTCGCTACACAAACTCTAATTCTTAGAAAATAGATATTTTATATATTCGTACTTATAATCATTAAAAATAAAACAATGCAAATATAAGCAAAAAAAATATGGCGGATGTTCCACTTTAAAATTATCACCACAAAATACATCACTAAATAATAATAAAGACCCTTTAAATGAAATAAGTCAGTTTCAAATAAGTTGTAGAATAAATCTGAGGATAAATTAATTTTATATTAAGTTAAATAATAGCAATGTCCAAAAATTAAGTTAATCTCATACTAAGATCAATAAAGCTACTGTGGCAGAACCACGGGACTCGATGGTGGGTGCCTAACCCTCCCCTCTGTCAACAGAATTCCTTAGCCCAATTTTCTAGTTCGGCCGACCAATAAAATAGAGTCAAAATTTCGCTTTTGAATTTAGGAATTTAAACCAGGTACTTGTGATCAATCCCGTAAAAACTCACTTTTGCAACCTTAAATTTTTATTGGAATAACCACATCTTAGGGCATATGACCTTTTTGAGTGTATAACTGCACTAATCCCCTTTATCTCACCTCCTTGAGCGACTATGACCTATCTACAACTCTAGCAGAACATCAGAGACCTAAGTTGGGTAACAAAGTGAAAAAGAGCAAAATATGTCCCAAAAAAGATGAATGAAAAATGAAAAAAAAAATCTCACAAAAAGGAGAGACGATTCAAAAAAATGAATATAAAAAATAAATTTAAAAGATCTTAGCAAGAAACAAAGGTCAAATGGCAAAAATAAAAACAAATATTTGAAAGCATTGTGCAAATTCTAAGGAGGAAATAGTCACTTTCATCCCGAATGATATCCTACCTTTCCAAACCTACAGTAACAGTCCAGACAAGAGCTATTTGATTCTCATTTTTCAGGTTCTCCTATTAAGTTGGATGCTTACCTGAGGGTCCAGTTCATCTGGTATCCGTCAATCCTCATTGCATTAAAATATCATATTCTGAGTGTTAGTGACTTTCATGCCTTTCACAAATGTCCTACGATGCTAAATTTATTATATTGTGTGAAGTAGGACTTTCTATGTGCGAGTGCATTAGAAACCTGGATGATACGAATAATTCTATCCATTAATTTTAGCAAGATAAATTGATCGCTGTAATTACTTAAGGCATATTTGAGATACATTTGAATTATATATAAGTTAACCTCCAAGTTGACCTCAAATTATATGAAATAGTCGAATAGGGTTCATATGCATAATACTAATTCTTGGTACCCAACTGAAAGTCAAACTTATCAAACATGAAGATACTTCATTTTCCATTTTTCTTATAATTTTCTAAAAATAAATCAAAAGAATAAATTATTTTATTAAGCTACGTCGATCTGATTCCTAAGAGCATAACGTAGGCAGCCCTTCATTGAGTTTCGGTCTAAATCACTCAATAAATAATGAAATCAATCCGATCCCCATAAATATCATTGAGATCATCCCTTCCCCCGATTGTTTCTAATGAATATGCATAATATCCCTAGATCAACTCCCGCATCCTGCATGGATGATCCAAGATAACCCTCCCCTCTATTCGAATCCATCATCCATCATCCCCATCATCCATTCCGATTCATGATATGTCTAATGAATCACCTCCATCACCATTATCAATATCTCCCATCCCCCCTGAATCTCATCACTCTCCCGTATTAATCATCTCCTATCGATTTCCATCTTATCTAATGAATCCTATTATCCGAATCCAATCCAAAATTTATCCCTGAGATATCAAATATATTCACCCGATTCCATCCCCCATCCCCCCCCCACCCCCATCATCGATCCCTTCTATTGATCAATATCCCCCTATATTATATCCCAATCCATCGATCCATCCCCATCCCCCCCGCCAAATAATCCTCTGCATTTTAGATTCCCTATCCCCCCCAAAATAATATGGATCTTCCACATGGCTATTTCAAATCTCCGCAAGTGAAACTCTGACATTGTAGCCTATGGTTGTTATACAAAATAAAAAAACAATAAAAAAATAATAGATGTCCTTAATGAGTGAAAACTCTCACGAGAACCATAAGACGACAGTAAAAAGATAAGAATGTCTACTTGTAACTCACGAATGACACGCATTTATCAAATGATACATTCGCGTCTGGCATTAGTACAATAGATGAATATAACGTTTTATAATGAAACCTCCGCTGGATCAAGTCGGGGTTCCTTGGTGGGGGGTTGGGGGTTGAGCGTTAGGGGGCGAGGGATTGGAGAATTGGAGGCCCATTGGGAGCTTGGGCCTGTGTTTCTGGGGGGTAGGGGGAATTAGATAGGGATTTGTGGGGTCGGGGTGAGAGTCAGAAACGAGTGTTTAAGGTTGAAAGAGGCTATAATACAAATCATGCAAGTAATTCGCTACCGACAATGTCGGGATGATAAGTTGTTGAATCCTGTCTCTCATATAATATGAAAAAAAAATATTTTTTTCTTAGTAAAATCCTGGGGGCATTTATTTTATTTTAATTGGTTTCCAATGTCTTAATAAAAATAAAATAAAATAATATTAAATATAATAATATAGTGAAAAAATAACCCGCCATCTTATTTTTCGATATCTTCAAACGACACAATAATCACTGGATTGTCATATAAGGCCACAATAACCCCTATCATTTTTGTTATGTCTTCACAGGGCATACTACCCCTGAATTCTATTTATATCATTCTTCAGCAGGGCAACAATAACCCCTGTTGGCATAAAGGGCCCAATTAACCCCTATCCTAGTTTTCATGTCTTCACAGGCACAATCACACTGGATATCAATAGGAACAGCAATAACTCCCCTATCCTATTTTTCATGGCTATCAGCGGGCACATAACCCTAATTGCAGCTAGAGGTCATTCAATCAACCCTATCATTTTTTTTTTTTCATGTCGTCAGACACGAGGGATAATAACCCCCGGTGCATGCATATGGCACAATACGCCCTATCATTTTTCAATGTCTTCACCAGGGGCGAGTCAATAACCTCCTAGTTGCAATAAGGGCACCAATCCCTATTTTTTTTCAATGTCTGTCAGAGGGGAGATAATAACCCCTTGATTGCATATAGGGCAGGGCAATAACCCTATCGTTTTTTCTTCACATGGCACAATAACCCCTGGTTGCATATATGGCATCAGTAACCCTATATTGGATTTTTTATGTCTTCAGAGGCAGAGGGCATAAACCCTTGATTGATATAGGGCAAAATAACCCATGCCTGATCATTTTTTTTCATAGGGCAGCAATAACGCCTGGTTGACATATAGGGCACAATAACCCCTTTTTATTTTTCATGTCTTCAGAGGGCACGCGATAACCTCTGGGTTGCATAGAGGGCACAATAACCCCTATTTTATTTTTCATGTCTTCAGAGGGGCAAATACCCGGTGGCAATTTGTGTACTAAACTCCCTTTTGTCTTTTTTTTCTTTACATTTTGTAATAGGTACAAAAACATTATTTTATTAGTAGTATAAACTTTTATAGCAAAATTTCACCAATCATCAATAACTCAACAAACTTTCCTAGTGGCAAACTAGGCCGAAAATTTTATTTGTGTGGCAGTTTTCTACATAGTACCAAATTGCAGTTCAAAAGGGTAAGAGAATTCATCCTTTCGAAAATAAGTTTTCATAGATACATCAATTTCGTAAGAACGTCTCAGTAGCTGAGTCAAGTCAATGAAGTTGAAGTCTTAAGCTCAGATGTCCAGACAAAGTTCAGAATCGATGAACGCTACCAAAGAGGGTGAAGCGTATCTAAGAATTCAAAATAAGAAAACGAGCACTTCGTAAGGTCATGAGATTTCATAACCTTTCGTTCGCAGTTTGTTTTTTGTATGTAATAGCTGGAGCTACGCAAAGCCGAAATCTTCAACAAAACACTTCCTCGACTCCTAACTCATTGGAACTAAGGCTGACTGCCTTATGATCAACTTAGATAGGTATGGTTTTTGTAAGTTAGGACAAAGCCAGTCAAAACCTCTTCTCTATTATCTTTTTTTTATCTTTTTTTGCCATAAATATTTCAGTACAAAAAAATAGTCACCCAGTTGTTCCGTTTTTGAATCTGAAAACTCCTTTCATGTTTTCAAGTCAAGAAGGGCATACTGTGAAGCACCAATTTAACGCACCAAAACATCATATATTTACATCAATTTAAAAAGGTATATTTAAATTAAAATCAATCACATATATCCTAATAATAAATTGTACAATACTAAATTCTAAGATCATTTATAGTTTGATTAAAAAAAAATATTGACAAATATCAGTTGGGAATTTAGTTATTTGTTACCTTATCTAGTTTAAAAATATAATAAGTATAGACAAAATTATGAAAAAGTATGAAAAAGAAAAGAAAAGAGGAGTCCTAAAATTCAATTGTTTTACCTATGCTAATTATTCCCAACTTCCTACTTTTTTTACTAAAAATTCTGCATCCGCATGATTTAATCTTTTATTTTATTTTTTCTCCGCTCTCTCTTTGGACACGTTTGTTCATCAACTTATACATTTTTTTTAATTTTTTATTATAATTCTTTAGTATTTAATTTTATATCCTTATTATCTTCTACCCTCAGCCCACACCACCCCAATGCACTCAACATATTTCAAATTAAATCCTTAATCTCACTCTCTTAGCGTTCCTTTTAATTAGCAGCCAGACTCTCATCCAAAATTAGTATATTATAAAAAATATCGTCATTGAAAAAAAGATATGGGAGGAAAAGAGAGAAACACAGAGATAAATATAGAGAGAACAGAGAGATATTCAGAGAGATGTAAAAAGAGAGAGAGAGGAACAGAGAAAATATACAGAGAGATGTAAACAGAGAGACAGATAGGATACAGAGAGATGTAAAAAGAGACAAAGAGGAACAGAGAGAAATACAAAGATAGAAAAAGATATATAAAGAGAAAGATAGAGAACACACAAAAACTGAGATTAATAGATATAGAAAAGAAAAAACAAGCAAACACAAAGAGGAAAAAAATGAGTTATTTCTTTTGAGAATTAGGTTAGAGTTAGAGATTTGATCGTGATTCCGAATTCATGGATAACAACTCGCTTTTGTGGTATCAATTTTCGCAGCGAGGTAACTATAATTTCTCGCGTGATTTAAATAATATTACTTCTATAAAGTTGAGTCCAATAGCTGAAATCTACTTCAAATCACAAGTAAAAAATTATATTGATTATTGTTATTTATTAATTATTATTATGTTTTTTAGAATAGGATTTTTGGGCATTTATGTCGCTTTCGTATTATTGAAGTTGCTAAATTTAAATAGATTATATATTTTCGCGTCTATTTCACTTTAGAAGATATTTATGATTTTATTGTATGACTTGTTAGATTAAGATTATAAATAATTAGTTAATTTTTTTTATCTAGAGTCGATTGTAAATTTCTCTATAGATTCACGATAAAATAGTGATAATTACTAAAAATAGTATAAATAATAAAAAGTAAAATTTGGAAATTGTATAAAGAGAACAAAATAATAAGAAAAAATAATAATAATAAAAAAGAAGGCATAAAACAACACAAAAAAGCAAACGAAAAAAAAGAAGGAAAACTAAAAGATTTATTTTTATAAAAAATAAAAATAAAAATAAAAATAAACGTGAACAAATGAAATAAAAAAAAGAAAAAAGAGCAGAGAAGCAAAGAACAAAAAATATAACGGACAAACTTATTACCTTCGAAAAACATTCAATCAGAACCGTCAACACACCTCCTCTCCCCCGGTCCCCCCCTTCCCCCCCGAGCCCCTTTTCCCCCTCCCCCCCCTCCCGCCTCTCCCCTTCCTCGCCATGGATCGCACCCCCCCCCCTTTTCCCCCCCCCCCTCCCCGCGTCCCCCCCTTCGTCCCCACCTCCTTTTGCCCCCCCCGCCCCCCCCTTCCCCCAATAATCTAATAAAATAATGATAAATAAAATAATAAAAAAAAGAAGAAAGGAGAAATGGAATTTCAGTTAACAAAAACAGAATAACAAATATATAAATTTTAAAATATACAAAAAAAATAATAAATATGCGTGCAAAAAAAAAGAAAAACAAAAATGAAAAAAAAGAAAAAAAGAAAAACTTTCAAAAAAAAGAGTTAAAAACAAAAAAGAAACAAAAGGTAAAAAATAATAAAAAATCAAGGATCAACAAAAGAGGATGTATTAGAATGTATTTTTTTAGTAATGGAACTAAAATATATATATCTATATATATTATATATCTATATCTATAGTATATATATCATATATAATCTATCTTCAAAAGATAACAAACGTAACCCACAATAATCCTTAAAAATAATAATTCACTTTTATTTTTTTAAAAAAAGAGACAAATATAAAAATTGTTACATCATTAAAAAAAAGTTGTAAAACCTTTCTTAAAAAAAATATAGTCGCTAATCTATTTAGAATTTTTTGTGATGTTAAAACTAATTTCAAATCTATAAAATTTCATCTTTCTATTCTTTTAAATTAAAAAAATAAATAAACATCTATTAACTTGAACTCTAAAATTTTTTTTAACTATAAAGATAGCCTAAATACATTCATCCCGCATAATTTAAAAAAGCATGAAAAAATATAAAAGCAAAATAAATAAAAAATAAAAATAACTAATATATAAATAAATATGAGTTTTTCAAATTTAATTAATGTAGGCACACAGAGCACCAAATAATACAATAATTTATCTCTATTTACAACTAAATCCAACGATGTTTAAAAGTTTCCAATCACTGCGAGAATAAACGCACAAAACACCTCTATTTTTATTCTTAAGCTTAAATAATATATATCCCAAATTATCTTAAGTCTACAAGCAATAAGGCGATCGTGCCAAACCAGCCGTACTCGATGGGTCCTAACACCTTCCGTCCCCTCTGTCAACAAATTTCTACCCGAATTTCTAGTTTGCGCAGACAAAAAATAGATGTCCGCCAATTTCCTTTTGATTATGAGATTTAAATAAGGTGAGCTTGGAACAAATCCATAACTCACTTCCAAGTGGCGACTCTGAATACTAATTAATCCCTTTTCAAGTCACTTTAATTGGAAAACTCCTTTTTGCTTTCAAAATAAATAACAATAAAAATATTGAGGGAAAAAAAGGGGCGTGACAATGCGACTCACTGGGGACTAACTAGAATTCGGCTGTAATATTGATTTATGTATGACTATTATTTTATATATTTAAACGCTTTTTGGATCTTGTATTTATTAAGCTTATATGTAATTGTTTATTTATTTAATATTTTGACAATATTTGAATTGATTATAATTGTCTCTCTCCGCATTCTGAGTTTTCTATAGAATAATGGGAATTGCGCGACTGCGCACCCCGCTTCTATCAGATAGAGCAGTGGATCTTCGGTCCTGGTGAATGATTTTATCTGTATTTAGGATATGGAGCAACTCGCATGCACACAAGTCGGAAAAGCGGCTGCTAAACCTCAGGTAGGTACGTTGCTACTCCTAACTCGAGGTGTCTACCGTGTTCAAGTCAGTCTAGATGTCTTTCTCGGCACGAGTTAAACTTGATAACTAAAAACAAATGTGTAGTTCCTAATAATCCTTCATTATTTGAAAAAATCATTATACATATGATTTAATGAAATACTCTAACATATGATTGAAGCTATCTAGATAAATAACCCAATTAACCATTTATTTAAATTAAAATCAGAACAATAGAAAAAAGTTTTTTTCTTTTACAATGTAAAGTTTCACAAAAAGAAATTTTAAAGTTCTCTTATATCATTTACAACGAAGAAAATAGTTGAATTTGTCACAAATTTATACACCACAAAATATTTAAGTGTTCAATCTGAACGAACTAAGAACACCTGATTCTTACGCCTTGATGAGATACGTAGGGCAGCCTTCCTTGGTTTGGTGATTGCTTAGTTAAAAATAAAAAATTTCAAAAAATATTAATTATTATTAAAAATTAAAAAAATGAAATAATTGGTATATATAAAAAGGAATTTGTCTCTTAAGAAAACATATTTTTACTTAATTTTGGACTATGTTAATACTGATTCTTGTTTAACAAGAATGACGTAGCACTCTTATTGTAAGGTTCGGGGCGCACCCGAGAAAAAAATCCTAAAATCCTGTCACATAACTGGGGCAAAAAAATATAGATTTTTTCTTTGACTTGGTTGGTAACAACTGTTAGGATTATGCATGAGGAAAAAAATAAAGTGTTAAACTAATTTGATAAGACAGATCAACTTTGTTGGTGACCTTTAGACTTCTAGTGGCATCGTGTCTCAATATATTTATTGTCATACTTGAAAATTATCTTTTTAAAGTTATGAGGATAAAATAAATTTGACCTCATTTGTTTCAAATTTATTGTGTGGTGAGCTTTAAGATGTAAAATTCAAAAACATGATTCTTGCTGTATCCTAGCAACTTGCCCGAATTTGGTTTAGACATATTTGACAAGCATTTAACTTGAGAAAGGATTCTAAGCTTCTTTGATGATTCTATTGTGCACCTTTCCAGCTGACGAAATGACATTTAATCAATGAACTTCGCCTTCGAGCGCTTGAAGTTTTTATTTGAATAAACACCATGCTTAGCGCATATACGCTTTTGATGTATAACTGGCACTATCCTTTATCCTCGACCTCCTTGAGCGCACTCTAGAAATATCTACAGAACATCATAGATCTCAGTTGGGGTAACAATAGTGAAAAATGACAAATATGTCAAAAAAACATAGAATGAAAAATGAAAAAAAATCTCCAACAAAAGGAGAGAAGGATAAAAAAAAAATGCAAGTGAAAAAATAAATGAAAAGATCTTAAGCAAGAAAACAAAGGTTAAATGCAAAATCGGAAAAAAATATTGAAAGCATTGGGCAAATTCTAAGGAGAAATAGTCATTTTATTGTCCCGAATTAATATCCTATACCCTTTCGTCTAAGACTACCATTACAAAGCCTAATGACAGTCCTATTTGATCTCTTTTTGCATGTTCTTCTCATATTAGGGATGCTTACATGAGGGCCAAACTAATGGTATCTAAATATCATGGCATTAAATATCTTTCTGAGTGTGAGTGACTTTCAAAAATGTCCTACGATCTAATTTATTATATTGTGTGAAAGTAGGACTTTCATATGTGTGCGAGTGGTCATTGACAAACATGAGATACGAATAATTCTATCCATTAATTTTAGGGCGATAAATTGATCTTGTAATTAATCTAAGCATATTTGAGTAACAATTTAAAATTAATATAAATTACCAAAGTTGACATTTCAAATTAGTTTGAAAAGTAGTCGAATTTGGTTCTATGCATAATACTGATTCTTGGTAGCTCAACTAAAGTCAAAGCATTATCAAATCATTAATACTATCTTTTTCCATTTTTTTTCATTGTTTTCTAAAAATAATCAAAAAAAAGAAAATATTTTTATTGAAGCTAACGTCGACGCGAAGACGCTGTTCCTAGAGGATACTAGGATGCCCTTCATTGAGGTTTGGTCTAATCACACATAAAATAATGATCTCATTTCATCAAATCTACAAGGGTTGAAACATGACATTGTATCCTATGTATGTTACAAAAATAAAGAATAAAATAAAAAAATAATAGAGGGCCTTATGAGTGAACTCCTACGAGAACCATAGACGACATAAAAGATAAGAATGTCTACTTTGGTAAAAAATCACGAATGACGCATTATCACTGATACATTCTTGGCATGAGTAGTCGAATAAAGATAGAAGTAAATTTATAGGCTGAAGGCTATTAAGACAAATCATGGCAAGTAATTCGGCTATAGACAACGTCGCGATGGTAAGTTTTTGAATCCTTGTCTCTCATATAATATATGCAAAAATCTTATTTTTTTCTTTAATAAAATCTGTGGGGGGCCTTTGATTTTATTTTTAAATTGGTCAATGTACTAATAAAAATAGAAATAAAATAATATTAATATAGAATACTCTAAGTAAAAAAAAACCCCTATCTTTTCTTTTTCATGGTCTTCAGCAAAGCCAAATAATCGTCTGGATGGGCATATAGGGTACAATACCGCCCTCTAATTTTTTTATAAAAAAATCTTTCACGCGAGGGCCAAGAACCCGCTTGTTGCAATCATTAGGGGCCAATAACCCCTATTCTATTTTTCATGTCTTCACAGGGTAGAATAATCCTATCCTTTTTTTATGTCTTCACAGGGCACAATGAACCCCTGGTTCCATATCGGGCACATAATCGCCTTTCTATTTTTGCCAGTCTTCACAAGCAACCGCAGGCACGGTCACAACACTCTGTATGCATATATGGCACAATAACCCCTGATCCTATTTCTTCATGTCTTCACAGGGACGAATAACCCGCTGAATTGGCATACGGGCCACAACTCATCCTCGGCTATCCTATATTTTATGTCTTCACAAAGGTAACATATAATCCCTGGATTGCATATAGGGCACAATAACTAGAAGTTGATATTTAAGTTATTTGTTAAGTTATCTAGTCTATAAAATAATAATGTAAAAGAAATATTATGTACAAAGTTTAGAAAAAGAAAAGAAAAGAGGAGTCCTCAATGATTCAAATTTGTTTACCTATCCTAATTATTCCCAACTTCCTAACTTTTTTACAAAAAATCTCATCCCATTTATTTATCTTTTATTTTATTTTTTCTTCTCTTCTCTTTGGACTTTTGTTACAAACACTTTTGGTACATTTTTTTTTGTTTAATTTTCTATATTAGTTTTATTATTTTATATTATCCTTATTCTCCAACCCGCAATTCCACCCACAACAATATTTCAAATTAAATCCTAATCCCACTCTATTACGTTCCTTTTAATAAGCATCATACTCTCAGCCAAAATTATTATAAAAAAATACGTTTAGTTGAAAAAAAGATATGGGAGGAAAAGAGAGATACGTTCCATTAGTACTTGCACTAATTTTGGCTAGGATTTTTCTTCATTTTGAGATTTGAGGTGTTACATTATCTCCCCCTTGAGAACATTTGGCCTCGAATGAAGTTTAAACTAGCTAATTATGGAGGAAAGAAGATGCATTCCCTACCCGTACGTACTAGAAACTGATTTCTGACTAAACTGAGTTCCAAAAACATGCAAATATGTTAAAAAGGCATGAACAACTGAAAGAACATGATACTAAAATTGAATTTACGAACGAGTAAACTTAAATACTAGAGAGGAAACTATTATCTTAAGATGAAATCGAATCGGAAGGAAAGTAATAAGGATACTAGGCCTCCGTGGCTACTTTCTATTCCCAATCAAGTTCATCAAATCTCATCACCCCCTTATGGTGATACTTTTGGGGAAACCCAAGAATCTATCTCAAACTCCAAGTCCCTTCTCCTTAAATCTGCATAGGACTTCTATCTTAAATCTATCTTTCATGATCTGAACTTTTCCATAACATCGCGAATCGAATTTGTCCCAATCAAGTTTGTTTCACCTACTGATCCACCTTAGAAACACATAAGCGATCATATCCCTCTTAAGTGAAAACCTATACTTTATGTTGATGAAATGTACTTTCCAATTGAAGTAATGTATGATCATGATTTCTTGTTCCTTAACCTTTGTTACCAATGAAGATTCAACTTCATTTGGAACTATCACACCACTATCTGACATGTCTGCAAGACTAACTCCTAAGTGAGCAAGCCGGTGAACATATTTTGCTAATTTTTTCCCTTATTCCTTAACATGTTCTACATTACCCTTTAGAGATCATCTTTTTGACTTAAGGTAAGAGATAAATCGACCTATAGGCACTGAGCTACTACCCTATCATTCTAAGACATGATCACTAGAAACTGAAACCTAACGGTCCTAGTTCTACAATTGACTAAGGCATAACAAAAATGTAACAAATCCATGCCTAGAATGATATCAAAATCTGCCATTTCTTACTCTATAAGATCTATTGAGGTGACTTTCTAAGATATTGTGATAGGGAAGTTTCTATATGCATGTCTAATAATAACTGGGTTACCAACTGGAGTAGAAACTGAGAAGGGTTCTAAAGGAGTTTCTGGACTGACACCTAAGATTTTTGCTCTAAGGAGAGTTACAAAGGTAAGAGTATCTCATGTATCTAACAATGCATAAACATCTAAATGAATGACTCGTAACCTACAAGTGACCCTATTAGGAGAATCTTTCTAATACTGACGAGCCTGGAGAGTATAAAACTTGCCTAGGTGCTAACCGTCTCTTGTACTAGATGCCACACCTTAATGAGTTGGGCAACCTGCTGTGTTGTTGGGCCTATATATCGAGCCCTACTATCTTTATCTTCTTGAATTTACCTGGCAGAACAACAATTCTTCACACTATGACCAAACTGACCACATCCACAATATCCTTCCTTTCCTACAAGACACTCACCCTGATGGTTTTTTCCACACTTTGGACAAGTTAGGTAGTTACTATTTATTGAAACAATCCATAAGACTCAGATCCTGGTGCCCTACTATTCTTACATGTCAAAACTAGGAGTGATTTCCACCACACGATTTTTGTTAAGAGTATGCATAGCTCCATGATTTAGCTTTCTTGTTCCTTAGCTATATCCTTAAGCTTATCCCCCTCAACCTGCTGAGCATGAGTCATGAGCGTAGATATATTCATATAATCTAATAACATAACATTTCTATTAGAGTTGTCAATATGGTTATCCCACTTTATTTGGCTAAACCCATATAGGCATTGACATTTTATGGGCCGGGCTAGCCCATTTTTTGTGTGAGTGGGCTACAGGCTTGCCAGGCCAGTCCATTTTTTTTAAAATTATATTTTTTTATAATTAATAAATTAAATTATAAATTATAATTTAAAAATATTATTATAAAATATCGACAAAGTAATATTACATGATATTAATGTTACTACTTGTTAATCAAATCCAAAAATATTCTCTTTACAATATTTATAAAGTTTTTTCAAGTATAAGTATAAACATCTAAATAAAAATATTAACCTAATTGTTTTGAGTTTGGAGACTCTTTAATTTTAAATATTAATATGATACTATATTTTTAATTAATTTTATTGGCCCACGGGCTAGCCCTGCCGATATTTCCCAAACCCCTCAAATCAGCAGACTTATTCAGGCGGGTCTAAAAAACCTTTTCTTAAATGAGCTCCAAAAACCATACCCTATCCCTATTAAATCTCGGGTTAGGCCAGGCCAGCCCAATGGACCTATCCCATATTAAGACACTAATTTCTATAGTCTGTCTTCACTAAGTGGGATACTCAAAATAGAAACTTACTCGTGTGCGCCTTGGATAGGCAACCATGTGTTGAGCATACCTCTAAATTTGGGTGAACTTAAGTCCATACTTTTGGACAGACATTAAACCTTGTCTGAAATTCATTAAGTCCTGAACATTAGCCTCTGTCAACTCTCTTATGAAGAATCTCTCAAGAAAAGATCTAGAAAAACACTCCAAGTCATATGAGTTGCATCCTTACTCATGTTTTCATTCAACTGAGCGTACCATATGTGAGACACATCCTTAAGGTGGTAGGATTCCAACTCTACTCTATTATTACCAGTCTCTTGCATCACTTTAGAGATTTCCTGAACCTCAACAATGAAGTTTTGTGGGTCCTTACAACCCTGCGATCCTAAAAACTGAGGCGGATTCATCCAATTAAAATCTCAAACTGTAGATGACATTGATTCACTATTTATATTAGTAGGAACTAGAACTTGCTTATTGTATTGATTAGTCATACTCCTGAATTGTATTCTAAAACTCTACATTGAAAAGCTCATGTTCTGCAACTAGAGGAACTGCATTAGTATTCCTTGGGTGAGATCTACGAGGAGGCATGGTCTGAAATGTATAACAACAAATTAAAAGGGAGATCATACCCACACATGATAAGAATATCAAGAAAGTAAACTTTTTTTGCTAAAACACTTCGTAGACTCCCTCTTATTAAATGTGGTGCACTTCATAGATAAAATAAATCTCTCACTTAAAGCAGTCCTAGTCCGTCTCTACTTACTCTATAGGTAAGACTTTTATGAACATCATGCTCGCACACTATACCCTCATAAACCAATTCGCTCGCTTCAGCCCTTGCACTTGGAGAAAAAGTCCCTTGTAGAAGTACTCCCACTTCAATTTTCACCTCCCTAACTCCTATATTAAAGGTAACATGGTTGGTTATATGCGGAAGGAATTCAAACTTAAGGATATAGAAGTCTTTGTAGAAGATCCATGAAAGAGACTCAGTGCAAATTTTTAGACATTCTAGGACTCTTAAACCTAATGCTCTGATACCAAGCTAATCCTGAGCTGCCATATCATAAACGTACTAAAATAATACTGAATGAAATTTACTATGCAGAAGCTTAAAACCATTAGTAATTGAAGGTGGGAAATACCCACAATTAATATGATTATATAAAACAATATGAGTTTAATAACATCTGGATTATCTAACTCAGAACTAAACATGAATCTAATGTTATATCTGAAAAGGCCTTTAATTAACTAGAGTTGTTGGAACAAATCCCCAGCTAACTGTAGATAAACTGAATAAAAATAGTAAAGTGTGAAGGGTGTCTATCGTCCTCAAAGTATGAGGACTCACCATTGAAGCTGATGAAGTGAATATTAGGAACTGATCTATGTGTGATCTGGATACTAAGTACAAAAATCTATATCATGAAAGGATGTACCGTAGAGTATGCGTTAGTACTTGCAATGTACTGGAAATGTAGGATATAGAGTATAGCCTAATAAAATACATAATTGAACAAAGCATACTAAGAAATAACATAATTTGAACTTAATTTAAATACTGAAATATACTGAATACTAAGCTAACTGAATGCAATGACCAAGTACATAACATGTTGAGACGGAATATTGAAATATATTGGTAACTTGGTCAATACAATACAATTTGATTGTGGGAGCTACTGTTAACCTACATAAAACCACGAGAGTTATACGTGGAGTCTTATGTTTACGCCCCATCGAGAGGATTGGTGTGATCATTAAATATTTTGCCCAACGAGGAGACATAACCTACGGGGCACGTAGTTTTGGTACTATGAGGGTGACTTGCCCTATTCCACTCGATATTAAGCGTACTCCTGAATGAATATGTAAGTAACATGTTATGAAGGAATTTCAGTAATGTTGAATAGACCAAAATACAGACATGCTAACTAAAAATGTAATATTAATATACTGATGATAATGAAACATTCTTTATTAGGGCATGTATATTTGAATAAACTAACCTAACACGTGCAGTTCATGAACTTAACGAATCTACATAACTAGGTTCTGAGTGTCATAGAAGAAGCTAAGAAACATGATAACATGATTTCGATTAGTCTAACAGCTGAATCACAACATTTTTTTAAAGTTCAAGCAACCCTAGGTCTAAACATGGTATAGATAATAAAGAATGTGACTTAATTCTAGGGTTCTAATAGGTGAAAGAAACCCATTATTGAAATCCCATATACCTAGTAACGAAATTTACGGAGAAAACTTTTGAGTTTGAGGCTGAAATTGAAGTAAACTTTTTGCACTCTTGGAGAGGGACTTGTCGATTGCTTCTTATTTTTTTTTATCAATTTTGATGAACCTTAAGTGCATAAAGATTTTTGTTATGTTCTAACTAGGTAGTTAAGCTTAATCTGAGTAAAACAACGTAGTTTGAGGGTTAAATGGTGTAGTTTAGGTTCCCAACGCATAGGTGAAAGGACCAAAATGAACCTAACTTAATTTTGGCAAAGCCCATCCAGGAGATAATGATGGTTTGTCATTTATGATTTGTCCGACAAGGCCTAACTAAAATGAGTATAACTATTTATTCAGAGATGAGATCTTAGCAAACTCGATAGAGTTGGAAAGAGGATTTAAATATCTATCATTGGGTAGGCTATGCGCCACCTAATTCATGTTGTTCCAAGTGTTATGACCATTTGGAGTTGATGCAACAATAATTTCTCTATTACTGGGTACTTACCCTAACCTATGGTCAAAACTACAGTCCGTAGGTCCAACCACGGACTGTACTGATTGAGTGTGGGTGGGATCAGAGAGTATTAAGAGTTGGGCCTTAAAAATGGAACTCCAACTACGGTCCATGGTCTCACCTACGGTCCGTAGAGCTACCTACAATCCATACATAGTTCCATTGGTAATAACACCAGTTTTTTGAAAACTAGGATTTTTCTTAATTTTGAGATCCGATCTGTTAAAATTATTTCTTAATATAAACCTATTTATGGATTTTAACAACATGTGATTATGGGTTGTGTATTGATTTAATTTAGTGGATCTTGTGCATTGCTCTGTTTTATTACTATTCATCCATGAATTTAGGATTTTTAGAATGAGTTAAATTGATGGTTTAATGCTTCAAACATAATCCTAGTCTAGATGTCCAATTGATGCTCAAAAGAGATAAATTAAAGTTGGGTAAATAACTTGATGCATGTAATTTAGGTTTGACTTCTATATTTTGCTCGAAAGAGAATTGTGGTTCAATTTTAGTTGCCAAATCTACTAGAAAGAGAGATTTCCATAAGGTAGTTGGTTAATTTGTAATTACATAGATGAGACCAAAATGATATTCTATGATATGATGCTATGAGATCGAACAATATTAGTTTCATTAAAGATCACCAAGTCTATCCATATTTGTCTAACACTATCGAGCAAGAACTTGTACCCCTATTTGACATCAATACCCATTACAAAACCCCTTAATCATCTATTAACTATGAAATCCTTGAGTTTATCTTAATTGTTATAATTGATACCTAAACCATTACTGTAAATATGGTGGAATCATCCATCTCATTTTTTTTTAATTACTACAATGAATCGGTTCACACTCTTAATTTCCTAGTTGAATTCTTATCCTTAACACTCCTTGTGGGATTCGACCCAAACTTTTGTTGGGTATTTTTATTACTGACATCTGCTTACTCTTCTAATTTTTCAAAGGTAATTGGCGTGTTATCCAAAATGGGGCCATTGACGGGTAATACTAGATAAGTATTCAAGTTGTTAAGTTAGTTTGTAACTTTGTTTAGTTGTAGAAGATTGATATTTGCTTGGTGATGTTGTTTTACACATTTTCAATTAGATTCATAATAAAAATGGTAGTGATGATTCTAGTCACTATGAGAAAGATAATCATACAAGTGACATGACCGACATGCACATGAATGTCTTTGAAAGCAATAGATCCATCCGGTTTCCTACTACTACTAGAGAGTGATGTTTCACGTAATTGGCACCATGTTACAATTATTCCAAATGAAGGGAATGTTTTGGGGACTTCCCAATGAATACCCTCCTAACCTTTGTGGATTTTTGTGGTCGTTCGTCTTCAAAAACATCTTAGAAGAATCTATCGACTAAGATTATTTCCCTTCTCCTTAACGGTGGAAACTACTAGATGGTTAGACAAATTTACGAATGATTCAATCTATTCATTGGAGGAATCAATCTCAGCATTTCTTAGAAGATTCATTCCTCCCTCAAAAATGATAAATCTTTGGGACAACATCTAGAACTCTAAAATATTTGTTGGTAATCCTCTTCACTAGATTTGGTTGAAGTTTCAAAAGTTGTTGCTACAATGTCCAACACATGGTATTATAGATAATTTGCTGCTATAATACTTTTATTGTAACCTTAACTCGGTCAGCAAAGTTTGACTGATAAACCTATCCAAGGTGGGTTGATGCAATAACCTATTTGATGTAGAAACAATGTTGTTGGATCATATGACCAAGATAAACTGATCATGGTACACTAGAGAGGATCAAGTATCTTCTCTACAATGGAGTATGATTAACAAACAAACGAATAAGAATCACGAGAGTGCTGAAAATTTGGCAAAAAATAATGACTGCATTCAATTTTTTATCCAACCATGTCATGGAGGTGGTTTCAAAATGGTGAATTCAATTAGAACCATTTAGGGGCAGTGCTTGAAGGATGTCAAATTTGAGACATTTTTAGAATAAAAAAGTGAATTACTTGGGTAATTGATTGGGTGGTTCTCAGATGAATTATCCAAGGTGGGGTGTGAACAAATGTTGAAACAGGGATAGGGATAAGGGTTGGAGCGATTGGAGAGATTGAGGTGGCAATTGGAGAGATCGTGAACTTGAAAAATATAGATATATTCCACCTTATGATAATCCCATGAAGAACAAAGGTGGACTTGTAAGCCGAATCGATGATATGCTAGCAAGGGTTGAAAATTCCATTGAGGTGGTGAAAGGTTTGAAAAAAATTACTTCTCCACTTTGACTTAAACAGTTACTTCACATATCGTGTCAATCAAGCAAAAAGAGAATCAAATGTTTCAGATCTCTTCTCATTTCAATCCAAGTCAAAAGAAAACATTTCCTAGTGACACCATACCCTACCTCGAAAATGATTGTTGATAAGTAAGAATTGTGTCATGCCACGATGTTGATTAGGATCTTATTAAGAAGCAACCCAATTTTATTTTATTTTCTTTCAATAACATGTGTTGTGAGTGAGGGTGAAATGAAGTAAAAATATGAAAATGATGCATTGGGTGATGCAAGTACCCATTCGGTGATGCATCGAAATATTTAGGCATACATGAAATCTTCATGTTCTCCTTCTACGTCAAACTTTTCCAAAAAAATGGTGCTATCAAGTTTAGCGAACATGGACATATTCGTAGACCCATAAAACTAAACTAGGTGAACAACATCGGGTCCACCCAGTAGAACTTTAGGTTTGTATTTGTTTAGGTATCATTTGTGACTTAAGCTCCTTCAGCGATTCAGTAAACATGTTCGGCAATGCTAGTCACTGACTGTCGAACGTGCCTTAATTGAATGAACCAAGAGTTTTCAATCTTTAATAGGCAACCTCTGATATATTTTGCACTTTAACTTCCTAAACTCTAAATATTAAGTACTAGTGAGTCTTTATTGTGAGTCAATTTACTTTTGTGGAGTATGTATTTTCTTAAGATTCTCAATCCCAAACCCTACCTCCCTTATTTTGTATTGCTTTGCTTCTCTAAGGTTTGTTTTTCAAGTTTATTTTTATTGCCCTTGCTTTAGACTGAGGCCTTTTGAATTGGGTTGTATGTTATTGTTGATGTTGTGAAGTTTAATGCGTATGGTTTGCTAATTAGTTGATTGAATAGTACACATGAATTATATAGTTGATTTTGTGCCTGAACTTGTTAAAACTGAATGTGAAGGTAAATGTTGGAATCGAGTTATTAATATGACTGGGCTTCTATTGGATTCAATATAGGTGAAGTATGATATCCCAATGTTGTCTTACTGACTTTTATATTCCCAATGATAGATAGATTGACATCGTTCTTAAAGGAAAATCATCAATTTACAATGTTTTCTGAATTTTTGGGGAAGTATGACTAACCATGGTTAGATTAGCATGTGGGTAGCTTGTAAAATGGCTTAGGTATTGGGTAGTTTTGCATGTTTGTGTTAAATTTTTGAAGAATATGATTCAAATTACCTAATGGAGAACTTGTCTTAGTTCGCCAAGGTGATTAGGAAAATTGTCAAGTAAGCCCCTGTCACCTTCTGTGCTTGAGTTGGTGACTTGTCTTAGTGTGACGAAACTAACTAGGAGGATCACTGATTTAGATTTGACATCGACCTTATGCTTGGTCTTAAACTTATTTTGCGCAATCACATACAGTGAACTTTTCTTAGCTTGTCGAAACCAACATGATGAATAACTGAGTTGGAGTTGAAACAATTTGTCATCATGAGTAAAATATCCTTTTATTTTGTCCAATTCGGCTAACTCGAGTGAGCTTAGCCAACCCGTTAGATGAATCTCATTTCCCATAGACGAGCCTCATAATATGATTCTACCTATGACTATTTCTAAACTCTCCTCAACAAACTTTTACGTGATCTTTGTTTTGATAGTTTGTGCCTTCAAATAAATGGGTAAATTTAAAGGCAAGAGAGTGGTATATTCTAACACTAAGCACGAGTCTACTTCTCTCCCTTCTTATAAAAGGAATAGGTAGAATTACAATCAATGTGACCTCCAAATAATAGAAAACCACTCTGCACCTATACGTATGTGAGGAAAGCACCTAAGAAGGTGGTAGACAAGAAGAGAAAAAATCTACAGCCCAAGTAGCCAGAAAACCCACAATCACATGCCTCCAGAGTTCTCCCGATCATAGCTCCAAGAGACCTTAATGCTATCAAAGTAGTAGGAGAATGGGCCACTCTCGAGGAGTGGTGCTTCTATACGAATGAAATGATAAGCGACTACCCTTCTATATGTGACACCATCAAGTTCTATGGTTCTGAGAGTTCCAAAAGAGCTCGACCCTCTTATATCCCAGCTTAGATTGAAGATTTCTACGCATCATGTGCAAAGGCCTTGACCAAGAAAATATAGGGTGTCATTTTGAAACCATTAGAAAAAATTGAGGCATAAGGGAAGATAGTGTAGTGTCATGAAGGTGTTATAATGGTGTCCTGGGCACGAAGGAAAAACATGACTATTTGTACAAGCTCCAAATGAAGTAGAGCTTCGATATACTTAAGAGGTGGTTGGCACTTAAAATTTCTTATATTACTTCTCCATGGATGGTGACAGAGTAAAAATTGAAAGGACATACATCAATATTTCCGCCTCATATTTGTTTAGGTTATACGCAAGAACTTTATGTCGTCCTAAAATGAATGTATCCTCTAGCACATGTAGGTTGTATTGGTTTGCAGCATTATTAGTTGGGCAAAGATCCACATTGGGTATATTATTAATGAGGAGATGCTAATGAGATCCCGCTGGGAGAACACATTGCTTTCACTCCCAGTCTTGATCACTTAGATGAGTGAAGTTGTCAGAGTGCCATACAGAGGAATCATAGATGTAAGATTTACCCCTACATCCTTTAACGACATTTGAAGTATAGAGTCTAAATATTTGAGAGATGATGTGGCTAGGAGGAAGCTTCCACCACCTGACACCAATATGGTAGTAGATCCCACTACTTTGGAGTCAAATGTTGCTCGTCCTTCTTTTTCTTCCAAGCCTTCTAGTATCAATCCCCCATCGACTGTGCTATCTACTTCTTCTACACCTTATCTATGACTTCATCCACCCATCATCTCAATCTCTCTTTACTAGGCCTTGATATATTGTATGTGTAACCTTTCCCATTCTATAGATGCAAGGAAATCTAGGATAGATAAGGAGATGTCCAAGATCATTGAATTGAAATGGTGATTTGAGGTTGTAACGTGCCTAGTTAGGCTAAGGTTGTGTTGCATATGACCACTCTAGCATCGTATGGGGAGAGGTTAGACAACCTTACCGCTAAAGTAAAGGATACAAAGCAATGTGAGGGCAACAATACTCTTTTGACTGAGTTGAGGAGAGGCATATCTATCCCTTGGGCTGATGTGGATCAACTGAGGTATACTAATCTTAGCATGTTTTGGGGTTAAGGTTTCATAGCACGATATGCCTAAGGTTTTTCATCCTACTGAGATGAGAGAAAATGCACTCGGAGGGTTAGCTCAACAACTAGTTGATGTTGATAATGAGGTTGGTAATGATATAGTTGAGGAGACAGATGAGAAAGAATGTATGCGAGCGAACGTGTAGGTGATTTCTAAGACCCTAGAGGAGCTGCTAGAGATGGAGGATTCAATAGTTCAAGAGACTTTGGAGAGATCACTTCTAGATACTTCAACGAGCTGCATTAGTAGGGTTTTCTTTATACGCCACTTTTCGCATATCCATGTGTCGGGTACTATATGCCCCGGATAGTTCTACCTTGTTGCCTTCTATTTGTATTGTGTCGAGTATTGATGCTCAAGATGAAATCATCCCCTTCGAGCCTCAAGATCAAAGTTCTTCATACGCATCGCTTGTCGGGAGGACCTTTCACTCATTTCTCCTCCCATAATTATATTTTGATAGCATTAAGGACATTGCTAGATTATTTTTGGCAGGGTGAGAGCACATGTGCCTATATTCCCCCTTTTTATTGTATTTTAATTTTAGTATTATTTTGAGATATTGTAGTATTTTTGTTTTCCTTATGATATTTTTGTTTTTGTTTTATTTTATCTCTCTGTCCATTGTCCCTTGATTTTTGGCTATGAAATGATTGAGGATACTTGTGTTGTCATTGTTGACATTCAAGGATCGATGAAACCCAATACCGATGTCTTAGATAGTAATTATGACGAAAGATGTTTGTTGTGTTGATATGACAAGAAGAAATCAGTGTGACTTTACTATTGAATGATCTTTTTTATTCTTGTGTTTACTAGTTGAGTATTGATGTGAGTCTTGCAATAAACATCGAACAGAAGCTTCTTGATTTTGTAGAGTTGTTCTAAATTATTGTATTTGAAGTTCCATGTAAGGAAAGGTTCTACTTGAAAGCATGCTTGTTGATTCCTATAATTGTCCTTGTTAGTCTTGTCTAACCTTGGTGAATGCAAGAAATTATCTTGGGAAAAATCTCTTAGAGGGAACCCAAATTTCCTATATTTTGTGACTACCTCTTGAGGTGTGCACCATCTTGCACCATTTAAGCCTAAACTATTTGTTGTCAACCTTTTTGAAACATCTTGAACCAAATATTTCCCTAACTTCTCACTCATAAATCCTCTTCTAAACATTGTTTTGTTTGAATAGCTAAATTAGACCAAAAACTTAAGTTGGATGTAAAAATAAAGAAGAATAAGAAACTCAAGTGAAAGTAAAAAAAAAAAGAGTGAGACTAAACCTTGAAGTTTGTTGTAAAACAAAGGGACCCCTCCTTATAAAAAATAAGGAAAAGAAACTGTGTGTGAGCAAAACTTGAAAATGAAATGAAAAAGAAGGATGCGATGAAATAAAAAGGGTGTATAATAAATGTAATTAAAAATACAGGTTTGAATCTCCAAGTGAAAAGAATGATAAGAATTTGCAAGGAGGTGAAAATGAGTAGAATAATGCTTTGAAAACAGGAAGATTAGGTAAAAAGTTTACTTAGAATTGGATATCATTTCCAGCCTCTTAAACACCAGATTAATGGTATGTTTTATCTCTCTAATTTTTTCTCCTATTTTCTTATGAGAAAAAACACAAGATCCCGTTGTAATATCCGATGATTTTAAATGTCTCAATTTGTGTCTCAAATTGATATTTGTTTTGTATTATTTTATGTTTATATAATTATATATATTCATATCCTGGGGTGATTATTAGTATTAACACATAATTTTATATAAAATATGAACGTAATAGAACATGCCCTCTTCTTCTATCCTGAATAGTGAGAATGTTTTCACCAAGCTAACATCATTATCATTATTATTATTTTCATCTGACTATTGGTAGCTATATTGGATTTCTATTACATACAAATTCACATCAAAAGTGAGTACTTACCACTCTACCACAATCATGTTGGTGACTTATTTATATTTGATTCTCCATATGTTTTTTTATTTATATATTTTATGTTAGCTCTTTTTAAATAATAAGATATATATATATATATATTAATTTTTTATATTTGCATATGATCCTTATTCATGATTACACCAATACGTATATGATGATATATGTCTTGACAAATATGGTTATCACAAAATCATACTCCCTCCGTCCACTTTTATTTGTCATGTTGTGCTTTTCGAAAGTCAATTTGACTAATTTTGAAAGTTAAATTAGATTGCATTAATTCAATACATTAAACAATAAATTTAGATATTCAAAAATTATATGAAAAATACTATAAATTGCATTTTTTGCATATCAATATGATGAAAAAATACATCTTAATCAAAATGTTTGCCAAAGTTCTTATAGTTTGATTCAAAAAATAGAAACCATGACAAAAATAATGGACGGAGGGAGTAGTTATATAATATTCATCTAATGTATCACTTAATCATGATAAAAATATAGTATAATTTGATATAACGGGTGCAAATAAGTTTTTATCTCCTCTTAAATAATCATGAACATAATATATGTGAAACTTACTATACTTTGTGAATATTTAATTATAAATTTTCTATTTAATCCTTGTGTAATATTTTATTTATTTTTTTTATATTAGAACCTTTTTTCAATTGCATTGAAATGTCTTTAATAATCATTTTAAATTTAATTCCATTTTATAGGGTGGTCTTGATTGGATGGTCCGAACAACAACATTAGATCCCACTAGTAAGATCAAGTTTTGTTTTTAATAGTTTTCACTAAATTTTAGCTAAATTCTCGATTCATTTATATTATTTTGGTTATTGCCTTTTTTTAATTATTTTAATAGGTCTAATGTATTACAATAAAATCTATCACCTATTTTATCAATACAACCCAAATGGAGGCAATATTATTTGAGCTAATTCAGTGTTCTGTGACATGATTAACTGAATCAATTATAATTTATTTATCGGAGGTGTTCGACAAATATGGAACTTGGTCTGGATGAATCATTATTCTTCCGAGAAATAAGCATGTCGTCCAATACACTGGAATAGTGGATGACAAAGAAACTCAAGTACAAAATTATGCATTACCAGCTAAGTTGTAGATCCATTTCTCCGTAAGTAGATCAATCTTGATAATAACTCATTGCTAGTTGCTGACGAGAGAATCAACAAGATCAGATTTGGTGATCCAACTATAGCTTGGTTAGGTCAAGATTGGCGTTGGAGAATGATTGTTGGCAACCTTAGAAATATCATGATAACCAATTGTCAATATTGTATCAGAGTAGGGACTTCTTGAAATGGACCAAACCCGCTCACTTCATTCATCTACTGAGAATAGAAAATGGTTTCGAGTATTTATTGGAGAAAATAAATGGTTTGAATACATTGTTTAATGACGACAATGTCATGAAAGTCAGTCGGGATATTATCATATTTGACTAATATACGATTGTTACCTTTGACACGAAAAAAGATAGATACGTTTTGGATTATACAATGATAAATGGACGATATGTATTGACACTGGATTATGGTAATTTTTATTCATTTCAGACCTTTTATGATACTATCAAGAATCAAAGAATTTTGTGGCGATGGACAAATAAATATGACGTTTTTCCAACATATTCCATCAACAAAGGATGGTATGGAATTGAGGCCATTCCTCATAAATTATGGATTGATATTAGTGACAAACATTTGATTAATAGTCGGTTGAAGAACTTGAAATGTTAATAAAGAAAAAGATCGCGCTAAGCAACTATAAATTAAACATGGGAGAAAATGTTGAAGTTCAAGGAATCACACCTACATAGGTTTGATAATTTTTTTTTGTTTACAAGAATAAATATATATTTTGTATGAATTATAATGACATATACTAATATACATGATTGATTCATTTAAACAACCACTAAAATTTATGTTAGAACATCCTACAATATCATTTTCCTAGACATGCGACCATTTCTAAAAGTTACAATTATATAAAATGTTTTATGATCGGAATGTTTTTTTGTATTAAATTATTCTTAAAATAAAAATATAAAACTAATGGTGAGTGGTAATATGATGAAAGACTAATGTTGAAGTTACATTTTCCTTTTCAAGTTTGAGAAGTATAGTGTAGAAGAATTTTATCCTAGTTAGGCTGATCTTAATTCCTATGATGTATGTGCTATTAAGGGTTTGATAGTTCATGGTGGACTTGGTCCATTTGGATTCCTAACATGTCTCTAAAAAAATTGAAATGCTACAATTATATTTGGTATAGTTTTCTACGATCCAATCTAATAAATACAAGGGTTCTCATATATTTGATGCCCAAGGATTTTCATTGATCAACTTTCTTTATAAAAAATATCTGTAGTGAGATCTTAAATTTAAATTTTGAAAATGAAAAAAGTTACTCACAGGAAATACTCTGCTTGTTTAACATATCTTATGTGATGCGGATATAAGTTAGTTGAGCCAATGAATTTTGGATATCTAATAATTATGAACATAAAAAATGTTGTTATACTTATGCTTTTGCAATAAGATAAAGTTGCCATAATATTTTATTTTATTTTTATTATATAGGTCAAGCGGTAGATTTAGAATAGAATGGGAGAAAGATCATTTCAAAGATGATAAACATCTTTTTCCGGAAGGTTGGGAAAAATTAACCGATGGGAAAGATGGCGCCTACTGAGTTAGGTAAGATTTCTTTGGTAAATCTTTTTCATATCAAATTCCCTCAAAACTCATAATATCAACTCATTTTTTCTTGTGCTATGTTGACAATTGATTGATTTTTTTCCAGATTGATCACTCATTGTTGAAAGCTTTGGTGATTGTGGAAAGAAATGTATTACATCAAGAGTTTATCCAACTTTAGCCATATATGACACACATTTGTTTGATTTCAACAATGGTACTGAGATGGTCAAAATTGAGACACTTGATTCATGGAACATGGCTAAATTCGAGAGATAGATTTAAAATATAAGTGATTTCAATTTTTCTTTCTCTTTTTGTGTTGGCCTTTTTTTTGGACGAGAACTTGTATAAATTTGCTATGTCTAGTAAACCTTGAATAAATATTCATCTTTTCTATTAAACTGAATGATGAAACTTATTCAATGCAGTTATCTTTCTATTAAGTTCTTTTTTCATATTAAAGTACAAAAGTATTTACTTATTCCTTATGTATGCATATAAATTGTAGACAAATAAATGATTTATATACATGTAATTCAATGTAATGAAGTGGAGAATTTCTCAATCCATGGGGAAATGATTGACTTTGATTGCATATTTACAAAAAAAAATTGGTTTGAAGTCTGAAGTTAAGTCCATATGCCTATTGTACTATTTAGGTCTAGTTTGTTTAATCCTTAGATGATTAAATTATGTAGAGGCAAAAAGAATAGATTGAAAAAGGAAACGGCTGCTATGTAAATGTGGAGCAAAGTATTCTCCATCCCAAAAGTACATAAACATTATACAAAATCTTTAAAGAAATTCCAAAGTACATAAACATTATACAATCTTGCCGACACTTGTCATGTCTTTCAAAACCAAAGAAGATAGAATCTTCGAACTCCAAATTCTTTGTGGAAACACTTTATGAAAGTCAAGTAATTCCATAATATGCACCCTGTGAAAGTTCAATGGAGTAGGGGACAACCTCAAAGCTGCAAACCACTTTGTATCTTCAAGAAAGAGGTGGATAAAATCATCATGTGAAATCGACTTTTTGGCCTTGAGAGAAGAAACAAACTGGATGGTAAATGCAACCCTTAGAAACTTATATCCCTCACCCCTACTTGATAGTAAATGCAACCCTTAGAAATCATCTTTCTATCCTTAAGACAAGAAACAAACTGACCCTTAGGCATAAACCTTTCCCATTTCTATTCTAGGATGGATTCATTGGGTAGCTAAAACTTGACTACAAGGGTTCTATAATCAATAGAAGCATAACATGAATGCAGTCAATCCATACCAAGGATAACGACAAAATCTAGCATATCAAGATCTACTAGGTCAATATGAGTGACGCATAACATGAATGCAGTCAATCCATACCAAGGATAACGTCAAAATCTAGCATATCAAGATCTACTAGGTCAATATGAGTGATTCTATGGGACAAGGACATGGAACATTTTCTTTGGACCCTCTTAACAAAAATAGACTCACGAACGCAAGTGGAGACTGAAAAAGGATCTAATAACACATCCAGAAGAATATCAAACCTCAAAGCCACATATGACATCACAAAATACAAGGTAGTACCAAAGGTTCAAGTAAAGCATAAACATCAGGTTGGAAGAATTTTGACATACCGGTAACCACATCGGGAGGACCCTCTTGTTCACCACAAGTTTAAAGTGCATAGAATCAATTGTGCTTGGGAGCACTTGAAATCGAACAACTAGGAGGAGATTTTCTACGTTATCTCTCTTTAGCCATAAGTATTGGGCAGTCCCTCATTTTATGACTACTTTTTCCACAACTGAAGCAACTATTCATTCTGGCTAAGCACTTGCCCTCATGCTTTCTTCCATATATAGCACCAGTGTACAATGAGAATCCACAACCATCCCCTTATTGAGTCTTAGAGTTAGACATCTTATCTTTGTTGAACTAAGATGGAGAATTACAAGAACCTTGAGCGGAAAACCTTTGTCAAAACTTAGAATGACCATGTCCATCGAACCTTGAGTGTGAGAATCTACAATCATTGGTTTTAGACCTCCTTTCCTCCCTAGACCTTTCCTTAAGTTTCTTCTCTTCGATTTGTTGAGCATGAATCAAGAGATGAGAAATGTCCATATCATTGACGAGAATGTTAGTACGTCATTCTTTAACAGCCATTTGGGAAACACCCAAAAAGAACTTACTCATTTGTGCCCTAAGATAGACAATCATAATGGGAGGATATCGAGAAATTGTTTGAACTTCAGAGCATATTCCTTCACACTCATATTTTCTTGACGAACGTTGATTAACTCAAGCACCTTTTCCTCGCTTGTCTCAAGGGGAAAGAACCTATCAAAGAAGCAACTTTTATATTTTTCCAATCAAGAGTACCCACATCTTCCTCTCTCCCTTCTTTCCATTGGTTAGACCATATTCAAAAAACTCCTTAAGTTGATAAAGCAATCCATTACGCCTTCTCCACCAGTGTCACTCCCACGATCATCAACATATTTTAAATCTCATGAATGAACTCTTGAAGGTCTTCCTTGACCTTAGAACAATAAAAATCCATAGGATTAATTCTAGTGAAGTCTCTCACTGTATATGTTATCGTACTCACATTTGGGTTCACTGGATCCTCAACCTCCCTATTGGCTTGTCCATCATGGCTTGAGACAACACTTGAAAATCATCCCTAAACTCTGCATACTTCCTTGGCTAAGTATAAAACGGAACTTAAGGAGGAGTCTCTATATTTACATTGTCTCCCGCATTCCTTCTAGAATATGACATTCTAGTGATCATATTATGTAGAGCATCCAATAATATAAGGAGAGAGACGTTATTAGTTACACCTCTATGGCATGCTTTAAGTAATGAATACAGTTGAGTTTTAAACATATTAAAATCTCATTCATTACAGTTGACACGCTTCACACTTATGAACAAAACTATACTCGGTGTACTCGATGTGGCTTATGAGACTTCCTATGACCTTTGTAAACATTGTGCTCTTATTACCAAGTTTGTCAAGACCCAAGGTAACCATAGGCGTAACATGCTGTTCAAGACTCCGAGATACCCCATACAAGCCTTTTGGACTTTATTATACAAGATAATAAAAATATAAGATCCAAAAGACAATCTCAACATAAAAGAGTTCGTAAAATGAAACATTAATCTAAGCGTCGTTTCAAATCCATATAGTACATAAGAGGTGCGTGGAACGTAGCCCATACATGAAGTCCAAAAACTAAAATAAGATGACATAATGTGTAACACCCTAGAATCTAGTAGGCTAAACTAAAGCTAAACATGAGGGTTAGAGCTATGAAGTCCAAAAACTAAAATAAGATGACATAATGTGTAACACCCTAGAATCTAGTAGGCTAAACTAAAGATAAACATGAGGGTTAGAGCTATGTAAGTGGGCAAGGGCTTTAAAGACCGGGGAGCACCCCCTAGAAGTTAACGCCGTCGTCGACCTCTCGGAGGTCTTGGACAAGCCTCTTATCGTTCATTTGATTGCATCCTCGTAAAATTTAGAGGAAAGGGAAAATCTAAGACGTTTTAGCACACAACATTGCATAGATATCCAATTCCCTTAAAATAAAAGTACATAGTTAATAAACTAAGTCTCTTTTGCCATCTTAAGACACAACTCAATTGAATAGAATAGGATAGGGACACGACCCTTAGCCACATAAAAGGATAAACTAAACTATTACATGAACTTAAAAAATATCTTGAAATGAATGTCCTTAAAACGTAAGGACACACTTGAACTTGGGAATAAGAATCCAAGCTTCTTATTCAATGAAAGATCCTTTAACCATCACCACCTACACATTGTGTAAAAAGATGAAGAAGGGTGGTATTATTATAATAATGCACTAATTATGATAACCATGCAAAAACATGATTTAAAGAGGACATTTTGTTAGAAATCATGCATCGTTCCTTTTGTTAAACTTCATGAACAATTGATACCGTAAGCACAATATATTCACATACAACATATAGACATGAATATCACACATAGAAACACATGAAGCTATTTTATCATATTAAGATTCACTCAATAGCTCCAGTACATTTCCTTCCTTATTACCTTAGCTCCTTTCACTAAGAAACCCTTAAGTAATGCCTACTATAATGTATTACCGTAAGGTCACCAATGAAGATCTTTCATGTGAAGGAATTCATAAATACAAGCTCATATATGCATAAAGTCATAAGCATATTGTAAGACTTAATCCACACATAAAAACCATCATCCAAGACAATCCCTAAGTCACACTAATGCAATTTACAAGTAGCATCCCATACTGCTACTCATACCAAGTGATCCTAGGAAGTCATCCTAGACTTAGACACATCACATTAAATAAGATACAACACATACTCTTAACCTTACACATAAGACCAACATACTTCATTAAGGGTCACATAAGAACTCTTTCATTCACTACATCTTAATCATAACTCAATTGTTTCATATTATAGGCAAACCACCCTCACAACACCTTCATAAGCTTACTTGTGCAATGTACACATGGATTCCCATACCTCCACATATACTAAGTAGACTCATTTAGAAGTCATAAGTGTAATTCACATGGATAATCACACTTCAAAGTCTTGAGTTAAGTTAGGTCAACCTTAACATGCATTTTTATCAACATACATAAACCATAAATCTTATTTCATAAAATAACCTAATCATACCCTCCCTTTGAGTCCACTTGTGCAATGAAAAAGTAGGGTCCATAATCCTACCTACAATTAGTGACTCTTCAAGAAATCATGAATAATATTCATATTATTATCTTAGTTCATTTCTTAACATTAGGAAGTCTTAGCCATAACCGAAGTAGACCATGTGAGATACATGGAATTCAATGTCATATAACCCCATACCGAAAGAAGGCGTTCTATTTTCTAAGATAGAACCATACATAATAGCTATCTAGGTGGATCCACTAGCTATAACCTATGGGGAACGTAATTAATGGATAGTGAGATTGCTTCTAGAAACCCAACCTATTACATTAGCGGAGAGGCTTCCATCTCATGAGTATCACTTGGATGACCCAACCCATTGCATTAACGGAGTGGTATTTTCCTCATTGTACATATCCACTCGGTGCTAAGCTTAAACTCTCTCATTAATATCTTTATGCATTTACTTATCATTAATTATAAAGGTAGGATTTAAGGACTTGATACCTCATACATCATATAGCTCAATGGTTTCTAAGATGAGAATGATCTTTCATCTTAGAACCTACATAATGTGAGAATGTACTTTCACGTAATCATAATTTTCATATGATAGTCTATAGAATATAATTAAGGAAACCATCCATGAGACTCTCATTACGAGACTATCATTAGTCTACTTCATTCATACATTCATGTGTGTGTACCTATGTGTGCAAGACATTCACATAAACACTTCTAGACCATACATGCTCGTAATCATATAATTTACATGCATAATAAGGTGTCAAAAGTCCATATAGAACTATTCTTTCAATTGACACCTTAAATCTATCATACTGATAATTATGCAAGAGTGTGTGTGTACGCATATTTGTCAATATGTTCACATAATATAAATCACATGCTATTGAGGAAACCATCCTCCAAATATCAAAACTCATGTACAACATCCCTTAAATCATGAACAACTCACATATAGAGTATTAGGGACTATAGACCACACCCAACATTATAGCATAAAAGACAAGAACATCATTATAATTTGAATCTAGGACTCCTAACATGCATAGGATCACACATTGACATAGGTTTAAAGAGGTAAGGGTCATTCTACATCACCATCAACATGTAGACCATACCTAACCCTAACAACATCATTCACATATATATATATATACATCATCAATATGCCTAGATTATGCTACTAGAATTGTAGACTACACAACTTCATAAACATGATAATCATAATATTAACTCCTTTCACATCTATTGCCTTCAAGGTCATGATCACAACATAGATAGATATACCAAAATGTAAACCCCACCCATTAAGGGGACGATACCACACAGTGTCAATCCAATTACTATAAATAGGAATCTTAGGTCAACTTACCCCCCTTCTCGAGATTGATAACCTTTATCAATAATATCAGCAAAATTAATAATTAATTTAAAACAATGTAGAATAATATTAAGCAATGCACAACAATACGCACGATTGGATTAAATCATAAATCATTATTTTTTTTTTTGATCCATTGACTCCGCATTATTTTATGCCATTTTAGAAAGAAATGTGTTATGCTGTGGGATTATTGCATTCTTAATAAAATTCCTTAGGAAATTATGATATGATAAAAAAAAATGTATTATTAATCATCTATTTACTTCATTTTTCACTAAAAATGTTCTTGATTAATTTTTCTTTTGACAAGAAACCTCATTGTTTGCTTATTTGATCGATTTAAGTAGGATTTTTGATTTGTAATATTGAAAAACACCTTTAGAAGATTAGTATCCTATATAAGATTAACTAAGGATAAAAGGATTAAGGGCTGCTATTGAGGAAAAACCACCTCCAAATATCACAAACGCCTTGTACAACATCCCTAGTTCATGAACATTCCACCACATATAGAGTATTAGGGACTATTAGACCACACCCAAAATTTAGAGCATGAAGACAAGAACAATCATTATTAATTTGAATCTAGGACTCCTAAACATGCATAGGATCACAATTGACATAGGTTATTTTAAAGAGGTAGGGTCATTCTAATCACCATCAACATGTAGACCATACCTAACCCTAACAACATCATTCACATATATATATATAACATCATCAATATGCCTAGATTATGCTACTAGAATTGTAGACTACACAACTTCATAAACATGATAATCATAATATTAACTCCTTTCACATCTATTGCCTTCAAGGTCATGATCACAACATAGATAGATATACAAAAATGTAAACACCACCACATTAAGGGGACGATACCACACAGTGTCAACTCCAATACTATAATTAGGAATTTAGGTCAACTTACCCCTTCTCGAAGATATGATCACCATTTATCAATTATCAGCAAATCATAATTAATTAACATAAGTAGAATTAATATTAAGCAATGCACAACAATCTAATCACGATTGGATTAACATATAATCAAGATCCCAAGACCCGCATTATATGCCAATTTTAGAAATGGATGGATTATGAATTCTTTAATAAATTCCTTAGGAAATTATCATAAAAAATTGAATAATCATCAACTTATCACTAAAATGTCTTTGAAATTCTTTTGACAATGAACTCATGGCTAGATCGAAAGATAGGATTTTTGAGTAATATTGAAAAAACCTTAGAAAGAAATCCTTATATGAAAGATTAACTAAGGATAAAGGATTTTAAACACTTCCTAGTCCGCCACCCCTTCGCTACAGCTTCCTCTCTCACCCCCACTCATCCAAGCTCATATGACTCACAATCCCCGGCCCCCTACCCAATCACCACACACCTCGACCCCCGCCGCGGCCCCTCCCACCCCCTCACACTCCACGCAGAGAATTTCAACCCAATGCCCCCAGAGTCCACCCAACGCTTCACCAACCAAGCCCCTCATAAGATTGGTAATAAACCCCACCACTCACCCAACTCATGCACCCCCCCCCCTTATCGACAACAACAAAAGCTTTCCCTTTCCATCCCAACCCACCCACCATACCCATTCCACAACTCAAAACTGCCCGCCCGGGTTGCTCCCACCCACGACAAGCACACATTCCCTCACGCCCAACCACGACACATCCGAGCTCACATGGGACATACCCGTCACAAAGAAGAAAACCCTAAGACACGCAAACTTTTAGAAGATGCAGAGCTGGGGTGCCAAACGGAGTAGCACACTGGTGTCACAGCGTAGGGTTGGACAGGTACCTCCCACATTTAAACACCCAAGTGGACGAGGTACGAAAGGAGAGAGAGGCTACGAAAGAAGAAAAGGGGGCACGGTCGGGATGGGATGGGTAAAGCTGAGGTTGCGTAGAAAACCCCCCCTCCCACATCCGTAGCACAATCAACATAACTCAACACAACCCCAACCTCCCATTACTAACCCAGCCCCCCTCCTCCCACCCACATCCCTCCCACCCCCCCGTGCCCCCCACCAACACGCACCACACCCCAGTAATAGAAAACCTAGTCCCAAACAACCTAGGACACAACTCCAATCACACCCGCCCCGCGGCCATTACCCAGCATACCAACATCCCACACTACTACCCGCCCAACAAACAACGTTCCCACACACATTTTGGTGGTTGACACCCACACCGGCAGAAAACACAACACCAATCGAAAACCCAAACCCCACCCAAGGCCCGAACGCATAAGAAGTCAACAAGCGCAGGTCCCTGACAACGTGTGGCACGTTATCTGAGGGGGGGAAGGCACAAGGGGAGGAGGAAAGGTGCGTGAGATACGAGGCGACCGAGACCCCCTGACCAATGGCCGTATCCGGTTACAAGGGAGCAGCAACAGCCGGCCACAAAGATGCGAATGTCACACACACGAGGAATCGTTACGAAGCGACCGCAAAAGATTTAGCGGGTACAGGATGTGAAGACAGAGAAGGCAGGATAGAGCGGAGCCAACAGCCGGAAAGTGAAGCAAAGTGCGCCGGTCCCAACCCACGCGAGTTACCAACCAATTGCAGCAACCAGCATATGTCAACCGAGCTAATCTCACCACCCTCCCACGTACGACCGAATAAAAACCAAGCACCTCCACAAGAACCCCCGCCTTTCTTACACCCTAACCAACGGAACACAGTAACCCTTTCGAACCTACACGCGCCATTCACCTTCGATGCCTCGACTCTACTTCCACCTCAACCTTAGCCGCCAGCCCTCAAGCCAATCACATGTAGCATACGCCGAGACGTCCAATAAAAGCTTACGGTGTCGCACTGTGGGTTGCGAAGTGGGCTAGAACGTAACCGGTGGGACTTAGCGATGAGGCAGGATGGATAGTGGAGAGGGTGGAGGTGAGGGGAAAGATCAGAGGATGCGTAGAGTGCACTCCTGTCACACACCCTCTCCCCCACTCTTCTGCCCACTCCCACAACACCACCTACCCTGCACTCCAACCCGTTCGTAACTTACACAACCACCTCCTCATCCTCATACCTCCAGTTCATAATATCCCTACCCGCCCACATCCCGTCAACCCCTCCATTCCCACCCCTCCCCCTTACGCTCGTTTCCCCCGCGTATACCTGAGAATCCCCACAAAAAATTGGAGAAGAAAACGAAACCATAGATTCTAGCCATAGCTTGTTCTTGAGCTTAGTCTTCAATGGAGGTTCTAGAGAGAGTTTAGTTTGAGAGGGAAAGGTTTTGATTTAGATGGTAGGGTCTAAATGAGAGTTTAGTCACTTAAATACTCTTAAAATACATAAAACACCTAATTCAACCGTCCATTCACTTAAAAGAACTAGGGGTGAATTTACCATATCACCCCTAGCTTGGCTGCACCTTAACAACTTTTGCAGGTTCCATCGACGCCTACGTGTCACGATCGGGGAGCACCCCCTAGACATAACTGGCATCTTAGTCCTTGAAGAGGACTTAAACTAGACCTTAGCACATACATCATGGCATATTATAGGTAGAGAAAATGCGGAAAATTTAAAACTTTTACATAGTGAAGTATACTTGGACTTCTCGTTTATCATATATAGGAAGTTTACATAAACTTATCATTTATGAAGTGTACATAGACTTCTCAATACAAACCATAATCAATTCATAAAGTAGTCTAATAATTGTCTCACATATAAATCATTTATAATAGAAGCATAAGAACTTGGGCATAATATGCCACATATAGGCTTACAACAAAGTCTCCAAAAGATGAGGAAAGAAACAATTGTCTTAGACATATCAGATACTAATAAAGCTAGAGAAGTGGCACCATCCCCGGACTTGAGGACTCGCTAACAAATTGGGAAAAGTTCCAAGTCTTCCTTGAAAATGGCCTAGAATCTCTCAATGGCCGGAACCTACAATGTTGGGGAAAAGGGAAGAAATATGGGTTAGCATAAACCACATGTAATAAGTATGACTTCTTATGACTAAAAAATAATAAATACATTGATCTTCCTTCAGCGAAAAGGGACAAACTTAGTAAAAAACCATGCTTAGTATCTAATAAACCTTAACGCACCATACAATACAACATCATAACTAAACCCAAAACAGGATATTAAAACCAACATGAAGAACTTAAGCAATAAGGGAATGCCAAGAATAGAACCCCATAACCTTATCCAAGTATCACATTAAGTCACCTACTTCATGCTTACAATATAACCTCATGTTTCATCATGACATGCTTTATTCATAAGGTCATATATAACTTGATATACATAAAATATAATCAACTTAATCATAAAAGAACACTATTAGAACCATCTCTTAGGATACCTTATGTGCAATGTGTAAGAAAAGTCTCATACCCTCCCTCACACTATGTAGAAACCTTAAAGAAAAGCCTCCCTATAAGAGTTCATATACTTAACTTGTTCATTTACTTTTACATTAGGGAAATAAGTGAAATAACCGACATCATACCATGTGAGATACATGGAATCCGGTTTTCTACTTCCACACCAAAAATTAATGGTTAACACTTTCCTAAGGTATAACCTTTCGTACATAGCTATCTAGGTGGATCTAGTAAGCTGGAATCCTATGTGAGCACATAGTTAAGGCTTAAGGAGATTATTACTAAAAACCTTGACTTGCTAGACGTAGAGGTTTCCATCTCATGAGACAACACATAACTTGGGAATTCGGTCTTACTAAACATGAGGAAACCCATGTGGAGAGCCGGACTTACTAAATGTAAGATCCCCATCTCATTTACTTGCCCTTCCAGTGCTAAGAATTTATTCCCTTTAGTAATCATCTTTACTCATCATACAAGTTCACATTAGTCTCTACTAGACTCCTATGTAAACGTCTCATCATAATAGCTCATAGGTATTCATAAGTGAGAACAATCCTTTCACTTTAGAAACCATCTACAAGTGATTTGAGATAGCGCACCAGGCCCCAATCGACGACTGCACATCAATGGTCCGTCAACTAAACCATGGACCATGCTGGCCATCCTTGGTTCTGGTCAGAGAGTCCTTTTTGGAGTCTCTTGGTGCTGAGGCTAAGGATAAACCAATGACAACATCGAAAGAGCTTCGACCAAACGACGGCTCATCATTTGGTCTCGTGGTTGTACACTGCCACAAGATTGTTTTTAAGTTCAAATGTAGGGTCATCCTCAAGGACCCTTAGGGTGGTTCTTGGGGTGTCTAACCCAGATGTTTTGACCCTAAAAATAATCTATTATACATTATAAACCTCCAAATTTGACTTAATTTGGACTGTTTAAACCCCTTTGAAACACACCAAGGCACGCTAATTCATCCTTCACAAATCTTCGGACGTCATGGTCATTTCTTGATATTTTGACTCTAACACTTCCTAATTGAGTTTATTACTTTTTTTAGGCTTAGAAACATTGTATTAAGGATTGGTTCATCTAGTGAGGCTCAAGCTAAGTCATGGAACTTTCGGAGTGTTACACCACCAAACCACAGATTATGGTCTGGTCCACGCCCCATCAATAGGGTTAGTGGTTTGGGTCAGAAGTTCGAAACCTGCAGGACTTTCAGGAATTATCAATGCCCACCCTTGACGAGCCACTGATTGGTCGACTTTCCGTCATTTGGGTCATTTTTTGGTGCTATCAAGGAGGCTGTTTGGCAACTTCTTGTCAAGGAGATAGAGTCATCCTCTAGGGCCCTTTCAAGGTTCTTGGTGGAGTCATACCTGGACGTTAAACCATGAAAAATGCTCATCTAAGTCCTAGTGTCCTCAACACTTATTTGGACCTCAAACAAAAAAAAATTATCCATCAAAACACTAAGGCACACATACAAGCACATAGAGGACAAGTCTCTGAACGTCTTGGTCGTTCTTGGACGTTTTACTTCCAAACATATTCAAACAAAATATACAAGTTGTAAAATACTTTATCAACATGTTAATAACTCTTAAAGAAAATGTGAGTCTCTATATTAACCTAGTTCATTTTGGGGTTCGTAACCAGGGCCAAGGGAGAGGACTTGGGAAGTACACTCTCCCATAGACATTGTCCAAGCTATTATGACCACCATGACAAATCGTAGTGAGGAACACGGCACGTGGTGTGTCTCTTGGTAGGCTAGGCAGTATCCTTGCCAAGGCTACCCAAAAGAGTACCCTCCCCACGAGCCACTTGACGTCTCGTGAAGACCACCGCGGCCATAGGAGGGGTCGTGTTGATTACTTGTCAATGAGGGGGAAAGGTGTGGCCACCCTAGATACTTCCTCAAGGTCCAAGAATGGGACCACGTCTCATGATACCTCACTGGTCCCTCGGAAGGTCACTTTAAGTTTACAATTGATTGGTCAATTTCACTTCTAATCCAAATTAATTGAGGTTGTTTTTCCTAAGTCTAGGGTTTCTATATAAGTTACTTTTACTCTAAATATCCCCAATATTTTCCGAAACCCAAAAGAATCCCTAAGTTCATCCTCTCTAAAGTATTCTCTCTAGAAAGTTGAAGAAGAAGGAGTTTCAAGCTAGGGTCAAGAGAAAAATTTTGTACATCAATTTCATTGGTATTTGTTGTTAAGGTATGGTATTTTTCATCCATGCATTCCTCTCAAAATCTCCAATTTCAATAGATAGAAAACCCCAAATGTTAGGATTTTATGAAAATCATGCGTTCCTTTAAGACTTGATTATAATGGTTGAATTATGTTATATAAAGCATTAATTAATGATTTCCTATGGTTTTTATGATATATCCCTAAGAATTATGAAATTCCCATATTTCTCAGTTGTGATCTTATGATGTGGGTCTTTGTTGATGAAAGAGGAATTTCATGAATTTATGCAAGAAAAGATAGAATCACATGATTATAATTAAATTCATGTCTAATGCTTGAATTGTAGATGTGTTAATTGAAACTAATCGTTGCACCTTGAACGGGAAATAATATGAGATTATGCATATTTTTATGAAATATATGTATATGTCACGCCCCAAACCGAGTCGTGAGTGACACCAACACTCAACCTCCTATGTGAGTGAACCAACAAATTTGATCCCAACTTATATTTATCATTCAACTTACAAAATACTAACCATAATATGGAGCCTAAATTTTATTAGTGTAAGAAACACAAATCGATTATATTCTACTATATGTCATTCTCAAAACCTTGAAATCATTACATCATGGACATCTAATCTCTAAATACGAAGTCTAAGAGTATAAAAGACACCACAAATAAATGAAATAAAGTAATTTGTGTCCAAAAAATAAGATCAGGTTATCACCAAGAGAATCCAATACAAGCTTGAATGAATAGCTCACGCTTGAACTTGATATGATGAGACTGGCTAGAGCCGATGCCGAGTCAAAGTCCTTGGTACACTCATTGCACTCCATAAAAGGAAAACAAAAAAAAAACACAAGTGACAATTGAAGCAAGTACACAATCAATCACAATATCAAGTACACATATGGAGAATCATGCCTCCACACCACGCTCATTTGGAAAATGGGTACTTTGAGATTGGGAACACTAAGTTAATTCAATATCTTCTTTATTTAATGTTACTGTGTCGTACAATCCAATTATACTGTGTTGGAGTTTCACACTTTGATCTTATAATATCATGTCGGAACGCGACACTCCGATCCAATTATACAATGTCGAAATGTGACAGTCCGATCCAATAATATTGTGTCAAAACGTGACACTCTGATCCAATAATATCATTACTTTATCATTTATCATTACCAATATTCAATTTTATTAAAAGTATTTCATCAAACCTTCTGTATTTGAGGCATCACTTCGATAGATAAGGCTCAATATTATAAATTTTTACGGTCTCAGCATTTTAGACCAATTACAAACCACACAACCAAGCTACACAATCACACAATAAAGTACATAGAGAACTTGACAATATCATTAAATGCATATCAATCACTATTAAGAGTCTATCTATCTAATTGAATAAACCATAACCTACCTCCATCGAAGAACTGAGTCAAGCAAGTTTTTTTAATAAGTCAAGCAAGCTACTTCTTCAATACTATTCCTTTCCTCAATGCCTCCAAACCTTTCCAATCTGAAGCAGTCATTGACCTTCTTACTTCTTGTGTCGTCGTAGTTGAAGTTCCTAATGAGTTTCTAACTTAAGATAGAAACCCCTAATTATTAGGACTGATTACGGGAGTGGTAAAAGTGGTCCCTATTAATTTTAGTATTGTTTTCTTCAACCACCAACTATATAAAATATTAAATATACCGCCATTAATTCTATAATTGTATTTATGAATAGTCCAAAGCACCCATTTAGAATCTATCAGAAAGTATTTTATCAAATAAAAAGGTGTAGTACTCAAAACGGCCAAATGGATCGTTACGTTAGATACAAATTTACCCATCGTTCGTCCTCAAACGATCAAAGAAAGGGAAGGTAAGAAGTGGTACAAGAATCAACAAAAATGTGTTAAAAAATCTTGTGTGCATATAATGCATAGTCTCCCATGGTCTTACCTAAAATGTATGAAACCAACAAATGGTAGAGCTACATCTCCTCTCATACTATGTCTTAAATAGGGTCATATCACTGCTCTAGTGGTAGGTATTGTTGTATGTAAACTGAACTAACAACAAAATGTATTCTCATTAGTCATCAAAGCTAGTCATACACATATGCAAAATGTTCTAAGTACATTGACACAACCATTAGGTAGAAAATTTTTCACATAACCACGATAAAATGTTGAATAAAAATTGACTTCAATCCGATATGAACCTAGACCAACCATTACACACTCACAATGCACAAAAAATCATAGATCTTATCAATACTTCATTCCCACAACATAAACTTTTACGAGCTTAAATTATAAAAAAATCTTTAGAAATCAGGTACTCATCAAGGGAAAGTTAAACTTATCTAACCTCAAGAATAAAATGATCAAGTAACCATCCATCGAGCAATACACCAAAACATATTGAACCACTAACAACTCTATCGAAATGCAAGTTAGTAATTTTTATACACAAACCTTAAGAATGAAAAAACTAGAACCAATGGTCCTCACATTTAATCAAACATAGCCAAAAAATGATACTTATGATGAGATAACTCTTAAGTCTATCGAATAATTATCAATAATCATGGTAGCTCTCCTATAAATTCTCATAAGCAAAGTTGTGCGTATGGAATCACTAGTATACTTCAACTATCCCAAATAACACCAATCTTTCATAACTTGAATGAACAAGTCCAGCCTATCAGGAGGACAATCACAGAATCAGTACACCCGATCCACTACTAGAAACACGCCCGTAGAAGTGAAAAAATAGACATACGTAGAAAGTGAATCATACTATAAACTACGCTTAGAATGAAATAGTTGGTAACATAGTAATGCACATAAACTAGGCCAAATAACTCTAGACACTCCTTCTATAGTGCCAACATCAAACATTTTCATTCATCTAACTCTATCTCTTTGAATTTGTTTTCTACCCACAATCACCAATTTAGTCCCTATTATAATTTCACATATAATTGATTTATTCAAACCCAAATCCATTGATTGATTTATTGAAACCCAAATCCATTGAACTCAACACTCTTAATAATAACAAAACATTATAACCATACCGATCATCTACCTTACTCCCAAACCATGATTCGTATCATAGTATGCTTATCAAATACATGTTCAAACTATGGCTATCTCTCTTTCTATTTAAGCATATCATGACAAATATGAGTCCCAAACAAGGCCAATAGCACTAATTTAAACTTTCATAGTCAATCTCAATCGAGATAAAACTATTAAATCACACCCAAAGTCAAATTCACACCACTTCCACATACCATGTTTAGCTACCATTCTAAACCATCAAATACCTCATGCCAACATTTAGGGAAATTCTTGGTCACTAAAATTATTGTGTATGCTGGAAGCTCTTAACCTCTATTCACCATCAAATGTCTATGTAACACATCATAACCTTCTATGTAGTCCTATCAATAGAGTAGTATTGATCCAACTCTAAATTCTTAAAATAACCATGTAGAATTATATCTCACCTTATGCATCATTCTTAAGTCATCTATCTTAATTTGGGCTATCTCATCCCATGTAAAACTCTAAATTTTCCATACCTAATTATTTGTCACCCAAATCAAAACTCAATTTTTAAAAGTAGATGATAAATTTCTAATAAGTTGTATAGAACCAGTTCACATCTTACAATCATATTTAAACTCATAGCAAAAATCAATACAACCTTCGACCACGCCCCAAGGATTTATACAAGATGTCTTATTCCTTCACTTTTCTCAAATTCTTCTCTTGTTGCAAAATTCCAAATATCTGGACCCTTAAATATATTAGACACTTGTGTCTCTTGCTCGCTTACCGATCTCATTCATTTACCAATAACCCATGGCATTTTATTTTACACTCTATATCAGACCTCTAATGGAAACCCTTGCATAGATCTTTTAACAGTCAAAAGTAACAAACTTTATGACTCCAATCATGTGTCTTTCTTTCAATGCTCGATACCCGATGCAGTCGATCATTTATTACCTTACAAATTGATACCTTGACAAACAATATCACCAAGAATGCAGACTTATAATGAAAAAATTGAATTGTAAATCTAATTGTATAACTCAATACTTTTATCTATCAACATTTGCTTATACTTTGAAAACCTTCATAAATTCATGTATCTTAGCTTATCATTGATCGTCTCTCCATTGATTTTATCATATCCTTTGCTAAAAATTCAATAGTACTCGTTACTGAACTCAAAACCACAAAAGAACTTATCGTCACACTTGAGTTGAACGTATGTACACTCTTTTCTAAAGTCTTCTCCAAAAAATTTTGACCAATCTGATGAACCCATGCACTATTTACCATAACCAAAACAAAACAAATGCAATCACGCGACTTAGAACTCAATAATTTATCCCTTTGAAGATACCCCTTTAGCCTTTGCAATCAACTAGAATAATCTTAGTTTGCCTCTTTCTAAAGGCTATACTAATCAAATTAAAGGGACTAACCCAATTTTATATACAATTTCTTACTAAAATCTTCAACTTACTTCCAAGTATACTCACTAGGACTTTCTTTTGCTATAAGTTTGTTATTCTAATATAAATCTACCCTTTAAATATTAAGATAAAATCACCAGTCCTCATTTAGAACCTTCAAGATACATTTCACAACCTAAATGAGTTAATATTGTACCAAAGATTAACACGGAAAATTTTCTTAAAAATAATGCTCGACTCAAACCACATCGTGAAAGTCTGTTAGACCCATCAGACATCATACCTATCGAGAACATCATACCTGAATAGCTTACATAATTCTACCCATTAAATAATATAAAACACTATCAAATTCATTATGTCTCTACCCCCAAACACAACCCTAAAATCTTAACATTATTCCCACTGTAACGCCTGCACCCCTCTAATTATAATATTATAATAATTAATAATGCCCCGCCCCCAACTATATCAAACCAAATTCTACCCAACTCAAATATTATTTCATAACAATATTATATTCCCTCAAGTCCAATTTGTCATCAGTGATACCGTTTCTAACTTTTGCAATTTACTTTCTCTACCTCCTTTTTAACTATTCATAATATAAAAATTAATAGTAAATGACCCAGATATGTTATGATAACTTTATTGACTGTATTTTCCAAAGTAATGGTGTTCATTATTTAGTCGTCCCTTGCAAAAATTCTTGAATATTCTGACATTGGAAAAGTCATCTGGCTTCTCCCGCTCTACCTCTTATTATGCTCTACCTCTTATTCCTCAAAATTTGGGGCAAATATTTGGATAAAAAATCTACAAAATTTTGTCTTCAGGCATATGCCTTTACAAATTGGCACTCAACATGACACTATCACTACATTTTGTGTCTCCCAGAAATTAGTATGCCACAAACTCAACACTAAACCTCTCCATTATATTTATTTTATGAAGCATCTCAAAAAAAAAATCAACAATGAAAGCATAAGCATCTTTATAATCAATACCTATGAAGAATGAGGGGTTTAACTTTATGAACTTAATAAAATAAATCATGTTGATCATTAGTCATTACAAACAATGTAGTCAATCGTGAAAATTTACCTATTTCCAAGAACAATTTTTTTTTGGTGTTGATATTTCAATTCCAATATTCTAATACTAACCACATGTGAAATAGAGAGAAGAATTTCATATACCAATTGGATTCAAATAGTAGCACAAAAGAAAGAAGGAATAAAGTTTTCTTTAAGTCATATATCCTCTCGAAGAAAAGTAAAGGTGTTGTCATACCGTTTCGCAAGATCCACTGAACTTGTCATTGTGTGACAAAATCATCACACCTAAAGCTTTGATAAAAAGTTTGTCATGACCCATATCGAGTCGGAGTGACACCACATTTAACCTACTAGGTGGGTGAACCAAATAAATTCGATCCCAACTTATATTTATCATTCCCCTTGCAAAATACTAACCATAATATAGAAGCTTAAATCTTATTAGTGTAAGAAACACAAATCCATTATAGTCTACTATATGTCATTCCCAAAACCTGAAAGTCATCAAATTAAGGACATCTACTCACTAAATACTAAGTCTAAGAGTATCAAAGACACCGAAATAAATGAAATAAAGTAATTTGTTTCCAAAAATTAAGGAGATCAGGTCATGACCAAGAGAATCCAATACAAGCTCGATGAATAGTTCAACCTTCATCTTGATATGCTGAGACTGACTAGAGATGAGGGCGAGTCAAAGTCGTTAGTACACTCACTGCACTCAATAAAAGACAATAAATAAGAACATAAGTGACAACTAAAGAAAGTACAATTAATCACGATATCCATCACACATATGGGGACTCATGCCTCCACACCACGCTCATTTGGGAAATGGGTTCTTTGAGATTGGGTACATTAAGTTAATTCAATATATTCTTCCTTTAATGTTATCTTGTAGAAATCTAACACTCTGATTCAACTATACCGTGTCGGAAGGTGACACTTTCATCCAATAATATCGTGTTGAATGTGACACTCCGATCCAATTACAGCGTATCTGAATGTAACACTCTGATCCAATGATACCATTTTAAAATATGACATCCAATCCAATAATATCATTGTTTTATCATTTATTATTACCACTTTTGAATTTATTAACAATATTTCATCAATCCTTCTTTATTCAAGGCATCACTTCGATATAGAGGATTCAAAATTATAAATTTTCATGGTCTCAGGATTTCAGACCAATCACAAGCCACACAACAAGCTAAATATCACACAATCAAGTACATAGAGAACTTCACAATATCATTTAATGCATATCAATCGCTTTTAAGAGTCTATCTATGAAATCGAATAAACCATAACCTAACTCCACCGAAGAACCAGAGTCAATCAAGCTACTACTTCAATATTATTCCTTTCCTTAATGCCTCAGAACATTTCCAAACCTTTCCAATCTGAAGCACTCCTCGACCTCCTGTTGATTGTGCCACCGAAGTTGAATTTCCTGATGAGTTTCTAACTCAAGATAGAAAACCCTAATTATTATTAGGACTACTTACGTTAGTGGTAGAAGTGGACCCTATTAATTTTAATGTTGTTCTTTAACCACCAACTACATAAAATATTGAAACTAAGCCACTAATTTTATAGTTATAAATATAAATAGTCCAAAACATCTATTTAGAATCTATCAAAAAATATTTTAACAAATAAAAAGCCCTATTACTAAAAACAACCAAATGGGTCGTTACATAAATTCTTTGAGAACACTTTCAGAGTAAAGTGTCAATGATTATGATATGGTTGTTGTTGTATTGTTGAAAGGACATTTTCATAAACACATATGAAATTGATTTGAAAGGTTTTCTCACCTAATTGAATCTTGAAGTTACATGTAGACATGGATTGTGAAAAGTTTTCTCAAGCATAATCTAAGAGCTATCCTAATGAACTAAGTTGGTTTTATTGTCAAGTGCATCCTTCCATGAAACATGAGTTCAAGACTTAATAAGTACTCAATGGAAATTAATGCTTAGCACCGAATGGATATTGAATATAAGATAAAAGTTTTTACTCAAGTTTAGTCCGACTTCCAAAATGGGAACCTTTTACGCTAGTTAAGTCCAGGTTTCTCAAATATATCTTCATGAGATGGACACTATCTATGCAATCCAAGTATACATTTCTAGTAACAATCTCTTTATCCCATAAACTATGTGTCCTCATAGGATATTTAGCTAGTGGATCCCTCTACGCTATAAAACCATGGTTCTACCTTAGGCAACAAATACAACCCTTTCGATGTGGGTAACACTGGGTGATCATGTTATAGCTTACACGGTGTCATGTTGGTTAAGACTTATTTTCACAACAAGAAAATCAATAATGAACTATGGTTACTCAAGAGGCTTTGTATATGATTTTAAAGGTTTTAAATATGATGATGATTTATGTTGCCTATGTTTTATGACTTATGATTCTTAACCTCTTATACTATGTTCAACTTGGTAAATTGCATGCTTTGAGATGAAATGTCCCTTTTAGCATGTTTTCCATGTTTTATGCATGATTACTTAGTGCATTTTTGTACTAACACCTACTTTTTCCCACATTTTTTACATGTGTAGGTTTCGATACTAGATATGATCATTCTTGTGTCAAGATCTTGGATTCGATTGTTTTCCCAAGCTTGGTGAGTTCTCATGGTTCAACAACAATTTTCCTTATGTTTAGTTTCTTTCCTTTACTTTATTTTTTAACATCTTGTATCTCCTAGGCGCAATTTCATTAAAGATTGTAATAAATTTATATGATGAGACAAAGTGTCTAGACGTCTGCTTTCTTTTATAAAAAAAAATTTAGACTTGAGATGTGTTTTACTCTTATTATTCTATTTATTATGTTATGAGTCCTAAGTGTCTTGTATGGAGTTCTTAGGGGTTCTATACTCCATGTTACGTCTAGGAGGTACCCCTGGGTTGTGACAAACTTGGTAATCAGGCACAAGGTTTAGAATGGTCCCAGGATTATGTTCCATAAGACAACTCTAGTAGAGCCTTGCTTATCAGTGTGAAGCAAGCCAAATTTATGAATGAGAAGCTACAAGATGTTTAAAAATTTAACTTCTTTTAGTACTCTTAAGTTGTGCGATAGATATAAACTCTATAAGGTGTATCTCTTAATCCATACCCATGGTCTATATTACTAATTGAAGGGATTTCACTTGAAGGAATGATTAAGACAATGTAAATAAATTAGCTCCTCCTAAAGATTTGGTTGATCCCTTGGCTGAGAATGTAACAAATGCGGAGGTTAGGTTGGCTTTCCAAATGTTGGCTCAAGCCTTGATGGCACAAGCCAACAGAGAATTTTAGCTCCAATGAACCCTAATGTGAATTTAGAGACTTCAAGAGTGAGGGACTTTGGAAGGATATATCCTATGGATTTTATGGCTCCAAAGTTGAGGAAGACCCTCAAGAATTTATCGATGAAGGTCAATAAGGTACTCACTATTATAGGGGAGAATCCGGTGGATAACGTGGATTTAGCTGCTTATCAATTAAAAGGTTAACTCAAGGCACACCAGAATAAATAGAGTTTCCCGAAAAAGCTTGGTTTAACAATGAAAGGAATAAAGGCTGGTAGGAGCGGGTCCCATAGAGTGAGATACGTTTAAGTCTGCTTTTCTTAGCAGGTTCTTTCCTCTTGAGATAAGGGAATAAAATGTGCAAGAGTTCATTAACCTTCGACAAGGAAGTATAAGTGTGAGAGAGTATACTCTAAAGTTCACCCAAATGTCCAAGTAGGCTACACTATGGAGGAGGATTTGAGAGCTAAGATGAGCAAGTTTTTGACGGGTGTATCCGACATGGTAGAAAAAGAATGTTGTTTGACAATGCTCATCTATGATATGGATATCTCACGTAATATGATGCATGTCTAAAAAATTGAGGAAGGAACACACAAGGAAGGGAATAGGGAGACAAAGAGGGCTAGGACTGATGATGGTAACTTCTCTAATACAAGGTTCAATGGATAAGTTTGACCAAGATTTAGAAAAATGTTTTCCAACCAAAGTTCCTCCAATGCTCCTTCTAAGTTCACTAGATATAGACTGACTAACCTTAAACCCCAAGAGGGTAATGGTAGTGTATCTTCTGTGGTTAGGCTTATTTGTGTGAAGTGTCAGAAGAACATGATGGTAAGTTTCTTTGATATGTGGAAAAAGTGATCACAAAATGAGAAATTTCCTGATGTTTAAGGTTAAAGAAAGAGGGGGCGGGGCACGCAAGCTCCTCCTCGTGGTTTAAATTCCAATGCTCCCAAGCAAACCTGCTTCCATGCTCTCCAAAACCAAGGTGAACAAGAGAATTCTCCAGAAGAGGTGATATTTGATGTGCTCCCTCATGAGTTGTTAAAACATTTTTCTATCTCTACTCATGTTGGTGATTATGTGGTAGCTAAAACGGTTTATAGAAGATGCCTCATTTCCCTAGCCCACAGGGTTACCCTTGTTGATTTGTAGAGCTTGACATGTTAGATTTTGATGTTATTCTTGGTATGGATTGACTACACTCTTGTTATGCATCGATTGATTATAGAACCCTTGTAGTCAATATTTAGATCCCGAATGAACATGTCCTTGAGTTGAAGGGGGAAAATTTATGCCTAAGGGTAAGTTCCCTCTCATGTTAAGAAGAAAGATTATCTCTAGGGTCTGCATGTACCATCGTGTTTTTTTTCTTTGTAAGGTTATAGATTCTGAAACCCTTATACTTGAGTCGATCCCCATTGTAAATAAGTTTTCGGAAGTTCTCCTAGATTATCTACCCATTATTTCTGTCAAGTGGGAAATAGACTTCGGTATTGACATTCTCCCAAGTACGCAACTTATCTTAATTCCTCCTTATAGAATAACCCCAATTGAGCTAAAAGAGTTGAAAGAATAGTCGAAAGACTTATTGGATAAGGGTTTCATTTGACCCAGTATCTCACAATGGGGTGCTCCTATTTTGTTTGTGAGAAAGAAATATGGGTTTTTAGTATGTGCATCGATTATGTTAATTGAACAAAGTGACCATTAAGAAAAACTATCATCTTCCAAGGATTGATGATTTGTTTGACCAAATACAAGGGGCAAGTTACTTCTCGAAAATTAACCTTAGGTCCGGTTATCACCAATTAAGGGTGAGAGACAAGGATATTCCAAAGACAACTTTTAGAACCTCGTATGGTCATTAGGAGTTTTTGGTAATGTCATTTAGATTGACTAATGCTCTAGTGACATTTATAGACTTAACTAATAGGATGTTTAGACAATACATTGACATGTTCATGATTGTATTCATTGATGACATTTTGATATATTCAAGAAGTGAAAATGAGCATATTGATCATTTGAGGATTGTATTGCAATTTCTTAAGTACCATAGACTTTTCGCAAAGTTTAGCAAAATGTGAATTTTGGTTAAGGTCCGTAGCATTCCTTGGGTATATTGTGTCAACTAAGCATACTGAGGTAGATCGTAAGAAGACAAATGCAGTCAAGAGTTGTTCAAGACCTCTAACTACTTCAGACATTAGAAGCTTCTTGGGTTTGGCCGATTGTTATAGAAGGTTTGTTGATGAATTTTCTTCTATTGCCTTTCCGATGAAGACTTTGACTCAAAAGAAGGCTAAGTTCATTTGGTCAGAAGCTTGTGAGAAAAGTTTCCAAGAGTTGAAGGATAGACTTACTTCTGCTCCTATGTTGACTTTATCGAAAGGCATGAATAGTTTATCAGTGTATTGTGATGCCTAGAGACTTAGGTTGGGATGTGTACTCATGTAAAATGGTAAAGTGATTGCCTATGCGTCAAGGCAACTTAAAGTAAATAAAAAATATTATACTACTCATGACCTTGAGTTAGTGGAGGTTGTCTTTCCCTTAGAGATTTGGAGGCATATTTATATGGGGTTCATGTTGATGCGTTTACCGATCACAAGAGTTTACAATACGTGTTTAGTCAGAAGGATTTGAATCTTCATCGAAAGAGGTGGATTGAATTATTGAAAAGGATTATGACATGACACATTCTTTATCACCCAGTAAGGCAAATGTCGTGGCGGATGCTCTTAGTCGATTGTTTATGGGTAGTTTTGCTCATATTAAAGATGATAAAAAAAGTTTGGTTTGAGATGTTCATAGGTTGTCCCGGTTATGTGTTCAATTAGTGGACTTCACCAAGGGTGGTGTTCTGGTTTAGAATGGGTCTGAATTGTCTTTTGTGGCGGATGTGAAATCTAAGAAAGAGCTTGATAATATTTTGGTTGAATTGAAAGAGGCGGTACTTAAGAAATCCGTTGAGGCTTTTTCCCAAGAGAGAGATGGTGTACTTGGATACCAAGGTCATTTGTGTGTTCCTAATGTTGATGACTTCAGAGAGAAAAGCTTGATGAAGCCCATAGTTCTCGGTATTCCATTCACCTAAGAGCCACCAAGATGTATCGCAACTTGCGGGAGGTCTACTGATAGAATGGAATGAAGAAAGACATTGCAACTTTGTGGCTAAGTGTCCTAGTTGTCAACTAGTTAAGGTTGATCATAAAATACCAGGAGGTTTATCCCTAGATATAAGTATTCCTACTAAGAAATGGGAAGAGGTGAACATGGACTTTATTGTTGGTTTGCCTCGCATCCGGACACAACATGACTCTATTTGGGTTATTGTAGATCGGATGACAAAATCAGCTCAATTTATTCCCATAAAGTTTCCTATTCGGCGGAGGACTATGCTAAGTTGTATATAAGAGAAATGGTCAAGTTTCATGGAGTGCCTTAATCCATTATTTCCAATCGTGGCCCTCAATTTACTTCTCACTTTAAGAGGTCTTTCAAAAACGGTCTTGGTACCAAGGTTAAGTCTACACGACTTTTCATCCCCAAACCGATGGGCAAGTGGAGATCACCATCCAAACTTTGGAAAATATGTTAAGGGCTTTGTAATTGACTTTAAGGGTAATTAGGATGACCATTTGCCATCAGTAGAGTTTGCCTACAGTAATAACTATCACTCAAGTATTCGTCTGGCTCCATTTGAGTCCTTGTACGGTAGGAGGTGTAGGTCTCCTATAGGTTGGTTAGAGGTGGGTGAAAGTTGCTTTGATAGGTCCTGAATTGGTTCATGAGGCCATTGAGAAAATTTGACTCATTACAGAGAGGTTAAGAAAAACTTAAAGTCGGCAAAAGTCTTAAGCCGGTGTGAGAATAAGGGATCTAGAATTTGAGGTACACAATTTGGTATATTTAAAATCACACCCATGAAGGGTGTGATGAGATTTTTCAAGAATGGGAAACTTAGCCCCCGGTATGTAGGACCGTACCAAATTTTGAGACGTGTTGGTAAAGTTGCCTATGAGTTAGATTTTCCAAATGAGTTGGTTTCGAAACTGAGTTTATATGATTGATTTTCCTCATGTTGTTGTACATTGAGTAGGAATTGTCTATTGACTTCATGAGATGATTCATGAACATGATTTGATTATGTATTTTGAGAATAAATTGCATAAAGGCTCCATGAGATTGTGTTGAGCATGTTTCTAAGCGTATCTTAGAGAAGGTAATTCCTCCTAAGATCATGAGAAATGTTGAAATTTCATGCATAATGGGTTGTTAGATGTAGTTTCTACTTCCATGTGCTCCATTGAGTATGTTTGAGTAGGAGTTGATGTTTCCTCCTTGTTTGTGTACATTTGATGATGTTTAATGCTTCTTGGGATGTTAGTCTTTAAGTCTTTACTTTTGAGAAGGTGTCTAAAATATAATTTCGAGGACAAATGTTCCTAGGGGGAGATGTTGTAACACCTCCGAAACTAGTAGGCTAAAACTAGAGCTAAATGTAAGGTTCGGAGCCATAAAAGTGGGCAAGGGGAAAGGGAGAGGACTGGGGCAGTCCACTCTTCCCTAGATACTTCCCAAACAACCACGACCACCACTATAACTTGTGCTGAAGACCACGAGGTAGGCTAGGTAGTAGCCTTGCAAAGGCTTCCCAAAAGAGACCTTCCCACGATCCATTTGATGTCTTCTGAAGGCCACCTTGGGACGTGGAAGGGGTCGTGGTCATTACTTGGAAATGAGAGGGCAAGGTGTGGCCACCCTAGCCACTACCTCAAGGTCCACGGAGGGGACCACAACTCATGGGACCTCACGTGGTCCTGCGCAGGTCACATTAAGTTGGGAATTAATTTGCCAATTTTGGTTTTAATCCAACTTAAGTGAGGTAATTTTTCCTAAGCCTAGGATCACTATATAAGTCATTTTTACCCTAAACCTCACACAATTAAGTCATATTTTCCAAAACAAAAAAGAACCCCAAAGTTCATCCTCTCCAAAATATTCTCTCTCTAGAAAGTTGAAGAAGAAGTTGAAGAAAGAGGAGGACAAGGAAAATGAGAATATGGAGAATAATTATAATAATAAGAAGGAGGAGAAGGAGATTCAAGTTAGGGTTCAAGATCAAGTTTTTGTACATCAATTTCATTGGGCTTTGTTGTTAAGTATGGTAGTTTTCACCCATGGAGTCCTCCAAAAATCTCTACTTTCAAAAGATAGAAATCCTCAACCTTTTAAACTTGAATTTAGTGGTTGAATTATGTTATATTAATCATGAATTGATGATTTCCTATGGTTTTTATGATATATACCCAAGAACCCATGATATTCCCATATTTCTCAAATTTTTTTTTCATATTTCTCAATTATGATCTTATGATGTGGGTCTTTGTTGATGAAAGAGAAATGTCATGAATTTATGCATAAAGTGATAGAATCAAATGAGTTACAATGAAATCCATGTCTAATGCTTGAATTTTGGATATGTTTATTGAAAGTAAGCTTTGAACCTTGAAAGGGAAAAGTATGAGATTATGTATGTTTTATGAAATCTATCTAAATGCTTTGAGAGTGAAGTGTCAATGATAATGATATGGTTGTTGTTGGATTGTCGAAAGGACATTCTCATAAACACATATAAAAATGATGTGAAAGGTTTTCTTAGACAATGATTATTCTGAGGTTGAAAAACTTTCTCACCTAATTGAATCTAAGATTTACATGTAGACATGGACGGTGAAAGGCTTTCTCACGCATGATCTTAAATTTATTCTAATGAACTAAGTTGGATTGATTGTCAAGGACATCCTTCCATGAAACATTATTTAAGTCAAAACTTAATAAGTACTCTGTGGGAATTAATGCTTAACACTGAGTGGATATTTAATATGAGATAGAAGCTTTTATGCAAGTTGAGTCTTACTTTCAAATGGGAATATTTTGTGCTAGCTAAGTCTGAGTTTCTAAAGTATATCTCAACAGATGGAGACCTTCAACACAAGTTGAGTCCAGGTTTCTAATAATACTCTTTTTATATCATAAAACACGTGCCCTGTAGGATATTTAGCTAGTGGATCGACATAAGATAACAAACCATGGTTCTACCGTAAGCGAGTAAGACAACTTTCTCGGTCTGGGTAACATCAGGAATGATCATGTTATACCTCACATCATTCATGTCGGTTAAGGCTTATTCCCATAACTAGAATATGAATAATGAACCATGGTTACTCAAGATGCTTTGTGTATGAGTTCACAGGTTTTAAAGATTATGATGATTTATGTTGCCTATGTTTTATGACTAACAATTTCTAACCTCTTATACTATGTTTAACTTGGTAAATTGCATGCTCTGGAATTAAATGTCCCTTTTTACCATGTTTTAAATGTTTTTATGCATGGATATCACACTTAGTGCATTTTTGTACTAATGCCTACTTTTTCCTATATTTTTCCCATGTGTAGGGTCTGGTACTCGAGGTGATCATTTTTGTGGCTAGATCTTGGATTTGATTGTTTTCCCGAGCTTGCTGAGTCCTCATGGTCCAAGGATGGGTTTCCTTATGTTTACTTTCTTTCTTTTACTTCCCTTATGAACATATTGCATGGTCTAAGACCTATTTCATTCAAGATTGTAATAGATGGCTATGGAGAGACGAAGTGCTAGATTTTCACTTTCTTTTTATGAAAAACTTTTTAGACTTGAAATGTATTTTATTCTTATTATTCTATTTCTTATGTTATGAGGACTAAGTGGATTGTATGGAGTCCTTCGAGATTCTGTACATCTTATTACGTCTAGAGGGTTCCCCTGGGTTGTGATATAATGAAATAGAAGATCGGTCCTCGACTATATGAGAACTCACCAATATTCCAGTGTCTACAAACAATTCCTAGTCGCGGAAGTTCAAACCTAGAGCTTAGGACCCTACATTTTGATGATAAAAAAATGCAAGTAAGAGTATGTGTTAGTCCAAAAAATGCTCTAAGTATAAAAGCCACGCATAAAACAATTGAAAACATGCTTAAAAGGGGACATTTCATAACATGCAATAATCTAGCTAAAACATAAGGTAAAAGAAAGTCATTTAAACATGGTCAATGCAAGCTAAGATCTTTAATTAGTCCAAAAAATGCTCTAAGTATAAAAGCCACGAATAAAACAATTGAAAACATGCTTAAAAGGGGACATTTCATAACATGCAATAATCTAGCTAAAACATAAGGTAAAAGAAAGACATTTAAACATGGTCAATGCAAGCTAACATCTTTAAAACATTCATGAGATACTTCTTAAAGTAAACTTAAATCATTATTGTGGGAGATTTCCCTTTAACTGACATATACGACCATGTAAGCTCCTACAACCTGGGTGTGGCTCTCGAGAATCATTGTTGGCTCCACGCAAACCCTTGACCTTGCTTACTTAACTCAGCAGAAGAATCTAGCACTTTTACAATGATCAAATGAACTTACTCAAATGGTTAAATAATATAAGTCAAAATGTTAAAATAATCTAACATTCAACTTCGCCAAAAATGGAAACCCAAGTCTTTAACATAAGAATGATAATGTAAAGACTACCGAATTATTAAGTCTTTATGAAGCCTCTAAAATAATTGAGATGGTAGTTAGGACAAACCCCACAACATCTTAATGAACTAAAATAGAAAGCAAATAAGAGTCCTCCGGAATGCAATGAGACTCACCAACAGACTCCTAATGCTCAAACTGGATCAACGAGGCGCTAAATATTGATCCTGGTGACCTACGTATACATCATGATATGATGCATGTCAACTGACATTAGTACATTTAATTACAAGTATGCGAGTTGGAATGCTAACAAACATAAGCTCGAAAGAGATTGTGAAAGAAACACTTATCTTGACTCTTCTCAACTCATGAATAACTCAACTCAATATATAGTAATAAAACACAAGCAGTATATATAAAGCTTATAAAACAACTAAAACAATTCTTAGTTTTTTTTAAGATAAAACAATAACAAACATAACTTTACTCATATAAAAAGTAATATAACTTCTGTGAGAGATTTTCTAACCGACAACCATCACTAAGAGCCTAAGTGATGGTATAACGTCTTACCTTACGTTGCCAAGGATCATCTTATACCTTGACATCGGTATAGAACATGTACTACTAAGTGAATCCACTAGTCTATGCTAAAAAAGCACTAAGGAATCATCTAAAAAGTATGAACCTTTTTCTACCCACGATGGCTACATGGTTTATAGGGTGTTGATTTAATACGAACTCACGTCCCCATATCGATGCTCAATTCTACAACCAAAATGTACTTATCTCATATGTTTTTAAAACAACTTATTCTCTGGTTTGAGATAATTACTCAAACTTAGTTTAAAAGCTCTCTTGGAATCAATGTTCCCTTTTGTTGTTCAAAACTCTTTTGGAAATGTCAGTTTCCTCTCATATAAATGTGAAAACATTTACTCTTGAGAATACTTAGTTACCATATATCATTTCAAAGAGAATGAACTTTGCTCTTACTTTTTAGTAAACTTCAAAACTTAAGTCTTCAAACAAAATTGAAACGTTTGTAAAAGATTTATACAAACTTGAAATGAACATCTCTTGACTTCTCTTGACTTCAATCTTAACTGCTCTTGACTTGAGTCTTAACTGATCCTTGAATTCAATTAGATTCAAAGATTATGATTTGTGTTTGGAAAGATCTCATGATATTTGAAATGATTCTAGATAGCTTAACATGAGAAAAGACCAAAAATCAATATTTGAAGGTGGGTCCGCGATGCGGAGAGGCATTTAAATTTTGGTTTTGAAAAATAACTTTTGAGGTTGAACACCTTGTATCAGCTCCACGATGTGAAACAGAATATTCAATTCAGGGAACTAGGCGCGCGGCGCAGCCACTCTCAAATTTCGTTCGACGAAATTTCTTATTCGTTTTCCAGCCCCAATTCACCCAAACTCAATTCTTTTTCGTAAATCACTTTTAGATAAATGTATCTAAGAATCCAACTCAAAACGACTCTACAATATGACATAACGATCTCAGAAACTTCTCAATTCAAGAACAATATTCAAATTCAAGAATTCATGGCAAGAACACAAACTTTCAAACACTTTAAGGATAAATTCGCTGAACAAAACATGTTTGGCGCATGGGTGAATGAAACCATCGCTATGAAAGACTCATATACCTAGTAGGAATAATTCATTGGCAAATCTGCAACCAAAATCGCTTGTTCTTGGAGAATCTTGTTTTTCCTCTTCTCCTTTCTCTTGTGTTCTTTCTCCAAAATCCCTAACTCTACTATTCAAAGGCGTAAACTGAACTCACTCAGTTTTGACCCCAATTATTTTATTAAAAATATATTTAATTAATTGGGTAAGGAAAAGACCAAACTACCCTTCAAAAATCTAGATTGGACATTTCCTTAATCTAAGAACCCATCTTCTAAAGGGCATAACTTACTCATATGAACTTGGAATAGCACAAACTTAGAGGCATTGGAAAGATCATTCCAAGAGCTTTCCAATCATATATGGAACTACATCTAACTCATCCTGAGCTAAGAATTATGATAGTTTGAAGTTGACCAAAAATTTACTTTAACTTACTTAAAAATCCTCATATTTCCCTGTACTTTCCAAAAGTAACTATTTCCGGATTTTTTAAACTTCCTTCTGGTTCTTTTATAGTTGTGAGATGTTACAAACAGGAAATCTAATGTCTACCCCACATCGGAAAGGAGTGTCCTACTTGTCAAGGTAAGACTATGAACTTCTAGTTTATGTGAATCCACAAGCTAATGCCTATCTTATACAATTATCTTATGGGGGCACATAGGTACGAGATAATGAGATTACTTCTAGAAATCCGACCTCTACTAATGGGAGAGATTCCATCTCAATATCCTCTCGATGCTAATCATAAATAGATGAAATAGTTATTTTCTTATTTTCTTTATCATCCATGGAAGGGAACGTTGTACTTCTAAATCCAAGCCAAGTCGTAAGTCATCCCTGGAAAAGTACCACTGATACTACCAATCAAAGTTAGTTTCAATTCATGCTATTACGTGTTCATGAGAGACCATTTCACAACACAACATCATTGATATTTTACTCTCAAAGCATTTTTAAAATATTTACGTCAATTTCACAATAGCATGCATATTTCCATAATTCTCTTATCATAGTTCAAAAACACTTTCTATCATGATAATCTAGAAAAAGGGGTTAGACATGAGTTCTTGGGAGTACATCATAAAATCATGTAATTATCTCAGGTAATGCTTGATAGCTCACAAAACAATAAAGTAAATCGATATTTAAAGAACCCACGACATGGAAGAAAAATCCTAACTCAATCGGAGATTTTTAACTTTGTAAATCAAAAAATATGGGAAGTCCATGGAATAAAAGGGCTTCATTAATGAAGACTATCATACCTCAACGCCAAAAGCTTGCCTTCACTGGTGGAATTATTTGAGGCTTATCTTGAAAACCCTATGTTGACTCCTTCTTCTTCAAGTTTTCTAGAGAGAGAAATATCTTGGAGAGGAAAACTTGTTCTTCTCTTAGGAATTTGAGAGAATGATTTAAATTGGGGAAATTTGGGGTCAAAATACTTATATAGGACTTCTAGGTAAGGGTAAAATGACATAATATTATGATAGAATATGGGAAAAGACCCAAAGGCCCTTAAAAAAAACTGTCGAGCTCACCGACGACCACGACCCACGGTTCGTCGATCAATTCATGGACCTTCCTAGGTGGGCGTCGATAAGTTCAAAGACCAATAAATTTTGCACCTCAAATGATGGGACCCACCCACGGACCGTGATCCCACCAACGGGTCGTGAATCCCAACCATGGCACATTCTATGTGCTAACTTATACTATTGTCTACATTGTTTCACTAATGTAGGGTTCGACGCTCCTACTTCCCACACTCGTGGCTAGATTATTCCTAGAGTTTTTTAACAAATTGCTGAGTACTCATGTTTGAAGGACCGGTGCTCTTTCATTCTTTCATGTCTTTTCATTTTGATTTTTATATGTGACGGAGTACTTTATGAAGTTCGAAACAAAGGAATAAAAAACCTTTCTCTATGACCTCCTCTCCTTACATATTACTTACGTCTCAATCACTCCTATGATGTAATAGATGACTTTGAGACTTATGTTAGACTTTCATTTACTTTTCGTCAAACTATTTATTAAACAAAAATGTCTTTTTGAACTTTTTAAGATTCTATTATCTTGTATATGTATGCTTAAGGAGTGAACTTGTATGTGTCTCCAGTGTTGGGTTCCTCCTATTGTCATTGTTTACGACTTCGAGTGCACTTGGATCATGGACAAATAACTTATGGGTCGATTGTAGAGAGTATATTAAAGAAATAATGCATGCTGTAGCTGATGTATTAGTAGTACCTTGTTTGGTGCACTTTTCAACATATGCATAAAATAATGTAGTATTAGTAATTGACATGATGTTATTAATGAGTGTATTACTATACCATTTATTCTATGCATAGTAATTGCAATGGGCTTCTATGAATTGCATTAACAGTATAAAAGACAACAGGTGAACTTAAAAAAATATTTTATATCCTTTTCACCATATTTGTGGAGGGGTATTTTTTTAAACAATCTTTTTTTACTAAAAAGATTATGTAAATGCATGATTTAAAAACTTGCAGTAGATGAAAATAATTGAAAAACTTTCTCAAAGCCTTTTTAAACATTCCTTTTCTTTTAAAATTTCTTGTTGTCAGTGTGTTTTTATTTTCATTTTTATTTTTAGTATGTCTTTTAATTTGTTGATGTTTTTTTTAATAGGCTTTATGATCCTCTTAAATATATTTGATCTAATTTTCAAATGATTTAATAGAAAAAGTACGATTGGTGGTCGATAAATTTGATTTTTTAAAAAGATTATTTGCCAAATTTTCACAACAAATTTTGGATCAAAAATAGTACAAACATTTAATATTAGTTTGGACAAAGAAAAAAGAAGAAGAAGAGTTGATGATGTTTTAGGCCAAATAACTTTGTTTGCACTGCAAGAACGTGTAAAAACTAAATAAGTATGAAGGATATTTTATTAAACATAGATTTTTGATAGAAATTATGATAAATCTTGTTATTTTAATAAAATCCAACCAAACAATGTTAAGAAATAAGAATCACGTTGCTTACATTAACTAATGTAAAGATAATAAGCAAGCACTTACTACAATATATTTTTACATGCTTTGATATATTCTAACCAAATCGATTTCGCGTAGTGTGGTAGCTAATTTTCATTACAACAGTTACGTACTTATATTAGGCTCGCAATTATAACTCAGGCTCTGAAATTCTTGCTATTTTCGATTATGACGCCTGACAATTACTTAACCTCGAAAAAAAAAGAAAGTTAAAAAGAGAGAAGAAAGAAGTTTAATTGCAGCGAGATCTGGTGGACTGGTGCACACGCTTTACAGGCGCGTAAGAAGCAACATCTTCACCGGTTAACAGATTTAAAATTCCGATATCTTCTCTCTCTCACTCAACCTCCACCAAACTCGCCGATCTATTCTCCATCCTCTCTCAATTCATCGCCTGGATTTGCGCCTTCATCCATGGCGTGCATTTCAGTCCAGTGCTTAGTACTACTTCCCACTCTCGCTATACTATTATCACTCTTCACATCAGTGGAATCCTCAATTCACATCTATAACAGAGATCCATTCAGAGAAGTCGGAAATGCTTACCTTGTCTCCGGCGGAAGTGAAGGCGTCGCCTCCTCCCGCTTCGTTCCTCCACCGCGTCGCCCATTTCGCTCTACCGCCCATGATGGCCTATCTTATATCAGGTGAACTTTTCAATTACTCTGGGCTCTAACTATATATGTGTCTGTGTATACTTATATTCTAGTAACCTTAGGAATCAAAGTGTAAATCCAACTGAGGGACATTGTTTCCATCGGTCCAAGTTTTTGGTTTGTTCTGTCGGGGCGATCAAGCTGACTAAGATACTATTTAAGTTTTTTTTAGAAGAAAGAAGAATATTGCACTACTTTAAATCGAGGATCCACCTAAAACTTTAACAATATCTGTATAAAAATGGAGATGAATATTACACAACTTTAACAATGTATATAAAAATGAACACAACTTTAAATCCTGGATCCACCTAGATAGATGGTTCATTCATAATTGCAAAGCGTATATATGTTATGTACACTGTAACCATTGAGCTGGTTGAGATTGTTGTAAACATATATTGTATGTTAGGTACATCATTACCACCGACTTTAAATCCTAGATCCACCTTTGGTAGCTGGTTGATATGTAATTGCAGATTTATCTGTGTGGTTATGATAGATAACCCACAATTATTATGGAAGATGGTCAGATCTAAAATGATACTTGGTCTGCACTTTTTATTAAATTTCCAGAAGACATATTGTGATGTTTGTGCAATTTAAGGGATAATACTGATAGATAGATTTTTGAGTTATCATGAATGTTTGAGCTGATTTACAAACACAAAAACTCCACCACTGAAGAAGCTAATCATACACAGTAAGATTAAATCTGTTTGTTGGCTTAGGCTGACTTCAAAGGTTGGATTTAACTGTCACTAAGTTGTTTCTAAGATTAGATAGCAGGACAAAAGTGGAAATTACTGCTGCTAAAAGATGCCATACTAGACATTTTGGTGCCAAGGTTTTCTCCTCTTAAATGGGAAGTGGGGAGGTTGAGTCAAGATAATGTTAATTCCAAAGAGTTCGAGCAAATGAGATACTCCCACTGTCCCAAAAAAGATTGACATAAAACAGAATATAAGAGTCAAAAAATGTATGAGCGTCAACCACATCACATTTTCGTTGTGATTTCAAACATTAGATCCTAATTTTTTAATTAAAAAAGAATCTCTATCTTCAACTATATAAGAAGTAGGAGATGTCACATATCCCTATGGTTAAAATATCTAGAAATGTCTTAATATCACAGTAATATGGAAATCGTTTGACTGCCTAAATAGTAGTAATCCATTATAAATGGGACAAAAGGAATATCTTATTTTAGAGTTGACTATGGGCTAGTTATTTGACTGGCTGGATTGGTGGTATATTAGACAGTGTAGGTATGATATGTTACCTTAATCAAAAAGATAGAGTAGGTCTGGTATAGTGCCTCGAGTTGGAAATCGATGCTTGCGATGGAAAATATGATGCAATATGCACAGTAAGACATTCTTCCAAAATATATGTGAGAGAAAGATGAACATATTGAATTGGACCAGCTTTCTGTTATTACTTATGAGACCAAAATAAAACAAGCCACTGTTATTACTGTTACTTTTTTTTTTTTTGGGGGGGAGGGGGGGGGGGGGGGGGTGGGGGGCGGGGGGGGTGGAGGTGCTCAGTGAAATTGTTTGTAACCTATTTGCATTAGTATCTGATGAGTTGAACATTTAAAGGTTTGAGAATATCACATTTTGGAGGAGCAAAGCAGCTGCAGACCAGCATCCAACTATGGCGTATAGTAGTGGGTTGGTTCAAATCATAATATTTGAGGCTGTAGATCGTGACAATATTGGTGGTTCGCCATATGGTGGGCAAAGGTCCATTTGTTGCACCGCTGATCTTGCTAAACTTGAAGGTTGCAAGCAAGGTGAAGTCATTAGAACACCTTCAGTGACGGATGCTAATTGGCCAATGGTGTTGAATGTAAACTTTAAAGGAAGACAGTTGTCAGTCCAATTGAAGAAGAAGGAGGTTTACATAAAAAAGACGGGAATGTATAACCTCTTCTTCATTTCATGTGATCCTAAGCTTAAGGGAATGAAGGTATCTGGGAGGACAGTATGGAAAAATCCTGATGGATATTTGCCTGGTCGAATGTCACCCCTAATGAAATTTTATGCTATAATGACCGTGGCATATATACTTCTCACTGCAATCTGGTGTCTTCAGTATGTCAGACACTGGCAGGACGTTCTGCCGCTCCAGTACTGCATCACTGGAGTTACTGCCCTTGGGTTATTAGAGATGATATTTTGGTATTTTGATTATGCTTATTTCAACAATACTGGTGCAAGGCCTGTGGGACTCACGAGTTGGGTTGTTACAATTGGAGCCACAAGGAGAACTGTTTCACGCCTTCTTATTCTTTCTATCTCAATGGGTTATGGTGTTGTTCGCCCTACCCTTGGTGGTCTCACCACAAAAGTGCTCCTTCTTGGAATAACCTATTTTGTGGCATCTATATTGCTAAACATTACCGAATACGTTGGTGCAATAAATGACATTGCAGGGCGAGCAAGAATTATGTTGGTCCTTCCTGATGCATTATTAGATGCATTTTTGATCTTATGGATTTTCACTTCTCTTTCAAAGACACTGGAGCAGCTGCAGGTTGATATCTTACTTTTTCACTTCCTTTTTTTCTCATAAAATGTTTGACTCTCTCACGACTTGTTTTTCTTCAGGCAAAGAGGAGTTCTGTGAAGTTGGATATTTACAGACAATTTTCAAATGCATTAGCAATCACTGTCATTGCTTCAGTTGCATGGATTGGATATGAGGTTTGTGTTTGATGCATGAACTTTAGAAATTAAATCAAAAGGGCTTTTTAATTTGATCAGCATGATATGACTACTTAGAGGCTTGTCCCTTAGGTCTATTGTAATTTCCTTGTTTAAAAGGTTCACTAAATGTGGGCATACTAGGATATGGTTTCAGTACTACCTAAGCACTTTTCTGGATATAATACAAAGTTACTGTTTATCAAAAAAATGTGGGCATAATAGGAGAGATGAGATTAGGAACAAAGATATACTGGGAAAGGGGGGAGTGACTTCCTTGGTGGACAAGATGAAGGAAACAAGATTGAGATGGTTCGGGTATGTGAAGAGGAGTACAGAGGCTCCAGTTAGGAGTGAGTAGGTGTAAGAGTTTGATCGTGTTAGGAGTAAGAGAGGTAGAGGTGTGTAGACGAAGAAGAATGCGAGAAGAGAAGTTAGAAGAGAAGTTATTAGACAAAGATCATGAGCATCTTCAACTATCGAGGAAGGACCCTAGAGAGGGAGTATGGAGGTCGAGGGCTTATAGAGTAGTCTGTAGCTGAATGTTTCTCTCTTTTCTATGGGAGAGTATGATTCTTGTTGAGTAGGTGTACAGAGGCTCCAGTTAGGAGTGAGTAGGTGTAAGAGTTTGGTTGTGGTAGGTCTAAGGAGAGGTAGAGGTAGACCGAAGAAGAATTGGGGAGAAGTTATTAGACAAGACATGAAGCATCTTCAACTTACCGAGGACATGACCCTAGATAAGGGAGCATGGAGGTCGAGCTATAGAGTAGTTTGTAGCCGAATGATTTCAGCCGAATGATTTCTCTCTTTTCTATGGGAGAGTATGATTCTTGTTGAAGCACCTTTTGCTCTTTTCTTCTTGTCAATACTATTAATATTGTTCTTCTATTATCTTTTGTTATTCTACTAATGTTGCTTTTTTTGTTCTTCACTCTTGTATTTTCAAACCTATTTATGAAAAAACTTATCTTGAGCTTGAGGATCTATTGGAAACAACCTTTACTTTACACAAGGTGGGTCAAGGTTTACGTACACTCTACCCTCCCAGACTTCACTTATGGGATCACATTGGGTATGTTGTTGAATGAAATTCTTGAACGGTGTGGTTATTGTCTGTGTAGTTGCTGAAAACTGTGTAGGAATCCCTCCTTGATAAATCTCTTGTGCTTTCGGCATAATGCCACCTAGGAGACAAATATTTGTTTAAGATAAGCTAACAATTGTTGACACATATCTGGAAGATACGTCATAATTTCTCATTCCAAATGGTGCATTTAGAACCTAATTTCAAAGCAAATCCTGGGCCAAGTTATTTACTATAGAGGTATGGGAGAAGGTAGGAATCTCTTAATATGGACTATACAGTTCCATTAATTTAATGAAAGTTTGTTATAATTTTGGCGTAGTTGGTTAGAATTTTGCTGGAAAAGTCTTGATAGGATCTGTTCATCTGGCGCTTGGAACCTGTCTTCAAGTCAGAAGAATTTTTCAACCATCCCAAGAGATGTCATACAATCAGTTGTAGTTGATACAGCTAATATATACCAGCTGAATCACTAATTTTTTAAAATTCTTTTGGAGTAAGAGAAAGAACTTAACCAAACATTTCATTATTGACTCATCTTCACTATGTACCATATGCCTCTTTACCATGGAGCTATGCAACTTTGACGTGGTAATTAAATATTATAGGGTGGTTCTCAGTAATTTTTATTTTAAAGGTACTTGGAAATGTTGTTTACTTGTAGGTTCGTAAAAGGGAATCCAAATAATCCTAAAAGAATTAGGTTTCTTCATGACTATTTCATACTCCAACTTTCCATATTCAAAATTTTGAGGAAAACAAAATCGCATTCCATAGTATATCTTCTGTCCGTCAGCTAATTGGAAATCCGTGATTATTTCCATTACAATTTTTCCATTAAAGATCACATTACCTAGCAAGCTATGGAACTACCAAGTACAGTATGCCCTTGTGGTTTCTTTTCTTCTTCGGGGTGGAACTGATCATACTGTCAGATCTTCTCCTACTGAAAGGATCCTTCTTTTCCCTGTTGACAAGACAAGGATAGCCTGGTTGAACAACCCTCCACTTACAATCATGAGATTGGGTGTTTGATTCTCCAAGGGCAAATAGAAAGCCACTATTGACAACATGAGAAGTGGAGGGGCATCGCAGGGTGGGGTTTAGTGTATGAAAAAAAAGTTTCAATCTGTTTGATCTGTGGCACCAGTGATCGCCTGTATGCCGGAGTTCGTTTTAGAAGAAACTTCTGTTACCAGCTCCATTTGGTTGATCGGTTGTATTTCAGTTTTCCCCATCATCATATCCAAGTATGTTGAATGTTAATGGTCTTCTCTTTAATCCTGGATGAATGTTATAGGGATTCCCACAACCTGCAGAGCTTAAAGAAAGCAAAGCCTATCGTATCTCGCGCCATCTGAATAGGTTTCAAAGAAAGCAGTATGGCGCAACAGAGGAGCCCATTCAGTATCGTCTTTGTTATAGAATATTAATGCGTCCTGTCTTCATGTTGTATTATTCCCATTGACTGTGACCAAACTGCGTTCCGAGTGTCTTTGTAGAGAAGAGATAAATCTTGTATCCATAGAACATCTGGTGTGGCATAGATAATGAATAAATAGGAGTTAATATAATTCCAATTGCCATTACAAAAGTAATTAAAACGGGTCCGGCTATCCTTTCACCGGTCGGTCAGTTATGGAAGACTCTGCTGGGTAGAAGCCCGAATATCATTAAGAATATCTTAACATTTTTCATTTTTTTTTTTTAATGTAAGGTAATGTCTAGTCCTTTCCTGCAGGTTTACTTCAAAGCAACAGATCCCTTCAATGAGAGGTGGCAGGGAGGTTGGATCATCACCGCTTTCTGGGACATTCTCGCCTTTGGACTGCTGTGTGTCATCTGCTACCTATGGGCACCATCTCAGACCTCACAACGGTAAATATTTTGGAAGTGTCATAAATAGTGTTGTTTTTTAATCTTGAGTGATCTAGTAAATCATTTAATGCAGGAAGATAAAAATGGTCAAACATTAATTGCCTGAAAGAGATGCAACATATGCATTATTTGAAAAAGAGAATGCATCCGTGCTTTATCCTGACATGACATTGTTTTTGGTTCTTCCAAAGACTAAAGCATGAAAAACTGAAGTCTGCAATCATTTATACTTAACACTTAATTTTTCCTTTCATATTTCCTCCACCTTCCATGTTACTATCTGTAGTAACAGGTCTTTTGTTCAATCCAATTACACCATCTCTACATGTTTTGTCTCAATTTGTGTGTGAAGGATTAAACTTCACCATTTCAACATTTATCTGTAGTAACAGGTCTTTTGTTCAATCCAATTACACCATCTCTACATGTTTTGTCTCAATTTGTGTGTGAAGGATTAAACTTCACCATTTCAACATTTATCTAGTCAATTATTGAGTTTTATACTACTTCAACTTTTGCAAAGTTTACCATTACTGAACAGGATAAACCCAATATCCTAATGAATCCAGGTTTGGGAACTGCCTGAAACTCCCTTTACTGAAGAAAAGGGCAGGCTCCTAATGCTACCATTCTTTTGGACTTGCCATTTCTCAAAAAAGTTACCTATCTTTAAACTGTAGCAATTCGTCAGGGGTAAAAACGTAGCAAAGCTAGTTTTACTTCTGTTAGAAGACAATTTCTTTTCTGAAATCACAGCCAGACATTTCAACAAGATGAGAAAAGTTCTGAAGTGTTTTTAGGCTTTAACTTCCCTTCAACCTTTACCTTTTATTGCTTTTAACTGACACGGAGTTTTCCTTCCAGATATGCATACTCTGATGCAAGGGGTGAAGACGAGGATGAAGAAACTGAATCCTTTTGCAAAGAAACTCCACAAGGTGACATTGGTCTTATCAAAATGGATAAGAAGGAAGATAGTGACAGTTCTGATGTAGAAGATGATACACGAGAGGGTAAAAGGGAATGATTGGTGTAGTTTGAAAGCTTGCTTTACAGAGATCAATTCCGACGAAGAATACAGTAAAGGGAATGATTGGCTCTGCTAAAGGCAAACTTCACAAAATTAATTCATTGAATTTATACAGAAAAGTGTGCTGCATGATTTTCAACAAACCACAGAAGAAGAAAGCATAATACATGGTTTGAATTGTGTGAAGTGTTCATTTGAAAAATGGAACTGGAGATGAGCGATTCCACTTTGCATTGTAAGTAAGTAGTAAACCTTCATCACCTCGCATGTGAACTTCAGATGTAGTGTTCCATTTCTGAAAGAATTAGAAAAATACTTCCCAAGGTCTAATTTGATGGACCCTCTTATATTTAGTTTTGTTCAGTGCAAACTATCTGAATGTGTAGGGTGTGAGTCAGTTAAATGTAGTTGTCTTCATGCTTGCCTTTTCTTTTTCTATTTTTTGGTTCCTGTAACATAGGGGAATAAGCTGATTATGCAGAACTCCTGTATATTTGTCATATATATTAATGTATCTTAATGTTTTTATTGCACCCTATAGTTTTGAGCGAAGGATGTATTGTCTTCAAATGCAGGCAAGTAGTAGACTTGGACCTTGAATATTCCTTAATTTATAAAAAATATAGCGGAAAGTCTATTCATGATATTTTATGTTGTGTACACGATGTCCTTCAAGGAAAAATTATGCAACATGACAAATATTAATAGGTTCTTATGATTAACCATTAAAGTTTAAAATATTACAATTTCTAGTTGTATATAGGATTTTATAGCAAATCTCTCCTCTCTCTCTCTCCTCCCACTGCCTTCTCTCTTGTTCTTCCTCTCTCTGACCCCCCCCCCCCCTTCTCACCCCGTCAATAAGAAGAAATCTTTGGTACAGAGGATCCAGCAGCAGAGGTATCACAACCTTTGCAACCTATTCCTAGACTACCACCTCTATTTCTGCGGAGGCTGTTTGAAATTCATCTATGCTTCGTCAACTTTCAGCAAATATATCTTTGGTGGAAGCTTTAGATAGGATGCCCGGTTATGTCATATTATGCTAAGTTCATGAAAGACTTGGTCAGTTTCGGGCCGGCAAATAATTTGCATTATTGTAGTACTATTGCTATAAGGTTTTTGGTTAAAAAAGAAAGAAGACACAGGGACATTCACTATTCCTTGCACAATTGATGTATTTCATTTTGCAAGGGCGTTGTGTGATATGTGGGCAGTATAAACCTCATATCACTTCATATACAAGCAGTTGGACTTGGAAGCCCCCAAATGGACCACTATGAGGTTATTAATACCATGCCAGTCAATTAAGAGGCTTGTCGGTATTCTTTAAGATGTGTTAGTAAAAGTAGAAAGTTTCATCTTCCGTGCTGATTTTGGTATTCTAAATTTTGAGATGGACTTTCAGGTTCCTATGATTTTGGGGAGGCCATCTTTGGCCATAAGTAGAGCACTAGTGGACATGGACATCGGTGAGCTTAAGTTCAGGTTAAACAAGGAAGAGGTAAAATTCAATGTGTGCCGGTCAATGAAGCAGCCACGAGATATGAGTGTTGTATCAGTGATTGATGTGGCTGAAGAAGAAGTGGTTGAGGTGTATGTTGAGGAGAGGTTCACTGTTGAGACCTTAGCTGTAGTAATTATGAATTTTGATGGCGAGTGTATCAAAGGTATGGAGGAGATAATAAATGCTTTGTAGAGTATGAGATCATATCCTTGTGCCCCAAAGAAGTTGAACATATACTTGAAGAATATCCCAACTCCGATTAAACTATTTATTGAGGAGCCACCAATGTTGGAGTTAAAGAATTTCTCGGCTATCTCAGGTATGTGTTTTTAGGTGAAAGAAATATTTTATCAATTATCGTGGCTATATATTAATGTTTGGATCATATTCAACCATTGTGATAGTGTTGAGAAGGTTCAAGAGGGAAATTGGTTGGACCATTGTTGATATAATCGGTATATCTTCTAAAATCTACACGCACGAAATTCATTTGGAAAAGGAGTGTAACTCAAGGAAAGATCATCAGAGGTGATTGAACTCACCTATACAAGAGGTGATGAAAAAGGAGTTCATTAAATGTAGGTGTGGTGTACCCAATATCCGATAGTGGTTGGGTTAGTCCAGTGGACTATGAGAAGCTGAACAAATGGACCTTGAAAGACTATTTCTCAATGTCTTTCATGGATCAAATACTGAACATATTGACATGTAGAGGTTGATACTGCTTCTTAGATGGTTGCTTTTGTTATACCAATCTTTTTACACTAGAGGACCAATAGAGACTGCTAATAAATCTCCTCATTACACTTCTGCATTCAAGCACATGTTGTTTCGATGGTGGAAGATACACCGGAGTAATTTATGGATAATTTTTCTGTAGTTAGAGATTCCTTTGATGAATATTTGTTAAATCTTAGCAGGGCACTAGAGATATGTTAAAAAAAATAATTTGATCCTATATTTATTGGGAAAAATGACAATTCGTGGTGAACGAGGACATTGTGCTAGGCCACAAAATTGTTGAAAAGGAAATTGGAGGTGGATAAAGTCAAGATTGAGGCTATTGAGAAATTGCCTCCTTCATATCTCTGTAAAAGGGATCAGAAATTTTTTGGGGCATACGGGAGTTTTATCATTGATTTATCATCGACTTTTCAAAGATTACACACCCCTTGTAGAAGAAGTTTGTTTTTGATGAGGCTTGCATGGAAGCTTTTGAGTGTCTGAAGGAGAAGTTGATTTCGGCTCCAGTTATCATTGTTAATCATTATTCCGAACCGTTTGAGGTAGTGTATGATGCTAGTGGTGTATTCTTAGGTGTTGTGCCGGGGGAAAAGCACAACAAAGGCCTTCACTCATCTATAATGTAAGCAAGGCGTTGAATGGGGCATACAAAGCCTTGAGGTAAAAAAATAAATAAATCTTAAAAATGTGGGCTACGGGGTTAGATATTTTTTCAGGGATAAGATAATTATTCATCTTTTAAGATTTGAATTTTAAATTAATTGTTTAGGCATTTCAATAATATACATTTTCATATAAATACAATGTTAAAAATAACTTATATCCACTGACCGTGGACAAAAAGAATTACACCTAATTTTAGAAATACTTATTTCTTTTAATTTAATTATCATATTTTCATATTTAAAGATAAGTGATTCTTTTAGCTTCTCTTTTTTTTAAAGACGCTCTTTAAATTTAAGAATGTTTTGGAATAACGTTCAAATATTTTTTTATACTATCGACTTTGAGTATTACTTAAACAAATTAGAATACAATTGAATGTATACGGATCAAAGTTTATTTTCAATTAATTTTGGTATTGTCGATAAAATGAACTAATAAGAGAAAAGTTGAAGCAATGGAAGCATCTATCCAAAAACTTTTTCATGTTAGAAAAAAGACTTAATAAGTTATGAATAATTTTTTTTATGAAAACAACTAGTCAAGATTTTTTTAAAAAAATAAAGTAAAAAGTTATCATTGATGATTGTCTCAAATTGCTTCAATGGCGTTGATGGAGAATAAGGTAAAACTAATGAGTACAAGAAAACACTGCAAAAAATCTTTTTATCTTTGGCAATCAAGAAGAATCCTAAACAAACTCATACAATTAATTTAGAGTTCAAGTTATCATATAATACTTTTATTATTATTATTATTATTATTATTATTATTTAAATATTAATAAAAGTAATATATTTTAAAAAATAAATATTTTTAAAATAGCTGATGGTGTAATTTGTTTTGTCCACTGTCAATAGATACAAGTTAATCTCTTCTTTTTATTTGTGTGTGTGTAAATTGTTTTTATGCATATTTCTTATTATTTGTGTGTGTGTAAATTGTTTTTATGCATATTTCTTAGTTAGTTCTTTAACATGAGACGGGGATGTGCATAGATTAGTTTTACTTTTTTAAAAAAATTTACATTTTATTTGTTTCTTTTGTCATTCTTTTCTATATATTAAGAAAATACAAAAAAAAGGTAGTAGTTATTGTTCTTAATAATTGTGTGTTATTCAAAAAATAATTGTAGTAATTTATCTTATATTTTAGCGATAATGCAGAAGTATCTCTGAACTATTACTGAAATTTCAGCAACACACATTACTTAATGAGGGTCATATTAACTCCCCCCCCCCCCTCTCAAATTTATTTTTTCATATTTTCGTACACCTTTTGTGCTTAGGAACCTCCAATCATGTAAGTTGGTTGTGTTTGTACACAAATGTTTCCATGTCAGTAAATATTTTTTTTAAAATCTTCTTATTTTTTTAATTTATATTTAATTAAGTTAATATACGTAATTTTTAAATATTTGTTTTCCTTGTACAATTCAGATTCCATATTGTACTCTCGATAAGATGTTGAACATCTCCCTAAAAGTGGGTTTGACCATGCCCCTCCTATTTTCTTACCAGAATGTGGCGTAGAATTTCAGCAGGCATTTTATTTTTTATTTTTTTTAAAAAAAAACTGGACTTCTTATGAATCATTTAAGGAATTGGTTAGAATGAATTAAAATTCTAAATTTTCTTATAATCCTTCTTTGGATTTTAAAAGAAATATTAAGAGGATCAAGAAAACTTTAACTTTGTGAAGTAGAGAAGCATTTGGGGATATTTTCAAACAATTAATCATCAGGAAAGAGATTGCTAAGTTGAAATAAAAGTTGCTTGAAGAAGATCAATCAGCTGAGAATAGAATTGTGATGCAAAGGGCTAAAGTTGAATATTTCAATATTTAGCTTTAGAGGAATCATTTTGGCAAAAGAAGGCTTGTTACAGTTGTTGAAAATGATGATAAGAAGAAAAATCCAAGACTTGCAAGATAGATGGTTAGAAGATCACGGAAACATATCTCTTCTCACTATTATTTTTTGTCAAAAATAGTTCTCAACATAGAAATGCTACAGATTTTACACTCTTAGTTCATATTCCAGTATTACTAGTCTTTGAGAAGAAAAGATATTTGGAAAAGATTTTGGACCACGATGAGGTGAAAAAGGTAATTTTCAATCTCAATGGAGGTAGCTCGTGTGAACCTGATGGTTTACCAGGTAATTTTTTCAGGTCTGTTGGGATAATAATGAGACTTAATATTTGTAGAATGGTTACTGACTTCTTTGCAAGAAATACTCTTCCCCAAATCAATTAGTCACTCTAATCTGGTTCTCAAAATTTGTAAAGGAAAGAAGTATTATTAAGAATGTACTACTTCCTCATGCGCTTGTTACTGATATTGATAAAAGAGGAAAACTTGACAATGTAGTTATCTAGCTAGACATGAAAAAAAGAACATATGATAGGGTGTATTGATTCGTTTTTATGAAGTGTGAAGGAAGATGAAATCTTTAGTACTTTTGTTGACTTGATATGGAGGTTGGTGGCTAACATACATTATTCAGTTCTCATCAATGTACAATCTCATAGTTTATTTTCACTCCCCCAGGGAAATACAATAAGGTAATTTTCTTTACCCTACTCTTTTCATTATATAATTGAAAAAGTACTCTCTAGAGAACTTAACTGTTGTACAAGGATACTCAATTTATAGGGTATGAGATGCCTAAATGGAGCACTAATTTAAATCATTTAGCATATGTTGATGATACCATCATTCTTACTTCCTCTAATGAATATTCATTGAATTTGATAATGAATAGTGCTTTACATGGGTATGAGGAACAATCAAGTCAGTTGGTGAACAAGCAGATGAGTTTCTTCGGTCTGCATCTTAATGTTGCAAGATATAATGTAGATATTGTAGAAAATTTCCTTGGTATAAATAGGGGTTCCTTCCTATGAAATATATTAGTTATTTAATTACCTATTCTAGGAAAAGTAAGAAGCCCTATGCTGAAGTAAATGAGAAAATCAAAGGAAAACTCCAAGCAAAGAAAGGGGGATAATATGAATAAGATCAAGCAATCATTTCAAGATGACAACCCTTGGTGGGCAGATAATAACAATGATCAATTTTCTTTAAAAAGTGTCTTGAATCTATTGAGAAATAAAAATAATTATTGTGCAAACCTCAGTCAATTGTGGTGTAAGGGTCTTCTATTCAAGCTCTCATTTATACCTTGGAGGATCCGGAAGGGACAAGTTCCAGTTGATGCTCTTATGCATACTTGGAACCCAACTGTCTCAGATATATATGGTTGTTGTACTTCTCCAATGGTGGGATCTATAAAGCAGTTGTTTAAAAGGGGAGATATTAATCAATGTGTTAAGAGATACTTTTTTATGGTGTTGGTTTTTCTCCTTTGCCTTAGCTCAAGAAATATATAAGAAAGTGATGGAGTTCGGATGGTGATCCAAAGAAGCAGGTTTCTATCAGATAGTTTCTATTATTATTCTATAGTTTCTTTGAAAGAGAAGAAACATCATTCTTCGTCATGTATGGAGGAACTTTTTCTAGGGGAAAATTAATTAACTTAGGTGGTGATTGATTATATTAGAAAGTTTATGTTTCTTGGATCAAAAACCCCAGAAAAATTTGACTTTACTTTTTTGTTTCCGAACTCTTGTCAAGACCTGACATGATTTGGTTGATTTATTAGATATCTTTAGACAATCGGTTAGCTTTAAGATTGTTAAGTGGATGAGCCCTCTTATACATTGGGTTAAGTATAACACTGATGGGACCTACCTCAGCTGCATTTTGTTTCGAGATTCAAATGGAAATTTTATGTTTTTCATATAAGTTAAAATTAAGGACAAAATTAATCTGATTGTTGAGGAAAAGGAGATTAGAGAGGGTCGGGTTTTTTTTTTGTAAATAAAATGGAATTAGGAATGTAATTAGAGAGTTTGGTTCATTAACTCAAAATCCATTGCTTAATGGAGTTTGGAAAATCCTTGGTCTATTTCAATGGAGATTAGGTATTTCAAGTCGCTCATGAGGTACATAATAGTAAGGGTACAACACGAAAATACCCTTGTTGATTTCTTTGTTAACCTTGTGTTTTCTTTTGCAAGTCAATATTTATTTGATCATTTACGATAAATTCCTTGTGCTGGAAGTGTAAAAACTATGATTGAAGAGAGGAAAAACACACCTAACATGGTGAATATCATAACTCCATTGATTAATCAAAGTGAATTGAGAGAGAAAACTTCTCTTATTGATAAAAGAAGGAATGAAGAAGATGCAGATTCAATTAACTAGAGTTATTTATACAACCATTATTACGATACCGACTAACACTAACTACCTGTAATCCTAACGAATTGAAAGATGACGTGCATAAATCTCCTCAACACCCCCCCAGTTGGAGGTTGCATTCGCACATCCAACTTGTCTAAATTGCGAGTGTTTGACTCAAGTGAGTGCCTAGTGAGAATGTCTTCGGCTGATATCCAGTGCCATATGATGTGAATTAAACCTTCTTGAAGCTTTGCTCGCACAAAATACAATCATTCAATGTGTTTTTTATTTTCTTTCGTGAAAAATAAGATTCTTAGCAATTTGCAACGCTGACTGATTATCACAATATACATGAAAGGAAACAGTGTATGGTACAATAAGCTCTTTAAACAATTATCTCAACCAGACCAGTTCTCCAACGACCTTTCTAATGGACCTGTACTCTGCTTCAACAGAGGAAAGTGAGATGGTTTCTTGTTTTTAGATTTCCAATTTATAGGACTTGATCCCAATAGCACAATATAACCTGTAACAGACTTTCTTTAATCAGGACATGCAGCGCAGTCAGAGTCGCAAAAAGCTTGAATTCTGTAGTCATTAGTAGAAGACATAAGCAGACCTAGTGTTGGATCCTTTTAAAGGTACTTGAGCATGTGATATGCTGCCTGCAAGTGGGATTCTCTGAGGTCCTTCATAAACTACTAAGATGTTGCACTCTAATATGAATGTCTATTCTTATTAGGAGGAATTTAACTTTCAACCAGCTTTCTGTAAGAACTAGGATCTGTATAGGCTTCCCTCATTAGCCTTGGTTTAACTATATATAGAGGAGAGTGAAACTTGAGTATTGTGAGCAATGGTAGTCTTTAAGAAGATCAAGAACAAACTTCCTTTGTGATATTAGTACCCTAACTTTAGTATAAAGAATTTCTAGTCCCAAGAAATAATGTAGTTTCCCCAGATATTTGATTTTAAACTGATTATGGAGGAAGCTTTTCAATTGATCAATTTCCATAGAATCATTTCCAGTAAGAAGAATGTCATCTACATACACAACGATAAACACAATGGAAGAACATTGTTTTCTGTAAAACAGAGAATAATCATTGAGAGAATGAGTGTACCCTCTGGATTTTAAAGCATATAAAAGTTTGGCATACCATTGCCTACTTGCTTGTTTAAGACCATATAGAGATTTGTTAAGTTTGCATACCAAACCCTTATTGTGTATCTCTAGTCCTTGTGGAATGTCCATGTAAACCTCTTCATGCAAGTCACCATGAAGAAAAGCATTATTAACATCTAACTGATACATGTTCCAGTGTTTATTTTACAGTAGTAGAAATCAGTGCCCTCACAATTGTCATTTTAATATCAGGAGAAAAAGTTTATGTATGGTCTATTCCATAATGTTGTGTGTAGCCCTTCACAACTAGTCTAGCTTTATACCTTTCTATACTTCCATCTGCTCTATGCTTGATCTTGTATACCCATTTACACCCAATAGCCTTTTTACCAACAGGGATAGGCACAATATCCCAAGTATTTTTATCATACGAAGCAGTTAACTCTAGTGACATAGCTTCTTGCCATGTAGGGTCCATAGCTGCCTCATCATATGATGATGGTTCACAGTCATGTGACACACTCAACACAAGAGATTGACTGTCAGGATACAAGGTTTCAGAAGCAATATGATGGTGATGAGAAAACGAGGCATGTAAGGATGTTGAAGCTTGTGTAGGTTGGTGACTAGTGCAAACGTAGTCTTGGAGGTAAGATGGGGCTTTGTGAGTTCTAGTGGATTTTCTTATAGGTGGAATTATCTTAGATGGAGTAGATAATAAATTTGGTGATGAAGGTGAAGATGTAGATGATGTATGTTCAGAATCACATTGTCCATTATCAAAAAATAAGAGGAGCAGCATAATCAGAATGGGTTTCAGGAAAAGAAGAATGCATAGACTCATAATCAGTGTCTAAGATTTGACTAGAAATAGAAGAATTGATAATAAAAAAACATAGAAGTAGTTGAAAAAGGAAAGATTCTTTCATGAAACACAACATTTCTAGAGATATGAACTTTCTTGTTGACTAGATTGAGGACCTTGTAACCTTTGGTACCAAAATGATATCCTATGAATACAGTGGTAAATTGCTCTTGTCTCAAACTGGTTCTGTGGATGTTTAGGGGTAGTGGGATAACCTAGCATCCAAACCTCCTTGATGTGAGAGTATTGAGGTTCTTGTTGTACAGTTTTGGTAAATAGACATTTATTTTGAGAGAGTATTTGGAAGTCTGTTGATTATGTATGTAGCTGTGAGTATACACTCCCCCAATCTTTGGTTGATAACTTCGATTGAAATAAGACTGCCCTAGTTGGTTCTAACAAGGTAATTTTATGCTTTCACTTTCAAACACACCATTTTGTTGTGGTATGTAAGGGCTGATTTTTGGGAGTAGTCCCTTGGACTGAAAATACATGATGGATGTCTTGGTTTAAAAAATTCAAGACCATTGTCTGATCATATGGTTTGAGAATTTGTTGTATGGAACTGGGATTTCAACCATTTGCAAAAGACTTAATAGTATTGGGCAATGCATTGCGTTTTACAACTCAATAAATGTGTCGCAAGTGCATCTTCTAAAGTCATCAACTAGGGTAATGAAGTATTTGAAATTGTCATAAGTAGTGGGGTTTTTAGAGTTGAAACGAAATGATAAGGTCCCCACATCTCACATGAAGTAATTCAAACAGTTTAGCTGTATTGTGAGTTTTGGGTGGAAAGGTAACCTGGTCTGTCTAGCCATAGACATATGTTGCAATGGGGAAATGCTGCTTAGGGGAATTTCACAGTGACTAATGAGATCCCTTCATTTGTAGAAGGCATATGGCCTATTCTGTAGATGCCAGACTAGCTCATGTAATTTGTATGATGTAATGAACATAAAATCAGAGAAACAACCTTGTGTGCATTACTTGGAATGTGTTTATTACATTGAAAGCAGAGAAAAATGGACTTATACCTTGGACAATACCAGAAATTACATGTGAGTGAAATTGCAAACATGAGATGAACCTTGACACTGAAAGACTATTTTATTGTTATGAAAAAGACGGGATTCGAACTGTCCTTGATTGTTGGGGAATGGAAGAAGTCTTAGCGACAATCTGACAAAGGAAATATATCTATCTTGTGTTCTACAAGCTCCATAGGCCTCTTGAGTGAAGGCCTGCAAGATCAAGACTACTCAGAAAAAAGAAGCAATACCTTTGAGATGTGAAGTTTGCGAACTGATGAGATAGATTATATTGGAAAGGAATGATGATATAACTTTTGTACAATGTGACCTATTATAGCCTAAATCTACAATTTCAGTAACTTTAACTTGTATCCATTTGTAATTTACGATGACGTGTGGCAGTAAAACACAAATGTTTGCTAGAGAGAGTACGTTTTGTCCTTTTTCTCTCCCCCCTTGTTCTCCCGCACTCCGGGCTTTTTGTACCTTTTGACCCCGTGTGACATTCCACGTGTCTTTCCCTTTTTTTTCCCCTTCTTTTTTTTTCTATCCTTTTTTTATTTTTTTTTCCCCTTTTGCTTCTCCTCTTTTTTCCCCGCTCCTTTTCCTCTGTCCTCTCTTTGTTTTTTTCTCGTTTCTTGTCTTTTTTTTCTTTTCCCCCCCTTTTTCTGGTGAAGGTCATATGGTGAGTAGCTCCTGAGTCAAGTATCTATAAATCATTCCTTGATTTTAGATAACCACATGAAAGTGTATTAAAATCAGTAGATGAGTGACAAGCTATAATACCCGCAAAGTTTGCAGCTCCACATGTTATCTTTGCATCAGTGTTTCTATCTCCTGTTTTCCCCAACTGTAAATGCTGCAATAGGCTAATAAGTTGACCACATTGTTCACTAGTGAGACTGGCATATGGAGATTCATCAGTTCCAATGTTAGGATCATCAGCAAAAACATTAGCTTCTACTCCTTTACCCTTAGTAAATCTGTGGTTTTGATTGTTGATTGATTCCCTTTGATTTTGAGTATTGGTGTATCTGTTCTGATTGAAAAATTGTCCAATAACATTGGTGTTCTGGTTGGGATAGCCAGGTAATTTGTAACATTTATCAATAATGTGCCCTGATCTCCTGCAATAACTACAAAAAGTCCTAGATCAATTGTTTGCAAATTGATTATTAGATGAGTAATTTGTTTTGAATGGTCTTCTAGTCGAAGAATTTGATGATCTAGCATTCATAAAAGAACTTCATGAGCTAGCATTAACAGAAGATTTCATTGAACTTCCTTCAGCGAATATCTGACTTTGAGGCTTGAATTCTCGTTGTTTCTCTTCTTGAACAAATAAGGCAAAAGACTGAGCCATAGATGGTAAGGGATTCATCATTAGTATACTACCTCTAATGACTGTGTAGACTTCATTCAGCCCCATTAAGAATTGAACCAACCTTCTGTCCTGTTCTGCTTTATGCATAATGTCTTTCCCCCCAAAATTACATACACAACTAAATTGATTTTTAATGTTCAAATTACTCAATTCCTCCCAGAGTTTCTTCATTTTAGTGTAATACACAGTAACATCAAGTTACCTTAATTGAGATCATTGATCTCCTTTTGAATCTGAAAAAGCTTATCCCCATTCATTTAATCATAACGATCCTCCAACTCCTTCCACAACTCTGCAGCATCACAAACATATTCTACATTGTCATCAATCATCCTGCTAAGAGAATAAGAAATCCATGATGTGCATTTGTCACATCTCTCCCATTGACGATACTGAGGGAATTAAGGGGTGGTTTTTGGATTCCCGTAATAAACCTAACTTGTTTTTCACAGATCAGATCTATTAAACTTCGTCTCATGATCCGATAGTCGCTTCTTCGAATTTCGCAAAGAACTAAAACTAGATTTTGATTATCAGACGCATGGATATAAAGTGGATTACTTACATCAATTTTGTTTCCCCATGCTATAGTACAACTTTGTCCAGCGATCTCAACCATGATGAGCTTTGTTTGTTTGAAAATGATGATAAACAATCGAAGAATCAGAAAGAAGAGAATATCAAAACTGCTAAATAAGAATCGATGAAAACTGATGAAAAACTGGAAATTACCGATGAAAACTGAAAATTGCCGATGAAAGTCTACACCGGCTCTGATACCATGTAAAAACTATGATTAAAGAGATGAAAAACACACCTAAAATGGTGGAATATGCATAAACTCCATTGATGAAGTCAAAGGTAAATTGAGAGAGAGAAACTTCTCTGATCGAATTGATAGAAGAATGAAGAAGATGTAGATTACAATTAACTAGAGTTTATTTATACAACTAATTAGTTAAGTTAACATACTAACAACTAAATAACTGTAATCCTAACTAATTGAAAGCTGGCGTGTACCACAAATATCTCAACAGGAAGGAAGTTGTTACATTAATACATAATGGACACTTCAAATCTAAGTAGAGTCATGATCTTGGCTTCAGATATATATAGGTTTAACTTGTTAATAACTGGATGCAGGCTAACTGGTGTGTCTAAAAATAGCATTAAAAAGTGCTCTAAACATAGATATCTTTAGTTTGAAGTTTGAAGTATTTTTAATTGATTTGAATATCTGCACATGTGAGAGTTCATGTGTTCCTCCGATGTTAAGTCAAGATCAGTAGAATGACGTTTATCTCCATTGTTGACCTATTTGGCCTAGGGAATTATCGAACCCACAAAATAGATGTTTGAATGAGAAATCATCTCTATATCAATTATTCCCTCTGTCTCATTTTATGTGATACCATTTCTTTTTTGGTCAGTCTCCAAAAGAATATCACATTTGCTTATATGGTAAGTATTTAAATGTACAATCCTTGTTTTACCTTTGTTGGTCTAATTTAATTTTAAATATAGTACTCTAATACATTTATAAGGAGAGAGAAAAGTGATTTTACTTTTTTGAAGGAAAATTTGATAAATATTTCAAAGTCTTCCTTAATTTTTAAACTCCGTATTTGATCAAATATTGACACATAAAATGGAACGAAAGTTATTTTTTTTACTTTAAACAGTGAAATTGATGGTGACATCAATTTCGACGGAATTCAACCCATCGTTCCTAAGAATAAAGGGGAGGATTTATATATATGAGAAAATCATTAAGTTATTCGAAATAAGATATTTATTTATCTGTTAGGCTTGGTAAGCTTAAGGTATGTATTAAATCTATGACTTTGAGCAAGAAAGAAACTTGAATCTATCATTTGAGCTCAAAATTTACACTTAAGATCTACAAGATGTAAAAGGATGAGTTGAAATTAATCCACAAAAATCATTATTCAAAAGGAGTATATTCTTATATAAAAGTTGTTTTGTGTACGAAGAGGACTAATTGACCAAACGAGCATCGATGAATTTAAAGACATCTCTAATAGCTTTTGATGTTATGTTGTCCATTTTTCTCATTTCCTATTTTTTTCCGGAAAAAGCCTAAAATACTCTTAAAGTATTGGAAATGGTATAATATTACCCTCCATCCACCTATTGACTCCAAAATACCCTTCTCACCCACCTATTGGGTCCAAAATACCATTGTCATCTACCCTTTGGTTCAAAATTGACCACTTATTTAACGGTTTTATATTTAAACTATTTAAATATATTTTTAAATACGTGGCCGGGCTCACTATGTTGTTATTATCACTTATTAAGATAATTTATATATCAATCCGCTAGCCATCCATTACTAATTAAACCCTCCAAATTAATAAACCCGTCCATTATTTGAAAACATCAGAAAGCTACTGCCAATGGATGGTTTTAAAATTTGAAGACTAAAATATCTATAGAAGTAAATTAATCATACATCCAAGTGGTCTAAATAAAAATTACCAATAAAACTTAGAAGTCTGATTATGTTCATCTTAATTATTTTGCGTTTCATTATGTGATGTTACTTCATAGGTAATGGTCTTTTTCAAAATAATAATATTAAGGTTTTAAAATAAATCATAAAATTATAATATTATATTTTAAAAAAGTGCATGAATTAATCGTGATGTATTACTTCTTCACCTTTAATCAGAACTTTCTAATTCAATCTGAAAGAAAATCAAATTTAAGTGTCCATATAAGCGCTGCTACTCTCAAATTTACTTCTCACTGAGAATACGCGTTCGCGTTCAAGTCCATAACCCAACTAGTGAGGTTGGATTCGTTCCCACGAGGAAAATTAGTCTAGACTTAACTTAAACTTTGTTATTACTATTGTTCGTTGATAACTTCCTAGAAAGTAACAACATAAAAATGTAAAAAGGGGGTTTTGTATCTCCTAAATAAGTAAAAAAACTAAGAAATTGAAAGAGACACTAACATCTTTTATGTGGGTTTTAATCAATAATCAAAGTCACTAGGGTTTCTTGTTCCCTATCAGGTTTATAACTTGATAATCTAACTATAAACAATTCTTTTCCTAGTATCTGGATGCAAAGTGATAAGTTATGTATTTCTAAATCTTGGTCGGCTCTATAAAATATCACTCCGCACCTTGTCGGCTACGTGTGTTGCTTTCCTAACCCTTATCGTTACCCTCATATTACATCGTATTCGATATTTGACTAAGTTACTATCCTCGTACCAATCAATACTAGTCCTATTAGATAGTATACACTAAATCTATGTTAATAATCTTTTCTATTATCTACCTCCTTGGTCCGGCATAGCATTAAGGCGAGTTCTAACGTTAGCATCCTTTAAAAGACTTCTAAGCGAAAGAATTATTAATACACGCAGACCCTAGTCTAGAATTGTTATCTTAGGCTGGGTTTTCTCTCATATTTGCCTATGGTTCCCACAACCCTAGTTATGGCGTTAGTTAGCTCCATCGCCATAAACAATATTCAAATCATTAATAAGAATTCATGTACTTACTTCAGATGAAAGAGTAAAGTCCAAAGATTGCCTTGATTAATCACCAAAAATTACGTGTAGAATCTCCAAAGAATCAAACACTAATCAATAAAGTCTAATAAATTATTTCTAATAATTTAAGTCTAACTAGCAGGTGTCTAACCTCAAAAACGAGTTTTTTCGAACTATTTTATAAAAAATACAAAAACCTAATTAAACAACAGATTCTAATTACTGGAATCTGCCAAACGCAGCTGTTGGTCGATCGGACCATGCGACGACGCGTCGGGTCATGACGGACCATCGTGACTCTCGTCGTACCTACTTGTGCATTTTCTTCGCTGCGTTCTTCATTCCCCTCAACGTCATGTGACGGACCTTCATAGCACAAAGGTCCGTCGAGGGTCTCGTTTCAAAGACTTCAATTTCTCTTGGAATTTGGTACTGGGGATCACTTCTAGATCTTCACGACGGCCCTGCCGGACGGACCGTCATGGCCATGACTGACCGTCACAAGCTACGTATCCCACACTTGTCAGGCTTCCCCATCTTCCTTCAGCAGCGCACTACTCTGCCACCACGGACCGTCATAAGCTCCGTAGGGGTCTCTTCTGCATTTCTCTCTCAACATCTCCGCCTTTGGCGTTTGGACAGATTTCCTGCAAAACAAAGAAAACTTGTATAAAATTAGCACAAAAAGGGATTTTGGTACGCCCTAAACTTAAGGAAAAGCATTAATTATACCGTGAAGCCACGGTATATCAACACCTCCACTAAATCGTTTTTGTCCTCAAGCTTACGCACTATGACTCACTAACCAATCTTTGTACAATAGTATTCATGTTTATCCTTTGCAATCATTTTGGCTATCAATCCCGATTAATCTTCATCAATCTATGCATGCTATCACTATTAGGCTTGAATTGTGGTGGGATTCGAACATGACAAGACTCACCATGCCCTAACACCCTATCCTCTTCATTTCTCACCGAGGTGCTAACAATTCTGTATTGGGCAACTAATTTCCTCACTTTGAACAAAATCACAGTTTTCCACACAATGATTTCATTTGAGTATAAGGATTACATTTCAACAGCTCGTCGCTCAGAACAAAGTCCCACCATTCAATACCTATTGCCATAAGATTCCCTTATTCACTGCCTTAAGTTCGGTGGCTATACACCCTTAGGATCACGATAGGATTTTTTTAGCTTGTAACATAGGCTCAGGGTCCGGTAGGTCATTTTTTAGTAACTCTAGTGACCTTTTGCCCTCCTTGACACATCCGCTAACCTTCCCTTTTTATCATCTATCTCGCCCAGTCTCTCATATTCTTTCCCCTTTGGTCTCACTTTCTCTTCTTTCTTTATTTGCGTAAGTGACTCTCTCTTCTTCTTTTTTTTTTTATAATTTTCCCTTTGTATACTTTTCTTTGTTCTTTTCTTTTCTTTCAACTACTTTTGAGTCCTTTACTTTTGTTCTTTCTCTCTCTTTTGTTCTTTCACCCCCCACTTTCCGGAGCATCCTCTTATGCCACCCTCAACGCATGGCTTTGCCATGATCAAGGTACCAATACCAAGTTGGGTCAGGGCCAGCAACAAGGTTGCTTACGCTTAGCCACCCTCAATCTTATCTGTGTGGCATATCTGAGGTGCACATGTCCGAGGAGGGACCAGGCGCAACACGTTTTCCGCAGAAAAGATCAGTTGGGGTGAAAAGAAGGTCTAATTTAAGCTCAAATTATTTGGTCAGAAGGATCCGACTTTTCATTTGGTTTTCTTCTTATTTGGTTAAAATTGGCTTTCTTGAATAAGGGCCTATACCTTTCCTAATTGTTTGTTATAGCAGCTTCCTTTTAGCAGGACAACAGGCAAGTTTCTAGCTCAGTAACTAAAGTGGACTATTCAAATTTCCCCTCACTCTCACTTTAACATGTCATACTATTACAGATCTTAGCACCTAGTTTGACTTAAAGACTTAGGTATGCAATGGTTAACTCTATTTCATGTTTGAGTCCACACAATTGTCAGTTACTATGGCTAGTCATCATTATTTTCAGTTTATAGATATCCTTTTAGGCCATCATGCTTCAGAGTTACAACAGTACAAAAGATATAAACATGCCGGTTCAACCAAAAAAATTAATCAGCGAATTCTTTTGGGGAAAAAGAACTCAGGGCAAGAAACCCCAAGAGGATAGTGAGTTGTGCTACTCAGCTTCACCCTAACACTCACTTTTCCTTTACCCCCCACCCCCTAACAAAAAAAACATGCAATTGTCCTCAATGCATAAAAAATCTAAAGATTAGTAGGGTTAGTGGTGAAGCAAACCTGTGGCGCATAGCGCCGTCGATCAACAAGCTGTGGGTCCGGTTTCCAGTAGACCCACATCCTCTGGCAATCTGGACACGCTCAGTGGTTGTCTCAGCAACAACCGCACCCTCAGTAGTGCCTCCTGCTGTCCTCTACAGTGTGGGAGCTAGACGCCCATCCGCTATCTGCGTGCTCTTATTTGTGTGCCTCCGCCTCAGCAAGTTAGGCTCCCTCGCGGCCTCCACTCTCTCGGCGCTCTTTTGGATTTTATTTTGAATTTTCTTCTTTCTTGCTCGCGCCTCATCCCCTGATCGACTCCTTCGCCTCTTAGGCCCTCTCTCCGGAAGATGGGGGAATTCTGAGTAGAAAACAAGGCCGCCAATACAGATCCTCACGGCTTCGACAGAGCTCCGGAACGCTCGTCTCTAGGAATCGTGCTGATGGTCTGCACGAAGACTTCTACTGGTCACCCTGACGAGTTGACCATCTCCGGAGGGCTGGTCGGGTAACACCTCAATTCAAAGGCAATCTATGCGCTGGTTAACCTCAGCACTCTTCCGTGTTTCTTCATCTGCCTCTCCATATGCGCTTCAACTGAGCAATAGACTTCTGCATCCACGGCTGGATATGAGCAGAAGAGTGGCCATTGTGTCCTTCCAGTTTTTGTACTCGAGCAAGTGGGCCGGTGTCGGTAAGGGGCTGTGCTACTACCCTGGATAGACTCGACCGGGGTAGTGTCTGTGGATGCCTGTGTAGGGGTGGGGCGGCCTTGGCCACCTTATCCTGCAGATCATCAGCTATTGGTGGCAGCTCTGATGGGGCCCTCGACGTGGGGCCACTCGATTGCCTCGTCTCTGATGAGCCGACGTCAACGGACCCGGCGGTCCTCACTGATCTATGTCCATATGGCACACTGCAGACCGCAAAGGGCAAATTCATGGCACGGAAAGGGGTAAGTGGTAATGACTTTGAAGGCCCTCTCATGACTCCTGGAGAGGCATGGCATGGTCCACCTCGAAGCCGGCTATCATCGCCGCCATCACACTGCTCGATCCCAGGTGACTATGTTATCAGCAGCTGTGGGGAAGGCAGTGACGCACGAGCATCTCCACAAGAAACTTGGCGACGAACGTGTGGGAGGTTGGCCTTTTTGGATGGCGTCCTTCGGCTCGGTGACCCAATCGTCACCCCTCCCGCGACGTGATAATGTAGGGCCATCCACCTCTTTGTGGTCTCTCAGTGCTGACTCTCGAGGAACTGTCCATCCTTCACTAGCTGGCACGATAGTCAAACTCGGCAGGGTGGGGGTCCTGAGTAGCATCTAACTCTCGCCGTATAGACCTGCCGATGGCTGCAGGGAAATGTCAACCTCTCACGTCCCCCCTGCACTCGACCTGTCCAATGGCCGTTTAGCGGGGAGCAGCCGCCTGTCGATCTGTGTCGGAGAGTCGCTACATAGGACGGCGTAGAATCTCGGACCATCTCCTCGCTGTAGCGTCCCAAGGTACGTGCTGTCCACTCTAAGGCTATGTCCTGGTGAAGAGTTATAATCTCCGGCATCGTGGGAATTCTCCCTGTGAGTACCCGCCGCTCCAGGGTGAGGTGTGCGAGTCCATTACTCCTTTAACGTTCAAGAACTTTGTGTCGGAGTAACTTGAAACTGACCGTCGACAACACCACCGGTTTGGCTGGTCAGGCGCTGAGTGGGGACCTCGGACTGGTGCGGCGTATGTGGATCTGAAATGTCAGCCTCATCAGACAGGCCGACGCTGGCATGCAGTGGCGGGTGCGGGAAACCTCAAGTGGGGATCTTGAAGCTTCCTCGGACAGGATACTCCTAAGGAGCCAGACTCCTTCCTCTTCTGGCTAGACCAGATGGTGTGGCCGATCCGTGTGCGCTCCTCATCAGACTGGGAGTCAGTGACACGCCGGACGCCACGTCTTGGTGTGGCTTCTGGGGCGACGTGTAGCACGGGAAGGGGCGGAGGTGCCTGGGATCCATATTCAGGGTCCCGCTCTCATCAGACCCGATGATCAATCGTGCAGACGGGGCAACCGACTTTGGATCTCCCGCTGCGTATTTCGGTCTTGCTTGGGTGGGCCATAGTAGATAGGTCAAACCCCCTGGCAAAAAAAAAAAGGATCACTATTAGTACAGTAATGTTCAAACAAGACGCAACTCATATGACATTTTAAATTTGCAATAGTGTGGTTTAGTAATATTGAAACTGTATCACACAACGGGACCGATTACGGTCCGTCGTGACTATTACTGACCGTCATGAGGTGCGCCGTGTTTATACTTGGTATATGTATGTAGAAGGAAACCCTGAAGGATGGATCTCTGACCATCATGACGGTCAAGCAGGACGGCCGTCGTATTACGACGTCCTCCGTAGACCTTTAAATTTTTTGAGAGACCATTAGAAACAGGGTCTCTGACAACCATTACGTCTCGTGCATGACGGACAGGTCAGTCACAGAGTCCGTCGTAAGACACTTGAAAATGTTGAGAGACCCTTAGAAACAGGGTCCGCTGGCAACCATGACGGTCCGCGCAGGACGGACGTCGTGGGGTAGACGTCCGTCACAAGAGTCCGTCGTAAGACACTTGAAACTTTTGAGAGACCCTTAGAAACAGGGTCTCTGACAACCATGACTGGTCGTGCAGGACGGACCGTCGTGGGTATGACGGTCCGTCACAGGCGACTTAGCTGGGTCTAGTTCTTGTGCGACGACCCTATGACGGTCCTCGTGTAGGCGACGGCCTTCATCGGGTTCTCGTTTGAGTAGCAGTCTTAGACTTGGGGTGCCCTACGCCTCCCCCTATGAGGCCCACATGGTTTGTAGTTATGTGGGCTATAATGTGGCTAGACCCGCNGTACAATTGATGTTTTTTTGTTGGGGGTGGGGTAAATGGATAGTGCGTGTTAGGGGTGAAGTCTGAGTAGCAAATTCACTATCCTCTTTGGGGTTTTTCTTGCGGTGTCTTTTTACCCCAAAGGACACACTAATACTTTTTTCTGTTGAACCGGCTGTTTATACTTTGTATATAGTTAATCTAGAGCATGATGGCTTAAATGATTATCTGATAAATGAAAAATAATGCAATGACTTAGGCATAGTAACTGACAATTGTGGGGACTAAGCATGTTTGAATAGCATGACCAATGTGTTACCCTAAGTCTTAATTCGAACGAGGTGTCTAATAATCTGGTTATAGTGATGACATGTAAGTGAGAGTGAGGAAGGGAAATTTGAATAGTCCACTATTGGTACTGAGCTAGAAACGTGCCTGGTTATTCCTGCTAAAAAGTAAGTTGTTTGTAACAAAAACAATTAGGAAAGGATAATAGGCCCTCATTCAAGAAAGCCCATGTCTAACCCTAAATAAAAGGAAAACCGAATGAAATTTATCCGTCTTTGATCCAAATAATATGAGCTTTTTAAATTATAACCTTTCTGTTTACATAACTGAATCTTTCGGGGGAACAATGTGTTGGCCCTGGTCCCTCTTGGAAACATGTGCACCTCAGTTATGCCAAAAGCATAAGTTGAGAGTGGCTAATACAGTAAACAACCTTCGTTTTGGCTCTTGACCCACCTTTGGGTATTGTGTACCTGACTCATGGCCAAAGGCTCATGAGTTGAGTGGTGGCTATTAGAGGAATGATCTGGAAAGTGGGTTGAAGAACAAAAAGAGAGAGAAAGAACAACAGTAAGTGAATTCCAAAATTAGTTGAAAGAAAGTAAAGAAAAAGGAAAAATATACAAAGAATTACAACAAGAAAAGAAGAGAGTCACTACACAAATTGAAGAAAGAAGAGCAAATTGAGCAAATGGGAAAGGTATGAGAAACTGGGCGACATAAAATGATAGAAAAGGGAAGGTTTAGCCGATATGTTCAAGGAGGGCAAAAAGTCACTAAGTATTACCTTAAAAATGTACCCTAACCTGACCCCTGAGCGTTATGTTACAAGCTAAAAAAGTCCGATAGTCATCTAAGGGGTGTTATAGCGAACTTAAGGCAGTGAAAATAAGGGCGAGCATTATGGCCAATAGGTAGAAGAGTGTTGTGACTGTTCTGAGAGCGAGGGCGGGGAGTGTTGACATGAAATGTAATCTTATACTCAAACGGAAATAATTGTGTGCAAAATGAGGATTTGGTTCTAAAGTGAGGACATTACTTGCACTACCAGAATTGTTAGCACCTCGGTGAGAGATTGAAGAGGATAAGTGTTAATGCTGGTGAGTTGTGGATGTTCTGATCCACAAAAAATTCAAGCCTAATAGTGAAGCATGCATAGATTGATGAGATTTAAGCGGGATTGGATAGCCCAAAAATTGATTGAAAGGGATAACATGGAACTATGTACAAGGATTGTTGTAGTGAGTCATAGTGGTGCTTGCGGAACAAACAACGAATTTAAGTTGAGGGTGTTGATTTTACCGTGGTTTCACAGGTATAATTAATACTTTTCCTGAAGTTTTGTGCATCCAAAAGTCTTTTTGTGCTAATTTTTATATAGTTCTCCTTTGTTTGCAGGAAATCTGTCCAAACGCAAAATGCGGAGATTTTGAGAGAAGAATGCAGAAGAGGCCACCTACGGAGATGTGGACGGTCGTCGAGCTTTGGACGGTTTGTAGGTGGCAGTGTAGAGAAGCTGCCTGAGGAAGTGGGGAAGTCTGACCAAGTGTGGGATTACGAAGCTTGTGGACGGTCCGTTCATGCGATAGAAGGTCCGTCCTGCAGGTTCGTCGTGAAGTGAATGAGATCAGAGAAAAGATCACAGTACCCAGATTCTGAAAGTTGAAAGTATTTGAAAACGAAGTGCTCGAAGGACGTTGTGCCTATTGACGGTCAGTCATACTTGCCGTTGAGGGGTGAAGAAAAGCAGCAGAAGAAATTGACACAAATTATGGGACGCGGGAGTTCACGACGGTCCGTTGTGTGTGACCACGACGGTCCGTCGCGTGGTCCGTCGCCCAGACGCGTTTTGGCAGATTTCCAGCAATTAGAATTTGTGTAAAATTAGGTTTTTATTTTATTAAATAGTCGGAAAAACTCGTTTTGGTTAGACACCAGATTAGATTAGACATCATATTACCCCCGCCGTAACAACTCTTGTATTAATGTTAGTTTTTGGAATGGTCATTGATTGCAAGTTGATTTTGGTGATTAATCAAGAAACCTTTTGGATTTATTTATTTCTCATTGAATTATTAAGTACAGGAATTTTTATTTGATATTTGAATATTGTGTTTAGGGCTATGAGTAACTAAACTCCATAACTTGGGTTGTGGGAACCCTAGCAAATAATTGAGATAAACCCTAGCTAAAAAAACAATTTCTAGAAATTTGTGTCTTGATGTATTAGTAAATTCTTTCGCTTAGAAGCTCTTTTTAACGGATGATCAACGTTTAGGAACTCGCCATAATGTTACTTGCAGACCAAGGAGGGGTAGATAATAGGAAAAGAATTATAACATAGAGTTAGTGTATACTATATAATAGGCTAGTATTGATTGGTACGACGGTAGGTTAATAACTAGTCAAATACGAATTATGATGTTTAATATGGTGGTTAAAGATACGGGTTAGGAAGCAACACACGTAGCCGGACAAGGTGCGGAGTGAGATTTTCTAGATTCCGGACCAAGGATTAGAAATACATAAAATTATCACTTTGCATGCAAGATAATAGGACAGAATGTTATAGTTAGGAATATTCAAGTTAAAGAACATGTGGGGAAAACACGTAACCCAGTTACTTTGATTATTGATTAAAATCCAACTTTTCAAAACTGTGAAGTTTCTTTTTCAAGTTCATTAGTATTTTTACTTCATTAGGAAAATACAAAACCCCTTTTTCGTTTTTACTTTCTAAGGAAGTCACAACCTAACAATTAGTAATAAACAAGTTGAAGTTAAGTATAGAATATTTTCCTCGTGGGAACGATCCCAACCTACTAGTTGGGTTTATTTACTTGACGCGGAACCGCTTACTGCTTATTTGAGAAGTAAGGTTGAGCGTATCATTTCTTGGTGCACATGTCCAAGAAGGATCAGGGGCCAAAAACCTTATTCTCAGAAAATATCAGTCATGGGTAACAAAAAGTCTAGTTTAGCTCAAATCATTTGGATCAAAGAATGATTAAATTTCATTGGTTTTCTTTTTTTTAGGCTAAAAATGGGCTATATTGAATAAGGGCCTATGAGCCCTTTCCTAATTGTCTATTACAATTTACTTTTAGCAGAACTAAACCAGGCAAAGTTCTAGCTCATACAAATAGTGGACTATCCAAATCTTCTTCACCACTCGTGGACATCTCATTACTCAACCAGATGATCAGGACACCTAGTTCGAATTTTAGATTTAGTGTCATTGCAGTGGTTGTACAGCTATGTCATGCTTAGAGCCAATTATTTATCAAATTACTATGCCTAGTCATGCTGCATCATTTTCCATTTTAATCAGGATATCATTTTATCATCATGCTTCAGGAATTAAACATATGTACACAAGATATTAGACATGCCGGATTCAACAGAAAAAAGTAATCAGTACTCTGGGGAAAGAAAAACGAACACAAGCAAGAAAACCCAAAAGAGGAAGTTAATGTGGGCTATCATACTTCACCCCTAGCACTCAAGTGCGCGTATAAGACTTCACCATAGCACTGACTTGGTCCATTTACCCCACCCCCAACAAAAATGACATGTAATTATCCCCATGCATAAAAAGAATTTCGAAATACAAGATGGTAGGTGAAAACAAACCTGCGGGCGCAAGCGCGACGATCAAACGGACCGTAGTTTGTGATTAGGACGGTCCATCGCTCGATGGTCCGTCGTGGGACACTTAAGAAAAAAAATGGGGACCTTAGGAGAGGGGTCTCTACCCGTCTGACGCGTATGCGGATGGGACCGTCGAGAGTAGGACGGTCGTGTAGATGTCCGTTCGGAGGACACTTAGAAAATGTGAGAGGAGCCTTAGGAAATATGGTTCTCTAAACCGAACGGTTGTGCGGACGGACCATAGTGGGAACGACTGTCCGTCGCAGTGTCCTTTGTGCTGTTGTAGAGTGTTTTCTGTAGTTAGAATTTCCTATGGGTGATGTGCCTGCAAATTTTAACACATTAGTATTAAAATGCTACCATACTAAAATAAAAAAAACTATAAGTATTGGTTGCATCCCAACAAGCGCCTTGATTTAAAGTCGGGGGGCACCACTGAGGGACACTTGATTACTCAGCCTTCATCAGATGAGTCACTGATGCCGTATGCCCAGATAGAGTTTTATCATTTTCTATTCACCTTAAATGCACTCCATCCTTGGGTTTTTAACTCACTGCTCCATGAGGGGAATACTTGGGTAATAAAGTAAGGGCCAGTCCATTGGAACTGAGCTTGCTAGAACCAAATGCAAACTAGCTAGAACTGTCTAAAAGCACCAAATCCCAAAACCATAAACTGCTCGTTTTTCACTTTTTAGTTCGTTATCCTTCGTCATCTTTTCTTTGTGGGATATGGCAGATACCGATTGAGCTCACACTCTGCCTCATAGGACCTTACAGATGTTGAAGGTCGCTTCTTCATTGTTCAACGCAATTTATTGCCCTTTTCCATATCAACTAAGGCTCTACCCGTAGCAAGAATGGCCTCCCAAGAATAATAGGCACTTCAAAATCGACTTCCACCAATCAAGAATAACAAAATGTGTCGAAAATATGAAACAACTCCACTTTATAGCACAATGTGGAGTATCCCATATAGGCCTTTTCACTGTCCGATTCGCCATCAGTAGCTGCGATGCATCGCAGTGGGCTTTGGGGCACACCAAACCCAACTTCTTGTAAATCTGAGAGGGGCATGAGATTTATGCTTGCCCCCAGATCAACCATTACTGCTTGGCAAAATGTAATGACCCGGAATGTACAAGGAATAGTGAATGCACCCGGATCTTCTTTCTTGTATGAGAGATCTTGTAGCAATAGCACTACAAATGCTTCATTTATCATCATCCGCGAAAGTGATCGATCTTTTCTTTGTAAACCAGATATTCATAAACTTGGCATACCGGGCATTTGTTCTAGAGCTTTTACAACGGGACATTGATTCGAAGAAAGATGTGATGATTAGCAGTGTTATAAAACGTCGATATTTACCATCCTCGTTCTTTTCCATAATCTCTGAGAAAAAGGGGGGTGGTGGTTAGGCATGGGAATTACCTTTATAGGGACTTCTGCAGCTTTTCGTTGGTTTGCTATCTTCTGCGTCCACACCCACTACAATCACCACGATCATTATCCTTTATCACCTTTTCTCTCATTAGATGGCATAGGTGGGTCAATGGGTTGCTTACACCCCGAGTAGTGATTTATAAGTGTGTATCATTTTTAGATTTTGGACAGTGTTGCTAGGAAAGAGTGACCGGTTGCCGTGTGTTTCACAGTCGCAGATAAATTGGGTCATTTGTAACTCGATCTGCTTAATCGATATTCATCGTGTATCGGAATTTTTGCCCAATACCTGCTAAATCACTCCTAACTCATTAATGTTCTAATCACTAGATCGAACCTCCTCATCATTTGTGTGCAAACATATTCTCAACTCGCGCCATACTATCCCCCATCCCTAGGAGTAACTTCACGATTTTGAGAGGGACATATGGCCCATTCCTATCAGTTCTGTTGGCGTAGTTACCCTGTTGAAGGGTGGTTGTTGCGGTTGAGTTTCCATCTGGACATAATGACCCTCACGGTTATGTACCATAGATCGAAGCTTGGTTCCCTTAACTTGGTGCCAATTATCCTGATCTGAGACCTGGGCACTCGCGGGAACCCCTTATGTCTGCTATTTATGATAGGAATCCTCTACATAAAGCATTTCATCATTAGGTGGTGGTGGTGGAGACAAGTAGTTAACTGATTTATTTTTCTGCACCCCCAGTGATATTGTTTTAGTACCAACCCAAGCTCAGTTTCATTGAGCCATTTTTTCACATACATCTCATTCTTTGCGTCGGGCTGATTGATGCGTAGTGGACTGACACCCTGTCGAAGGTTTTATGTGTTGTGTGCGGTATCTGAATTCCTGTATCCAGCTTTATATTTCTTGGGAAAATTTCTCTAATTTTTCAGCAATTCTCAGCATAAGGGCACTTCCCCATAAGATCCACCTGTTATATTGTCCACACTTGTTTCTAGTATTATCATCACCTGTCCCCGATAGAAGTATTTTCTTCATTGGGCATCTCATCTATAACTGGTGCTTTGGCGACGCCTCTCAAAGCCAACGAGGTAATCTACCGAAGAAATACCCAACCTGGTACTCCACTAGTAGTGCCACAAAGTTGTCACTTGCTTCTTTGTGGTTTTTTTAGTTTCTTGGAGACACCGGCGCGTAGTAGTGTGCTAAGAAGACGTCCCTTAGTTGAGTTCAAGTAAAATTGAGTTGTAGGGAGCCAGTGAACATATAGCCGCTCTCCCATCAGCTGAACCCGCCGAAGAGGAAAACACTCTGAGCCCTTTTAACAGCCAAAGTCCAAGTCATGCATCCATACACAACTTTTAACATACTGCCCTGAATTTTAGCTTATATGGATGTGGCTCCCCCGAAAATAGGCCTTGAAAACAAAACTCGGGCAGTGGATTGGATCAGGCTACTAGATACCACAAAGGTGTGGCCTGATGGTAGAGGAGGCAAGACAAGTGGCTCATTAGGAGTCTGCTAATTTGTCATAGCCTCTGTAGTATTCTTCTTGGGCCGTGGAGGCGGATTCTTGTCACACTCGATTGGTGTTCACCAGGAGATCGGAGCTGGTAACAACTGACCATTGACTAACGGAGATGGGGATGTTCTGCGTTGGGATCTCATCATTAATTCCCAAAGTTTGATTATGTTGCGTTAGTGTACGCTCTAATTCGTGGATCGTAGGGAAACGAGGGGTCTCTTCCTATCCGGGTATTTGGCATATACGGAAGATTGGGTTCTGCAAGAAGTCAAAAATAATAAAACAAAGTAAAATAAGAAAAATATCACTAAACTAAAGTAAACTAATTTAGTAATCTAAAAGCTACTTTCCCAGCAGGCGGGGCCAAAATTGATATCTCAAATGTACTTCTCAAATAAGAGTAAAGCAATCGTGTCAAGGCAATAATCCAACTAGTGAGGTGGGATCGTTCCCACGAGGAAAAATAGTTAGACTTAACTTCAATCTAATTATTACTATTGTTCAGTAAATTACTTCCTTGGAAGCAAAATAATAAAAGAGGGTTTCTATTTCTAAATAAATGAAAATAAACTAGTGAAATTTAAAGAGACAAACTTAACGGCTCAAATGTTGGAGTTAATCAAGTAATAAAGGTAAGTAGGGTTGTACGTATTCCCCACAGGTTCATACTGATAATTCTAACTATAACAATTTCTTCCTAGTATCTTGCATGCAAAGTGATAAGTTATGTATTTCTAATCCTTGGTCAAAAATCTAGAAAATTTCAATTCTGCCACCTTGGTTAGGCTACTGTGTACGATACTAACCCTTACCTTACCTCAGATTAAGAATCATATTAGATATGTAAACTAATTATTACCTGTACAAACAATACTAGCCTATTAGATAGAATACATTAAATTTATGTGATAATTCTTGTCCTATTATCTACCTCATGGTACGACAAGTAGCATTAAGGCGAGTTCTAAACGGTAGCATCCTTTTTAAAAAAAGATTTTCTAAAGCGAAATAATTATCAATACATGCAAGGACACTATTCTAGAATTGTCTATTTTGAGTTTAGTGTTTTTAATTCATTATTCGTATGGTTACAGCAACCCTAGTTATGGAGTTTATTTACCCATAGTATAATCTCAATATTCAAATATATGATATAAGAATTCATGCCTTACTTCAATGAGAAAGACGTACAATCTCAGAAGTTCCATTATTTGATTAATTCACCCCACCACAAAATCAAACAAAAAATCAATTGCTGGACTAAAACATGAATTGAAGATTAAAAGATTCTCAAAAGCTGTAATAGTAATCACAAAAGTCAACAAAGAGTCTAAAAATTTGTAAGAGTCTAACAAAGAGTCTACAAATAATCAAGGGTCTAACCTCAAAAACGAGGTTTTTTGAACTATTTATAAAAAAAATAAAAAAACCTAATTAAATAAGGCTCTATTTGCTGGAAATCTATCAAAACGCGCTGGGATCGACGACATCGCGATGGATCGTCGTGATCACGACGGGACCGTCATGTTACTCCGTCATCCCACATAGTGTGCAATTTCTTCTGCTGCGTATTCATTACCTCGACGGCGGGTATGACAGGATCGAACAAGCACAACGTCCGTCGAGGGTCTCCGTCCAAAAACCACTTTGAACTCTTGGAATTTAGGTACTGGGACTACTTCCTAATCTTCATGACCGAAACTAGCAGGACGACCATAGTCTATGATGGTCCTTAACGCTTTTCGTAACACCACACTTGTCAGAATTCCACTCTTCCTCAGCAGCTACATACAATGGCCACCTACGGACCGTCACGAGTATGACGGGACGTACAAGCTCCGTTAGGTGGTACTTTGTCTGTATTTCTTGCTCAAAAAACCTCGCATTTCATCGTTTAGACAGCATTTCCTGCAAAAGAGAAATTATATAAAATTAGCCCAAAAAAGGCTTTGGGCACCATAAACTAGAAAAAATTATAATAAATACCGTGAAAACACGGTCTATCAAAGAGGGACCGTTATTCAGGTGATTTGGTAGTGCTCCGCTTAGGAGTCGAGGTTATGTAGAGGAGGGTTATCACTCTTGTACAGTAAAAACCCATTCATTGCTTCTATACCTGCGCCTGAGGCTTGATTACACTAGGCTAGTATTCGAGCTAGTGCATATTCACAGGGTTAATCTTCTAGGCCTATAGTTCATGGAGGGCATTCTGAATCAATCAGGTCCTCTCATCAGCCGTGCGTCTCGTAGGGGGCTATTCGAGTGTGTGATATGGGGGACACTTTGTGAGAGACTTCCCTAGACCAGAAGTGGTGGCTTAAATCAGGGTTTCTCAGGCTTCGCTTCCAGGGCGCAAACCCCAGCTAGGAGTGGTGCACAGAATGGTATAGAGGTGTTCTCAAATCAGGTAGAGGTGGTTCTCCTCTTGATCGAGGTGGTGGTCGTGGAGGTCACATCTGATGGAGGTCGTTCTCATTGTTTTCATGCTTTTCCGAGTAGGCCAGAGGCTAAGGCTTCAGATGATGTTATCACGGTATTATTCCAATTTCATTGGCCAGCTACTTTTATATTGATCCAGGTCTACTTATTCTTATATATCCACATTTTTGCTCTAGTTGGATATAGATGTGAGTCGTGAACTTGCTAATACTGTTTCTACTCTATCCGAGGATTCGTAGTTGTAGAGCGGGTTGTTACCGTTTATGTATTGTTACTTGATGCGGGGTAGACACTCTGAGATTTAAAGGTCTTAGATATGAAGATTTTTTGTGATTATTGGTATGGATTGGTTATCTGTTACCACGTAATTTTAATTTCCATGCCAAGATAATTACTTTAGCTATGCTGGAATTCCTATAGTAGAATGAAGAGGTTCTCTTAGTCACCCTTCTAAGGGTGTGATATCATTTCTTAAGGCTCGGCGTTAGTAGAGAGAGGAGGTTTTGTCTTACTTGGCACACATCGAATAAGCTAATGTTGAACTCTATGCTTTGATTCTATTCCTATGGTGAGTGAATTTTCCGAGGTCCCTCCGCAACGATTTGACAGGTCTTCCACCGATCGTGAATATGATTTAGTATTGATGTGGACAGGCACCTCAGCCTAATTTCCATTCCTCATCCGTAGGCACCGGCTGAATTGAAAGAGTCAAAGGAGCCGTTCAGATTTATTGATCAAGATTTTATTAGACCGAGTGTATCTCCTTGGGTTTTTGTTTTTTTGGTGCTCCAGTGTTATTTGTGAAGAGCAAGGATGGATCATGTATGTGTATGACATCGACAGTTGAACAAGGTAACCATCAAAATAAGTACCTTATACCTTGTATTGATTACTTATTTTGGATCATTTGCAGGTGCTTCATTTTCCTCCAGATTGATTGAGATCTGGATATCATCAGCTGACGATTAGGGAGGAGGATATCCCTAAGATAGCTTTTTAAACACGTTATGTCCAGTCTAGTTTTTGGTAATGTCTTTTGGTATTGACTATGCCCGCCTGCAGGCTTTTATGGAGTTGATGAATTGGAGTGTTAACACGTATTTGGATTCCTTTGTTGTGTATTCTTGATGATATATTGAATACTCACGCAGTAGGAGGAACATGAGCATCATTTGAGGGATTATGCTTGGGGAATTCTAAGAGAAAACCCTTTAATGCCAAGTGTTCAAGTGTGATTTTTTGGCTTGTTCGGTAGCATTCTTAGGACATGGTAGTGTCCAGGAGGGTATCTCATGGTGGGAGCCTAAGAAGATTGATACAGTTAGATATTCGGGTCATACCTGCCTTCAGATTATCGAGATTTGAGTTTCGTAAGGCCTTGCTGGTTATTAATAGGACGTTTTGTAGAGTGTTTCTCATCTATTGCATCCCATTAGCTAGATTGACACAGAAGGAAGTGACTTTTCAGTGGTCTTGACGATGGAGGTTAGTTTCCCAAACTCAAACTTATTGACTACTGCTTTATTTTGACCCTACCCGGGAGTGGAGAGGGTTTTGTTGTATATTGTGATGCGTCTCGAATTGGTCTGGGTTGTGGTATCGATGCAGAAGGTAAAGGTGACTAGCTTTATGCTTCGCGTCAGTTGAGGGTTGCATGAGAAAACTACTCATATTCATGACTTTAGCGTTGGCCAGCTGTTGTGTTTTGCTTTAAGATTTGGAGGTATTATCTTTATGGTGTGCATTGTGAGGTGGGCACGGATCATCGTAGCTCCATATTATTCAATAAGAGGGATCTGAATTTGAGGCAGCGGAGATGGTTGGAGTTGCTCAAGGACTACGACATGACTATTCTTTATCATCCAGGCAAGGCAAATGTTGTAGCATATGCCTTGAGTCAAAAGGTGGTAAGTATGGGTAGTCTAGCCATGTTACCGTTTGACGAGCGTCCTTTATCTAGGGATATCCAATCATTAGCCAATAGATTTGTGAGACTTGATATTTCAGAATCTCGTAAGGTGTTGGCTTATATGGAGGCTAGGTCATTCGGGATCAACAGTTTGATGATGGTGAGTTATGTAAGATAAGAGACAAGGTGTTAAAAGGAGAAACCAAGGCTGCAATTCTGGATAGTGAGGGAGTTTTGAGGATTAAAGGTCGTATTTGTGTTCCTCGCACAGGTGATTTGACTAGATTGATCATGGAGAAGGCCCATAGTTTGAGGTACTCTATTCATCCAGGGGCTACTAAGATGTATCGTGAACTTGCAATCAACACTATTGGTGTGTCGTATGAAGAGGGACATATAGATTTTGTATCTCGATGTTTGAATTTTAGCAAGTGAAAGGATGAACACCAAAATCCTGGAGGTATGACTCAGAGGATGCCATACCTGAGTGGAAGTGGGAGCGCATTGCTATGACTTGTGGTAGGGTGTTTTGCCACGTACTTGGGTAGTTTGATGTCTATATGTGTCATCGTGGATCGACTCACAAGATCTGTCACAATTGTACAGTTCAGACTACCTATAACTCAGACAAGTTGCCAAGATCTATATTCAAAAGATTCGTTCGTTTGCATGAATTCCTATATCTATTATTTCATATCGTGGCACCCAAGTTATACATCTCATTTTTGCGTTCATGCAGAAGGAGTGGGCACTCGAGTGATCTTATAACAGCCTTTCACCTGACCTCAGACTGATGTTCATTCTGAACGAACTATTTAGGTCATTAGGGACATGTTTGCGGGCATGTGTAATTGACTTTGTGGTCACTGGGATCATTTCTTGCATTAGCGGTAGTTTGCATACATTAATAGTCCCTTCGAGCATTAAGATGTGCACATTTGGGCTTTGTATGGTAGGAGCTTTCGATCTCCAATGGAATTGTTTGATGCATTTGAGGTTAGACCGTCGGGTACAGATTTGTTGAGGGAGTCCTTGGACAGGTCAAGTGATCCAGAAAGAATTTCTCATGGCTCAGAGTAGTGCAAAAGAGTTATGCAATATAGGAAGGTTCGTGACTTGAAGTTTATTGTTGGAGAGAGGGTTCTACTTAAGTTTTTCACCCATGAAGGTGTGATGAGATTTGGAAGAAGGGAAAGTTGAGTCCAAGGGGTCTATTGGTCCCTTTCAGATTGTGTCGCATATTGGTGAGTGGCGTATCAGACTGGTTTTTCCACCTGGTTTGTCATGGTATCCAGCTTGTATTTCATATTCTATGCTACAGAATATCATTAGGGTGGTGCTCTGTGATTGAATTGTGATTCCGTGTTCAATGTCAGAATTTGACTTTTGAGGAGGAGCCGGTTACCATTTTGGATAGGCAAATTCAGAAGCTATGTCCAGGAATTGCTCCAGTAAACATTCATGGAAGCATCGTCCAGTGGAGGAGGCTACCATGGGAGACAGAGTCAAATATTAGGAGTAAATATCCTTATCTTATTTAGCGTTCAGGTTAGCTCTTTTCTTTTCGTTCGAGGCCGAACGTTTGTTCAGTGGTAGGGGAATGTACGACCCTCTAGGTTCTTTGAGAACTAGGACTATTTTGACTCCTTTTTAAAAATTTAAAGGGGTATTTTTAAAACTCTTCAAAGCCTAAGAGTACTAATTAAATAAAAAAATTTATTAAATAATTAATAATGATACTAGTTAGTGGAGTTTCACCGTTTAATAATTTCTTACAGTAGAAGAAAAAGAAAACAAAAAGTGTGGTGGAGGCCAAAACCTTACCACAGCGACCAGCTAAGGGCGAAATCGTAGCATTGTTCAGGTAAAGATATGATATATTCGTTCTTTTCAATTCTATATATAGTAGTGATATATGTCAGAGTCGTGGGATTGTGTTATTATTTTATGTTTTTTGTAATTATTGATAGTGGGTGATAAAAATATGGGTAAAGTCTGTGATGGTCCTAAATTATAATTATATTGTTAGCAATTGGGTAGTATTTTGTTAAAAAAAAAAAGGAAAATCGATTAAAGTCCGGATAGTTTGAATGGCTGCAAGGTTAAATGTTTTCTTGGAATTTGTCTACAAAATTTTTCCTTATATTTTTGAGGGGAGGAGAGTGGATTACAAGAGTGGGCATAAGGAGGAAATATGGTTGGGCAGACGTGGGTGTTTGAGGGAGAGGCTAGGTGGAAGATTGTGATGCTTAGGGAGATAGTGTTGAAAGGGATGGGATTGGGAGTGTTTTGTGGTAGGACTGATGCTTGTGGGGGGATATGGTGCGGAACATTAAAAGTTGGGTTTTAGCCTGAGTTTTGAGTAAGGATAGTTGGGGTGGTTGGAAAAAATTTCAGAGAAGACGTGTGGCCTGATTGTGAGGGGTGGGCTGGTTTTGGATAGTGAATAGGTGAGTTATTGGGAGAAGGGTAAGTTTGATGCTTAGTTTAAGAATGGTAGAACAAGATGACAATCCATTGTCAATGATTGGAATTTGATATAGTTTTTTAGAAATTTGCACTTGTTTACAAAATGGATTTCTGCAAAAAAAAAATAATAATAATAATAATAGATTTTTAATTGGAAATTTAATGGTGGAAGTTATTTTTATGTTTGAGTTATTAGAGTGGTGGGAGATAAGAGTGGCTGTCAATCATTGGGCAATCATATGCCATTCATTGGCATTTGGATAAAGATTTTTGAATTGACAATGTGCAGAATGTTTTTTTAAAAAAAAAAGAGGAACGTTCCACTGTTCTTCCAATGGGTGGAATTTAGTCTTGTTTTAATTCATATATAAAATTGCTAGTTTTTTAATATATTGAAAGGTAATTATATTGTGTATATATTAATGGTTTATCATTGAATTCTAGTGTATTACTGTGATTATGTTAAATTCTTTGCTTAAATTCGACACATATGATACATTTTGGCATATAAATTGATCAGATTTGGGTTTAATTGAGATAGAGTGAGTTTGAGGGTCTATGATCTACTTTAATAATTTGATGTCCACAAACCGCTTCACCTAGAATATTGCATCATTGTGTACGTGAGTCGTTTCCGAAACTTTGTCAAAAAGGGAAGAACCTATCTTGAAGATCGTGCACGAGTTCGGCTCTTAAGGTATGATAAGACTTTTAGACTTGTTGAGGACATTTTCCTAATAAAGATAAAAAAAGAAATAGACAAGGGGTAAGGCAAAGATGTGGGTCTTGTACTCAATGGTTGACGGGCATTGGTGAATCACCGGTGTTAATAAAAAGGAAAATTACTACGATAGAATGTGGATTATAATTTTGTGAGAATGTCAGAGCATATTGACATTAGGTGAATATTATGGACTTGAAATCCTTGTGTATTTGTGTTTTCTTTATTACACCCTTAAGTTGTGATAATCAGGTGGTTATGTAATTTTTTTTTTTTATGTTACGTATTTTGATATCTGATCTGATTCAGGTGCAAATCAATCATCCCCTTAATTGAAATAATATTATGTACAGGCATTGACATGAGATTGAGTATACGTTGGGCACGTGGAAGATCGTCCGTCTGGGGATGATGAGATGTTCAGATTGTAAATTTGGGGCACGTGAACCGTCCTTGCAAATTATTTGATATTATGATAGTGCGTTGAGATCGTCCGCACAGAAACGTGAGAACATCCGTGTCGATATATGGACCTTTCGATCCCTCATGGTTCATGAGCTCTAGAATGTACTTTCGCGGAGTATCATGTATATACGATTGAGTGAGTACTGGGAATTCGAGACAATTCATTACATTGTTCATATTGCCCTTGCATTTCATCACATCATTCTTTTTTTATGATTAATGTTGTTTTGTTGGTTGTTTGGAAAGTGACTTGATGTTTGATAAAAAAAACAATAAAAAAAAAAAAAAAAAAACAAAACTCCCCTTTATTGATGAAAGCTTAAATAGTTAGTGTATATATATTACTTAATTAATTTAAGCAATTTATTTTTGTTATATAAACTCCCGTTCACTACTTCTTCGAATGTCGATCAATGGACCTACTGGGTACACCTGGTTTCGTAATCATACTACACTTGTTTGCACTCTTTGTGTGCGGTTCGATTCGAGTAGGAGCACATCTCGTGAGCAAATTGAGTCGAATGAAGTTCTTCGAGTTGTGGTGAGCTGCTTGGTTGTTCCGTTGCCCCCACCTCCCTCTATCTTTATTTTTTCTGTTATTGAGAATTCAGACAGGAATATCCCTTATGTTAAGATTTTGTCATTTAGTTCAGATCTTTGCATCGGCTTTTAGAAGTCTCTTGGACTTAAACACCAATTCTTGGGGTGATAGTATTTTTTTTTCTAGTTTCCCATTTGTACTTTAAGGAACTCAATGTTGGGATTCTTGCCAAGTTTTTTTGCCTTTTTTTTACCATTTTTTGGTTTGTGTTGTGGTAATTGTTGGGTTGGCTTACCTATTGGTTGGGAACATAGGTGCCATCACGACTTGGTGTTTCTTTTGGTCGTGACACTTCTGTTTTTCATGGCCTAAGTCCTTCATCACTCTTACCTTAGGCCAGAGAGCGTGATTCACAGCAGATGCAATCAGATATTACTCAGCTTCCGCGTTAATTAGCTATAGTTTCATTGTTTTCTAGAGCCCCAACGAAAAAAACTTGTCCCCGGGGGGGAGGGGGGGGTGAAACATTAAAAGATATCTAATCGGTGCTTCTGGAATCATCAACTCCACCACCCCAATCACAATCAGAGTACCCGATCAGGTTCATAGTTACTTTGGCAGATGTTGGGAAAAAATTCCAAACTTGTTGGTTCCTTTAATATACCTTAACACTCTTTTAGCCGCTGTGAGGTGTGTGTCTCTAGGCGAATGCATTTTAGATATAGAAGTCTGCCAACTAAGCAAACTATCATCCACTTTTTCGGAATCCTCATCCTTGCCAAGCTTCACTCCAGTATATATTGGAGTACTCACAGGTTTGCAATCTTGCATTTTGAACCTGTTTAGAATATTCAAAATGTATTTTAGCTGGCATATGAAAATTCCTTCACTGGACTGCAACACTTCTATGTCGAGAAAGTACTTCATGACTCCAAGATGAGTCATTTCAAAGATTTTCTCCATTTCATCCTTGAACCTTTGGATTAGTTCAATTTTACTTTATGGTCACAAGCATGTCACCCACATAAATTGATACAATTAAGGACTCACCAGCAGCTGTGACTTTCACATACAAAGTAGCTCCACTTTAACTTCTACTAAAGCCAAGTTGGATGAGATGATTGTCCATCCTCTCATAACATGCCCTTGGGCCTTGTTTTAGGACATACAAGGCCTTTCTTAAGAGATAAACTTGATCCTCTTTTTTGGGAGTTGAAAAACCACCAGTTTGCTCTACATAGATCTCTTCAGCAAGAAAACATTCAAGAAAGCCGATTTGACATCAAGTTGATGAATCTGCCAGGAACTATGAGATGCAAATGCAAGTTTAAGTTTGATTGTGTCATACCTTGCTACAGGAGTAAACATTTCCTGGTAATCTACACCATATTGTTGTGCGTATCCCTTCACCACCAATATAGCCTTATGTTTGCAAACTGTTCCATCAGGATTGAGTTTTGTCTTGAAAAAACATTTTACACCAATCACCTTGAGATTACTAGGTCTGTCAACAAGCTGTCAGGTTCCGTTCTTCTCGATCATGTCTATTTCTTCTTGGATATGTCTTCTCCATGCCTGAGAGTCTTGTGCTTAAGCATAGCTTGTTGGTTCAGAGGTAACCAAGTTACACCGTTAATAGACATCTTTTAAGGATCGAGTTCCCCTCACTAGTAAATCATCCACTAGTTCATCTTCTGAAAGTTGAGGCTGCACTATTGAAAATAAATCAGAATAAGAGGTCTTCTAATTTTTCCAATCCCAACCAGCTGTTTCATCAAACTTCACTTCTCGGCTGAGAATTAGTTTGTCTGATTTCAAACAGAAAATCCTGTAACCTTTGGATGAACTATAGCCCATAAATATACCTTTATGAGCCTTGTTGTACAGCTTACTCCTTTTTGTTTCTGGAACTCGATAATAACATATACACCCAAAGATTCTGAGATGGTGTACTAATGGTTTGTTCCCACACCAAGCTTCATATGGAGTCATGTCCTACAAGGTCTTAGTAGGCAATTTGTTCAGCAAATATACAGAGGTATTGACTAAATCAGCCCAAATCTGATTTTGGATCTTTATTTCGAGCAAAAGACATCTGGCCATCTCCATTACTGTCTTGTTCTTCCTTTCAAATACGTCATTTTGTTGTGGAGTGTATAATGTCAATTGGCGTTCAATACCTGTGCTATTACAAAACTCCACAAATTCAGAAGAAGAATATTCTCCTCTATTGTCAGACCTTAAAGCCTTAATACTAAGATTACATTGATTTTCTACAAAAGCTTTAAATTGTTTAAAAACATCAAAGAATTCACTCTTCAGTCTTATGAAATAAACCCAACACATTCTGGTGTAGTTATCAATAAAGAGGAGAAAGTATTTGTTACCACTGAACGAATCTGTTTTCATTGGGCCGCAAACATCCGTATGAATGAGCTGAAGTTTCTGGTTAGCTTTACGTACTTGATTTGCTTGAAATGACATTTTTGTTTGCTTTCCCTGTTGGCACGTTTCAAAAACTTGAGCATTAGAAAGAAATTCAGGCATATTTTTCCCTAGCTCCTTTTTTTTCATCTCCACAATGCTTCTTAGATTGAAGTGACCAAACCTTTTGTATCATAGGTTTGTACATGTTTGTGAAGTAATAGTGTAAGTCTGCTCAGTTATTTTCCCCCAATCAACTGAAAATATTTTGTTGCTCATCTTCATAAAAAAACTCTACGCCAAAAGGGTCAGAAACAACACATTCACAATTCTTAAAAAGCAGAGAATAATTATTTTCAAGCATTTGTCTAACACTGAACAAATTTTGACTCATATCAGGTGTGTACAAAACATCAGGAATAGTTTTGATACCTGATATTGTTGAGATAGGCGTTGTACCTCTGCCTTTGACTTCTACTGCCTCATCGTTTCCCACTTTTACTTTAGATTTATAAGTATCATCGAGAAATTTGAACAGTTCAACATCATTGCACAAGTGATGTGTGCAACCACTGTCAAGAAGCCATGAATCAGAGGATTCACTGATTGAAAAGTAGAAACTGCAAAGAGTTGCTCCTCATGTGCATCGGCAGCTTCTGCTACTTGTGCTTGCAAAGCACCAGAGGCCTTTGCTCTTGATTTGCAGACCTTGGATATGTGTCCCCTCTGCTTACGGTTGTTGCATATAGTATCGAATCTCCACCAACAATACTTCTCCAGATGTGTATTTCTTTTACAATGTTTACAAGGAGGGAACTTCTGCTTCACATCTCCACTGTTGTTTCCTCCATCATGCTTGCCCTTATTCTTTTGGTGGAATTGTTGCTTTCCTTTTTGCTTTTGCACACAAAAAACTCCTTTAGTGAACTTTTCTCGTCTCATAGTCCTCCTTTACTCTTGTGCACGAAGAGCACTCATTAGTTCACCTAATGAAAGTTTTCCCAGGTCCTTGGATTCTTCAAGAGAGAAATCTTAGATTCAAACCTCTCAGGAAGAGTCACAAGAACTTTTTCCACAATTTATTTTTTTGTAAACTCTTCACTAACAAGTCTAATGTTATTAACAATTAAGGAGCTTCAATCAGCATGATTACTGATAGTTTCATCCTCCTGCAGATTCAAGGACTCAAACTCTCTTTTTAGGTTCAACACTTGCATTTGGCTCATTCTATCGCTGCCTTGATATTCTTCTTTCAACCTATCCCAAGCCTCTTTTGCAGTTTTGCAAGCCATGATTCTGTAAAGTACTGAATCTACCATAGCATTCTACATAAGCAACTTGGATTTAGATTTCTTTGCCCTCTCTTCGTTGTTGGATTTGATCTGAGCCAAGGTAGGATTTGTTGATAGAGCAGCAAGTGGTTTATCTTCCGTCACAGTTTCCCAAAGTTCATAGGCTTCCAAAGAAGCTTGCATCTTCATAGACCATATTTGGTAATTTTCACCAGTGAAAGTGAATGGTGGATTTAAAGGTAGGTTGTTGGATGCCATTTGTTTTGTAGCTTAAAACTTTTTTGTCCTGTAAGATCAACTAGAGGCTCTGATGCCACTATTAGAACAAAAATACTCAAGAAACTTATTTGAAAAAATAAAAATAGAGTTAACTTATGAAATTTCTTGTGTATATTAATCTGCAGAAAGTCTGAATTTATACAAGGAAAAAATATAAACATTAAAAATAAATAAGAACATGTGCCACTAACTACCATAAAAGGAGCCACTAACAGCCATAATGGGGATACTAACTTCAGAAAGTTGAGTAACTAAAGTTGACTAAGTCTAACTAGAAAATAGGAAGCACTAAACTGAAATAAGTAAAAACAGTAAAAATAATAATAAGCTGGAAAAAAATGTCAATTGTCTAACAGTTTGAACCACCGGCAACCGTAGTAATTAGATTACTTCCCATAACATTCTTTGTAGAGCTAGACTCTCCCACCGAGTAGAAAGTTTTAGCCATCATGTTCTTCTTCTGAATCACTTCTATTGCTTTCTCCTGTAGCCTAGCCTGCTCTATAGTTGCTTTTAATGTTACTGACTTAAACATTTTGACCCCAAACTTAATTTCCTCCTTCAAAGACCCAATAAAACTTGACAGGAAATGAGCCTCATTCAAGGTTGGATTCCTTATTATCATATGGGCTTTCAAGTCTTCAAACTTGCCAAGGAATTCATCTGCAGTTCTTGTTTGAGATAGCTTATTAAATTCCTCGACTGTATCTTCAACCACTGTTTCCCCAAATCACACACATAGTTCCTCCTTAAATTCAGCCCAAGTAACTACTTTTCTATCAAAAACTAGTGAATTATATCATGTCTCATCAAGCCCATTCAAATAGAGTGCAACTCCCTCTACCTTTTGATTATCAACAATTCTATATAGGTTAAAATATATTTCACACTTACGCAACCATACCTTAGGTTTGTTCCCTTCGAAGCTTGGTAGTTCCCGTTTAGGAAGTGGAATAGGCAATCAAGCCCTACTTTCCTGATGCTCTTCAGTAGCAGACCATCTCTAACTAGAAAAGCACCTTCAGGAGCACTGACTGATGCTCTTTTTAGAGCTTCCAAACGATCAAAAATAAGCTCCAAAGTTCACCTGATTCCAGTTTGAGTCTTTTGAGTTCTTTGCAGTTCATAGTGAAATCTCCCAAAATTTTATCATGACGAAGCAACTTATCGTCTAACAGCTTCATCCTGGTCCCTTCATTTTATCATGACGAAGCAACTTATCGTCTAACAGCTTCATCCTGGTCCCTTCAACCATTTTCACCTTCACAAATTGAGTGTAACCTTGCCCTGATACTAATTATTAAAACCTCACCTCAATTCAACAATTATCAAACAGAAATTTAATAGAACAATAGAAGTTTTTTGGACAATTTTCTAATCAACTGAACGTAAGGAATTACAACTTGAAACAATGGAAAATGAATCTAAAGTTTGGAAGTTTCAATAGATGAGTCCTTAATTTGTAGAAGAAGAATGAGTGGGATTAGGAAGGAAGAAGAATAAAGGAGAGATCTCAGAGAAGAGAGAATAAGTCAGAAGATACCCATTATCCGTCAAGCCCCTTTTTCCTCTGCACAGTTGGTTAAATCAACGTGACTTATGCTAGTTTGGCACTGATAACGTGGTTGCATCTCCACCCTCTAATCTCATTAATCTACATCTAATTTGGACCGTTGCTTCTACCCAATAGTTATAACTACTTATTGAAAGCCAAGGTCATGACACAGTGACCCATAAAACAATATTCAACCATTAGTTTGAAACACCAATATTGGAAAAACATTAAAACCAACTCGTTACAACCCAACATATAATAATGATAATTTGTGCTAATACATCCTAGGTCACCACATAAATTGGAGCACTTTAAGTATGTATATTTTACCTGAAATAGTTTTGTTTTCTTGTCGAAGCAATGTTGTTCCCAATGCCAATCGTGTGGTGAGGTTGCATATAATTCATACAATTTTAAAAAAGAATATCAAACCCTATCTTACTTATATCAATATATGGGTCATATAGTATAGGTTATTAAAAAAATAGGGACTTAGACCACTAGTCATAAATTAAAAAATAATAATAAATACCCGTCAAGTAAATAATTATTGTTATCGAATAGTTTAAAATTTCTAAACTAACTTCACCGACTGATTAAATATGACTCGAGAAAATTATCAGGAGGTGTAAAATGGTAATTTTATAAAAGTTTTCAAAAATGACTTTCAGGTCATTACATATTTTACGTTTAGCTAGAGCTCATGTTTAAACTAAGGTAATATTGGTGCACTCAAAACGTTTAAATCCTGAATTTCGTTTCTGCCTTTAAAAGGGTGCACACTCTCTATACCACATCAACTTTTACGATGTATTTATTGCATTTTTAAGTAGTTTAGGAATGTAATAGTGCACTAGTTAAGTTAAGATGTGTCGTTCAAATTTCGATTATAGTTTAAGGGTACTTATGCATTATACCTATTATTTATTTATTTTAAAAAATATCTTATTTTTGAAATTATTTTAGAATGAATTGAGATGTGCAATAAAATGAAAAGATAGAGAAGTTTTATATTTGACTAGAAATCTGTATTTTATTAAATTTTAAGTCATATCAAATGTAAATATCATTAGCAAAAACAGCTCTACATTTTCCTCTCCCTTCAAATCAATGTTCGCTAGGTATTCAACTATTCATCCTTTAATATCTAAAAACATACACTATAAATTTAGATATGTTCAAAGAATAAATGAAAAGATGTTTTTTTATTATATTTTACCATAAGATCTAACAATTTTTTTTTTTGTTCATAATCATAATTATTAATCAGAATAATAAATCCTAACCAACAAATTTTTTCCTTTATTTTTTAAAAATTAAATTTTAAAATATTCTCAAAAGTATTGATATTTTTAGTTTCTCTTGATATATTCACTTTCCTAATATGATATTATAAATTCTTTCTTATATAATACAACTATATCTATAATTTAAATAAGGAAAAGGGATAAAAATAAATGCCCTTGACTGTAAGGGAAATGACTCAAAAATATCCTTTTTCTTCCACCAATGGATTAAAAATGTCCTTCCACCACCGATCCACCTAACTGGATTAAAAAAATGTCAAATTTAAGTTTAAAGTTACCACTCCTTTCAAGCTAATGTATCATAAATTAATTTTTTTTCATTAAATATGTGACGTTATTTTAATTGATCCACATCTTATTGTTTAGATGCCTTTTAAATAGTTAGTTATTGTGATTCATAATATGTTTTATGTAATTTTCAGATAATAGTATGGTATTCCCTCTTAACACAAGTTCTTGATTGATTTATCAAGATGGGGTTTATAAGATATTGAAGAGAAAGATGTGGAACTAGCTTCAATTGAGCAGTGGTTTAAGCTTGGGCATCTCAGCCAAGAATATCAAAAGAGGCAACAGGGAAAAGAAAAAGATATACTAAAAGCATGACTGTAAGAGGACTGCAGCAATATAAGTAGTCCTAACTATGGAATTCATTTTAAAAGTTCAGCCTCGAATATTTTACTGATAGCCAAAGTAATCTCACGTAAATCAGTGATTCATGAAGATTTGGAAACGAAGGCAAGAATTTGAGAAGAGAGAGCTTCCGCATCATCCTATAACAGTTAAACGCCTTCCTTTGTAGTGGACATGGCTATGCTCATGATCAGACTTGCATTTAAGCCGTCTTCATTTTGGGCTTCAATCAAACACTAAATGCTTATTAAATTCTCAGGCTGCAAAATTGAATTGATGACTTACTTCGTCAACCACCTAGGCTTGACTTGTTACTTTTTTCCTGACTATTCTTTTTCTCCGAGCCTTAGGCACTGGTGTTTCCCCCTCAGAAGCTATGCCAGTCTGACCACTGTTGTTTATCCCAAAAGCCAACCCTGAAACTAAGGCTTCTTGACCATAACCATTTGAGAAGTGATCAAGACCCCTCAGGTGGGTTCTACTAAAGCCTTCCAAGAGCATCTGAATGGGGCCAGTTATCCACCCCTCCACACCGAGCCACGCTAGTCTTGATGCCTCTCCTACTCGAACATTCAAGACCCTGCATACATTTGACAGATTATGAGCAAGTAAAAATCAATATCAAATGAGCACCCACAATTCACCCTTCTATTCTAAGCACTTCGGACTGCCATCCTCCTACGAAACCCTTCAGTACTATGATAATAACTAAAATAACTTTTCTATAAATCACGCTAATCTAGTTTAACAGACACTAAGATGGTTCAGACTGACATTTAAGCACCATCGCAAGACATTCAACAAAATTAACATAGTTTGAATCAAAACTCGTCATTGCTCTTTCACACCTAGGCAACTACTTATTGTAGTTCCTAAGCATAAGTTTTTTCCAGCGACAAACCACACTGAAGCAAAATTTAGAGCTAGCTGTTATTCCTGCATGGAACACGCTCCTATTTTTCCACTCAAAAAATTATATCCCTTTTGCCTTTTATCATTATTCATTTGTGTTAAGGCTGCAAAAAAGAATCCTATTCTCTCTAAAAAGACCTTGCATATGCTACGACCATTCAAACAGTTAGTAAGCTTAAATGTACTACTATACGTGAACTGTAGTTGATGAATGAAGTTTGCACTTGCTGAAAAAAGAAGAAAAAAGAACTTGCATATGCTACCACCATTTATTTACTGACAGTATACCTCAGGGCAGTGCTGAAGAAGAGAGCCACTCCAATAACATCAAAGTGGTTAACTACAGCTCTGTCAAATCCACACAAGAGCTGATAACGCAGGTTTGCGTAAAGACCAAGGAAGGCACCATAACCAAGGGCATTACTGCTCACAGACGGTACTGTCACCGACAACCTAGCAAAGAGTAGTAGCAAAAGAGATTTAGACAAGAACATAAGGTGTTAATCAGTGGTATTTTTACCTTTATAAAATTAAATGGGAAATTGAATTGCCAAGTATGCCAACCAATATCTACCTTCCTTTCTTTCTAGTGACAACAAAATTCGATACAGCCCCTTGGAAAGCCCCTGTAGTGAGACCAATCAAACAGAGCTCTGCAGCCTTATAGAAAAAGGACTGAATTCTCTTTTGCAAGTCGAATTCTCTTAGTGGATAACTCTTTTCAAAGACATTGTTTGGAAGCTTCTGTAATGTGTTTTGCAAATCAAACTGGAATGTGTTCCCATATGAACGACAAGGAGCAAGCGACCAAACAACAATAGTATTGCAAGCCGTTACAGTAAGCACATTAAGAAGGGCAAGATCCCACTCCTGCTTTATCCTAGAAAGAAAAAAGGAATTTGTTTAATATCCTGCATGCACTTTTTAATGAGTTTTATCTCCTTTATCTGAATAAGTATACCTCTCCTTACGGTTTTTGATCTCCCACCAAACTGAGCAACCAATTGTACTGGCTTGCTCTAGAAGCAGTTTGTATAAAAATGCCGGATCTGCAATCATCCTGTGTTACATATTCAAAAAAAATCAGGCAATTAGAAGCATCAATCTAAATCTGGATAACTTTTTGAATGGCTATGACATTTATAGAAAGAAAAGATTTATTCACTACCAGCATATCAAAAACATGGAGGTGCCAAAGAAATACCCTGAGTGTACCAAAATTAGGGTAAGAAGGGTGAAGTTTTGGATGTTCAAACTTGCCTCTGCTATTACACAAGCAGCTTGCCATATAAAGCTAAAGCTTGTCTCAAGCAATTATTTTTCCTGAGATCTTTTGCGAGCTCAGTTTCTGCATGGGAAATCTTAGCAGCTCAATTGGTTGGCCACCTGAACTTTCACTTTCTTGGTGAAGATTCGATTCCCATCTTGTTATCCCCTCTAACATTTTCGCTTCCCCGACCCCCGTTTTTAAAAAAAAATAAATTAAAAGAGCTCAGTCCTTACGCAGATATCTATTCCTTTTCTTCTCTTCTCCCGTCCTCTCCTCTTCCACCAAAATAACAATTGTTACCAAATTTGATTATAATTCCCCTAAATTCACACAGAATCAGGAGAAGAAAATTATCCAGTTAATAGAAGTTTCTTGAAACAGAAGCAATCCCGGCGGAGATGAGCAGGACTTCCACAGCTCAGTGTAAGTTTGAGATTGCAAATGACAGAACTTCATTAAAATGGGTTCATTCCTGCCATGTTAACAGATAACAACAACAATATCCAGTGCATCCATAGCCTTGAGATACGCAACTATCGTCTCACCTCGTAGAGATAGAAATTTTTTGGTAAGACCCCACAGACTGAGTAACGCATATCGAAGCATATGAAAAAGAACACACAGAAGTAGAGAAGACGACTAAAGTTAGACATATAACAATGCAACTACACAACTATTTTGTCTCTGTTTATTTTGGTTCTTAAAAAAACATTGTGTGTGCTCACTTCAATGAAGCGAGCGATTCACTTAAAGTGTGAAGCGGAGCCTTGTATCCTTTTTACGCTAAATGTTTCTGTGAAACCTGCTACCACCAAGCCTATCCCCAGGAAAATGAGACAGCGCTCACAACTATTCTAATGCACAACCTCCATATTCTCTTATCTAAGGTCATGCCCTCAATTAGTTAAAGATGTGCCATGTCTGTCTAATCACCTCTATCCAATACTTCTTTGGCCAACCTCTACCTCTCCTTAAACCCACCAGTGCCAACCTCTCACAATGAGGCTCCACAGGGCATTAGGGCATCTTCTCTTCACATGACTGAACCATCTCAGTCTTGCTTCCCTCATCTTGTCCACCACAAAAGTTATTCCCTCCTTGTCTCAGGTTTCTAGTCTTATTTCTTTTAGAAATGCCCACATATCAACCCCAGCATCCTCATTTCCGCTTCTTGTCCACTGAAGATGAGTTCTTAATTGACTAACACTTTGGCTCATACAATGTAGTCAGCATAACCACCACTCTGTAAAACTTAACTTTTGATTTTAGTGGTACATTCTTGTAATAGAGGACTCCGGAGGCAAGTTTTGTCGCCATTCCCAACAATCTTGTTCGACAATCATCATCAAGCGTGCGGTTCCGTCTTTCTTGAATTAAATAGACCAAGATGGGGAACTGGCAAGCGGGCCCTAGCTCCCACTTCCATGCCAACCCCGCTCTTTGTACTTTACTGAACTTTGCCTCCAAGATCAGTTTTGTGGTCCGGCACTTAAACCACTCCTTGACTCCAGGGTTTTTCTCCAAAACTCCAGCCTAGCTTTAACTCTGGTGCAAGTCTCATCAATTGGTACTATGTAGCTTGCAAATAACATACAGCATGGCACCTCACCTTTAGTATGACACAGCAGTTCATCCATCACCGAGGAATATAAAAACGGATCAAGTGTTGACCCATGCTGCAACTACATCAAGACTGGCAAGTGCTCCGATCTGCCTTACCCAAGTCTCTTCAACCAATATGTTGTCTTCCTCATCTTTAATGCATTTCACTTGGTCTAAAGTTTAGAGACTTCATTTCTGTGGCCTTGGCTAGCCTATACAAATTCTTATCCCTGCCTTTGTCCTCTAGTTCTACATATAAACATTTGAAAGTTGTCATTTTTGCCATTCATTGCTAACTTCACCTTCTTCCTCGTCATCTTATACAAATTTCCTATTCACCCGCTTATCCTCCTCTTAGCGCTCCACCAACTTTGCATAAGCTAACTTTTTCCTTTCACTTATCTTTGGACTTCCCATTCCACCACTCATCACCTTGATGTCCACCAAAGTTGCCCCTCAAGACCCCAACATCTCTCACTTCTTCCTTGATGCAACTAATTGTCTTATCCCACATATTGTTTGCATCCCCAACTACTAATCCATTTTTATGTTTCAGAGATTTGGTATCTATATTATATAGAAATAAAAAAAAAACAACATACCTATAGGAAAATAAGGATAGAAGTGAGATAGCTTCCAAGGAATACTTGCCTACAGTGTTGTGGACGCGGCCGGAGGCGACAAAACGGCGATCAAGGCCTCGGCCTCGCCACGCGGCGAGGCGAGCTGGCCGAGGCGCTTGCCTTTTTATCAACAGGCGCCAATTAATACCAAAAATTAAAAAAGATTTAATTGCATATTTTTAATCCACAATCTTACTATTCCAGATAAACATATTAGCAATATTCAATTCAAAAACCATAGTAGATTCTAAAATGTCTAAACTTTAAAGACCAAACATTCAAATACAATAAACCAAAATACGTTAAAAGTCTATTCTTCTTCAAAATTATCAACCCTTGAGTGGCCATAATCCATCCAATGTTCCCTCCTTTTTGCTAGCATCCCGCTATTGATTATAAATTCAATTAATTTCGTTGTTTAGGGATATTTGGAATTAATAAGTAGGAAAAGAGAGATTTTTTTTAATTACTGCATATAATTTTAAAAAAAAAGTTTACACAAAGCATAAGCAACTAAGCCCTGCTTATGCTTAACAGCCTTAACAAAACCAAAAAAAACACGAAAAAAGAACTGAAGAGAAGAACAAATAAAAATTGTTGAAGAAGAAGAAGAAAACGAAATCCCTGAGACAGAGAGTCTCGAGGTCGGAGGGACACAATCTTGAGCCTCGGACCGGCGAGGAGAAGGAGGAACATAATCCGTAGCGAGGGAGCACTGGAGAGAGGCTCGCGGTGGATAACTGACACACAGCGATGAGTAGAAGAGAAGAGAGTCTCGAATAGAGAGAGACAAGAGAGAGTCGCGATGGAAGTTTTCAGAATTTTCAAAAGTAAAAAGAAAAAAACCCTCAATTTTTGACCTATATTAACGTTAATCAAATATTTTTAATTAAAAAGGCGGCGCCTTTTCTGTTGCCATTGCAGCGCCACACCTCGCCACACCTCGCCTTTTTACTATCGCCTCGCCTCGCCTCTCGCCAAAGGCGAGGAGGCGCTCGCCTTTTGTAACACTGCTTGCCTATTAGAGCAAGAGAGGAAAAACTAGGGACAACCGGAGAGGAAAAGCTTGAGGGTGAGATTTCACAAGAAAGTGAGGCCGACGAGTTCCTGGACAGTGCCAATGAGTTGCATTTTTGGATGGCAAAATAAAATTTTATGTTGCCAAGATCAATCTGGAAAAAAACCTGAGGAGATGGGAGACTAAGGAAACCAAGAGAAATTGATTGGAGGTCATGTGGCTGCACATTGCTCTTGAGATGTGAAAATTAAAAACAAAAAGGCAAAACAAGCTAAATATATTTTTGTTTGAAAATAAATGAACCAACTCCTCCAAAAAAAAAAATTGAGGGTTTTCAAGCTCAATTCATCTAAAAATTGAGCATCAACTAAGTTTGAGCTTCAACATGGGTTGAGTCATAAATAGACGAGCTGCCCATGTTCTGTTAACAAATGCCTAAGCACATTAGCATCTCGGCTCAAAGCTTTCAAGCTTTTGGAAGAAAAGGAAAAAATCCCCCTTCCCCTCCCCCTTCCTTCAATGAAACCACAAACGCAATATAAAAAGGATACAAATTCTGTCAATTACTCCCATTTCAAGATACAAAAAAGTCAAGAATGAAGCCACATTTGGGTATACACAAATTTTGAAGCTTTGCTAGTTGTTCCCAACTTGGATCATGCCTGCTTGCCTCTGTAATTGTGTGATAGAAGGAAATGTTAGTTCTTAAGGAACTGTAGTAGTCTATCCAACCTTAGTGAACTTTCTTAAGGGTGTTTCTTTTTTTTTGGTGTAGGCAGAATTTGTGGGGGAAATAGGTGATTTAGTTGACCAAATTGCCGATCTATTAGTATATAGGTTTTTGAACAGGGTTCTTTTTGTACCTTTTAGCTGATTTTGTAAAGATGTAAGCTTAACACCTTCTTTCTAGGGGTGTTTAAGTTTACTTGTTCAATAGTAATACAAATGTTACCTTCCTCAAAAAAAGAGTACAACCATAGTATCTTTATATCTTATTTAGATGAGCCATCTAAGAAGCAAAAAGTATGACCTCCGAGTAAGAAAATGCTTGTGAACAAACTTCTTTGCAACCTCACAGTAAAACTTGATAGGCTAGAACCCTAAAATTTCTAAATACAGCTAGCGGACAACAGTCTCAGTGTAGCACAAAGTAAAGAAGGCAACGGTCAGAATGTAATCTTCAGAAAAAAAACAAAGGGACTGGGATATGGGCAGAGTTACTATTTTTTTTGTTCTTTCCTCAGTTCCAGATTAAAATAAACCGTGAGAATCTTAATGTGGATGACACAAAGCAAGCGAGTTCCAATCAGTAAGATTTGTGTTACTGCATGCCAGTAAAAGAAGCCAGCCAAGAAGCTTATGGGTCATTGAACAAGGTTTGGAGCTCTAAAGGCACCAGTGGAAGTAAGGTGCTTTACATGACTAGTTATCAGAGAAGCTTTGTCTAACTCAAGACAACTTGCAAAAGAGGGGCATACAACTAGTCAGCAAATGCTTTCTATGTGGAGGAGGAGAATCAGAATCAAACAAACATCTTTTTGCATAGTCCTTTCACTTCTCAGATTTGGCATCAATGTTTTGAGCCTGAAATGAGTCATGCCTAATTCACCTGCTGATCTGTCACTACTGACACAAAAAAGGGCTTATCTAAGAAACTGAAGAAGACTTGGACTCCATATGTGCACGCATTTGGCGGTGCATTTTGAAGGAAAGAAATCGAAGACATTTTGAAGGAAACAGCAGCTCTGTACTGCTAATCAAAATCTGAATGTACACTTCTCATTTCTTTTTTGGTGTGAAGTGGAGCATAGATGATGCCAAACCCCTATTGAACTTCATCAATTTTTTTGTTTTTCTGGGGTTTCAATCTCCCATTCCCCATCCCTTATGGATGTAATTACAACACTTCCTAGTGTAAGTTTTTACATCAACAAGACTTGCCCTTTTAGAAAAAAAAAACTACACAGAGATAAGGCTTTGATTAGCAAAGTAATTTCTCCAAAACCAGCTATCATACAAACGTTAAATAGTAGAAAGGCTTTTTTCCAGAACTTTTGCCCTTTCCAAGTTTTCTGAGTAATGTGGTGGTGTAGTGCTGTATTTACCTTCCAATGAATGCCCTTGATAATCCTTGAGGAAGTGACCGCGAAATAAATCTAGCTGTTGTAGGTCTGGCATTAATGGCAAGAAATTTCACCATTTGAGCAGAGCTAACTAAACCCTGAATTAGAGGTACGACTAAAGTTAGACATATAACAATGCAACTACATAACTACATTAAATAAAGTAACTTGCCATTTCATAGGCTTGTCGAAGCCCAGCTGGTAAATCCATCATTGTCTTCTGCCACTCATTTAGCACCGCATCAACAAATTTCCGATCAAACAACTGCAAATATTATTGAGAAATTATGAGAGATACAATAATGCTGTAAATTTATTCCGTGAGTTAACAGAAACCATTTCCATCTTCAGAACTCTTACCTCTTGTAGTATCATTCTTCTCCTAAATAATCCACCCTCATCTCCCTCATCACCATCATCAAAGTCATCAAAGTAATCATCATCATCACCGTCATCGTCACCTCCATCACCACCACCATGATTTAAATTCTTTCCCATATTTCCACCTCCTCCTCCGGTTGAAATCTGTGATTTTGCACGACATTAGCCAAATTTTTCAACACCCAAAAGTTACCAGATTGTACCACAAAATCTACCACAAAAGTTGATCATGAAATAAACAGAAAACAAGGCTACATGGGTGGGATATTGTCTCATCATATGAAGCAAGCACATACCAAATTCACACAATATTAACCAGTTGAAGCACATTACTTTTTATTTCTATAGTTGTGGTGTCCGGCCAGCTTTCGCACACCTCGACTAATTCCAGAACCTACCACCAGCAACAACTACCAAGTGACTCTTTCTACTATGGCTAGGACAAATGAGAAGAAATCACCTAGTGTTTTTAGTCTCCTAGGATTTGAATCTAAGGCCTCCTGATCCTTAACCCACTTCATTGATCAGTAGGTCACACCTTGGGTGCGAAAGCACATTAACTTTTTGACATGTTCATTTTGACAAAGGAGACGAACTAGAACCAAACAAGCAGAGAGATGCATTCTCTGAAGGCACATAACACAGATCTGAGATGCTTTAATCAACTTCAGATTCAAGTATATTGGACGCATATTTTCACTTGTAGTAAGTTATATCTGATCAGTCTTTTTTAACTCTTAGCTCCTTATTCTTTTGCAGAAAGCAAAATATAGAAACGGAAATTTTAACTTCCTGAACCACCTCTAATCTAATTCAGTAAGCCAAGCACACAGGACCTCACGACAGCAAGCATTTTTCCTACAGACATCAGCAACGAAAAAAACACATTTTGCTCAGCTACATAATTTATTCTATAGCGAAAGCAATGTGTCTACACCTCAATTCTTTTTTTAGCAACACATCTGAAGGAAAACCACAAGCAAATACCAAGATGAAACTAGATAAGAATACAACAATAATTTCAGTTCCATTCGCATGGCCCAGCTCCACAACAATCAGATTTTGATATATGATCATCTGTGAAGAGCACTAGACACACCTTAAAAAGGCTTATGGTGCTCCAATGATAATATGATATGATAAATGATGTTCCTTCAGACAAGTGCAACAATCTCACAGTTTTGACTCAAACAAAACCTCTAACTCTACTACATGGGGGCTTTCTCAACACCGGACACCCAGTGTTTTGGGAAGCGAGAAGCGGAAAAAAGCGACGAGGGCTTGCTTCACAGAAGCGAGAAGCGTGAAGCGACCCCCTAGCGCACGCTTTTTTTAAAAAAAGCGCATTTTGTATAAAATAAAAAAATATTAAATACCTAACTAGAGGTAATATAGTCTTTAGATTGAAAGAATTACATACGGCAAACGAGATTCATAGTCTCACATGTAAGCACAAAATCGAAAACATAATTAACTCACAAAAGATTCAAACTCCTATTCTTCAACAAGCTGCTAGATTTGTCACAAATTAAGAAAAAAAGCAAATAATTGAAAAAGAAAACTAGGATGCAGCAGTCATTAGTACTTAGAAACCGAGCAGGCAGCAAAGATGAAGAAAAAGAATATAGAAGAAGAAACAACTAGAGAGTCAAACTCATAGAGATGAAGAGATGAGCACAGCTAAGATGTGTATATTTTCAGGAGAAAAGAAACTCATAGAGATGAACAATAACAGTAGCTAAAAGAGATGAACAAAAAGTTACCTGCAACCAGTCGCGGTTGAGGTTGAAGAGAGAGGCAAGCCTCAGTCGGATCGTTAGGAGAGAAGAAGTTTTGTGAAACCAAGAGTCGCGTGGGAGAAAGAAGGGAAAGAGTCTTGAAAGAAGAGGTCGTGACGAAGAGTCTGTGAGGAGAGAGAAGTTATATTTCAGATTTTTTTAAAAACACTATTTTTTTTTTTAACAACCCTAATTGTCGCGTTTTTTATAAAAAGCGCGCTTATTGCCGCTTTTGCCCTTAGGTTGCTTCTCTCGCCTTCTTCATCTGAGCGAGAGTTTTTTTCAGATCGCCTCGCCAAGATACAAGAAAAAGCGCACAGGGCGCCTCGCTTTTGAGCGGCGCTTTTTACAACACGTGGCGGACACCGCATCAATTTGTTGCTTCAGCTTCAGTGGTTAGCAGTGTTTTTAAAATGGAAGCACAAAAAGCAACATAGTTCTATCGAGTGGTCACCATCGAACCACTCTTTCACTTAGTGCCAAATAGCACTACACTATCCCCTAGAGATCGAAGCGCCACTATCTTTACAAATAAGAATCACGTAAATATACAAGTAAATGTAGTGCATAAACCTCTGTTGTCCCCCAATTTGCAATTAAAATAACTAATTTCAACATCCAATAAGCAACAACGTTGTTACGTAATCAACTCCCCAACGTTGAGACTGACAGGACAGATCAGTTCATGTTGGGATCTCTTTGTGAGATTACTTGAAGCAGGCTTTTGTGAAGCTCATGGCTTCACCCGCAGAGCAATAAACTGTTGCTTTGCATCGCGGTTACCACAAAACGGTGACTTCTGATGACACTAGTGATTAGATTAGTAAAAGTTAGGTACCAAACACAATACATGAGTGGAAACCTCTGAAGCTGATATCCTTACAAATTACATCAGATTAGAAAGTAGAAATTGATGTCAAATATTTGAAGTTGGAGTATCTTTACTACATAACCTTGTATATTTTATCCAACTTTGGTATAAACTCCAGATATATATCAAATATAAATAGCATACCACAAAATACAGCAGCACTACATCTCAATCCGAAGCTATATGGGTAAAAGCATAAGATTGACCAATATCCATATCATTATTTTCAGGGCTGGTCATTCCGAAATTATTGACACCTTACAATATAGTGGAGAAATGGAAGTTTCTAGGAATATACAAGACCATAATTTCATTAAGAAAAGCAAAAAAGTAGAAGAAAATAATTAGTATGAAGGAAAGGATAAAGCTGGTAAAGTCAATTATTTTGTTCACCTTTTCCCCGTAAAAAAATAGAATAAGTAGTGATGCACAAACCTCAGGGCTAGACTGGGTCTGTTTCTGGGTCAAATTAAGTTTCGATTTCTCCAACGTAACTGCACCAAAAGCACCATATTTTCCCCCTCCTTTCATTACCGGGGCGGACATACTGATAGAGGAGGACGATGATGGAGAATCAACCGACGGTGTAGCTTGAAAGCACCGCTCCAAACCGGCAATGGCATCGCCGTCGATGACCGGGGAAGTCGATGCCCTAATGACATTAATTTTACGGAGCGTCCCGCTGACCCGTAGAACTGGTCGCCAAATAACTATTGCCGGAAATAAGGGTTTAGTGGAAGTAGGGAGCAGTTGGGTATTTATGGGCATGATTTGAGCGGTTTGAAAAACAGAGTGAGACATTTGTGTTATTGAGTGTTTGTTGAGATAGAGTTTTTAAATTTTCTCTCTCTGCTCCAAAGAGAAGGAAGGAACAATGAGGAAGCTGAGGTTTTGATACAATGCCAAACGCAAACCCAATCCAGAAACGCAGTCCACTCGGGTCAACTCGCCCAACTTCCTTACCCGTGTGACTACGCTCATTGAAATGGTTCCATCTATAATTATTTATATTATCTCAATTTTTCAAATATTTTATAATGTTCAAAAATCATATCGATTACCTTTTAATTGGTTTGATAAATTTTATATTTATTTTTACTTTTAAAATATCACATCAAAATATATTATTATTAAAATATTTTTCATGCAAGTATGTTCTTAAAGGAACACTTCAATTCTTCACCAAGAAGTGAAGAATATAAAACCTTGTTGCTATATTTTTTTATACTAAACATTAAATAGGAGTGCTTTCATATATTTTGTCGTATTAAATAGGAAGTGCTTGCTCCATTATCAGCAATGTCATCTACATATGGACATACAATGACTTCCTGATCTAGGGGGTGTAGTAATCTTTAATTAAACCATTTATCACATTCTGATCATAAATTCATTTGACAACATGGTTTTAACTTGTATGTGCATTGCTTTGGTGCTTGTTTTAGTCATAAAGTGACTTAATAAGTCTGTCACACTTTTTTTCTTTACCAGGAACTACAAACCCTCGGCTGTTTCACGTAAATTTGTTTAGCTAGCTCTCCATTTAGAGACATTTTCATATCCTGTGATGACGTTCAATACCATATATGGCGCTAGGGCATTAACATTCAAATGATGGAAGTCTGTCACTGGCGAGTAAATGTGTCAACATAATCGATCCCTTCTTTTTATATCTAAAGCCGTGACACAAGTATTGCCTTACATTTGTCATATCCTCTTTATCGTCCTTTTAAAGATCCATTTGAACCCAAGTTTATTTCTAGAGGAAGATCCAACCAACGCCCAAGTAGGAGGCTTAGGATTGATTCAATGTATTATTGACCAGCCTCCTTCCATAAGTTGATCACTAGTACCTTTTCTTTGAAATGAATGTTTGAGGCTCACTTTCCAGATAGGATGTTACAAATTAGATTCCAAACAAGTAGTTGTTGCCTTTGACCGTTTACTGTGTTCTTGGCCTCTCTTCATTGGTTTCATTCTCTTGTTGGTTCTTCTCAGGTTGTTTTGAGATCCCCCCTCTGCCACTAGCATGACCAAGTGACTTTATCAGGGATATAGTATGTTCAAAATATAGCACACTATCTAATTAAATTCTCGTATTGGAATGAATATGCTCCTGAGGTTCGGGACACTTATGCCCAAAAATCGCATGATTACTACTGCTTGTGCCATACTTCCGCCATGAATAGCATTTTCATTCCCAGTCTTAGTGCTCTGTTTAACCCTCTTGGTAGAGGAAAGGGACGTTGGAGACACCCCCACTTTGAATATTTAGTGGGTTTTTCTACCGTTCCATTTCTCATATGGAATAACTGTGTCTTTGAGTGAGGGCACTCTGGATATACAATGTGGGCGAGAAGCATGCTTCCCCCCACAAGTTCTGTGGTAACTCTGAACTGATGAAGTAGGCATTCTGCATTTCCTTTTAAAGTTGATTTTCGCTTTCCTGCAATCTGTTAGATGAGTGAGTGACGGACATGTTGATGGATTATTCCTTGTCTAAACATATTTTGTGCAAAGGGAGATCAGATTCTGCCGCCTCACTCGCTATGAATCGTTTGATCATTTTATTTCCAGGATTTCAACTTCATTTTTATTCACCGTAAATACCTTATTGCTTCATCATTACTATTTTGACAATGGAAGACATAACATGTATCTAGTGGCAACCTCGTCAATAAAAGTGTGAAATTTTTTCCCACCACGTGAGTGGTTGACTTTAGTCAAATAGCACTGTGACCAATCTCGTTCTTAAAGGATTTTGAATTCCTTTCACAGTTTAATGGGAGTCTTAGCTACCGTAGATCAAGCAAATTTGACATTTTGGGGATTTATTGAGTACTCAAGTTTGTGCGATACATTTTAGATTAATCAGTTTTCGCAAGGTTTGTAATTATTACCCGTTCCAAAAAACGTTCATTGCCATAAACATTATAAGACGCAGGCATAAAGAAGCAGATCTTTATTCTTATCAATTGCAGTCATTATTTTTGAAAAAGGTCATCAATTGAGTGCCTTTCCTACATATATATCAGTCTTAAGCTTATACTAATTTTTAAAACATATACACTTTAAATCCTTCTTAGTAACGTGATTAACAAATTTCTTTCCAATTCTGACATACTAGACCCCTGAGCAAAGTCACTTGTCTATGTCATCTTATAGCGACCTTTGCGTAGTCCTTGTGAAATTCCCCCTTTGCAACAAGGGTGTTGCCATAACACACCTCTCTCTTAGTGCTGGATTTATATGAGTAAACAAATTCTTTGTTGGCACAAACATGACATGAGAACACCTACCAACTCTATCCAAGACCTCCATTTTCCTCTGGATTCAACAAGTTTAAATTCTTTATAGCTATTCACAGATTTTCTATTTCTCCTTTGGATTCAGGTAAGTTCTTGATCCTTTTTTTCTTGGCCTTTTTAGTTCCCGGCATCAGTATCCCTAGAACAAGCGTTTACTACATAAAAGCACTTCTATTGGATGTTGTACTTTAGGAGGATGCTTTTGGCACCAGATATTGTCTTTCTTTTCTTTAAATTTCCTGTGGATCCTCCTTCACAATCATTTACTCTTACTCATATTTTAGGCGCGCTTCAACCACTGAACTTTTTTCTGCATACCAGCCAGTTATTAGCCTGCATTCGGTTGCTCAAAGCTTTACTTATGATATCTTCAACAGTCATCTCCTGGGTTTATGTATAAGTGAATTTTTTGAAGTCATTCCAACACACCGGTACTCACTATATAGGCACTTATCTGAAAGACAACGATTAGTGAGTATTACAATGAAAAACGTAGTATTTCTTCACATAGGCATTACAAATAAATTATACTACCGGCAGCTACGGAATCATGGATTATGACCTCATTTTTGAACTTGGTGACGACATTCTTAAACTGTCTAATCATCTTATATCGACACCGATCTGCCACGCAAAATCTTGTCACATTGACTTTTTTCATTTGCCGGCATCCTCTTTTTTTTACTTCTTTCTAAATGCATCCTAGGTTTCTTTTTGTAGGTTTTGGTACATTGCTCTTAACATTGACAGATCATCTTGCGAGTTCACCTGCTCAGTTCTTACTACAAAAATCGGAGTGTGTCCATACTTCTTGTTAGCCAAGAATCGGTCTGCAAGGCGAGTATCATTCGACATAACAAGAGACATTCTTCAGTTATGAACCCGTCTTCCAAGACTCAACATAACGTGAGATAAGAAGACCAATCTTCTGCTTTTCCATCTGCTGTTCTTGAAGTTCGACGGATGACAATCGTCAATTGTTTGCCGCCTCTCTCGATATCAATTACGTAGCGAGTTCTTGAGTTTTAACAAAATTTAAATAATCCTTCATAACTAAGGTATATATATAAAAAAGATAATCGTAATAAATACATTCGTCCATTATAATTCTTTAAACATACGTGTTTGACGCTTTTTTCCTAATTGGTTTTTGGATAACTAATACCTCTAACGCACTCATTCTATAGCGATTTAAATTTTCTTAGTATTACCAAAATCAAAAATTTTAGAATGAATATTTTATTTTATATACTATTGGTTGTAATCCTTTTTAGTAAGTTTAAGTTTAATAGTTCATTTTTGTTTTTTACTTTATTTATCTTACAAACCTTGTCAATTATTATAGGAATCGCCTTGTTTTTAAACTTTAATCATTTGGTCGAATACGTTTAATGGCTAATCGGTAATTCTAATATCGATTTGGGCAGGTGTAGGCCAACATTTCCAACCGTTTCGCACGTCCCCTTCCGCTTTCTTGTTTTTTGTACATTAATTCATTCCCCTACTCATTAAAATCCAAGATTTGGGCCTCTTTCTCTTTTTTTCTGATTGACCCGATTTATTCCAGGCCCATCTTTCCCAGGCTCATTTTCTTTATTTTTCTTTTCTCTTCTCCCAGCCCATTTTTCCTACCCGACCCAACAAATTTTATTCCCAGCCCCTTTCCTTTTGAGCACCCACGCCTCGAGCCCGTTACTTGTGTTGTCTTCTTCCTCCACTTCCTTGTCCCCTCTCTCTTCCTTCTCCTCATTCGTACGAATTGTACTCGAATGCCCACGTTCGACAATCTCTCTTCCCTCTCGTCCTTCCCCTCAAATTGGACATCCCAGATTTTTCTTTCCGTTGAGAAATTATACAAGTTCGTACTATTCCGTTTCAACCTTATCTCTTTAGGGTTTTCGATTTTGAAACGGGACATGGAATCACAATTTTACCCAGCCCTTTTTGTGATTTCCTCCGCTCTCCATTCGTCAAAAATTGGCTATAATAGGCTATCGCTCGCGTCAGAGGAGGTTTTTTTTTTTCAAGAATAATTTTTGAAGAGCTTACTAAGGAACAAAATCAACAACCACTTTTGTGAAGAATATATGTGAATCCAATCCCACACATGGGTCGAAAATTGAAGACTCAGACAGGCTCAGATCCATGCATAAACCATTTTCGCAAGAATGGGACCGAGGGAACAAAGTTCAACTCAAGGGCGAGAGCAGTACCAACTTCGAGAGTTTAGAAGTCAAGTGTTTTTTGGCTGTGACGTCCACACAAGAGCTCCCGTACAAGGGCTTGTCTGTATACGTTTTGGAAACGCACCCTGGACGAGCAGATTATAACATTTACGGTCGTCAATATCTTCAAACTGTGTTTGTCGCTGCCATCGTGTTCTACCAGCAAATGTCATCATCCTTGCGAAGAAGTCAAGAAAGCCAAAGAGGATCCGAGCCATCACCTTTTGACTCCCCTGCGTGGGATTGGTTTTAATCCGTATTTTGCCTCACAAACCCCTCCTAAAGTCCCCGTGGATTTGAACATGTATGAATGCTTTGATATTTAGTAAATTTATTTTTGGATACACTTATTTGTTAATTAGCACAATAGCATCCCTTCATGATCGCTTGCCCTTACACTTGGCACAAACGGATCCCCTTCACCGCATGATTAGGAAAACGCGATATGTGTGTTTTACTGTTTATGTGTTATGTTGCTATGAAATGGGAATATCATAAACCACTCCTATCAACATTTCCAAAGAATATACAAGAAGCCACTGTTACAAAATTTCCTAGCCAAAATTTTTGTCTCAAGTTTCTCACTCTAAGAGCGCCTCCTATACCACAAATCCTAAAATACTTGTTCTAAACATCTCAGTACTGTAAAATACTTCTATGGACAAGGTCAAGAAACATCCAGATGGAACTCACCTTGAAGAACGAAAGATAAAAAAAAAGCACCCAAAAATCTAAAAAAAAGGAAAAAATAGCAATAAATAAGAAAGTATAAAAGACAGAAATACAAATTTGGCTATTACAAGAAAAAGATCGAATGGATCACTAGGAATTCAAGAAGCCAAGGCAGAAGAGCTCAGAGTCGACATAATTACCACTTGGTTGCAATTTACAATGTTCCACTGGTGACATTGGATGAGGATCTGGTCATCACGGAGAAGAGAAAGAAGATGTTGAGCAGGAGACTAGAGGCTTGAGACGCAGTTGGACATGACACGCTTCGATCAAATTGCAAGAAATATGGAGGCTTAGGAGGCGAATGATAGATTCGGAGACTGCCACTCTGTTAGCTAAAAGAAAAGATGTTACTTGACAAGGAGCTTATACAGTCACACAACCTGACGGCGCGTGAAAAGACCGCTGCCTATGAGCATAAGCAGCCAATTAGTTGGTCCCTTGACAAACGCTCACCTGAAGGACAACGAGAATTTGGGTCTCATAGCCGCCATTCCTATGATGTCGTCTGAAAGTAAGAATCTAGATGTTGGCACAAGAAGAAAATGACTAACGTTCATCGGTCATGTTATCTGTTAAGAATTCTAAATTCTACTGTTTTCTTTCAATTTTGTCCTTGTACTTGTAATATCCTGAACTCGAACTAAACGTTGGGTCGCTAATTACTCCTTGCGAGATACCGTAGGACAGCCTCGTCCCCGCTGGCTCACCTGTCTTTTAAAAATTTTCATTCTCCCCTTCATGTTACGAGAATACGAAGATCAAATCGACAAACATAAAAAAGCAGCCACCAGAAGACCGTAGCTCAACGTGATTTAGCCTTACTGAGATAGCGTCAAAGCTAAAACGAGTGAATTCCTGCTTGTTAAAAAATGTATTCCCGTCCTCACTCGTGGGTTGAAGATATCCTCAAACAAAGCAACTTGTGTGTTTATCTGCTCTCTGTGTGATATTATGCATTTTGTACTCTGAATTTGCACTGACAAATTTGCCTTTGAGTTGTTTCGCTTCTCAGGTACTTTAAAACTGATTTGTGTCGATCGAAAGCTGGCAGATCATCCTTATTTCACCAGATCAAAAGATCCTGCAGATTCCTTCCCTGGACAAAGTTCAGACAGAGGAAATGCAGTTATGGGTGATAACAATGAAGAAGTGAGTCTGATTGACGTTGTGGTGGCTCAGCCCACCGTAGCGGAACAGAACGAGCTGATCATGCAGCTGATGCAACAAGTTGCAGAAATGAGAGTGGAAATGCAGCGGAGACAGGATATGCCTCCGCCTGGATTTGCTCCTAATATTGCTGATGGAAGACCTCCAATCTACTTACCTTCCTCAAACACAGATCCAACTCAGAATCAGCCTTCTACACCTGTTCATAATCCGTCGGTTATAAATCTAACGACCCAAAATCCCCAATACGCTTCTGCATCCTACCAAACTCCATCACCTCTCCAAAACAACCATCCTCAAATGCCACCTCATCCTCAGAATACTCACCATCAAACTGCTCCACCACCACAAAATCAAAACCAAAACCAAAATCAAACTGCTTTCAACCCCCAAACACCTCATCACCATTTAAATCAGAACACCAATCCTCAGTCTTACCCACATAACTATCAAACCGCCCAAAATGTTCCAAGTCCCTCTATAGTTCTACCCCTACTGAAGAGATCCACCTTTCAAGTTCCCGTTCCTGCCGAGCACGACGTGCACGCTTCTGAGTTGGATCACTATGAAGAACAGGAAAGAGAATGGAAGGCAAAGGAGGATGCGAAGATAGATATAAAAGAGGAAATCAAAAGGGCCATGAAAGATCTACAGTGCATCCCAGACATCGCTGGACTCAGTTACGAGGATTTGTGCATACACCCAGATTTGAACCTTCCCGAAGGGTTCAAGATTCTGAAGTTTGACACCTTCGGAGAAGTGGGCAACCCCATGGCTCATTTGAGAGCATATTGTGACCAGCTCGTGGGAGTGGGCAGGGATGAGGCCTTGTTGATGTGGCTTTTCAGCCGAATCTTGTGTGGGGAGGCCCTCAAGCGGTTTACTTCACATGAAACCAGGCAGTGGCCCAGTTGTAATGCGTTGGCCAAAGACTTCATCGACTGATTTGCCTACAACGTCAAAATAGTCCCCGATCGGTATTCTCTAGAGAAGATGAAACAAAAGCCAACTGAAAGTTATAGGGAGTTCGCCTATAGGTGGAGGAAGGAAGCAACAAGAGTAAGGCCGCCCATGACCGAGAAGAGATTGTGGAAGTGTTTGTGCGGGTGTAGGATCCAGAATACTACGACAAAATCATGTTGCTCGTTGGAGAAAAATTTGCCGAGATAGTCAAAATTGGTGAGACTATCGAAGATGGTTCGAAATCGGGGAAGATAGACCGTGTATCCACGTCACCTGGATCTTCAGGATTGCTGAAGAAGAAAAGAGAAGAAATTGCCGCTGTCTTGTATAGGGGAAGAAAACCCCCCAGAAACTCATCGTGTTCCCAAGGTCGTTCCAAGCCTTCCCCAATGTCCCACCAAGCTGACTACCCACAATCCAATCATCCCAATAACCATAATACTACCCCCACTTATCCAAACGCCCAAGTTCCGTTGTACCAGAGTCCACCCTTTAATCTCCAAAATCTCTCCCCCATGTACCCAAATTACCCTCAACCTTACAAAATTCCATATCCCTATCTGAGTATTTCTCCCAACTGTGCCAATGTACAATCGAGCTATCGAGCACCCCCGCCCATTTATCAAGTCCAGGATCCATTATGCCAAAATCCTTTTCCGAATTATCAAGCTCTATCACCAAATTACCAAACAAACCCATATCCTAGAAGCCAAGTTCCTCGTCCGAATACCCGAAATTATCAGCAGGTGCCTCCCTCTCAGCAAAGCGGTTATGACCCTTCCCGACCCAGATTTCAAAAGAGGCCTTCAAGGAACTTTACTGCACTTGTTGAAAGCCGAACAAAACTGTATGAGAGACTGGCTGCGGCTGGATACATCCACCCCGTGGGGCCCAAGCCCGTGGATGTCAATTCAAAGTTCTACAAGCCTGATCAAAGATGTGCTTATCATTCCAACAGTGTTGGACATGATACGGAAGATTGTATCAACCTCAAGCACAAAATCCAAGATCTGATCGATCAGGAGGTAGTTTCTCTCCAATCGGTGACGCCAAATATCAACACAAACCCGTTGCCGAATCATGGAGTTGGTAACGTTAATATGATTGAAACGGATGAAGACTGGTGTGGAACGAAGATGATTACCCCCATCATTCACGACGATTTGGAAAGAGCCATTGCTTCTTTAAGCGTCAAAGAAAAGAGAGAGTTTGTCATTTTGACACCTACAAAGGCTATTGCCTTGGTGCCACCAGAAACTCTCGTCAAGCCTAAATTTGTCACTAAAACTGCTGCGGCTCAAGGCATGACCAGGTCTTGAAGGTGTTACACTCCTGACGAGCTTGCTCTCGGAGGATAGAAGAAGAACCAGGCTAAGAGGCCGATAAGCGAATGAGAAGCGGAAGAATCTTGGAGAAGGATGCAACCAAAGGATTATTCCATCGCTAAACATTTAGAGAAGACTCCGGCTCAGATCTTCGTATGGGCCCTACTAATGAGCTCTCAGTCCCACGGACAGGCCTTAATGAAATCTCTCGATGATACATACGTACCCTCAGGTACAAGTAGTGACAACGTGGCTGCCATGATTCATCAGGTTATTCGAGGGCATCAGATCAGCTTTTGTGATGATGAGCTGCCAGTCGAAGAAAGATCACAAAACAAAGCGGTGCACATTAACGTGATATGCCGTGAAAAGCTTGTCAACCGTGTTTAGTAGATGACGGATCTGGTCTGAATATTTGCCCGTTGTCGACATTGAGGCAGCTAAGGTTTGACCTTGAGAAACTGGAGCAAAACTAGGTCAACATGAGAGCTTTTGATGGGGTTCAAAGAGACACGTTGGGGGCAGTGAATTTGACCCTTAAAGTGGGCCCCGCAGAGTTCAGCGCACAATTCCAAGTATTGGATATAGATACCAGTTACAACCTTCTTTTGGGAAGGTCGTTCATCCATATGGCGGGAGCTGTCCCCTCTACTCTCCATCAAATGATGAAGCTTGTGTGGAAGAATGAAGAGTTGGTTATTTATGGTGAGGGAAATCACCTTGGCAGGCAGGTGCCGATCACTGATGAGATACCTCGAGATACAGACTTTTACACGGTGGAGCTGGTGAATGCCACCGGTGAGGACTTGGACCCATAGACGCCCATGCCTGCCGTGTACAAGTTGATAGCCACGGTGATGCTGCAGAACGGTTTTGAGCCAAGGTGTGGATTGGGAAGAGATTCCCAAGGAATTATTAAGCATGTTCCAGTCCTCGTTAAGGGATCCAGATATGGTTTGGGGTATATCCCCACAGATGACGACATGAAGATAAAGAAGAAAATGATCAAGCGTTGGCTAAGCCAATCACACATCTGTATCAGTCCTTTCCAATCCAAAAGTATACCGAGCCTGAAGACATTAGGGAAGGAATCCGTGGCCTCTTCGAGGAGGTTGATGCTGTTGTCGAGGAGGAGGTAGAGCTAGCTGGTATTCGCGATACTAAACTAGGGGAGGTGCTGTAGAACTGGACCTCCACGCTGATCCTGATACCCCGAACTCTTCGGTAGAAAGGCGTCATTTCATGCACATTAAAATCGATGGTTGTCCGGAGGAGGCCCGAGACCCACCTTTTCTGCATTTTTCTTGACCGTTCAAATTTTTGAATTTTTGTTGTGATGTTCAAAAAGGCAACATGGCCCATGCCATGGCCAAAGTTTGCATTGTTTTTAAATGAAAGCCTCTTTATTTTTGACTTTATTTATTTAGTTGTTTGTTATGCCTTACTTTCCTAATTTTGTATGTTTATGATTTCAGTAACATAAGTTACAGACCTGCTAATGTCATGTCATGTCACGAGCTAAATGAACAAAATTAGGCAGGTGACGACAAGGTTGACGATTATGAAAAAGAAAGTGGGGAACCAGATTATGTCGCCGACGAATTTCGACAATTCGAGAATCAACATAAACCAAATCTAGAGGAAACGAAAACTGTGAATTTGGGAGATCCGGAATGTGTCAAAGAAGTTAAGATCAGCACCCACCTAAATGAAGCACAGAAAGAGGGCCTAGTTCATTTGCTTGCCGAACATAGTGATGTGTTTGTTTGGGAAGTCGGTGACATGCAAGGGTTGAGTACCGATGTCGTCTCATAAGCTAACGATCAACTCGGGGTTCGATCCGGTGAAGCAAAAAACTTGAAAATTCAAGCCTGAACTGAGTTTGAAGATTAAGGAAGAGATCACTAAGCAAATAAAGTCCCGATTGGTGGAAGTAACACAATATCCAACCTGGTTGGCCAATGTTGTTCCAGTCGCCAAGAAGGACAGGAAAATCAGGATTTGTGTTGACTATAGAGATCTCAACAAAGCTAGCCCGAAGGATAATTTTCCGTTGCCAAATATTCATATTTTGATTGACAATTGTGCCAAACATGAGATACAGTCATTTGTGGACTGTTACGCAGGTTATCACCAAATTCTGATGGATGAAGAAGACGCAGAAAAAATGGCTTTCATTACACCTTGGGGTGTATATCACTACAGGGTTTATGCCGTTTGGCCTCAAGGATGCCGGTGCCACCTACTTGAGAGTCATGAAGACCATTTTCCACGACATGATTCATAAGGAGATTGAAGTGTACGTGGGAGACGTCATAATAAAATCCCGGGAGAGTTCAGATCACTTGACACATCTAAGGAAATTCTTTGATCGTTTGCGTCGGTACAACTTGAAGTTAAATCCCGCCAAATGCGCTTTTGGAGTTCCAGTCGGGAAGTTGTTGGGATTTATAGTGAGCAAAAGGGGTATTGAGCTTGACCCCTCCAAGATTAAAGAAATTCAAGAGTTACCTCCGCCAAGGACGAGAAAAGAGGTGACAAGTTTCTTAGGGAGGTTAAACTACATCAGTCGATTTATAGCATAATCAACAGTAGTGTGTGAGCCTATTTTCCTCGACTAAGTGGATTGAAGAGTGTCAGACTGCTTTGATGCTATCAAGAACTATTTGTCCAACCCACCGGTATTGGTTCGTCCACGAGAGGGAAGTCCTTTGTTGTTGTACTTGTCGGTCTCAGATAGTGCATTCGGATGCGTGCTTGGTCAGCACGATGAGACAGGAAAGAAGGAAAAGGCTATCTACTATATAAGCAAGAAGTTTACTCCATACGAGTCTCGTTACACTTTGTTGGATAGAACGTGTTGTGCTTTGACGTGGCTTGCCCAGAAGTTGAGACACTATTTGTCTTCGTATACTACATATCTCATTTCCAGAATGGATCCATTGAAGTATATTTTCCAGAAAGCAATGCCGACCAAAAAGTTAGCTAAGTGGCAAATGCTGTTGAGTGAATTTGATATTGTGTATGTGACTCAGAAGGCGATAAAGGCACAGGCTTTGGCTGATCATCTTGCATAAAGTCCCATAGATGAAGAGTATGAACCATTTAAGACTTATTTTCATGATGAAGAAGTGTCGTTTGTGGGTGAGGATATTTCTGAGGCATATCCAGGTTGGAGATTATTCTTTGATGGAGCGGCAAATCATCAAGGTAAAGGTATCGGAGCAGTCTTAGTGTCTGAATCTGGTCAACACTATCCCATGGCGGCTAAGCTCCGGTTTAATTGCACAAACAACATGGCATAATACGAAGCTTGTATTCTTGGTTTGAAAATGGCCATCGACATGAATGTCTATGAGTTGCTGGTTATCGGAGACTCAGATCTTTTGATTCATCAAGTTCAAGGAGAATGGGCTGTGAAGAACCCGAAGATTAAACCTTACAACATGTGCAGAAGTTGTGCAAAAGATTTCGTAAGATCGAGTTCAGACATACTCCCTGAATACAGAATGAATTAGCTGATGCTCTGGCCACTATTGCTTCGATGATTAAACATCTGGATACAGATTACATTGATCCTCTGGATATAGAATTGAAAGAACATCCAGTCCATTGTTCCCATGTTGAAGCAGAACCAAACGGTTTGCCTTGGTATTTTGATATAAAAAAGTATTTGGAGTCTGGAACTTATCCCGAAGATGCTACGTCCAATAAGAAGAAGTCGATACGCCGTATGGCTCTCAATTTCTTTCTAAGTGGAGAAGTCTTGTATAGGAGGACTCCAGACTTAGGTCTTCTGAGATGTGTGGATGATGTTGAAGTTGTGAAGCTTATTGAACAAATACATCCCGGAGTTTGTGGCACACATATGAATGGACTTACTTTGGCAAGAAATATCCTACGAGCCGGATATTTCCGGATGACTATGGAGAATGATTGTTGCAAGTTTGTGCAGAAATGTCATAAATGTCAAGTGCATGGTGATTTGATAAGAGTGCCACCTCACGAGCTTAATGCTATGAGTTCACCTTGGCCATTTGTAGCTTGGGGCATGGATGTCATAAGTCCGATAGAGCCAGCCGTGTCTAATGGACACAGATTCATTTTGGTTGCCATTGATTACTTCACCAAGTGGGTGGAAGCAGCTTCTTACAAGTCGGTAACCAAGAAAGTGGTGGCTGATTTTGTTCGTAACAATCTGATATGTAGATTTGGAGTGCTGGAATCCATCATTACTGATAATGGGGCAAATCTCACAGTCACTTGATGAGAGAGATATGTGAGCAATTTAAGATTACTCATCAAAATTCACTGCTTATCGTCCCCAAATGAACGGAGCTGTAGAGGCTGCCAATAAGAATATCAAAAATATTTTGAGGAAAATGATTGACAAGCATCGAGATTGGCATGAGATGTTACCATATGCTTTGATGGGATACCGCACACTTGTCAGAATATCAATTGGAGCCACTCCATATTTGCTAGCATACAGAACGAAAGTAGTCATACCTGCTGAAGTCGAGATACCGTCTTTGAGAATCATCCAAGAAGCTGAGTTAAGTAACGCCAAATGGGTTAGCAAGTGAATCGACCAACTATCTTTGATTGATGAGAAGAGAATGATTGTCGTCTGTCATGGTCAATTGTATAGGCAGAGAATGGTCCGTCCCTTTCACAACAGAGTAAGAGCCAGAAATTTTAAGGTTGGTCAGTTGGTTCTTAAGTGTATTTTCCCTCATCAAGACGAGTAAAAAGGAAAGTTCTCACCAAACTGGCAAGGTCCTTACATGATTCGTAAAGTATTATCTGGAGGTGCTTTGGTCCTGTCGGAGATGGATGGCACTGTATGGCCCAAACCTATCAGCTCAGATGCTGTCAAGAGATACTACGTGTGAATCTTCGGTTTGCATTTATATTATATACTTGTAATCGTTCTGTTTGCTTGTATTTCTCTTGCTTAAAATTTTTTCCCTTCAGTAATGAACTACGTCTGACCTGAATTCTCAAGAATGAGATACGTAGGCGGCCTATATCGGCTTCAGTCACCCCATTTATCCCCTTTAATTATTTCTTTGTGTCTGAACTACGTTCGACCTGAATTCTCAAGAATGAGATATGTAGGCGGCCCATGTCGGCCTCGGTCGATTTTCTTTGTAAATTTTCTTGTTTTGTTAACCTTTAAGGGGGAACTACGTTTGACCTGATTCCTGCCTCAACGGGATACGTAGGCGCCATAAGGGTTCGGTCATATCTCCCGCAAGATTTCTATTCCTTTTTACAATAGAACTGGGACAGAATTTTTGAGAGGGACTCAAAAATTCTCCAAAAGAAGATTCCTCCTCAGCAAGTCAAACTAAAGATATTTCGAGATCTGCAACTGGGACAAATTTTTTGAGAAGATCTAAAAAATTCCGCGATCTGTTCAGTTACAGTGGAAAGATAAGAAAGATAGTTAATTGAGACAGAAATTTTGAGGATGGCCTCAAAATTTCATCATGGGTTTTACCTACAAGTCCGAAGTGACTCTGAAAACTCACAACGAATGATCATATTGACCTCTAAGTGTCAGACTCGAAGAAGTTAGTTAAGCCTGATATGACATGACTTGGCAGTGACCTTTTCAAGATACTATTTCTCAAAATTTATTTCTCTTAAATTTTCCCTTGTATGTTTCATTTGTTTTAGCATAAAATATTTTGTCTTATCTATCAACAGTCGGGAGATCGGGAAATCAACCGGAGATATCAAGACGAGGAGCAAATAACTGAAGAAATCGACACAGATTAGTACGTTTTTTAAACTACCAATTTTCTATGGACGCAGGTTTATAGCTTTGCTTTGAAATCGATAAATTCTCCCGAGGAATGAATACGGAGAACTCCAAAGAGGAGAAAACTATCCCAAAATCAATGGTTTTCCTAGAAACAAAAGGCATTTTATATCACTTATGTCGAAGACTTGGGAATATGAATTGTTTAATTCAATCAAATTCCAACAACATGAAATTTATAAAGAACGTCTAGCCAGATTCAAAGGCTAATCAAACAGGAATCTCAAGGGAGAGTTTACGGTTTTTGTAAAGGACGCTATTTGTATCGCATTATCAAACAAGATAGTTATTGTCAATCAAGACAATGCACTACCCCAGAGGGGACAATTATTTTATTGTCGATCAAGGCAATGTATTATTTGGAGGTCGTCTTGCCGTTATCATCAACAGAGACGATATGAATATTCATGCATTGCGAGTTAAAAATTATGCATCGCAAGAAATCATGCATCGCGAGTCAAAATTCATGCATAGCGGGAAATCATGTATCACAGAAATCATGCATCACAGAAAATCATGCATCGCAAAAAATCATGCATCGCGGAAAATCATGCATCGCGAGTAAAAAATCCATGCATCACGAGTCAAAAATCCATGCATTGCGGGAAATCATGCATCACAGAAATCCATGCATCACAGAAAATCATGCATCACGGAAAATCATGCATCGCGGGAGATCATGCATCACGAGTCAAAAATCCATGCATCGCAAAAAATCATGCATCGTGGGAAATCATGCATCGCGAGTCAATAATTATGCATCACGAGAAGATTTCATGCCTCGTCAAAATTTATATATCGCGAGAAGATTTCATACCTCGCTGAAATTTATGCATCGCGAGAAGATTTCATTCCTCGCCAAAAGTTATACATTTCAAAAAGATTTCATACCTAGCAGAAATTTACGTATCGCGGGAAGATATTCATGCCTAATTAAAGAAGGCCGCAGGCCAACAAGCTAACAAGGGAATTGTGTATCACCAAGAGGAATATTTATCATCGGCATCAAACGCATTTCGTTTATTTGATAAAAGTAACATAAGAAGAGCTATCGAGACGACGTCAAAAGAAATACCAAGCATCGCATCAGCATTGATTTGTTTCACCATCAAGTGAAGAGTACATTTGCAAACCACTTGCATAAGCTTGTTTGCTTGACGTCAGACCGATCGAGTTGACGTCGAATTTGAGGAGGAAACAAGGAGTGTCGACATGGTAAAAAGGACATATTCCTATCCAATTGCCATTCTTAAGCTGATGAGTTTTTATATCCAAGTCTTGTCGAGAGCATCCCAAAAGGATGAATTTTACCAAAAACCACAGATGTGGGATGACGTCAAAAAAGGACGCATCACAAGGAAATTTTCTTAGCATCTTTGCGTAATGGACACAATCCAAAGAGGAATTTCAAACTCTTAGGACACGAGCAGAGGATCGACTTCCACCATCAATCAAACCACATACCTATCGTAGGGCACATGTGGGTCTTCTTTAGTTTTGTCAGTTTCAAGTTGCACCCGGAACATTTTGATTTACTGATGGAAAGCAAGTTTCCAATCTAAGTGACGTGCCCCACAGCGTGGCTAAGGGTACAAGCCTCCTCTTCATACTCTTTTAATTACACTTATCCAAATCAAAGGTTATGTAGCATAATGATTTACTTTTAAACCGATCGATTGAACTAAAGCAGCCTGATTTCTGAGGGGTATAAGGATATGTAGGCGGGCTCAATGTTACAAATCGGCTTGTTATTCCAACGTATGCTCTTAAATCTTATCCGAGCATCGAGTACCTTCATAAATTCCGGTTATCGAAGTGGCTTTGAATTCGTTCAAAAGCGTTGGCATTAAACTAAGGCGTTACCCTCGAACTACAAGAGGCCTGAATTCCATATAGCCTGGATATGTAGGAAACCACGTTTCAAGGGATCAGCCTATTTCTAAAGTCCGTGTCAAAAAAATCCCCTTTTCAAAATGAAGACGACGGGCGGTAAAAATGTCTGGTCAATTTCAATTTTTCCTCAGATAATTCTCGCGTCAATCGAGTAAAATGAGGGACAGTTGTTAGACATCCAATTTGGACCCCCTCGATAGTAAATTTGTAAAAATTAGCGGGCTTCTTGAGTTTAAACAATTTAAAATAATTAACTTCTAAATTTAAGGTTAAATATAAAAATAAGATAGATAATAGTAAAAATAAAAGTTAATTGCCAAATTAGTTAGAATAACGGTTTCGACGTTTTTCTATCTTTTGGATAATGTATACGTCTTTACGCAATCATTCGTAGATCTATTTAAATTTTATTAGTATTCAAAATCGAAAATATGAGAGAAGGAAATTTTGTTTTATATGTATTTTGGTTAATTCATTTTAGTTATTAAGTTATTGAATAGGTGTTTTTGTTGTATTTTATTTTAAATCTAAGAACTTGTCAATTAATTAATATAAGTCGCCTTGTTAATTAAAAACTTTAATCAATGTGGTCGAGTACGTTTTAACATTGGCTCTAAATCGGTGTAGAATTTTTTAATATCTATTTGGCCCATTGTCCCTTTGTTTTTTTTTTACATTAATCCATTCCCACTAACTCATTAAAAGCCAAGATTTGGGCCTCTTTCTTCTTTTTTTCTGATTGACCTGATTTATTCCAGGCCCATCTTTCCCAGGCCCATTTTCTTTATTTTTCTTTTCTCTTCACCCAGCCCATTCTTCCTACCCGACCCAACAAATTTTATTCCCAGCCCCTTTCCTTTTGACCCGACTGCTCGACCCGTTTACTGTGTTGTCTTCTTCCTCACACGTTCCTTCCCCCCCTCCCCTTATCCTCTCATACGAAATTGGTACTCGAATGCCCAGGTGTCGAAATCTCCCTTCCCTCTCGTCCTTCCCCTCAAATTGGACGTCCTAGATTTTTCTTTCCGTTGAGCAATTGTACAAGTTCGTACTATTTCGTTTCAACCTTATCTCTTTAGGGTTTTCGATTTTGAAATGGGACATGGAATCACGATTTTACCCTAGACCTTTTTGTGATTTCCTCTGCTCTCCATCCGTCAAAAATTGCTATATATATTGCTATCTACTCGTTGTCAAGAGGAGGATTTTTTTTTTCAAGAAAAATTTGGGAAGAGCTTACTAAGGCACGAAAATCACACAACTTTGGGAAGAAAAAAAATATATATTGGAAAGAGAGAAGAAGAGCTAGTTTCCATTTGAGTATCAGTTTTCTAGTTTAATTGTCAACATTATCCTAAGTCCAGTTTGATTTCGAGATTTCTTTTCTGTTTGGAATTCTTGTGGAGGAAGAGTCGATTTCCAACTCGCTCCCATCTCAGTTCGCAACTTAGAAAAGGTAATCTCTTTCCCTTTGATAAGCTGTCCCGTTTTTTAGTTTTAATTTTGTAATCATGCTGCTGTTGTTGGCTTTGCTGACTGCTTAATAGAAATTGGGTTATTATTTTCAGCACTTAAATATATTTAAATGTCATTCTTCTTGCCGATAAAATATCTTGTTACGTCATTGATCTAGTTTAAACTATGCTTGGTTCAAATCTGTTTTGTTTAATCTGTGTGTGTGCGCAGTGTTTGAACATTTTGATATTGGAGAGTTTGCTTTCATTATATCTTCTTAAATGATATTTTTTTTTAGATTTAGTTAAGATCTCAACAAATTTCTTTTTCCCCATTAATTTGATTCATGGCTTAGCCACCATCTTATATAGCTTATGCTTGTAGGTTCATATGGTTTTTTTTTCTCATAGTTATTTAAGTAGTATGTTAGGTTGAAGATATAATACATGAAAGTGGAGAGTCGACTGAAACTAAAATTTGTTCTTAATGTGTTTTCTTTATGCTGGAAATAAAAAAAAAAATGCTGTGAGGGATTGGCGGGGGGGAGGAGGAGGGGGGGGAGGTGGGCGGTCGGGGGTCGTGTGGGGCGGTCATGGGAGGTGTGTGATTGATCGGAAGGGGTGGGGGGGGGAGGGTGAACGCCGGGACTGGGAGATGTGAGGGGGGGGGGCGGGGCGGGGCCGGGGGCGGGGGAGCGGGGGTGCTTCGCGCGGGGGGGGGCGGCTGTGAGGGTCGGGCGGAGGGGGCCCGGGGGGGGGGGGGGTGGGGCGGGGGGGGGGGGTTGTTGGGGGGGGGGGGGGAGGGGTAGGGTGGGGGTTGTGTGGGGGGGCTGGTGGGTTTGGTTTGGTTTGGGTGGTGGCTGTGGTCGCCCTCTTTTGAAGATTGATGAAGTGTGTTAGTGTGTATCAAAGCATCATGCATGTCTATCTTATCACTGTAACTAGTGAAATGTCACCATAAAACAATTGGGTTATTTGACTAATCCATATTTCTTCATTGTTGAATGATTGTTAGTTTGGGTTCGTAATGCCAATAATGTTCATTTTACTTCAAAAGAAAAGAATTATGTTTGAATAATTTTGTTCTATGCTAATGCACTTTTTTTCTTCTTTTCTTTCTTTCTACCCCTTCTTCTGTACGCATCATTCTCATTGAGTTTCATGCAAACTCGTCCTATCGTTGGCCTTCAAGTCAGGATAAAAACCCAACTTGTGTTCTCCTTTCACCGAGCCAATACATTGCAGAAATTTGACTGCAGTTCTTTTGAAGCTGTATATTAGTTGTATGCATATTTTATACAATATACAGGTCGAAACATGCACAGGGGGGACAAATTCGAAGTTCAGGTCAATATCAGTGAAAATATACTGCTGTAAAAGAACTTTTAGCTTTCGAAAGTTGAAGATCAAGTCGATATATCATATGTATACACTGATATACAGACGTGTTATACCACAAATAGATGTAAAAATGTGAAATGCAAGTTTAACGTACATGGATTTCGAATTCAAGTAACATTCAGGAATAATGCATAGTAACGTGCATAGGATATAGCCCGTATACATTGGTATACACCATTTATGCAGTGATATACAGTGATAAAACAGTATAAAGACAGTACAAGTACAAAATGCGTCAAAATAATCTGGAAAATACAGTTGGAATTGCGAGAATATGTATCCAAATAAAATACAGGTTTCAAAAGTTCAAAACGGCTCGGATATACGTCATATACAGCAGTATACATCAAATGTATACCCCAATTTTCTTTTTTTAGGAAAAATTAGGCCAGGGCCCGTCAGCAAAATTTAAGTAAATAGTCCCAAAGGCCATATTTTTTTGGTAAAATAACTTAAATACACAACTATAAGTTTAGTATTCTCAATTTCCATTCTTTTTTAGAGATATATAGCCCTTCTCTTGCTATAACACACACTTCCCAATTCATGGCTATGTTTCTCACACTAAAACAACACTCTTCTGAATCACTTTTGAAATTTTGAATTAGTATAATTTTAATTAAAAAACTTCACAATGGGGACCCATGTTCTTGGTTCTTCTTCGTCTCTTACTCCATCATTGTACTATCGTTCTTCTTTGCGTAAGCAGAAGCGGGTGAGGAGGGTGCGGCGGGTTGGCGGCTGATTCATTGCGAGAGTACATCAGCCATCTGGGCGGTAGGTATTCGGTTTCGTAGTACTCCATAAGTTGGTCTTTTTTTTTCCATTGTTCTATGACAGAAGAGTAATGATACTTTTACTAATCGAAGGAATTTATATTCGGACGATTAAAAATTGGAAAGAAAAAAGAAATAAAAAAAAGTCTTTGGCATGATCAATGAATGTTCGGAAAAAAGGATTCAAACAAAAGATTTTGGCGAATCATCTAATCAAAGTTGACAAAATACACCAACAAAAAGAGAAAAGAAGCAGCAACCATTGTGTTGACATAGTAAAAAATTTTAGGTAAAGGAATCCCATTGATCATGAATCTTTTTAAAATTGTTATCAGGTATCAGACAATAAGTTTAATACATGAGAGTACTCAAGTGTTATAGTGTGTTAGTAACTCGAATGCATTGATGACATGAATATAGACAAATGTGTTGATAATATGTGGTTCCTATGTACTCCATGATGTCTTTGTTTTCCAAATTGTTATCATGTATCAGTCATAAAGTGTGTAATATAACACTGCCAATTGGCCATCAAGTGATCCATGCTTGTTGCATCCAGATATCGATTCAGCATTACCAATGTTCGTAACCGCATAGTGTTTGATTAGTCGATGATATGCAGTAGATTGCATGACTACTGATTTGATGGCTGTATCAACTTATGATTTTCTATGATAACGATTTTTTAAAAAACTGTTATCAGGATCAATGCTAATACAACTAAGTTATAATAAACTGGATGCTCATGACAAAGTAAGCTTGTCTTATGTCGGCAAATCTACTGAGAACTTCTATTAAATCATTGAATACTTCATGAAATTATGTAGACAAGCAGTGGAATTTTGTATAGGAGACTCTTAATAATATTCCGAGATGAAACGCCGACACCTATAATTATAATGCTCTATTATATGTAATCTGTACGTAATTAATGTGACCATATTACTTAGATAGACGTACAAGTTAAATGCTTATCCCACCTGCGCATTCGAACCATTTCCCCCCCCCCCATCTTATTAATCCGTAACAGATTTTAAGTTATGCCTAGATCATTTAACATGTGGTCAAACAGAACTAGTATTTCACGCCACAATAATTTTAAGTATAAGTAAAACTAAAGATTTATCGAGACAGAATGTAATTATTGTATTACACTATGGGATTCCTTAAATTTAAAGGCCCCATCCCACATTCTTGAATGATTTAGTGTAGGACAGGTGGGCCAAAGCCCAATTTAATGAATTTGGGCAATTAGCCCAAGTTCAAATACTCTTCCCTCTCCCTCTTTTATTTATTATTTGTTGGATTGACTAACATTTTAGTGGAATTTTATTAATTCCTAAAGGACAACCATTTTTTACTATATTTATTTAATCATAAATTTTTACTATTATTTTATTTACTTAGTTTGGTTTTATGGAATTTGTCAACGATTTTAGGTTATTTCCCTTAAGTTAATTTCCATAAATCGGCTCCCCTTTACAAATAATGGCTAATAAATACGGAATGAATAAATATATAGATTAAAATGAATTTCTCTTTATTTAGTTAAAAAGTGGAAAGTTATTTTAAAAGGTCATTTAGTCAAATTCACCGGTCAATCCGCAAGGTTTTTAGCGGGGCCTTTCGAGTCTCAACACTGTTCTCGGGATGGACATTGAACTTCGAACTTTTTTTTCAATTGATATGTCTGAGTTTACTTAAAATCTTTTGAAAATTAATTATTAAATTTTTTGATTATAAAAAATCAAGATTTTATAAAAAATCAAGTGCGACTAGGTAGTCGGAAAGTCCTTTGGTCTAACTCATAGATATTGACTGTTTCCAAAACTTAGTTGATTTTTACTATTTTACAATAATAAATTAAAGTAACCCCACATGAACTCCAGAAAATATGTTTTACAGGTTTATGCAGCCGGGTGCTAACTTGGGAAGACAATTGTAATGATTGTATGCAAACCGGATGGGGTTTGTTGCCAGCCATACGTTACTTGTTACAGGCACACTATTGTTCCATCATTCACTGGATGAATTAGTCATTTTTTCTTTCACAAATGACAACATAATTTATTATTGTGAAATACTAATAGCCAAGAACAATCTTACACAAATTATTTCGTGATATTTGTTTAACGATAAAGTTTTTATGTTCTTTTAATCATTATTGCAATGAAATTTTAAAACTTTCACGCCAGATTCTAAACCCTAAAGATTTAATCTCAGAAACTCATAAATTCTTAGTTGTGTTAGTAGCATGTACTTATTAGGTTCACAGGGTCAAAAGCAACCAAATAAGATGCAATGTCAGTAGACAAAAAAACAACTCATCCGAGCACACAAACAACTGTGTTGTCTCCTTAGAAAACCCCTCACGTGTACCGAGTTAGGATTAATATTTCCCAAGATAGGAACCGGACTAATCCTGTTAAAGAAATAAGCCGAGTCCCTCAAGACTATCTTTATACGTTCAGCGATTAGACAATACCAAGTTCACACAGATTCACTTCGCGCGACACTTTGTTTCGCTTGATGTAAAATCATATGCAGCGAAAAGGAACAATATATTATCCAGCTAGTTCGTCGTATGAAAAACTTATACTCTTTTCATTATCCCCCCCCCCAATATCCCTATACTGAACTTTTCAACTATTCATGTAGCGTATGTATTCAGCATAGAACATATCTGATCCATTATATGAGAACTACTCTTTCCCGTCCCGTTTTCTTCAGACGTTGTCTGTCTTTTGGAAACTAAGAACTGGTTGAAAAATGTAGTCGGTGGGGGAAAGTAATAATTTTCGAATAATTAATAATACTAATAATATATAATAATTAATAATAATAATAATAATAATAATAAAATACTTCCTTCAAAAGTTGTTTTAAATCAAAACATTTTAAATGTGTCCTACCATCTTCAACGACTGTTGATATATCTAGGTTTTAAGTTAAATCTTTTTCTAAAGAAGTTAGAAGATCTCTGATAAAACAAATTGTCGGTTAGTGTTCAAACTATCTTGATGATTTCTAAACCCCTCCCCCCCCCCCATATATATGATTCAGTTAGCCAGTCTTCAATATGGATCAAGGCAGAATTCGGAGGTCTCCACTCGAGACAGATAAGTGGGATATAACAACATCAGCATACAAAGTAATGTCGGACAGGAGGAAATGCTATACTCTTTCCGTCAATGATGAATTATATTTATCCCGTACCTATCTCCTCAAGATGTATGGCTAAGTAGCATAGAGAACGAATGATTGGAATCACCCAACTTATACATCTCCCAGTGGAGTGAGCCAGATGTATTATGAATGAAGATGATGCCTTAACTGATAAAGACAGGATTCATCAGCTCAGCTAACACTCGCATGTGATCTGTAAATCATCTCAATGTCGTCATCGACGCAATAATAACAGTGTGACAGCTATTGTAAGATGATTGTAGCGTTTTACAGGTCAATTAAGAGGTTGGTGAGATATCTTCCATAACCTGATGAATAGAAATGATTCATGAATTGCATCATAAGATGAACTTATAGAGAAACTAACTGGTTACCGAATGAAAAGGGTCAGCAGCAGAAAGGGACTCAGTCAGAAGGTTGAAGATGCAGTTATACACTTGTCAATCAACAACCATATTAGAACATTTTTTTAATGGAAGGTTTTCAATCTAAAATCGAAACCATTAGAAATCTTCTAAATGGACTTAAGTGTAAACCCTTGCCGGCTTAACTTTAGGTGTATAAAGATTACTTCATGAGGTAGCGTAGTGGCACTACCTGAATCAGTAAATACGAGTATATGGAAGAAATAAAATTCATGATGGTCTTCCCCATATTAGTTGGCAGAAAGGGTCAAAAAGGTGATAAGAGGAAGATCATTAGAAATTCCTGATGATACATTAACTTATGGAAAGTTATAGTACTTGCACACAGAAGGATTAAATCTCTGCAATGAGCTTTTACTTGCTCAACAGATTAAAATGCAGACTCAAAAGTCTGAATGAAAGATCTCCAGCTAGGAGACTTTTGCCACTCAGTTTGGTATAGATAGGGCCGTCCAGTTACAAAACATAAGACGAAATAGCCCAAAGAAAGAGTATACAAATAAAGACGTCATCCGTCAAGACGATCATAAAGAGAAAAAAGAAGAGCAGCAATTCATAGGAAAGCAAAAGGTTTGCATAAAACTTTCTCTACAAGCGATTTGAAAACAAACATTAAATGTTACAAGATGCGAGATTTTGTCATTTGGCAATAATTGCAAAGCTGATAAGTTCAAGCTTTGAAATTGGATGAACCAATGCAAGATAAATTATATGAGCTACTTTAGTAATCAGATTCGGATTCTAATGCTTCTGTAAATCAAAAAACTCTCAGGTCATACTTCAGAAGAAAATGCTGAAAGCCAAACAATTGTGCCAATTGCCCTGATGTTAATTGTACTTGTGTCATGATGAATTTTATAAATTGCAGTCTCAATTAGGAGATTCATATATTGATAAATTGTCACAAAGTTTTGAAGATTTATCTTTTAAAATGATTTCTTCATAAAATATCATCGAGCTTTTAAAAGATTTTTCAGATGAAAATTTAAGAAACAAATTTTAAATATGNGTAGGAAGAGAGCTAGATGCAGAGATATAATCATAGATAATAACACTAATAATAGAATTAATAATAATTAAATAAAATAAATAGGCCAACATTCAAGTAATTGCTATTTTGATATATATTCGCCAAACTTTCATATAATATCCACAACAAGGGGGGGGGGTTTCTTTTACTTTGAGGGGTCTATTCGCTCGTTGCAGGACTCGGTTGAAAGTCTAGTTCCTGCGAATCCTCAATCTTGAAACAAATGGGCCCTGTTTCAACAAAGAAAATTTTTGAGTTTGAAAAGGTGGTGGTTGGTTTGTGGTTCCCATCTTTCGGGACAAGGCGACTCACAAAAACTTATGACACTTTGGTTGTTCCAACGGTCAATATCTTATGATTGATTACTTTCATCCAAATTTGCTTATTTTGGGACCTAAATTCACTGTCTTTATCTCACAACAATCATCGTTTAGCCTTTTCATAGGATCAGAGGAATTTTTAATCAACACTGGATGAAGATAGATTAACTCAGTAGACCCTGAGGCTTTGCTCAGTACCGTTTAGAGACTTGGTAGCGAGTCTTGAAATTCCGTCCTAGTTTTTTTTTTTGACAAAGACTCGACTCAAAATACATACAAAAAAACTGACGAAATATATATATATATATTAAGGAAAATACGAACGATATGAGAATAATAGAAAAGATTCGATGAAGACTCTTTTTTTTTTCGTTAAGAAGAAGACAGAAAAAACTTATCTGAGTGTGGAGCCGGAGAGTCTACTGATTCATGCCATGCAATTTGAATTGATTTCAGACCTTGCTATCCAATCTATTCAATCATATTGATAATTCAATCTTGATACGGAATCCGAACACTTAATGAAGCCCCATAAATTATTTGAATCCCTTATACACTTTGTGATCTTCACGAAGTCTTTGCAGCTAAACACCTCTATCATGTAAATTGTTTCCAGCTCACCACGTCAGCTTTATGGTGCATGTCAGAATTTTACCACTAAGACTCTCTTATATTCCAATCTTTTCGGCCTCTACGGTGAACACTTAAGGTTTTCACCAATAAGACTCTCTCATTTTTATTTCTTTTTACTCACATTTGTCTTATGGTGTCCATTCAGGATTCTTACCTATCCTTAACCAACTTACTCTTGACATATCAAGGGTTGATGCAAAGACTTTTTTTTTTATTAACTTTAGATGATGGGGTTGATTTTGAGCTTTGAGATGAGAGACCGAATGAATAAACAAACGACTTTTGCCCCAGTATACTACAATATGAGTTTTTGGATTTGTATTTGGTTGAACCGAACCCAATATTAGGGCTGCCTACGTATCCTGCCGAAACAAGAATCAGGTCAAACGTAGTTCATGCAATTTGTTTTTTTTTTTTTTTTTTTTTTTGAAAAGTCAAGGACACAGCATAACCAAGAGATCCCATTGAATCAACCCTTGAAATGTCGAGCCCAAACATAAGGGTTTCTAATGTTGAAACTCAATCATATGTAATATCTTTTCACAGCATCAGCATTGACGACCGTTTCTGTCACTTTGCCCTCTATATTTGCTAAGTAAAGAGCACCATTGGGTAGTACCCTTTTAACAACGAATGGTCCTCTCCAATTTGGAGAAAATTTGCCTTTGGTTTCAGCATGATGTGGCAAAATGCGTCTCAACACTAATTGACCCTCTTCAAAATGTCTGGGACGCACCTTTTTGTTATATGCCCGTGCCATTCTTTTCTGATATAATTGTCCATGACATACTGATGTCAGACGCTTCTCATCAATCAAACTTAATTGCTCTAACCGAGTTTTGATCCACTCATCATCATCAATTTTAGCCTCCACAACAATTCGTAAAGATGGGATCTCAATCTCTGCAGGTATAACTGCCTCAGTCCCGTATACCAGTGAATATGGGGTAGCGCCCACTGACGTACGGACTGTAGTGCGATAACCCAACAAAGAAAAACGCAACCTTTCATGCTACTGTAAAGAACTTCGCATCATCTTACGAAGTATCTTTTTATATTTTTGTTAGCAGCTTCTACAGCCCCGTTTGCCTTTGGGCGATACGGAGTCGAATTTCGATGCTCAATCTTAAATTGGTAGCATACCTCTTGCATTAAGTGGCTGTTGAGATTTGCGGCGTTATCAGTTATAATCACCTTTGGAATACCAAATCGACAGATGATGTTGAAATGGATGAAATCCACCACGACCTTCTTCGTCACTGACTTGAAAGTTACTGCTTCCACCCACTTTGTAAAATAATCAATGGCCACCAAGATGAACCTGTGACCATTCGATGCTTTTGGTTCTATCGGTCCAATCACATCCATTCCCCATGCCACGAAAGGCCATGGAGCAGACATTGCATGCAACTCAGAAGGGGGAGAATGTATCAAATCACCATGTATTTGACATTCATGACATTTACGAACAAATCGTATGGAATCCCGCTCCATGGTGAGCCAATAATATCCTGCTCGAAGTATCTTCTTGGCTAGAACATATCCATTCATATGAGGTCCACAAACTCCTGAGTGTACTTCAATCATGATTGTGGAAGCCTCTTGAGCATTTACACACCTTAGAAGACCTAAATCGGGTGTCTTCTTGTACAGTATGCCTCCGCTTAAGAAAAAACCCCTTGCTAGTCGTCGAATAGTCCTTTTTTGATTACTAGTTACATCTGACGGACATTCTCCAGACTGAAGATATGTTTTGATATCATGAAACCAAGGCTTACCATCAAATTCCTCCTCAATCATGTTGCAATAGGCATGTTGATCACGAATTTGTATGTATAAAGGGTCGATATGGGCGTCATCAGGGTGTTGGAGCATCGAAGATAAAGTGGCCAATGCATCTGCAATCTCATTGTGCATTCTGGGAATGTGTCTAAACTTTATCGACACGAATCGTTGACAAAGATCTTGTAAACAATGTTGATATGGTATGAGCTTTGGGTCTCGAGTTTCCCATTCTCCTTGAATTTGATGAACTAGTAAGTCTGAGTCTCCTAACACTAACAATTCTTGGATGCCCATGTCAACAGCTAACCTCAGACCCAAAATGCACGCTTCATACTCAGACATATTATTAGTACAATAGAATCTAAGTTGGGCTGATATAGGGTAATATTCCCCTGATTCAGACATAAGAACAGCTCCTATTCCAACTCCTTTCCTGTTAGAGGCACCATCAAAGAATAACTTCCAACCTTGATCGTTATCGTGAATAACTTCATCGATACAAGATATCTCTTCATCTGGAAAATAGGTTTTAAGTGGTTCATATTCTTCATCAATAGGGTTCTCTGCCAAATGATCTGCCAATGCTTGAGCTTTCATTGCGGTCCGCGTTATATAGATAATGTCAAACTCTGTGAGCAATATTTGCCATTTCGCAAGCCTGCCTGTGGGCATGGGCTTTTGAAAAATATATTTCAACGGATCCATACGAGAGATGAGATAAGTAGTGTAAGATGAAAGATAATGTTTCAACTTCTGTGCTACCCAAGTTAGGGCACAACACGTTCTTTCAAGAAGGGTGTACTTTGCTTCGTAAACGGTAAACTTCTTGCTGAGGTAATAAATGGCCCGCTCTTTCTTCCAGTGTCATCATGCTTACCCAGTACACAACCAAAAGAATTATCCAGTACTGACATATACAATATCAAAGGTCTTCCCGGCTCGGGAGGAACCAACACAGGGGGATTCGATAGGTAATTCTTAATTCTTTCAAAAGCTTCTCGACATTCTTCGGTCCACTCGACTGTGGCATTCTTTTTCAACAACTTAAAGATAGGCTCACAAGTTGTTGTGAGTTGAGCAATGAATCTGCTGATGTAGTTTAACCTTCCTAGAAGGCTCATAACCTCAGTTTTGTTCTTTGGAGGTGGCAATTCTTGAATTGCTTTTATTTTTGAAGGATCCAACTCGATACCTCTTCGACTGACTATAAACCCCAAAAGCTTCCCCGATGGTACTCCAAATACACATTTTGCAGGATTAAGCTTGAGATTATACCTGCGGAGCCTTTCGAAGAATCTCCTTAAGTCTTTCACATGATCTGACTATTTTTTAGATTTAATGATAACATCATCCACATAAACTTCGATTTCTCTATGCATCATATCGTGAAACATGGTTGTCATTGCTCTCATATAAGTTGCCCCTGCATTTTTTAATCCAAAAGGCATAACACGATAACAATATGTACCCCATGGAGTGATAAATGATGTTTTTTCTGCATCTTCATCATCCATAATAATCTGATGGTAGCCCGCATAACAATCCACAAAAGATGCAACCTCATGTTTAGCACAATTATCCAATAAAATATGGATGTTAGGCAAAGGAAATCATCTTTTGGACTTGCCTTATTCAAATCACGATAATCAACACACATTTGAACTTTGCCGTCTTTCTTAGGGACGGGTACGATATTGGCTAACCAAGAAGGATATTGAGCGACTTGAATGACTTTGGCCTCAAGTTGTTTTGTGATCTCCTCTTTAATTATTACACTCATGTCGGTTTTGAGTTTTCTCAACTTCTGCTTTATCGGAGGAAAATTAGGATCAATTGGCAACTTGTGAACAACCATGTCAGTGCTTAATCCAGGCATGTCATCATAAGATGACGCAAAAAAGTATTTGTAATAAAACAGGGCCTGGATTATATCGTCCTTTTGATGTCGAACATGTACACTTATCTTAGTCTCCTTAATAATTTCCTGATCCCCCAAATTTATCGTCTCAGTTTCACTCATGTTTGGATTTGACTTATTTTCAAAATGATTGAAATCCCTCCTTACTTCTTCAAATACTCTGTCTTCATCATATTCAATTTCTTGACTTATTATTTCAATATTAGGTCGAAGATTAGATTGGATATTAAGATCTGGCGAAAAATTCTGCATGCATGTCATATCACTAGAATCGGCATAGAAAGAACTGTATAAAAGAAAACGAACAAATATATTAGACTGAAATAAAGATGCAATTACATCCTATTGAAAAGGGAAATAGAATGTTTGAAATAAAACGACAAGATAAAATCCGAATTACAATCCTTGAATGAATCGGATGACAAAAGAAAAAACAAGACAGACTACCAAGACTCGTCTTTAACGGGGAGAGGGGTGGCCTCCCAATTGTTTAGATTGACATCAGGACCAATGAATTGCACATCTCTGTCGCTAGTGCCTTCTCCGAGTTCCACCATATCAATCTCGACAAACAAATCTTGAAAATAGTTGATCATTTCTTCGCTAACTTTCATCACTGGCTCTGGAAAAGATGATTGATAAGATTCTGTTGTGCGGGCTTTGATGAAAGATTTGTAGATTGGTTGTATAGGCTTGGTAAGTGACCATACATCTCTCTTCTGCTTCTTTGCCTTCATTTTTCCCTCGACTCTAGGTTGGTAGCCTATGCCCAAAGTACCGATGCTCTTTCGTAGACTCACAGGATAAGCTCTTCCTTGCAAGCAGATTCTTAAGCCTTTACCCGGCTCAAACCCATGTTTCATCAATTCATTCACCACCATTACAGACGCGATGGGCATATTTGGTTTTGAAATGACACTCCCGTCGGGGACATGCTCAATAACCACTACCTCAGAAGCTTGATAAACTAGTGACTTATTCTCATTATCCGCCTTGATAAAAGGGAAGGAAGAGTCTTTGTAGATTGACAAATCCCCCTCACCATGAACAATTACCTCTTGTCGGTCGTGTTCAAACTTAATCATTTGATGCAACGTTGAGGGGACTGCTCCAGCCCTATGCACCCATGGCCTCCCCAACAATAGATTGTAGGACGCGTTGATATCCAACACTTGAAAATTCACAGCGAAATCCACAGGCCCTATGGTTAGTACGAGCTCTATCTCACCAATAACATCTGTTTTTGACCCATCAAAAGCTCTAACACATACATTGTTGGGTCGGACCCTTTCAGCACTAACATTCAATTTCTGTAGAGTTGATAAAGGACAAATATTTGCTCCAGATCCTCCATCAATTAGAACTCGAGTGACATATGAAAGCTCACACTTTACAGTGATATGTAGGCTTTTGGTTATGTCCTGTACCTTCTTTGGGTAGTTCATCATCTAAAAAGGTGATGCGGTTTACCTCAAATATTCTCCCAGCAATCTTCTCTAACTGACTCACTGTAACTTTACTAGGAACATGTGCTTCATTCAAAATTTTCATTACAGCCTTACGATGTTCATCAGAATGTATTAGCAAAGACAACAAAGAGATTTGGGCTGGAGTTTTTCTTAATTGTTCCACCACGGAGTAGTCTGATAGTTTCATCTTCCTTAGAAATTCCTCTGCCTCTCCTTCAGTGACCGGACTCTTTACTTGTATTTGGTCATTTTTAGTTTTCCTTAACTCCATCGGGACATAACATCTTCCTGAACGGGTTATTCCTCCTACTTCATCTATTTCTTCATCAATTTCTTTTCCCTTGTATGTCACGACAGTAGGCTCATAGTTCCAAGGAATAGCTTTGGGGTTAGTCATTGGGAGCTGGGATACTGGCCTGATAATCACAGGAGGAATATGGGCCCCTCGCACGATCAAGATAGGCTTGTTTGGACCTTTTGGAACAAACGATTTTGCCTTACTCGGGCTTGCCCAAACATCTTCAAGGGCTCCTTTCAAAGTTAAGATGGGTGTGTTTGATGGACTCAACTTTTCTAACACATTTTTCGCCCCTAAAGGCATCATTATTGTTAGATCAACAACATTTGCTGACTTCTCAATGCCAGTTCCAACCCTAAGGATTGGCTTATACGGAGATGCAAACTCTTCATGACCCTTCATCATTTCCAGCATGTTTGTTTCAGTATGCCTCGACAATGGATTTTGATTGATGTTGGGTCCACTCGGACTTTCAACTATAATTAGGTTAGAATTGATCAAATCCTGAATGGCCCTTTTCAACTACTAACATCTCTCTATGTTCTGCCCTGGGGCATTAGAATAATATGCGCAATGTTGAGAATAATCCAAATTTCTCGGGGGAGGATTCGACATCTTTCTCTCAATAGGACTCAAAACATTCAACGTCCTTAATTTTTGGAACAAGCTAGCATACGACTCCCCAATAGGAGTGAACTCATCTTTAACGCCATTTCCCTTTTTGTATTGTGGTCTAGGACGGGAAGGAATTCTAGCAGTATTTTGATGAACTTGTGGGGGTGGTTGATGATTTTGTGAAGTTGGTGCACGCCATTGTGAATAAGAAGGGGGTGCAATTGGTTGTGCATTAAAAACATGATATGGAGTGTATGGGACAGAATATTATGGAGTTTGGGAAGGAAAATAGTGTTGGGGGGAATTACCCAGAACATGAGTCCTAGGCGCTGATACAATAGCGGCCACATCCTCCCTTCTCTTCTTCCCTCTAATATTTCCAGAACCATTTTGAAGCACTTGTGTTGTGGCTTTTAAGGCAGCTTGACTTACAATCTTTCCAGACTTTATGTCATTTCCCACCATTTCCCCTACCTAAATAACTTCAGCGAATATCTTCCCTACGGCAGAAAGCAAATAGTGAAAGTAATCAGGTTCTTGCGCCTGGAGAAAAACGTCAATCATCTCTGACTCCTTCATCGGTGGTTTAACCCTAGCAGCTTGTTCCCTCCATCTGATAGCATATTCACGAAAATTTTCCGTGGTCATTTTTCTCATGTTGGCTAACGAGGAGCGATCTGGAACAATGTCAATATTATATTGGAATTGCTGTACAAAACATCGAGCCAAATCATCACATGTGTGCCAGTTGGTGATATCCCGATCTATGAACCATTCAGATGCAATCCCTACTAAGCTTTCCACAAAATAGGCCATAAGTAACTCTTCTTTGCCTTCTGCACCCCTCAATTGGTTGCAATATCTTTTTAGATGAGCTATAGGGTCTCCGTGACCATCATATTTTTCAAACTTTGGAGTTTTAAAACCAGCAGACAAGTGGCCATGAGGAAACATACACAAGTCACTGAACGAGATGCCTTTGTGGCCTCCTAGTCCTTGCATATCTCTTATACTCTGTTCCAAACTCTTCATTTTCTTAGTCATTTCTTCATGTTCCTCATTTTTGACCATCCTCTTAATTTCGACAGGGGAACTATATTGATGAATGTGGGGATGAGAGCTTGGAATTTTAATTGCCTCTTCAAGAGTGTAACTCTGATCACGCCGAACTTTGGGCAGAGGATCGCTGTTGGATTTGTGCACCATCGTTGGCTGCGGGATGCTGTTAGTCGGGCCAGATGACACAAAGAGTGGATTACTTATCACAGGCGTATTCGAAGGGAGCACCATAGAAGTTCCAGCGACATTGAATGTGTTAGCATAGGGGCTGAATCCAGGGGGATATATCGGATCGCTTGTCGACACCTGGATAGGGTGAGACATATTTGTATTAAAATAGTCTCTGATTGAAGACGGTGGAGGTTGTCCACTCATCCAAACCTCGTACATCTCTGCCATTTGTTGTTTTAACGCCCTTATCTCTTCTGTTGTCCCTGTTTCTTGTGAAGTCATCTGGTTTTGGATCTCCTCATCATTATCCGATTCATTTCCGTCTTTGGGGTCCATTTTCTGTTTCCCTTTCGATCTTGTGTTGTAAGGATGTGATGCCAGTTTAACCACAAACCAACTACCTTTAAGCTAGTATGTCTCTCTCTCTTTCTCTCTTTATTTTTCTCTCTCTCTCTCTCTGAATGGAGTAACAAACCGATTAGTGTTTAAGACATTATGCACATTGTATCCACATACATACTTCTAATATGGAGGACCTTATGTTTCATCCCGGCTTACCTAGGTATTCTTCTCTTCATTAGTTTTTTAATATTTTATTATTATTATTTATTTATTTACTTATTTATTTATTATCATTTTTTAAGAGAAAGAAGAAAGAAAAAAGAAAAGAAAATAATAATAATAATAATTTGGATCGAAACCCCTGGGTTGCCTACGTATCATGTTTGGCCCATGAATCAGATCTTGCGTAGTTCGAGAAAAATATTAATAATAATTTTTTTTTAATTTTTTTTTACATGACATATGCACATAAGGTGACCGAAAGCAAATCATTCATTTTCAAATATTTTAAAAACAAGGATTTGAATAGAACAAAAAAAAAAAATAGAAGTACCTAGGACTTAGATAGACTCTAAATGAAATAAAATAACTAAAACGGAAAGAAAGAGAAAAAACTAAAAATAATAATAAAATAAAATGAAATAATCACTACTAAGAAAATAGACTTGAAAAGAAACTGAATCCTCGAATCTCAATCATCTCCAAGACCCTTATAAATCTTCGCCAACGCTTTCGGTAGATATGGAGCCAAAGCACGGGCCTGTCTGCCCAACCTCTCATCGTTCTGGTGTAAATATCTAGCATAAACATTGTTGAGTTCATCCCTGAGTTGTAGTATGCGGTCTCTGGCTTCATCCATATTGTCATAACAATTCTGTAACCAGTGGTGAGCAGTATTAACTTCATGCGTCAAATTTTCCCTTTGTTCTTGGAGCTCCTCAATTTGAAGGTGGAGTGCATATCGCTCGGCTATCCTTTGACATCTCTCAATCTCACAGTCTGCCTGATAAGCACTGAAACGCCTTGCTATTTCTCTTTCCCATTCCATAGAGGCTTTAACTTGAGTTTGGAGTCTAGACTGCGCGCAGATAAGCTGGGCTTTTCTTTCTTATACTCCTCTTCCTGTTGCTCCATAGCGCTTGTGGCAATGCCCAAGTCTTATTGTAAGGTTAGAATGGTAGAGCGGTGTTTTCTAACTCTAACTTCAAATATCGCATCACGTTGGGCCAACTCCTCTTTAGCGTTTTTCAGGTCATTACTTAGGATATCCAGAGTAGATTTGTAGCTTCTTTCGACTTTGAGGCGAGTTTGCTTAATCTTAACCTCAATTTCTGCTTCTCGATCTATAAGTCCTTTTATTGACCCTTCTGGCATAACCTTAGGAAGGGGCTGATCATGAACCCAATCTAAGTATGCTTGGTCCACCTCGCCTCTAGTGCGATCCTTCACCATATCGTGGGGACTTGAGAGTATGCATCCCCCCCAAATCTTAAATATCTCTGATTGCCTTAAAGGTATCTTGGGATGAAACTCATACATGAATTCACGCATATCTTCATTGGGTGGTATAAACTGGGTCGCCCAAGTTGTCGCATGACTCTAAGTGGCATGTAAGGTTGGACACCTCGAAGACCCATTAGGACAATGAACGATCGAAAAGTAGACATGTATATCACCTCGACCGATGGAAACCAATGATAATTCCACACAATCTTGTCAGCAGTCAAATTATTGAGGTGTTGCTTCCAAGCTTCAATACCCTTCGGAAAACTATGATCTTTGATTCTTTCTTTGTGACCTCCAATATAATCATTCCATTCTACTTTAAAGTCCACTGCATAAGGGTGATGACGAATGTGTTCAATCATCCATAGTTGTAATAACATATTGCATCCCTCAAAGTAGTCTTTTTCATCCTTGCAAATAGTTAAAGCACGATAGATGTTTGCCAGAATCATTGGTACGAGGGTGATATTAGGCTTTTTCTCAAAAGTTGTAATGACTGCAGCTAAGTTCATGCTAATCTTTCCTCCCTTTTTTTGGAAATACCATGATCCCCAAAAAAGCCACCACGAAGGCATCATAACTGTGTGCTTCCCAGGTCAAACGACACCCATTATTACGGAGTTTCTTTCCATAAACTTCGAATCCATCACTTTTGCCATATCTTTTGTACTAAAATTCTAACGGAACCCATCCATTATCGAGACAACCACCTATATCATTCTCATTTATATGCAGTAATTCTAGAAACCTCCTCCCATTAATATGTTTTGGTATCATAGGCTCTTCTTTGTGAAGATCTTTACCCTTTCCAATGAATGCCCCTATCTCCTCAAGGGTGGGGGTGAGTTCACAACCAGAAAAACAGAATACATTCCTTAACGGGTCCCAAAAATGCACTAGTGCTTCTATCAAATCCCGTCGTGGCTCAACATACAAAAGGCTTCGTAGAAATCACAAACGTTTGAACATCATTCCTCGTCCATGGTTTGTCATATTTTCATACCATGTCTTCAAGAGTGTTGGGGCCTTATCCACTATCATGAATCGAGGTGATTGATCTTCTCTTTGTCTCTTGTCTCCCTTTCCATATGGATTCATATTTCCCTATATTATGATAGTGAAGAACTAGGCTTAATAAAAGTAAATATTTTTTAACAAGAATAACGGAAAAATCAAACACACAAAAAAAGTAATTTTTTTTATGATAAAATATATTTTTTAAATAAGAATAAGTAAAAATCATACACACACAAAAAAAGCAAATTTTTTTTTAATAAAATAATCATACACATACACACACACATAAAAAATGTAATTTTTTTTTATTCTTATTTTTTTTATAAAAAAAATAGTTATTAAATGAAGAATGAGAAAAAACAAAAATAAATAAATAAATAAATAAATATATATATATATATATATATATATATATATAGATATATATATATATATATATATATATATATATATATATATATATCCCTTAAAATTTTCCAAAACTAAAAATATTAATATATTCGATCGTATTTTATTTTTTGATGATTAAATTTTTCATCCCTTTATATATATATATATATATATATATATATATATATATATATATATATATATATATATATATATATATAAAAGCTTTGATGGTAATAATAGATTTTTCTATTTGTAAGAGAAATATGAATTTTGATAGAAAAAACTGTGTTTAATAAAAGAATTACGTCAAAACTTTAATTTGGTATTTTTCGTTATAATTAATTTTTCATTATAATTCATTCATCTAAAGCCGATCAACATTTGTATAGTCTTCCCCATAATTCAACAAATAACACAAAATAATGTACATGATAGTCTCAAGTAGAGATACTTCTCCTAGACAGGCTCGACCCTTGTGTCGAGCTCCCCATTAATTCAACATTATGCATACTGCAGATAAATCGAATCCTATTAGGGATAGTCATTGTTGAGGCTTGTTTTACTAGGTAAACAATCTAATAGGGAGGTGTCTAGACTGGCCATAAAACGAGCGGACTACTCGAGTCGAGAAGGGACAGCCTACCAGTAGCAGGGCTTTCTGGCCTCACTGTTAGTCCTTCCCATCCTAAGACATGTGTTACTATAGAATCCTTCCCAGGAGCGTTGCCGCATCTCTGGTATCTCATGGCTCGGGAGCGTAATCGCATCTCCGAATAAAGTATCTCAGAAGACTCAGATGGATGCGCGAGGAAAGACAGTTATATGATAGTTAACATATTATCAAAAGGGTAAATAAGCAAACCAATAACATATTATGCAATTAAACACAATATTCACAAATCGATAAGTAAGTAAATACACAATAAAGTCATGTAGAAGTCCATGTTTACAAGCTCGAATTCTGGTGTCCCCAGCGGAGTCGCCAGAGATGTCACACCCCTTTTTCGCGCGGCGTAAGGGTTTTTCCAATTTAAGTGACGTTATTAATTAGGGGATTATTTTAGCTTTTCCAGAGTCGCCACTTGGAATTGAGTTACGGTGTTCCAAGTCACCTTTTGTTTAATCCCTAATCAAAAGGAAATGACTCTTTATTTGGTCTGCGAACCAGTTCGGGTAAGGAATTCTATTGACCGAGGGGAAGGTATTAGGCATCCCTCGAGTCCCGTGGTTCTAGCACGGTCACTTTATGGACTTTTATGACTTAAACTAATTTATGAATATTATATTATTAAAACAGATGTATTTACCCTCATTCTTTGATTTATATTAACATATTTAAAACCATCCAATTTTTAGAAGAATGTCAAGTTTTTATACATTATTATTTTTTATTATTCCTTCAACATTTTGCTTGTTTCTTAATTTCTCTTCTTCTTTTTTTGTACTAATTTTTCACTTTTTTTTTTGTTTAACTTTCCTTATTTTATATTTTTGGTTTTTACATTGATTTTCTTCTTTTTCTTTTCTTACTCTTTTTAATATTTTTTTTAATGATAATAATAAATTATTTTATATATTTTTAACACTATACTTTTGTATCTTTTCATTTTTAAAGTTTTTTTTTTTACTTTTTCGTGTACATTTTTTTACATTCTTTTTATTATATATATATTTTTATTTTTTTATTATTCTTTTTCTAATTCGAACATTCCTTCTTCACTACTTTTCTTTTCTTTTCTTATTTTTTCCATCTTTTTCTTTTTAGTCATCAATATATATATATGTAGGTAGGTAATGTTTACATTGTTTTTTTTTTGTTTTTCATTTCTTATTATTTGAAAGAAAAAAAAGTAAGCATGTTATAACAATTCAATAATTATTTTTCAATATAATATTCAATAATCTTCTTTAGATGATTATTAACATTAGCATTAAATAATTTGCAAATCAACTCTATCTCACAAATTTTCTCATTCAATATTATCATAAACTATTTCACTAATCTAGTATATTTAGGCACAAACAAAGAGATTAAATTTTAAACAATTAAATTTATATTCACAATAAAGTATGCATACTAAAAATTATAAGAGGAAATAAATAAACAAATAAATAAATATGAGGAGTATTGTCGGAATTAACTTTACAGATTATATGGAACATACAATCATTTAAATAATTTTTCTCATGCTTCGATTTAACAAATATATAAAAATAAGTTTTTTTTAAAAAAATAAAAATAAAAATAAAATATTATTAATTACTATGATTAAATAGGAGCAAGAACGATTTCACCAGATACTAGCCATAAAGATTAAAACACGATACTATACATAATTTGTTCTAATTTTAACAATATGCACATATTTACCGTATTTCAATATTATAACGAAAAGGTTGAACCAACCTAGAACTTGATTAAATTCATAACATGAGACATAAATACCACATAATTATGAATATAATATTATAAATGAATATTGAATGATACCTTTTGCGAAAATCAAATTCAAGGAAATGATATAATCCTAACAAGAATCCACGAACTTGAAACCGCGAAAGTGAACCTCAAAACTCAACCTTTGTTTGTGATTTTCTAAAAAAAAAAGTAAGGAGATGAGAATAATATTTTTTAGTATGTGTTGCCTTCTTTTTCTTGATTTTTTCCTCCCTTTCGTTCTTTTTTTTTTTACCTCCTGATGTCGTTTTTTTCTTTTTTTGTTGTCTTCCATGTTTTTGTAATATGATAGTGCATGTGTGTGCATGTCGGGGGGGGGGGGGGGGGGGAGATGGGTAAAGTGGGGGTAATGGGGATCGTGGGTTTCTGTGTGTGTGTTTTGTTTCTGTTTTTTTTTTAATTTTTAATATTTAAATATATATATATATAAATGATAATTATATAAATATAATTGCCTTGAGTAAATAAATAAATAAAGCTAAATGGGTAATTAAAACAAAAAAGACATAGTTAAAAAATATTAGTTTATTTAAATAATATATGTAATATATATATATATATATATATATATATATATATATATATATATATATAGATATATAGATATATATTTTTTATTTATTTATTTATTTTTAACAATCAAAATAAACTTATCTAATAAAAATTATATTTATGTTGTTTATTCTTATATCTTTTAAATAAACTTAATGACAATAATAAAATATATTTAATTTAGATTGATAAAATTATTTATGCTCTAAAAATTGGTGTTAAACTTTTAAATTCGGTCAAAATTACGTGTCTACACCAACATATTACTCCAAAATGAAATAATTAATTGAATTAAGGAAAAGACCAAAACACCCTTATTAAATCCGGTTTTGGAACATTTCCTTGCTCAACTGCCCATCTTCTGAAGGTCATATCTCACTCATACGATCTCAGAAATTCGCAAACTTGGCGTCATTAGAAATATCTTCCAATGATCTTTCCATCCATGTAAATAACTCACCCAAATTCTTCCTGAGCTGGGAGTTATGGCCTTTTGAAATAGACCAAACATACTTCTGATTTCCAGATTTCCTTACTTATTTCCAAATTTGATCTTTCTTGTTTTTATTAGCTTAGCCTTAGTTTATCTAGAATCCGAGATGTTACAATTGCAAATTTTGTCCAAAAATCACTCTTATCTTGTGCCAAACGTACAACGATAAAACCTTGTAACTACTGCTTATTTGGTAAGCAACATAGAGTATCATTTCAGATATCATCTGAAAAATAGTTGAATATACTTAATTTGGTATATTTTGATGTTTGTGGTCCAATAGAGATAGAATTGATGGGAGGTAGTCAGTACTTTACTACCTTTATTGATGAAGCTTCTCGAAAATATGGGTTTATATCTTGAAAAAGCAAAGATCAGGTGTTTCAAGTATTTTAAAATTTCATGCTCTAGTAGAAAGAGAGATGGGTCGGAAGTTAAACCGTCTTCAAACTAACAATGGATGTGAGTACACTTCGAGAGAATTTGAAGATTACTGCTCAAAGATGGAATCAGACATGAAAAGACAGTTCCTAGAATCCCACAACACAATGGTGTAGCTGAGAGAATGAATCGCACCATTGTTGAGAAGGTGAGAAGCATGCTCAGAATGGATAAATTACCTAAGTCACTCTGGGGTGAAGCAGTTCGGACATCATGTCATCTTATCAATTGTAGTCCATCAGTTCCATTAGAGTTTGACATTCCAGAGAGAGTTTGGACCAACAAGGAGATGTCTTACTCGCACCTAAAGGTTTTTAGATGCAAAGCTTTTGCATATGTACCGAAGGAGTAGAGAACCAAGATAGATGATAAATCAGTTCTTTTCATATTCATTAGATATGGAGATGAAGAGTTCGGGTACAGACTGTGGGATCCTGTAAAGAAGAAGGTCAGCAGAAGCAGAGATGTATTCTTTTGAGAAAGTGAAGGTGGAACTTCTGATGATTTATCCGAGAAGGCCAAGAAAAAAATTTGTATAGTCCCTAATCTTGTTACCGTTCCTTATTCTTCTAACTATCCCATAAGTGCCGAAAGTACGATCGGTGAAGTTGCTGAACAGGAAAAGCAAATTGATGAAATTGTTGAGCAGGGGGAGAAACATGGTGATAATACCAAGCAAATAGAGTATCTGGAAGAAGAAGAACAATCTCAACCTCTGAAGAGATTAGAAAGATAAAGGGTAGAGTCATCCAAGTACCCTTCCTCAAAGTATGTCCTCATCAATGATGAAGGGGATCCAGAAAGTCTTACAGAGGTGTTGTCTCATCCAAAAAAGAGCCAATTGATGAAATCCATGCAAGAAGAGATGTGAATATCTACAAAAAAAATGCACATTCCAGCTAGTTGAACTTCCAAAAGGCAAAAGACCGCTTAAGTGCAAGTGGGTCTTTAAACTCAAGAAAGATGGGAATGGCAAGTTGGGCAGGTACAAAGCTTGATTGGTTGTTAAATGCGTTGAACAAAATAAAGGTGATTTTGACGAAAAATTTTCACCTGTTATCAAAATGACTTCTATTCGAACTGTTTTGAGCCTAGCAACTAGTCTAGATCTTGAAGTGAAGCAATTAGACGTGAAAACTACATTTCTTCACGAAGATTTGGAAAAGGTTATATGGAGCAACTAGAAAGATTTGAGGTATATGGAAAGAAACACATGGTGTGCAAATTGAATAAGAGTCTATGAGTTAAAACAGGCACCAAGGCAATGGTACAAAAAGTTTAACTCTTTCATGAAAAGTCAAACGTACACAAAGACCTATTCTGATCCATGTGTATACTTCAAAAGATTTTCTGACAACAATTGTATTATTTTGTTGTTGTATGTGGATGACATGTTGATTGTAGGACAACACAAAGAGTTGATTGCAAGGTTGAAGTTTGATTTGTCTAAGTCATTTGACATGAAGGGCTTGGGACCAGCACAATATATTCTAGGGTTGAAGATTGTTCAAGAACGAACAAAAAGAAAGTTGTGGCTAACTCAAGAAAAGTACATTGAATGTGTCTAGAATGCTTCAACATGAAGAGTGTTAAACATGTAAGCACGTCTCTTGCGAGTCATTTAAAGTTGAGCAAACAGATTTGTCCTACAACAAAAGAGGAGAAATAGGGAATGACCAAAGTTCCTTATTCTTCAGCAGTGGGGAGTTCACCTAAGAGGTACCACTAGAGAATTCTTGTGTTTTGAAGGATATGATACAATCTTGAAGGGCTATACAGATGTTGATATGGCAGGTAACCTCGATAATAGAAAATTCACTAGTGGATATTTGTTTACATTTTTTTTTTTTGGGGGAGGGGGCTATATCATGACAGTAAGACAGAGTATATTGCAGCTACTGAAGCTGGCAAAGAAATGGTATGGCTGAAACAATATCTTCAAGAACTTGGATTGCATCAGAAGGAGTATGTCGTCTATTGTGACAGTCAAAGTGCAATAGACTTAAGCAAGAACTTTCAGAATGCACTCAAAATAGAAACTTAGAGCTACCTCTTTCAGGTGAATGGGTCTGGAGGAAGAGATTGTGGGATTCATCTCCATGTGCCAAACTTTGAATAACTCTCACAATTTCAATGTTTGGTAGATTTGGTGTGCTGATTTATTTTCAGCTTTTCTCAATATTCAAAAGTTAGTAAGTTGTGAAGAAGAAAAAATTATTTTTCTTCTATAGCATATTTGGAGGGTAGTGCATTTGTTCTCTATAAAAGGAAGGGTCACTCTTCATTCTTAAATGCACCAAAAACAAGGAGAGAAAAGAAGAGTGAGACATCACAGAGGAAAATAGTCTCTGAAGAAAAATAGAGAGTGTGAGTGATATTGTAGTGAGGTGGAAAAATCAATAGAGAGATATTTCTTTTGAGTGTCTAGTAGTCTATGGAGTTTTACTCAGACTTACAAGTGGAAAATCCTTACTATAATGATATCAATTGATCCTCTCGGGTCGTCGTTTTTTCCTTATTTATGAGGAATTTTCACGTAGAATCTTGGTGTCATTATTTCTCGTTTATTCTCGTTTATTCTCGTTTATTAACTGTATTGTTGTGTTTCACTTTTATTGCTTTTATTACCGCAAATTTTATTTCTGTTTACGAGTTTGTTTACAACATATCAATCATCCAAAACCAAATTTTTTGGTTGAAAAACAAGTTACCACAAATAAGTGATCTTCTTCTTTAGTAGTGACTTTCGCAACTGTTTCATCTTTTTGAAATTTATTTTTACAAATCACAACTTCATGACAAGTTGTTTGCCGTTCTTCTCTTCCAACATTTATATGGAGGATCTCCATTTTTGCCACAATGCTGACCAGGTGGGTAGTTCTTAAAAAAATTACCCTTGCTTTGAGTTTTGTGGTTGGCTATTAATGTTTCTTCAATTATGTCATTTTGCCTCATAAGCCTCCATTGTTCCTAAGCCTGCAAAGAATTTAACAATTTTGCCAAGGTAATTTTGGACAGAACTTGTATGTTTTCCATGGTTGTAACACATGCTTCATATCTTTCGGGCACTATAAAAAAGAAATATTTCAATAATTCTTGTATCTTTAAATTCAGTGCCTAGTAATCTCACCTTGTTGACAATAACAAGCAATCTATCAGAGTATTCCTTAATTGTTTTGATTCTTATTTGAATATCCTCATTAAATTTAATACTTCCATTCCTATTATTCTTTTACCTCCAGCATATTATTTCTTCAAATAATTCCAAATATCTTTTGGTGATGTGAGAGTTATGATTTTCGTGAAAACAATTGTCGAAACAGCAACAAACAAAGTTGTGTTTCCCTTCGACTTAATGATTTTCTTTTTCTCGTGACTCTTGATTTGGGCTACGGTAGGATTATTTGGCAGCGGATTAATTTCATAATCCTCTTCCACTGCTTTTCAAAGATCAAGAGCCTGCAAGTAAGTTTCCATTCTCATAGCCCATAGTTGATAGTTCTCACCATCAAAAATAGGAGGAGTCATTCGTCAAATACTATTTTCGAAATACATTATTGTACTCACAAGTCCCTCAAGAAGAAGGCTCTAGATACCAATTGTTGTTTTTTTACAAAGAAATTAAAAAAATAACATAGAAAGACTTTGAGAAGAAAAAATACAGTAGATTGTCAAAGGGAATTGTTTTATTAATAATGCAAAGACTTACATTTGTAGATATAATTTCTAATTAAAAATATAAAAATATAAAATTATCAATAAAATTCAAATAACAAATTAAAAAATTAACTCCTAAATATAAGTCAAATAGAACTCTAATAACATAATTTTAAAATTCTAAAAATAGCTAACTGATTTATTTCTGCAATATCTCTCAACACTGTGTACCACTTGTTATGAAATGGCAGGGATGGGATCTTCTAGTGGTTGAATATGACTTCTAGTGGAGTATCGGGAATTAAGATGTCTGTGGAAGTTGGTGGTTGAAAGGAATCATGTATTTGTAAAGATGAATACTTTAGTTTTAGATGGGCTCTTTGTAGTAAAAAGAATCATATGTAAAGATGAATTTCTGAGTGGTGTTGGAAGAAAAATCATTGAAATTAGAGGGGGTATCAGTATCAATTTCTTGTACATGATTAAAGTACTGAAATTCAGAAAGAAAAAAAAAACGTTTCATTTTTAAGTTGTCTTTTAGTCGATTAAGGTTAGGAGTTGTACTTGTGGGTATTGGTTGTTCCTCCAAAAGGCGATTCATTGGTAGTGGTTGATTTGCTTCGATTGCGATAGGTGTTTCTTTTCGCAAAACTAATTGTTTTATATGTATCATTTTTGTAAAAGAAGGCAACTCATGTATTGTTAAATCTGCTGAAATTGTTGGAATGTTCATAATCAGATCTTGTAGCGTTGGTGAAGGCATTTTGGTGTATGCACAAGTAAGTTTTATGTGTCCTAACCGTCTATAGCAAGTACATAAGATGTTTCATCCTTCGTAGAGTATATTTTGTCGGTGATTCCTGATTTAAATGTGAGGCTTTAAGGGACTGCTCTAAAGGTATCTTGTTATAGGAGTGGAAGTACATCTGATCCCTCGAGGGAGGATATGCAAGTGAACGCCCTTCATTAAAAAATTACATATATAAATCAAAATTTATAGAATGTACACATATGCCTATGTTTGCACACCATTGACATAATCAGTTTGTTTGGCGTAGCTGTAAAAAGCATGCCATAAGTCACTATGAGGTTGGGGAATTCGACTTTGTTCTTTAGGACTTATTACTACTAATTAATTACTATTGAACATAATCGAAGCTTCAATTAGATATATTTCTTTGTATTAGATATTAATAATGTTATTAACAAGTTTCTACCAAAATAATTAGAAGAAAAGGTTAGATGCAATTAAATATATACCATTCCCTTCAAAAACAAGTTTTTATAAGAGTTAAATTTGGATGCAAAAGAGTTAATAAGGAGTTAACTTCTTGCATAATTTTAAGTAAATTCAAAAAACTAATAAAGATTTGAATTTTTTTAATTAGAATTCTCCTACATTTTCTATCAAAACTATATCCATTAAAATTAAGAAATAGCAATAAATTAATGTTTTTTTTTAATGTGTCATGTGTGTTCTCTGAAAAATCTTGACCTGTCCATTTTAAATTATTATTTTAGTTTATATTATTATAGTATATTTTTATCACAATCTATATGACATGAAAAATAAATTATTGACATCGATCACAGTACAGTCACTAGGTTGAGTCAGATAGATGCAAATGAATATCCTCTCCATTACTTATTCTCTTTATTTCCTCAAGTGCACACTTGGATAAAGTTGTCATAATTAAAAACTAAAGATGAAGATTTACTTGTTATTTTAAATCTCCACCTTTAGTGATTAATTATAACACATGACTTTCATCCGATAGATGCTAACCCATTTGCTGAAATATTTTATTAGTTACTCTCTGAATTTTGCACACCCTTCTTATAGTCTCCAACTCCGCCACCAATGCAGACATATTTACCTCTAGTTGTAGAGGAAGTACATGCATCATTTTTAAGTAGCTTTCCAAGGATGTTGCCCACTCGAGTCAGTATTTTATGGTCGTAGAATTTTGATTGTACATTCAGTACACGAACCCAAATTGCCTAAGTATGATAGTTGAATACTAGAAGCCACAACTTTAGAAAGTAATTTTGAATGAACCATGTAGAGTTGTGGCCATGTTTGTTTCTTGGTGAGAAATTATTTCCAAGATCAATCATATCAAATTGATCGGTAGGGTGTCCAGAGATAATTTAATGCTGCTGCTTCAGAGAACGTACAACAACATTATCAACTAAGTAACAATAAACAATAATAAAAGCAAATGGCTCCAAGTTATGTTGCATTATGTCTGAGTCCTTGTATACACAAAAAGCTGGACAGTAAATCTTATCTTTGTCGTATGACACGATGAAAGCTGGATCCACTAATATAACCAAAAAAAAATGAATTGTTAAAGAAGAGTGAAAATATGGTAGTCTAAGGTTCTTTCTGCTATCCAGGAAAAAAGTTTCACCTAAAGATGGCCTAAATTAGCTTTTTCTTTTGGAAATATTGCTTCAAGTACAATATTTGCAGAACTGATGCCAAAATGCAGACTCCCAAAGACATTATACTGAACCAAGCTACACGTGCATTTGTCGTTTCACTCACTGACCGCATCTCTGATTCCCTGAAGGGGCAAAAAAAGTTGAGAGATGAAGAATAAATGCAAACAAATAAAAGTTATTGCCTCCATAAGCTAATATATATACCTGGTCTTCAGGTAAATCAAATTTTCATGAATGGCTTCCACAGCTCCTTCAAGCTTTCTCAGCTCAAGCTCAACACCCTACCATATGTAGAAAGTGTGAAAAAATCATAGAATTTTGAGAATACATCTGGATATCAAGTTATAAGAGCACAAAAAAAAAAAAAAAAGAACCATATATGATCCTTTCCCAGTGTGCAAATACGTAGGCAGGAATATCCATTACAGTATGCCAAACATATACCAATTTCAACAAAAACTTGGAAGTATTTTCTATAGATGATTTTCTTGAATTAAGTCATAAGGTGATTATTTTGTCTTCCCCCACAAGAAGAGGCGTGATGCTACTACGGTGGCACACTTTCATGTAAGATTGACAGGTTTTAACGGGAAATCAACAAGATACCTACTGTGGAAAAAGCCCAAGAACAAGTCCAAGAATTGTGGAGAATAATCAGCTAAGGCCTACACATATTTCATGTTTCAAGTCCAAGCCTTGGAGTAAGATTGGGCCTCAAAGGAGAGCCCAAGGACCTGCCACATGGAGGCCCCAAGGAGCCAAAGTGAACCTGATTCGCATACCCAACGATGCTGAAGAAATCAAGCCCAAAAGGCTGAAGTTCATTCCCAAAATAAGGCTGAAATCTCATGTTCAAAGGGGCTGATATTAATGCAACTTTAGGCTTGTGTTATAGTTAGTAGTTTGGAAACTATTCCTCATTTCGTAAGTGTTAAAGTGGGTAAAGTCTCACATTGGTTGGAGAATGAAGAAGCGGTTTGCTTACATGGACTAGGGCAATTCTCCCCTTATGAGCTAGCTTTTGCGGTTGAGTTAGGCCCAAGTGTCATATTCATGGTTATCAGAGCCAGGTCAATCCCCGTTTGGCTCCCGGTCCACACTCCAATCGGGCCTGGGCGTGAAGGGGGATGTTGGAGTGGGTAAAAAAGTCCCACAACGGTTGGGATGGATTAGTGGTTTGCTTATATGGACTTGGGCAATCTTCCCCTTATGAGCTAGGTTTTGGGGTGGAGTTAGGCCCAGATATCATATCTTTACGGTGAGTTACTTTCTTTTTGACCTTGTTTCCTAGTTTCAAAGTTTTCTTATTAGGATTTAATATTTATTATTTCCACTAAAATAGGACTCAAAGCACATCATATTTGGGATAGGATTCCCCTATTCATATAACGATAAATTTTGTTATTTTTAGTTTGGATACAAATATTATGAATATTATTTGAGAGGTTTTTCTTCTTTACACATTTGTGAGTGTTGACTTGGAATTTATCTTACTCAATTCTTTAAGAGGTAAGATTAATTTTTAACTTAATATCTTTTTTTAAATATAACTGTGGTGTCCAGACTTAGCTTGAGCGCACCTCGACTAATTTCACAAGATACCTGCCACTTCCCATAGCACTACTCAACTCTATCCACCAAGGTTAAGATAGATGAGAAGAAATCACCTAGTGCTTTTTGTCTCTGATGGGATTTGAATTAGATACCTTAAAAGTTCTCAACCACTTCATTAACCGTTAAGCCACACCCTTGGATATCTTAACTTGATATCTTCAGTTTCTATTAAAGTTAAAGGAGGTAACTGAACTTACACTAATTGTTATCTCTTATCCACTAAAAAAAGGATTAAACCCTCAAATACCCAAATGTTTACTGTTACCAACTTTAAACACCTAAAGGAGTTTGGCAAAGGAAGTAGTAGTAAATGCTTCATTCGCAATTGCAACTTTCTATCTGTCATGATCAACATATCCACAGGGCATGCCATTCAAAACTTAGAATCACGAGAAATGCAAGAGAAGATCTAGAAACAATCTTTACTATTCTTTTCAATTTCATACATTCTCGATTAATTCCAAGATTATCATCAACTCAAATAGGTGTTGCCTCACTAGATGACCTGTTCATTATCATCCATATTGTTGGAAGTAGGACATTTTATGCTACCAACAAGCAACATGTATCAGTGTCATTTATTTATCTCAAAGTATGGGATGAATAGAGATTTTTGTAATCTGTAGTCTTGCTCTCGCAGTGACTACTACTCTCTCTATGTGGTTGGATCCAAGATAACAGGTCTGTACTCATTTTGAACTACTCAATTTCTCACCTCTATCTTCTCTTTTCTGGCAACTGATTCCCAATCCTTGGCAGCAATTCCATTTTTCCAGTCAATGTTTACACTGAGACTCCCACCTCCTGGATTATCAGCCCAAAAACATGCTAGGTAGTTGCCAGCCTCTGTAGTTGTGAAGGCAAACTGACTGTGTGTTACGTTCTCCTTATGATGAAGAGTATTTCCATATGGCGAGGTGACCTGCAAAGTAACACACAAGACATGATTTTTGGTATTGCAACGAAACAGTCAGATAAGCCTGTCTGAACAGTTGACATAAATCTATCCATATAAACCAATATACAAGCAAACTGCCATCTCTGTAACATGGCAAACCCTGAGAGTTTTAAGGGACAAGACGGAAACACACACTACCTCAAATTCAGTGGCTAACCAACAGTTTTTTGTTTACATGAAAGGTCTTCAGTATTCAATATATAAATATCAATACCACCTGAAACTACATAGAATTCCAGAACCCTACTCTACTTTCATGAGCATGTGCGAGTGAGTTTTTGACTTTTTTTCTTTAGTTGTTAACAAACTGTGTGAACAATAACTACGAAAAAGATACAATATCCAGCCTTTTATTCTATATCTCTAGATTAATACTAATCCTGCAATGTAGATATGCAGATATGGATGTAAAGCAAAATAAACACATGATAGAATTTCAACAGTAACACAAATTACACCGAGCAAATTGAAAATACTTTAAAATGCCTTCAAAGCTGCCCCTAGGGATTTGGTCTAGTTATAGCGTGATGTGTGGGTTAGGTGCATGCCAGGAATTTGCACTTTGCCTCAAAAAAATAACCTGGAATTTATGTGGAGAAGGGTATAGGGGCTGCAACATCATTATCCAGAAAAGAATGTATGCATCAAACTTTTATAACGATATAGCAAGAAAACAACCTTCAGCTACTACAGGATCTTTATCAACCAATGGATGAGCCTACTTTACGCACTTCCACACTAAGCAGGCAAGGCTAACTACAAGCAACAAGGCATCACCTGCACCCTCCAATTCAATGACTCTAGTTTCGAACTGTGCACCAAGTCGACTGTAAGGAATTTCTCGATTATCACAATGTAGCATTTAAAGCTGTACTTCCAAAATATATGGCAAAAAGTACGCGGAGAAAAAGCACTCAACATAACCATTTATTCTACTTAATTACTGCAGAACATAATGGTTTTGGTGTCACCATATTGCAAAGGACTGAAAATGTTATTTACCAACTTGCCATCATGAAGTTTCAACTAACCTCAACGTTAGATGTCACTATTTGCAATATACAAGGATGGGTAGGAAAGAATTGTAGCTCTCTCGGTACTGTATTTATACACCGAAACTTTCTCCCCAAAGCAGTAGTTGGGGGACATGGTAAATTCCGGTCGGGTTTCACAATTATTGTTTGCAGATGACACTTCAGTTTTCTGTGATTTTTATAGGACTCATCACTAAATTGGATACTTGGTATATGTATTAAACATGGTTTCAGGTGGTGTCAGACACTAAGATCCACATCAGAAAGGGTGAGATCATACAAGTTAGAGATGTGGAGGATATTGAGATTCATGCACACGTTTTGAATTGTAACGTTGGAACTCTCCCCAGAGCATACCTTGGTTCTCCATTAGGTGCTTCAAATAAAGACCGAGCTGCATGGAATTTGGCTATATTGCTCGGACTCTCCAAACTGATGCCGCACCAGTGTTAGATTTACACTATTTTTGGAGAATCCGACATGCACCCGTCGCAATTTTTTAGGAGTCCAAACAACATAGGAATTTGGTACTTCAGAGGTTTGAGAAAATGCTTGTAAGTTAGAAGAAAGATATTTATACAAAGGAGGAAACGAAGTGCTTATTAAGAGTATACTATTGAGTATTCACACATACTTCATGTCTGGCTCCAGTCAGTGTTACAGAAGAACTGAGAAGATTTCCAAGAAACTTCCTATTGGATTCGGCAAACGGGGCAAGGAAGCTTCACTTGGTGTGGTGGGAGACTGTTACAACTTCTATGTATTGTGGTCGCCTTGGGCTAAAGACTTCAAAGCTTGCAATACGGCATTATCAGCCAAATGGTTATGGAGATTTTGGAATATGCTTCGAGGAGGGAGATGATAATGGAAATATATGAGGTCTTGGAAGGAGCTTGGAGGACTAAAAATATTAGTATGCCTCATAGCTGCTGGTTGTGGAGGAATATTTTGAAAGGATGGGAAGTACATTGTTTTGTGTCTTTCAAGATAAGGGGATGGGAGAAGATAAAACATTTGGGAGCAAAGGTGGGGTGAGGACATACATTAAGACGTGCATTTCCAAACAAATTTAGAATGTCATGCAAAAAGGAGATGAGACTCCAACGTGTCCGGATGATACAAGATGGAGAGGTGTTTTGGATTGAGGTTTATTACAAACTTTCATGACTAGAAAGTGGCAGAATTCCAAATCTAATCGAGTTGTTTCACAATAAAGGAACTCGGGAGTATAACCCTGATGAATAGAGGAGGAACCAATGAATAGTGTGGTATTGTTAGTTATTTATCATTGTATGAGAAGCTTCTGGTTAGGGAGCAGTATTATCAAAGGCGCGGTTCAGCCCTGATGGTAGGCTCAAAGTGTGTTGTGCGCTTCGCCTCGTTTAATGTGCGCTTCAGTGTTGTCACCAAGGTTCTAAGGCATACTTTCCTTGCCAACGAACCTCTTATGAAGAGGCAACACTAAACAATTGATATTTCACCTTATCGTAATTATTTTTCAATTTATATGTTCATATTTTTGTCATTCATGGTTATGTATTATTACTCTTGGACTAAACATATACATTTGGGCTTTCTTTATAAAAGTTCGTGCTTTATTTGGGCTTAAAGCCCCAATGGACCTTAGAGCTTTTGCGCTTTTTGCTTTTGATAACACTATTAGGGAGGAGGTCGCATTTCCGCATAGTTTGATTTGGATACCTAAGATATAGAGAAAAAATGTGATTCTTCACTTGACTAGCTACAAGAGGAGCGATATTGATGGTCGACAATCTAAGAGAAATGTTACTTGCATTAGTTGGTGCTTCATGTATAAGCGTTCGACTGAAGATGTTGACTATCTACTCCTTCGTTGTCCGGTAGCCTAGAGGTTATCGTGAGAATTTTTGAGTTTGTTTGGAATGACTTGGGTGGTACTAGAAACTATAAAGGATCTCATGCCTAATTATAATTGTGATAGGTGGTGGAAGAGAAGATGAAGGGTTTGGAATACTACTCCACTAGCGCTTCATGTGGGTCATATTAGGTGAAAGAAATAGGAGAGCTTTTGAAAGTGCAGAGATTAATCTTGCTCAATTCAAAAATAACCTTTTATCCCTTATTTGATTTTGTGCACCCATGAGAATCTTTATGTATGGAAGATTGGGTGGTATCTTTCATTAGGTTTTGTCTATTTTTTGGTGTACTTCTTGTATATGGGTAATTTTTTGCCCAGACATTATCAACAAAATTGTTACTATATCAAAAGAACAACAATCAGGCCTTAATCCCAACTAATTGATATCATGTAATTGGATTCTTTCTTTCATTTACTCTGTTATAAACTATCAAGATTGATTGCGAATGTATGTCCTTTGACACGACTTTATAACCCACTCTACCTCATCCCTTTCAACACCTTCACTCACATTGCACCTACGGACTATTGCATATAGAGTAATATAGAGATTAAAGACCTACTCTTATTTTATCCTCCGTGTATAATTCTTGCACACTCTTTTAGATGTGACTAATTAAATCTTGCCAGATTACCTAAATCTTCTATGACACAAATCTACATCCGCATATTTATAACATTCATGTTAGGAATATGTTGAACGTTACAGGCCTAACATGCAGTCCAATATGACTCTGCTGGTCTTACAGCCATTTTATAGACTTCCTTTAACTATGTTAGGTATCTTATCACATAACATTTCTTCATTTCCATCATTGCAACTAAATGTTGCATGTTACATTTTCATATACTATGACATTCTCCTAAATTTGAGACTCAATATCTGAATAGTTTGTATTTAGGTACCATACTTCCTTCTGATCTCATTCATTTGAGGCTTCATATCTTAAAAATTATAAACGGTAAAGGGTCAAATATACCCCTATACTATTGGAAATGGTTTATATATACCCTTCGTTATACCTTGGGGCCATATATACCCCTCCCGTTATACTTTGGAATATACCCCTAATTTTAACATAATGACACATGATAGGCTAAAAATTAAATAACCCATCCCCAATTTCTTTGAAACGACCCATTTAAAACCCATTTTTCGGATGACCCACCTTCAACCAAGTCCAATTACATAAGTCATCTTCATTTATTTAAAACCTCCATTAAAATCAGCCACAAAAGCTCATTGTGGAACTAAAGGAGGAAGTGAAACCTCCATTAAAATCGGGCTAGAGGAGGAAGTGAAAGCATTGCTTCCATTTTCTTTTAACTAGGATAAAGTAATTTTATTAATAGTAGCAGACTAGTAGTCCCAGGGGAGGACTGCATAAGTAAAAAAATAGAAGTTCTCACACCATCTCCTTCAACTGTAATTTCAGTAAAAAAAAATAGAAGTTCCTACACCATCTCCTTCAACTGTAATTTATATTATAAGCTTCAATATCAACTTTTCTTAGAAGGTATTTGCATTATTTGTGTTACGAAAAGTTTTCCATTTTATCTTGTGAGATGCTTTTGCTGGGGTTGGTCGCCGAAAGTCGAGGATTCAATCTAGGTAGTATTAGCTTTTTTCACTTCTTCCTTGAGTTTCATATTCCTTGAGTTTCATAGTGAGCTTTCACGGAGGTTGATGCCTGATTTTAATGGAAATTTTAGGTAGAGAAGATGACTTCAAAAAGTGAGTTTCTACGAAGGTGGGTCAGTAGAAAATGGTTGGGTTCAACGTAATTGGGTAATTAAAATTTGAAATGGGTTATTTGATTTTTAAGCTAACATGTGTCAATCTGTTAAAGTTAGGGATATATGTGGACCAAAGTATAACAGGAGGGGTATAAATGACCCCAAAGTATAACGAAGGGTATATATAAAGTATTTCCAATAGTACAAGGGTATATTTGACCCTTTTCCAAATTATAAATCCTTTGTCTTCAAGCACCCTGAGTCACATTTTATTTCTCTAACATCTGAAAATTTATATTTCCGCTAGACCATTAGTAGCTAGAGACTAATATTAAATGTGTTTAGATATTCGACTACATGTGCATATTTTGTTGGTCAGGTTAAAATTTCCACAATAATAGTAAGAAATCACCATTTTCACATGTTGAATCAGGTAGAAACATATAACCCTTTTAGTACTGAAATCCTATTATAAAGATAACCAAATATGAGCACAAGAAGTTCAATGTTACAATTGGTTTGATGTAGAAAGACTCTGTTTACAAGGATATTCAACTCTGGAGAGCCTTAACGATTTGGAGAACATTCAACAGCTTCTAATCCTACTCTACAGTCAGAAGGGGTGTTTTGCAGAATGATTCTTTGATTTGTAGAACAGAAAGGCACAGGTAATTCTCAGGTGTGTCAATCATGAAAGCCGAAGCCCTTTTCATAAAGGAGTAAAAGGAACTTTCAGCTACTGATGTTTTGTTACTACAATGCTCAGAAGAATTTCCGTTTTGCACCTTTTTCCTTCTTTGTGTGTACGCACTCAGCTCCCATGAAGAGCATTCTTACTGCTGAGGAATTGAAGAAAAGAACGATAGTGGTACCAGGTGGCAATGCTTCATTCATAAAGAAAAAGGGGGAAATGTGGGCCTTATGCTTTTGCATTGCATAAGAAATGTGAAACCAAAAGCTTCACACCAAGATCTAGATAGTTCATGTCACGCAATTTAAACGATCTCCTCTGGTGCTGGAAAGGAAAATGGGGGGGGGGGGGGGGGGGGGGGAGAGACAATGTACCTCGTGAATAAATTTGCCTAGAGCACAAATGAATTCAGAAAATGAGAAAACAAAGCTTTATCGTCACTCTCAGCCAAACAATATGAAGTCTAAAATTAAGCTCATACTGGTTTAGACCATTGAAATCTCAAGCTCCCACAGTTTCAAAAAAGAAACATTTCTAAATACAAGTCAATGCAAAATCAGGACTACATAAAAAGAAAAAAGAGAGATACATCATTATGTGAAACTAGACTTGTATACAATAATGAATAAATCATCAAATGGATTTGTCAGCTTGCCAGGAAAATAAAACAATCATGGTGATTAGATAATCATCTGTAGACTTCAACCAAGCTAAAATTGGCTTGGTATACTAGGTCCAAAAATTAAAAATCAGCAAAAAGACATCTTGCTGGCACCTTGACTCTCATACAATATCCAGAAAATAACTTGGCCATAAATAGCCTATAACTTTAATCAGCTCCAAATTCACCAACAAATATAACAAACTCAAGCTCGAAAGTTTTAACATATCATTCAGCAGAACTATTATTCCAGCTCATTCTAGAGGTAGAAAGCAACAAGATATTTTTCCAGTTTACTAATAATAAGCCTATAATCCTGAAGCTTAGCATATCTAAAATATTCATTGATATTAGGGCTGATGTAAGTATAAATTTTTGGAGGGAACTACACTTTGATGTAGTATAGCAGTGGATATATAAAAGTAAATGTTACCTTTCTCAAAAAAAAATACTCATTCATCTCAAATAACCAATTGAGGATTCCATAACTATTTACAGCTAGGTCAATTTCAAAATATATGTATATCCAGCATAAAAATGTTGGATCCATCTCTATGATGGATCAAGGAAAAGGAAATAAGATTTAAGAGCAAAAGTAGTAAAAAGTCATCATACCCTAGCGGAAATGGTGGGGGTAGGGTGAACATGATCGTCGGAGATGACAACATAATCTGCCAAAACGACGACGTTATTATGGAGTTCTTCGGAAACGCACTTGGTACCAGTCGGCGGCAGACTCAACCATATTGCTTCACCCTTGTGCAATAAACACAGAACCATCAAAGGCACCGCAAAATACATAAATCTTGGCAGGTTGCCACTATCCCCCATCATTTCCTTACTTGTCTTTCAAAATTACTCCCTCTTACCTCTTGATTCTCTATTCTCTTCTATAACTAAAAAAAATATACTCTCCGATCTTTTGCTTGCCTGGGCCTGGAGGGCTATGTAATTCTATTGCTGTCATTCCGACCCTACACCTGGATATGGTCCATTTCCACAAATACCTTTCTTCTTTTTTTTAATGTTTTTCCATTACTTTTAATACTAGTTTTTGACAAAGATAATTAACAATCAATAATTTTGGGTTAGACGATTATGAGTGTGTTTGGAAACCCACCTTGTTATTGTATTTAGACGTAATTACATTGTCGGTTCTGTTTGACTAGACGTGTAATTATTGATTAACACGTAATTGGTGTAATTGACAGGGGTAATTACAAGAATTAATATCTAAAAATGTCAATCAATTTTAAGAAATTATCTAGTTTAGTCATTAAACTTTATTTTGTATCAATAAAATCACTCAACTTAGATATTTGTATCAATAAAATTACTTAACTAAATTTTATTATTTAAATAAATTTAGCATGACAAAATAAAATATTTTTTATGCCATGTTCATTACTAAAATAATTAAAAACCATGATTCCGACGTTCACATTGAGGATCAATCGAAATTTATCTTGAACCGCACTAATTTACACATTGAGGTTTCCCATGTTGAAACATCCAGAAATCGCAACTATGCATGTGGATTGTTATTGCAGTAATTGTTTTTCCATTTGTATATATTGAAAAATGCAAACAGAAAAAGGTAATATATCATCAAAAATCTAATAGACTCGACGTTAATACATAATACTGATAAAAAAAGCATATAAAATGCATAAATAATATTATAATAGGCATATTTAAAAAAATAGAAGCAAACAAAGTTTCAGGTGGTGGGGTTTTAATTTTTATATTTTTTAATTTTAATTTTATTTTAACTATATTAGAAGCATGAGTATAATTTGGGTATCAACCTGTCTATTTCTTTGTAAATAAATTTATTGATTGAGGGCATTTTGTCAATTCAGTCCACAGTTTTATCTCCATCTTGCTCCACGTGGTAGGTAGTGTGGCATATATGTTTGGTTTCACCGACCCCTATATTTTGGATTCAACTCTTTGTCTTAAACTAATACTGCATTCTTGAGGTAATTCATCGTCTCTCTCTTCACATGCTTTCTCTTCCTTTTGTCTCTTAGTTTCAATTTTTATTTGCCTTAAGATTGTTTGTTGCATTTACTTTTATTATGAGTTTATGAAGTTCGAATCTAAGTAGAATTGGAATTAGGGTTGTAAGATTGTTTGTTGCATTTACTTTTATAAATGAGTTTATGAAGTTCGAATCTAAGCAGAATTGAAATTAGGACTGTAAGATTGTTTGTTGCATTTACTTTTATATATGAGTTTATGAAGTTCGAATCTAAGAGAATTGGAATTAGGGCCGAAATGACTATACAAATATTCAGACAACCATTAAAAAGAAAAAATAAACAAACTTCTTTTCTTCTTCAATCCATTTTCCTCTAATATGGGTTCTGTCAAAATTAAACAAGAAAAACAAATGAAAGATCAGTTTGAGCTTATTACTAAACTAAGTTGGGAAAATAAATAAGTAGAAAGCAAAAAAAATTGTAATTGGAAGTCTTCGACATGAAGTAAACCGTGGTTACAAAGATGATGAGCAAAGAAGAGAACAAAATTGTAGCACACCAATGTGGAGTTGATTCCATATGATTGGCAATTCTTCAGGGTCAATTCTTAATATATGTATGGTAACACCAATTATAATAGGCAAAAGCAAAAATGTTAGAAGTTGATTAACAAGATATTGCTAGCCAAGTTTGACATATTTCCGCTTTACTGAAAAAATTATTTTTTATGATCACATAAGCAATAATCCAAAAAAGTGATTGATTGCTTGAATGTCGAGCCATCTACTCGCGAAATTACCCTGGAATAAGAGAAATTTGGGACGACATATTTTGGAGAAAAATGAAAAATATTACAAGTGAAGAAGTTGAAATTTATATCATGAAATTATTGCTAAATAATTAGCCATGTAAATGTCGAGTTAAATTACTGAGACAAATTATAGGCTACAAATAGAATATTATAATTTGAGCTGCAATATAATATGTGATGTTTTCGGGTCGTTGAGAGAGATATTGAAAAATTGAACCTTTGGGAGATGATGATGATCATTCTACTTACAATACAGTTCATGTCGAAGTCATTAAAAGAGCTTTTCCCATAACATTAAGCTATGACTTTATTTATTACATACATCATTATAATGTTCTCTAGCTTTTCAAAAAATTTCACTATATATATTATCGTATTAACGTACACTTCTTTTGGTAATGTTTATATGTAATCTCGACATGGAACATATAAGGTTGTAGACATATATCCACCCATAGACATTAGACAATCAGCATAAAATCAAAAAATATCAATTGCTCCTTCAATAGGATTAGGAGGTCACTCTGCAAACCTTTACATATATTATTACACTTAGGAATTCTATATGCTAAAAGAAATAACAAGTAATTCTCGGACCAAGAACCTGCAATAAGTACAAATAGTGTACACAATTACTTATTGGGACTTAATCCATGTTTTGGTACAACTGTACAAAGTTGTTGACCTCTTATCTACTAGCTTTGACTTAAAATTCGTCTCCCTTCAATATTTTGTCCATGGGATATCATTAGTGATAGTCTAGAGTATCCTGTTTATAATAGTTGTTTTCACTCTTTTATACTTTTAATTGTGCTTCTTATGCTTTGGATATACATTGGTTCACTACTCTTATGTCAAACAACTAAATATGTTTTCTTCGTCCAAGGTTTTCATCTGCGTCATTGTGATTACAGTTCACGCATATATTCAGGTTTCTTAACTTTGTTAAGTACCGCTCCTTTGTTTGTTTTAGTTGTCACAGTTCATCTTATTCGATTTGCCCATATCTTCTCTGTTTCTTATTCTTACATTCTTGAAGAAATCTATTGCCATACAAAAATTTCAATAATATCGAACAACTGTGATTAAAACCCCAACAGTATAACTTCCAATAAACAAGATAAGCGTCAAGAATTATACCTGCTGATGGTACTAGACAGAAAAAATAACTTCTTTGGCTTGGAAAAACGGGCAAACATAGCTAATCTAAAAAATTGTGGCCTACTTCCTAACACTTTGTTTACAGATCAAGCTTGTGATGAAGGATAATACTGATAAGTTCTATTACATTTTTGTTTCTTGTATCCTAGTGTGTAAAGGCTTTTAGTCTTGCCGTACCTAAGTAATCTAGGACTCTTGGTTATTCTCTACGTATATATATATATCTCGTGTATGTTAAACATATTATTATTGAAGAAGAGTTTTCTTGTATGGTATCGGATGTTGGGTTTTATTTTCCCTAAATTTCTAAACATAAATAGGTTTTCCTTGTAGGAAAAGGTTTTGGATTGACTAATCCTTTTCTTGTAGGAAAAGGTTTAGAACAGTATAAATAGAGGAATGTTCCTTCTAACTTAATCAGCATTCACAATGTAGTCTTAAGGACTTTGAGAGTTTTGGTTATTGGGAGAATTTATGGGTCACAAGCTTGATACGTTATCACTTGTGTGAACCCCCCATGTATTCTGAGTGAATTTGGTTGAGGTTGTTTCTCTCTGTATTTTGTACTCTCATATTTATAGTGGATTGCTCATCTCCTTTGTGGACATAGGTCGATTGACCGAAGCACGTTAAATCTTTGTGTCTTTTGGTATATTTCTCATTGTCTTCTTACTCGTGGTCTTTCGAGGTTTGCGTTGCTAGCTTCCGCGTTACACCTGCTTATTTACGGTCATAACAAGTGGTATCAGAGCCAGATTCAATGACGGAGTCAGGTTCAGTGGTTCGATAATCGATGATTGAACCAGGTTAGAAAGATGTGTTCATCTTGGCGGTGTAGTTCTAGCAGTAACCTTTTTGACAGTAATGAAGATTTTGTTGGAGAAATTGTTTCAGAGAGATTCTTTGTGTTGAGACATAAATTTTGCAAAGGATATTTTGGAGAGGAGAAGCAAGTTGTTGAAAATTAAGTAAAGAAGGTGGACAAATTTATTTTGTCAGAAATTCAGGCCAAGGGGGAGATTTGTTGGGATTTATTTGCCCTAATTTCTTACCATAAATAGGTTTTCCTTTTAGGAAAAGGTTTTGGATTGACTAATCTTTTTTTCTGGTAGGAAAAGGTTTAGAACTCTATAAATAGAGGAATGTTCCTTCTAACTTAATCAACATTCACAATGTAGTCTTAAGGACTTTGAGAGTTTTGGTTAGGGGGAGAATTTTTAGGTCACAAGCTTATGTTATCACTTGTTGCTCCACTTCAGATTCTTCAGTACGAGTTGGTTGAGTATCTGCTTCGACATCTCTGGGGTTACTCTTCTCCAACTCAACCTCAACTCCCACTTGCTTTGTAATCTCTAGAACCTTCTGCTCTCTGTCCTTGTACAGGACAGACTCATCAAATGTCACGTCACAATGTCTCAGGATCTTTCTGTTCTTGTCATCCCAAAATCTGTAACCAAACAAATCAGAACCATAGCCTATGAAGTAACACTTCACAGCCTTGGAATCAAGCTTGTCTCTCTTTTCTGGATCAACATGAACATAAGCAGTGCAACCAAAAGTCCTCAAGTTTGAGTACTTGAGTTCTTTTCCTGTCCACACCTCCTCTGAAATCTTGAACCCTAATGGAACTGATGGTCCCCTGTTGATCAAGTATGCAGCTGTGCTCACAGCATCCGCCTAAAATGTTTTTGGCAGCCCACAGTGTATCCTCATACTCCTTGCACGCTCATTCAATGTTCTGTTCATCCTCTCAGCAATTACATTCTGCCTTGCCTTACCAGGAACTGTTCTCATCAATCTGATTCCCTCAGCTGCACAAAATGCCTTGAACTCTGATTTGTCATACTCTCCTCCATTGTCAGACCTTAGGCATTTGACTTTCAAACCGGTCTGATTCTCAACTTCAGCTTTGCACTTCATGAAAGTTGCAAACACATCTGACTTATGCCTCAAGAAGTAAACCCATACCTTCCTGCTGAAATCATCAATGAAGGTAACATAGAATCTGGATCCTCCAAGTGATGATACTGGAGATGGTCCCCAAACATCTGTATGGACCATTTCCAACCGCACTTTCTTTGGCTCTCTAGGAGTCTTTGTGAAGCTTACTCTTTTCTGTTTGCCCATAACACAGCTCTCACAAAGACCCATATCAACAGACTTCAGACCCTCTAATGCTCCTTTTACAACCAGCATCTTCATTCCTTTAGTACTCATGTGTCCAAGTCTGTTGTGCCACAAACATGAACCGGAAGCACCTTCAGCAACAGCGGCCATGTTTATACACCTTGCAGTGGTGTACAAGGTTCCAGATTTGGTTCCACGAGCTACTACCATAGCACCTTTCACGATCTTCCATGAACCTTTCCCAAACTCTGTTGCATATCCCGTGCTATCCAACTGACCAACAGAGATCAGATTTTTCTTGATCCCAGAAATATATCTGACATCCTCCAATGTCCACTTGTTTCCCGAGGTGGTCTTTATGCAAACATCCCCCTTTCCTTCAATCTCTAAGGCTTTATTGTCAGCAAGATATACTTTTCCAAAATTTCCAGATTTGAAATTTGAAACAATTCCTTGCTTGGAGACGAATGGAAAGATGCACCAGAATCCAAAATCCATGATTCAACCGGCCTGTTCACACTAAGGATTAGAGCATCAATTTCTTACCATAAATAGGTTTTCCTTGTAGGAAAAGATTTTGGATTGACTAATCCTTTTCTTGTAGGAAAAGGTTTAGAACTCTATAAATAGAGGAATGTTCCTTCTAACTTAATCAGCATTCACAATGTAGTCTTAAGGGCTTTGAGAGTTTTGGTTAGGGGGAGAATTTGTGGGTCACAAGCTTGATATGTTATCACTTGTGGTGAACCTCCCATGTATTCCGAGTGATTTGTTTGAGGTTGTTTCCCTCTGTATTTTGTACTCTCATATTTATAGTGGATTGCTCATCTCCTTTGTGGACGTAGGTCGATTGACCGAACCACGTTAAATCTTTGTGTCTTTTGGTATATTTCTCGTTGTCTTCTTACTCGTGGTCTTTTGAGGCTTGCTTTGCTAGCTTCCGCATTTACACCTGCTTATTTCCGGTCCTAACACCGGATCCCTAAGAGGTTAAAACAACCAAGAAAAAACAACAGAGAACTGACTCCAGTGGCAAAGGACGATAATATCTCTAAAGCAGCATCTGGCTCGCTAGGACCAGATTTGATTGCAACAACACAAACCTCATTCACTAATATACCTTTATCGTCACCAAATCGTGCACACCAGTTACCAGTTAAACTCACATCCTCAAATTTTTTATTGTTGAAGACACAATTTTTTTCGATGGTTCGAGGATGCGGACTTAGTCATCATATTGATGGTAGTGCAGTGATTCCAGATCAATTTCTGACTTGTGATCACCCTAATCCTTCATACTATGGTTAGATAAGACAATATCAACTTGTGTTAAGTTGGATCGTTGCTTCAATCTCTGAAGGTATTTTACCTCAATTGGTTGGTGCAAAGACGGATCACAATGCATGGAGCAAACTTGTGGCTGCCTATGCGTCTGGTTCAAATCCACAGATTTGTGAGTTGAAAACACAATTACACACACTACGAAGAGATAATGCAATTATTAAAACCTATGCACAAAAGGCAAAGGGAATTGCAGACAAGTTGGTTGCATTGCGGCATCCCGTTAATGATGATGACTTGGTTGAATTCATTATCATTGGTTTGGGACCAACCTATCGTCCCTTTACAAGATCACTTGAATCGCGTCAAGAGGATATTTCTTTTAATGCTTTATACGGATTGTTGTTGAATGAAGAACAACAATTAAAAAGAGATGAGGCTCTTAATGTCATAGCACCGACAACACAATTCACTCACAACTCAGTTTCTCACAATCGTGGACGGGTTAGAGGTAGAGGTAATAGAGGTCGTGGTTTCGAATAAAGTTTACTCCAAGATGGCTCATAATAATGGTTATCAACACCATAATCCATCCTCTAATATTCAGCCTTTAATCACAGATGCATCAACCATTATTTGTCACAATTGTGAAGGAAAAGGTCACATCGCACGAGTATGCCCGTCACCTAGAACAATTAACGGAACTCGATCTTTTGGCAAACCCGTCTCTAACCTAGAAAAGACGCAACCCTTGCCTACCCAAGATTGGTTTATGGATAGTGGCACCACACATCATATGACGGCTAACCTTAATAATTTTGATATTCACTCTGAATATAAAGGTCCAGAGGAGGTAACTCTAGGTAATGGCTCTAAACTACCAATTTCTCATATAGGTAAAAGTTCCATTACTTCTTCTGCCAAAAAGTTCAAACTTGACGATTTTCTTCATGTACCTACTGCTACTCCAAATTTGATATCCATAAATTCTTTTGCCAAATCTAATAATGTCTCAGTTGAATTTTTTCCTAACCATTTTTCGAGTAAGGACTTGGCAACGAGGGCTACCACTACACACACAGGGTTGAGTAGCGACGGGCTATATTTGCTCCCAGTTACAAAGTTATCATCTCCGGCCTCCTTTGTAGCTTCTTTCAGTATTTGGCATGCTCATCTGGATCATGCGTCCTATCCTACCGTTCGTCAAGCATTACCATCAATTGTTTTAAAGTCTAGTAAATCTTCCAGTGTATGCACTACATGTGCAGTCAGCAAAAGTCATATGGTCCCTTTTAGTGATCTAGTTTTCAGGCCTACGACCCTCTTGATTTGATTTGTTCAGATGTTTGGGTCCTGCTCCAATTATCTCTAATGAAGGTTACCGTTATTATGTGATCTTTTTCGATCACTTAAATAAATATAATTGGATATATTTTCTTTTCTTTAAGTCTGATGTTCTCTATGTGTTTATTCAATTTTGTACCTTGGTTGAAAAATATTTGATTGTTCTATTAAATCTTCTAAAGCTGACTAGGGTGGAGAGTTTCAAGACTTGACAATTTACTTACGTGATAATGAAATTACACAACATTCTTCTTGTCCTTATACGCCTGAACAAAATGGTTGTGCTGAAAGAAAACATAGACATATTGTTGAAACTAGTAGAGCATTACTACATCATGCTAATGTTCCCTCTCATTTTTGGACTAATGCTTTTGAAACTACAGTCTACACCATTAATAGATTATCTACGCCAAGACTGCAAAATCAATCTCCTTTTTCGATAATATTTTGAAATGATCCATATTATTCTCTATTGCGTGTATTTGGTTGTCTTTGCTTTCCTTGGCTTCGTCCTTATACGAAGGACAAATTATCACCTCGCTCTAAACCTTGTGTGTTCTTGGGATACAGTAAAATTCATAAAGGATATAAATGTTTTGATCCTACTTCCTCCAAATTTTTTGTATCTCGTCATGTTATCTTTAATGAAAGTGTGTTTCCTTTTTCATCACAGGATGCTACAGTTCCCGAAACATCACTCAATGTCACCACCGATCCTCTCATGTTACACATTCCAGTTACATCTACACTTCTAGTTTCGCCAATCTCCTAACCATATTCACCATCTAGTCATCTTGATTATATGCCTACAACTACATCTGGAACTCCACATCCTTCGCCACTACACTCCTCTGCTAATGAAACTTCTCCGTGTGTTGACCTCTCTAAGTGTGAGTTGTCGGTTGTTACCTCTGACTATATTCCTTCTCTGTTGCCTTCAACACCACCTCGTCGAATGGTTACTTGATCTTAAACAGGTTCATTGAAGTCGCAACAACCATTCTCCATGTCTGTTATTACTCCTTCATATGAATAACCTACATGTTACACTCAGGCTATTAAGACTAAACATTGGTGCAATGCTATGGCTGAGGAGTATAATGCCCTAATACAGAATGAAACCAGGCAGCTTGTGCCTCCTTCTCCATCACAAAATATCATTGGTTGTCGCTGGATATTTAAGACAAAATTGAAGGCTGGTGGTTCATTAGAGCATTACAAGGCACGAATTGTTGCAAAAGGATATCATCAAAGGCCTGGGGTTGGTTTTGTGGATACATTTATTCCAGTTGCTAAGCCTTCTAGTATTCGTTTGTTACTCTCGTTGGCTGTAACTAACAGTTGGCATACAACACAACTAGACATATCTAATGCTTTTCTACATGGAAACTTGGATGAGACGGTATATATGTCGCAACCTCTTGGTTTCGCTCTCTATGGTCTCAAACAGGACCCTTGAATTTGGAATAAAACGACTCACTGATGCTCTTCTTTCTCTTGGATTCATGGGTTCAGATACTGACACTTCTCTATTTTATATGTCCACTCCAGGTGACAAGATTTTTTGCTTGATATATGTGGATGATATTTTAGTAATGGGTAATAATCTTGTATGTATCAACGCTTTGGTCGCTCAACTACAATTTCAATTTGTTGTCCGCGATTTAGGGACGTTGTCCCATTGTTTGGGTATTGCAGCAACTTGGACGAAAGAAGGATTATTTCTATCGCAACACGAATATGTCACTGAGCTTCTTCGTCGAGCACAAATGGACTCATGCAGTCCTGTTACCACTCCAATTTCCCTTGCTTCAAAGCTTTCCTCTTCTAGTGGAATTCCCTTGAGATATCCTAGCATGTCTTGTAGTATCATTGGTTCCCTATAGTACTTGACATTCACTCGTCCCGACATAGCTTACACAGTGAATAAAGTTTCACAATTTATGCACTGTCCTATAGTTACTTATTAGGTGGCAGTGAAACGTATTTTGCGATACATCAAATCTACATCTGCTCATGGTCTATTCTTATCACGTACCTCGACCACCCTACTTCATGGTTACACAGATTTTTATTGGGGCGACGATGTGGATGATCGGAAGTCTACCAATGGTTTTGCGATATATCTTGGCAACCACTTGATCTCATGGTCTTCACAAAAGCAACATGTTGTCTCCAGATTGAGTACTGAGGCAGAATATAGGGCCCTGGCAGCTGCGACTTCGGAACTCACTTGGTTGAGTTCCTTCTTTCATGATATTGGTTGCTTCAACTCTTCTACTCCTATTCTTTGGTGTGATAATTTGAGTGCTACATACTTGAATGTCAATCCCATTTTTCATTCTCGCACAAAGCACGTGGTGATTGATTTCCATTTTGTTCGAGACAAGGTTCGTGCTAAATCTCTTTCGATTTGCTATGTTAGTTCACATGATCAAATTGTTGATTTACTGATTAAGCCATTGTCGAAGTCACAATTTCATGAATTCAAGTTGACAGTGGTGTTGAACCACAGTCAACTTGAGGGGGAATGATGAAGGATAATATTGATAAGTTCTATTACTTCTTGGTTTCTTGTATCCTAGTGTGTATAGGTTTTTGGTCTTATTGTACCTAAGTAATCTAGGAATCTTGGTTATTCTTTATGTATATTCTATTACTTCTTGGTTTCTTGTATCCTAGTGTGTATAGGTTTTTGGTCTTATTGTACCTAAGTAATCTAGGGATCTTGATTATTCTTTATGTATATATATATCCTCGTGTATGTTGAACATATTATTATATAGTTTTCTGATAGCTTGCACCGCCTTTGAAAAACTAGAATAAATTTGAACATAAATATGAACGATCCTCAATGCCTCAAAAAGGTACATAACAACCTATCATACTCCTTTTTTAACTACACAATAATTTTTTTTATTTTATGAACTGTCACTCTATTTTCTTACTACAGGTATTTTGTCAGTCTTCGCTGCACGACGAAACTATCAACTTCCGCAAAAACATATAGCTACTATAAGAAAAAAAGTAAATATGCAAATATGATGTGTGTATATGTATTATGCATGAATATGCAAATATGATGTGTGTATATGTATTATGCATGTCTATCGGCACAATACATATTGTGCTCGTGCGAGCACGCACATTCACCATCTAGTACTATATTAGAAGAGTTAAATAAGAATTGAGTAATCAACATGTGTGTTTTCTGTCATTAAATTTCTAATTATAGACATTTTTGTCATTCCATTTTTTAGCAGAGTAGTATCCTAAACGTTATGTGGCTTTTGCTTGTATTGCCAACAATAAAACATATCAAGCTATACGTGGCATATGTCTCCACAGACTATATAGCCACTACATGTATGTATGTATATAGATGGGTTTCTAATTTGTTTCTCTTCTTTTTATTCCATTAATTTTTTAATATTAGAGTCTTAAATTCTTAGGTCGCATAGTCAATGTTGCTTTGATTGACTAAGCAATTGTTTGAAGAACAAATATTGTTGTTATATCTTATCTGATTTACTTGACGACGTTCAGTTCCCCGCCTTGCTCATAAAGCTCCAAATAGAGTAATCTGGCCAAATGAGTAGTAAAAAAATTTATGTGTGGAATTCTAGTTTAATGAATTTGCTCATAGTATCTCATTTGAGGTTGGTAAATAGTCTAATTGATTATAGAAATAATTCTATATCTCTATATTAGTTATTTATTTCACGTTTTGTAGGGGAAATATTTGGAGCTAATGGTTCATTTTTACCGACTTCAACTCTACTTCAGCCAAGAATTTTCCAGATATCTCAAAATCAAGGTACATCAAGATCACCCAGCCATTTGGCCTCCGACATGCGTTAAAAAATTGTCATTTGTTGAATACTCAAAAATAGGGTGGAAAATGATTGGATTGGATAGAATTTGAATGGATTGAGAAAAATGATTTGGATTATAATCCATCCAAATATAATATGGACAAATGTGAATTTATTCAAATATGGTTGAACAAAATAGTTTTGATCCATTTAAATAAATTTGTTTTTCAAAAACAAAATTTATCGCTCCCTACCGGCACCCCCCTTGCCCCGTGTGCCCCTTGCCCCGATCTTCCGCAACTTATTCTTAATAATTTTTTGTTTTCAAAAAATAAAAAAGATATTTTTTTAAAAAAAAAAACTACCCCTCCTCCGAGCACCCTTCCCCCTCTCCACCAACCTACCTCTAATTTTTATTTTTATTTTCAAAAACAAAAAAAATTGTTTTCAAAAACTTTTTTTTACCATCTCGCCTCCCCCTTCTTACATCAAACTATCCCTATCTTCTTCTTTTTTTTAAAAAAAATAAATGGTTTTTTAAAAAAAAAATTACCCCTTCCTCTGGGTGTCTCCTGTTGGGAAAACATGGACAAACACAAAAATATATATGGTAAAAGTAATGGAAATAATATGGGAAAATAATGATGCCTAGAATTTTACGTGGAAGGAAAAACCACGGGCCAAGAGGAACAACTGATATTACTATAGTAAGGAAATTTACACTGTGTAGTCACAAATACAATACTTAAAGTTACTACTACACACTCAAAAGGAACAACACTCTTTTGATTTTCACCTTACTAAAATATCGATCACACTCTATTTTTCTTCACAGACTATTTTTCTTCTATAGTCTATGAAATACCTCACTTTGCTCTCGAAATGTTTTTTTTCTCTAACTTGGTGTGTTCTACAAATGAGCAAGAATGCTCTATTTATATAAGGATAAAACCATGTTATGCCACTAATGACATAAGTAAATATAGCAAAGTCAAAAATGGTTGTAAATCTTACCAATTTGTCAACCACCAAATCTTTATTTTCAACTCCAATTACTATTCCTTTTTAACAATTGTTTGTAGCAATTGAATAGCAAAAATTGACAAAAAAATGAAATGGATTCAACAAATCTCCCCCTCCAGTCCCATTTACTGGAAGAAGGTATCTTCATCTTCTTTAGAGAGAGCTCATGCCCATAAGTTCTTTGCATAACTCGCTCTTGTCTTTCGGTATCGTCTTGGTCAGCATATCTGCAGAATTTTCACTTGTGTGGATCTTTTTGACGTGAAATGATTCACTCTCCACTTCCTTACGAATTCAATGATATTTTCCGTCGATGTTTTTTATTCTTGCATGGTACATGGAGTTCTTACTCAAGTCTATTGCACTCTAGTTGTCACAATAGACGATATACTCCATCTGATTCAAACCAAACTCTTGAAGAAATCGCTTTAGCCATATCATCTCCTTGCCAGCTTCAGTAGCCGCCATATACTCAGCTTCATTTGTAGATAGTGTAACACACTTCTACAACTTCGACTGCCATGATATAGCTTTTCCTGAAAAAGTAAACAAATATCCAATAGTGGATTTTCTGTTATCAAGTTCACCTGCCATATCAGAATCTGTATAGCCTTTCAAGATTGAATTTGACGCTCCAAAACACAAGCATTCATCTGAGCTTCCTCTAAGATACCTGAGTATCCACTTCACAGCTTTTCAATGCTCTTTTTCTGTATTGTCGAGAAATCTACTGACAACACCAACTGCGTGAGCAATATCAGGTCTAGTGCACACCATTGCATACATTAGACTTCCGACGACGGAGGAATATGGAACTTTGGCCATATTCTCTTTTTCCACTCTAGCTGTAAGACACATTTTCTTGCTCAACTTCATATGACCCGCAAGAGGTGTACTAACAGGCTTAACATTTTTCATATTGAAGCGCTCAAGTACAAATTCAACGTACTTCTTCTGAGACAAATAAATCTTTCTTTCATCTTTGAGACGAGTAATTCTCATGCCCAAAATTTGTTTGGCATGACCCAAGTCTTTCATAGAAAAAAGACTTAAATTACTCTTTTTTTATCTCGTCCATCTTGGAAGTATTCTTGCCCACAATCAACATATCATCCACATACAACAAGAGTATAATAAAATCACTGTCAGAAATTTTTTGTACAAATACGCAATGATATGAAGAAGTCTTCTTATAGCCTTGCTCCCCCATAACAGATTCAAACTTCTTTTATCACTGTCTGGGAGTTTGTTTTAGGCCATAAAGAATCTTTTTGAGTTTGCATACAAAATTTTCTTTTCCTTCTACTTTGAAGCCCTCAGGTTGTTCCATATAAATCTCTTCTTCTAGGTCACTATGAAGGAAAGTCGTCTTTACATTCATCTGCTCTATCTATAAATTAAGACTAGCAATCAAATCTAGAACTGTACGAATCGAGGACATTTTTACAACAGGAGAATATATTTCGTCAAAGTCAATACCCTTTTTTGACCGAATCCCTTAACAACCAATCTAGCTTTGTACTTGTGCTTCAAGTTGTGTTCTTCAACTTTAACTTTGAACACCCATTTGTTCTTCAAACTCTCATGCCCTTAGGTAATTTTACCAACTCACAAGTGTGGTTCTCATGCAGAGACTTCATCTCACCTTCCATGGCTTCAATCCATTGACCTTTGTGCTCATCTTCTATGGACTCCTCATAGCATTCAGATTCTCCCCTGTCAGTGAGTAACACATACTCATTGGGTGAATAACAGGAGGAAGGAAACCGCTGTCTTGTGGACCTCTGAAGCGGGATATTTGATTCGTCCACAACTTCATGAGCAACAGGTTCATCAATAACAATATCATTGTTATTATCAACATCAACATGTTGATTTGATACATGATTATGGGCGTCACTATGATTATCAATCCCAACAACATCATGCACACTTGTGTGAGGAACGTCATCATGATAAACTATACCATCAAAACTTAAAGATTCTACCTTCTCCGCTTTGTCAATATCTTCAATTGTTTGATTCACCTTGAAAATAGTATCACGGCTTCTCACAAGTTTCTTTTCAATTAGATCATATAGCCTATAACCAAATTCATCTAGGTCATATCCAACGAAGATGCATTGTATTGTCTTGGCATCTAACTTTGACCTCTTATCTTTCGGCATATGTACAAAAGATTTGGAATCAAATACTCTCAAATGGTCATAGAAAACATCCTTTCCATACCAAACACTATTTGGTACATCATTTTGCAAAACAACAGCAGGAGACAGATCAATAACATGTGCAGCGATCAATAAAGCCTCACCCCAAAATGAGTTCGACAACTTTGCTTCAGAAAGCAAACATCTAACTCTTTCCATCAAGGTCCTGTTCATCCTCTTAGCCAAATCATTAAGCTGAGAGTCTTGGGAGGATTCTTTTGGTGTCTGATACCTTGATGCTTGCAGTATTCGTCAAATGATCCACAATATTCACCACCATTATCAGTACAAATACATTTCAGTTTCTTTCTAGTTTCTCTTTCAACTAAAGCCTGAAACTGCTTGAAGACATCTAACATTGGTATTTAGTCTTCAAGACATAAACCCAAAGTTTTCTCGAGCAACATCAATGAAAGTGACAAAGTAGAGTGCACTACCTAATGTCTTTGTCTTCATTGGACCGCATAAATCAGAGTGCATCAACTCAAGCAACTTTGTCTTTCTTGAAGGGGGATAGAACTTAAAGGAAACTCTATTTTGTTTACCAGCCGAGCAGTGCTCACACTTTTCTAATTTAGCACTTTGGAAATTTGACAATAATTTCTTCTTGGCTAGGACATTAAGTCCTTTCTCGCTGATCTGGCTAAGCCTCTTGTGCCATAATGTTGAAGAGCTATCGCTCTTAACTGTATTTGTCATATCAGCACAAGCAGAGGCCATAGTCCAGTATAGACCACGACGTCTATTACCATGAGCCACAACCAAGGAATCCTTAATGAGCTTCCATTTTCCATCATCGTTGGTACTAACATATCCTTCATCATCTAAAACACCAACAGAAATCAAATCCAGACGAACATCAGGAGCATGTTTTACATTGTTCAAAACTATTTAGTTCCAACACTAGTTTCCAAATGAATCGTACCAACACCAACCACCCTAGAAACAGTCCCATTACCCATACTTAAGGTTCCAAAATTACCAGCAGTATAGGAAGAGAAGAAAGCCTTTCTTGATGTCACATGATATGCAGCACCAGTGTCCACAACCTAGCTTGACTCATCACAAGAAATATTTATCATATCCGCATCAAGGACAGTAACAAGATCTTCGGTGGCGATGATGGATAGGCAATTTTCATTATTATCTTCCTTAATTTCCTCTTTGTTTTTGTTCTCCCTCTTCAACCTCCTGCAGAACTTCTTTGTATGCCTTTTCATGCCACAATGATAGCACTCAATATCCTTAAGTATGCCTCTGGATTTGCTCCTATTTTGTTCTCTATTTTGAGAACCACGTGTTTTGTTTCTCCCTCTGGTACCAGTTATCAGGACATCCGACGAAGAAGAACCTAGAGATTTTCTTCTCATCTCTTCATTCAAGACACTACTCTTGGTGGAATCCATAGAGATCACACCATCCGGAGCAGAATTTGACAATGACGTTCTAAATATTTAACAAGAGTCTGGTAGGGAACCAAGTAGAAGCAAACCTTAAATTTCTTCACAAATTTGATGCCCATAGCAGATAATTGGTTGATGATCCCCTGAAAATTATTCAGATGGTCTGTCAACAGAGAACCATCATGATACTTTAAACTCAACATGTGCTTTATTAAGAACATTTTGTTATTGCTAGTCTTCCGAGCATACAAACTTTCAAGATGCTCCCATAGGGTTCGAGCATGTGTCTTATGAGAAATATGGTTCAACACATTATCGTCGACCCATTGCCTAATGAATCTACAAACCTGTCTATGCAACAGATTCCACTCTTCATCTGTTTTATTATCAGGCTTTACAGTGGAAAATACTGATTTGTAAAAATTCTTAACATAAAACAGATCATCCATTTTCCCCTTCCAAATGACATAATTGACACCATTCAAAGTAATCATTCTACTTGTGTTGGCTTCAATTGTTTCCCCAAAAAAAATATAGCAAATCAAAGTAAATCTTTTTTGATGTGGAAGTTCAGACTGTGCTGCAACCACAGAGCATACTCAGATAAAACCTTGGCTCTGATACCAGTTTGTTGGGAAAACGTGGACAAGTACAAAAATATATATGGTAAAAGTAATGGAAGTAAAATGAGAAAATAATGACACCAAGAATTTTACTTGGAAGAAAAAAGCACGCGCTAGAGGAGCAACTGATATTACCATAGTAAGGAAATTTACACTGTGTAGTCACGAATACGATACTCAAAATGAATGTTACACACTAAAAAGGAACGACACTCTTTTGGTTTTCACCTTACTAAAATTTCGCTTACACTCTATTATTCTTCACATACTATTTTTCTTCTATAGTCTATGGAATACCTCACTTTGCTCTCAAAATGGTTTTTCTCTCTATTTATAGAAGGATAAAACCATGCCCATGTTACTAATGTCATAGGTAAATATATCAAAGTAAAAAATGGTTGCAAATCTTGCCAATTTCTAACCACCAAATCTTTTATTTTCAACTCCAATTACTATTCTTTTTTAACAATTGGTTGTAGCAATTGAATAGCAAATGTTGACAAAAAATGGAATGGATTCAACACCTCCCCTTCTACCAACCTACCCCTACACTTTTTGTTTCCAAAAACAAAAGATAATATTTTCCCCCTCCCCTCCCCTACCTTCCACCAACCGACTCCTAAATTTTTTATTTTTCAAAAAAAATAAAATTATTTATTCATTTCTCACTTATATGGGCTAAATATGGATTCTCATATTAATCCATTTTATCCAAATTTGTTTGATGTTAAATAAATTGAAGACCATATTAATTCATTTAAAAAAATGAAAGAAAATATGAGTGATTCATAAAATTAAATATGGGCAAAATGATTTCATTTCACATATATGGACTCAAATTACAAACCATACTCAAAAATATTAACAGTTTGTGCATACCTTTTATCAAACTGGGAAACTTTAATTTAACTAATCAGAGAGCGCTCAAATTTTAGATAATTAGAGTTGGTTCTGACTTCTGATAAGCCACCTTAGAAGAGTACTAACAATATGTATACATCATTCAATGGGAATTTATTTTGAAGCACACAAAAAAAATGTTTTAAGCATTAATTAATTAACAATAGTAGTCTAATCGTATTTAAATATATTATTAGAGACAATTAGTATTTTGTAAATGTCTATAACAATGATTTGATTTAATGATTATTAGTTAATTCATAGATACTATATTATGTATTAATATGTATATTTACTATCGTTAAAATTTGGTTTTTATCAGTTGAAATGGAAAGTTGGTTTTCCGTCTTTAAAACCGGTTGTGCAAGAACTAGTGTGGGTTCGTGCCTGCACATGCTAATTCTTATTTAGCTTATTCATAATCTTAGAAATAAGAATTGTAGAAATAGGCTAATTCTTATTTAGTTTATTCATAATCTTGGAAATGAGAATTGTAGAGCGATCAAAAAAAGGTAGAGTTGAGCCACTTATTTATTATTTTAATAATGAAATGTCATAAAAACAATTTATTTTGTTATATTAAGTTTATTTTAGTAAGAGTTTTGGTTTATTTATGTATTATTTTAATAGTAAACATGATATAATAAAATAATTTATTTTATCATGTCAAATTTAATCATTCTAATAATAAATTTAGATGAGTGATTTTATTTATACAAATATCGAAGTTGAGTGATTTTATTGATACAAACAAAATTTAATGCTCTTTTTGATAAATTCTCCCAGTTGAGTAACCTTTCGAGATATGAATTACATTCTCCAATTCATTGGGAGTAGCTGATTACTTTTAAATTTCTTTTTTTAATTAGTTTTTCAATTTTTTATTTCTATTATTTAAAGTTCTTTTTTTTACTGTTCTAAAAATTTCTAAAAAGTTTATTTTATATTTTATATTATTATATTTCATTTTCTTCTTATTCTCAACCTTCACGTGTTTATATGAAATTTTTTCAGTACTAATTTTATACGATGATTAAAACATAAATAAGATTATTTTTCTAATTCATACCTTATAAAATACATCATGTGAATTATACAAATATATATAGATACTTTCAAAAATAAAATTAATTCCAAGAATAGTAAAAAGGATTTATTTAAGCTTTATTGATTAAGTAATGTGATCAACTAATATAAATTAACTATATTTAGATAATTATATATTAATATGCAACAATTATATTTTCATAAAAATAAAAAAACACTCCATATGTCTATTTTTAATTTTCATGTTTTTTTACAGTAAAGAATTTTGACTAACAATTTGTTTTATATTTTTGTTGTAATATTAATATGCAAATAATGACTATTTATAGTGATTTTCGTTAAATTAATTCTGTAATATATACATTTTTTTTTAAATATTAAATTAATATAACCTTTGTTTAATATGATAAGTGGTCAAGAATTTTGTAAAAATAAAAATAGCAATTACATATTGATGAGGGAGGTATAAAATGGAGGAAGTATAATTTAAATAAATAACTTTTTAGATATATAAAATAGTGTCCCACAATAAGTATGCACACTTTTCAATAAATCATTTTTCTTTCTTATTTCTTAATTAAACAAAATGGTGTTGGCCCAATCTAGAGAATACCAAAATGAAACAAAAAGACGTCAGAATTTAGAAACTACAAAAAATCAAAATGAAAACTTGAAATATATAGATCTTTTCAGATTGTAGAAGGAGCATAAAAATGGCAAAGAAATATAATTTTTGAGCTTACAAAATTGATTTTCCTCTTTAGATGGTAGCTAGTGAGAGCTAGTTACATAATCTTTAAGCTCGTATGTTTTTCATTATAGTTTATTTTCTTGTAAAGTTTCTTGATAGATTAAAATTTATAATTTGAATCTCATCTTGACTTTGAACAGTCTAATTAGAACATCGCATAAGAAAGACTTTCTTAAGTTAGTATCACATTGCAACTTAGATTTTGATCGGAAATGTTTTTAGATCTAGAGTCGTTCCGTCAACAATTGTATGGTTTGTGAAATGGTGAGTTTAATTTTTTTAATGAGCCTTGATTAATAAAAAATTTATTGAAGCGTAGTTGCATGCATCGACTTCTTGTTAGTGACTTTAATTTTGCAACATTTATGAAGAGGTGTTTTCTTCAGCTCCATTTTACCTTGATGCTACTCTTTTTTGGGATGGACACCTAAGGTAATATTTAGATAAGAGAGTATATCAGTTGAAGGAAGACTATTATGCATAGTGAACTGCATTGAACCTCCACTTAGTGAAACAGTAACTTTTAGTCCAGAGTCGTAGTGGTCTCAAACTTGAACTATGACTGCTTAACGAAAATAAAATATCACTGGTCACACATAATAATCATGGTGTTGACATGAGCTTTAACAGTCAGCACGTTATGGCTATGTGCTATTCCGGTTTCATGAGTGCATTTGAGAATAAGACCTATTCTCATAGAAAGCGACCTACTTCCACACATCACATATGTGAAATCTGTCGAGACTGCTTCTATAAGATTAACACTCCACCCATACGGGCTACAGATATTCATTAAGAGTTTTATCAACTCAACCTTCACAAACTAAAGGAAACAATGCACTCACATCATAGGGAGGGGGAAAAAATAGTGCATTTTTCACAGCAAGTCATCATATGATTAGTTTTTCCCTTTGAACCTGGTTATAGGATCTCTAGTCCCAGGTTGGGTTTCCTCATATATGACTCAAGGATTTGTAGGCTTCAATCCCATCCCCCTCGATGTGCTCCAGACCTTTTCTCTTGTTAAGGCTTTCGTAAGAGGATCTGCAAGATTATCACAAGATTTGACATAATCAACATTAATGGTACCATTTGTCAAATACGATCTTACGTTACTGTGTTTCCTCCTTATATGTCTGGATTTACCGTTGTAATAACGGTTTTGAACTCTACCAATTGCAGCGGTGCTATCACAATGAATTAAAATAGGAGAAATTGGTTTTCCAAAATAAGAAATTTGAAACAATAAATCTCTTAACCAATTCGCTTCCTCACTAGCTGAAGCTAAAACGATTAGTTCAGCCTCCATGGTAGAGTTAACAATTATAGTTTGCTTTATCGATTTCCAACAAACAGCACCATCACCTAAAGTAAAGACATAACTAGTGGTAGAACATGAATCACCTGACAAAGTGTTCCAATCTGCATCACAAAAGCCTTCAAGTACAGCAAAATATTTTTTATAGAACAAATCACAATTTTTCGTTCCAATTAAATATCTCATAACTCTTGTTATAGCATGCCAATGTTCATTACCTGGATTGCTTGTAAACATGTCAAGTACTCCTACTGCATATGCAATATCAAGCCTAGTGCAATAAGTCACATATCTTAAACTTCCGATTATACTAGCATATTCCTTTTGATTTATTACATTATTTTCACTTTCAACAGGAAATAAGTGAACACTTAAATCAAAAGGAGTAGCAACATGCTTGCAATCATGAAAGTTGTATTTTTTCAAAATTTTCTCAACATAATGTGACTGGTCAAGGAAAAATTCCCTCACATGTTTTTGTTGTTTTTATTCTAAGAATAAAATTTGCCTCACCACGATCTTTCATATGAAAATGGCTTCTAAGAACATTTTTAGCTTCATCAATAACATTCATGTTAGAGCCAAAGATCAACAAATCATCAACATATAGGCAAATGATCACATGTAAATTATTCCAAGACTTTTGATATATGCACTTATCACACTCATTTGTTTTAAAACCATTTTCAATCATACAGGAATCAAACTTTTCATGCCATTGCTTTGGTGCCTGTTTCAAGCCATATAGGGATTTAGTAAGTTTACATACTTTGCTTTCATGGTATGCTTCAACAAAACACTCGGGTTGATTCATATAAATTTCTTTATTTAGGTCTCCATTTAGAAAAACAGTTTTTACATCCATTTGATGAATTTGCAAATAAAAAATTGCATCCATAGCAACTAAAAGTCTAATGGATGTAATTCTTGGTACCGGAGAAAAAGTATCAAAAAAAATTCTAGGTCTTCTAGTTGTTTAAAACCTTTTGCGACTAGCCTAGCCTTGTATTTATCAATAGAACAATCCGATTTTAACTTTTTCCTTAAGATCCATTTGCAACCAATTGTTTTATAACCCGGTGGTAAATCAACTAACTTCCAAGTTTTATTAGAAATTAGAGATTCCATTTCATTATTTACAGTCTCTTTCCAAAAAATAGAATCATGTGAAGATAATGCTTTTTTCAAAGTTAGAAGGTCATTTTCAATATTAAACACATAAAAATCAGGACCAAAATCTTTTCTACTCTAGCTCTTTTACTTCTTCTTAACTCAAAATCACCATTTTCTTTATTTTTCAAAGTTGAAGTAGAACAACTAGGTAGTGACAAAATATTTTGTTCAATCCTTTGACCCCCACTATTTTTAGTATCAAAAGGAAATTTATTTTCATGAAAAATAGCATCACCAGATTCTATTACAATGTTATCTTCAAGATTAAAAAATCTATAGGCTGTACTATTTGAAGCATAACCAAGAAAAGCACAAGTAGTAACTTTCTTACCCAACTTTGTAATCTTGGGATCCATTAGCCTCACAAAGGTTAGACAACCCCAAACTCTTAGATATCCCAAACTTGGCTTGTAACCTTTCCACAATTCAAAAGGAGTCAATTTATACTTTTTATGAGGCACACGATTCAACACATAACAAGCAATTAAGATAGCTTCACCCCAAAAATTTAAAGGTGCATGTGACTCAATAAGCATGACATTAGTCAATTCAACCAAAGTTCTATTTTTCCTTTCTGCTACTCCATTAGACAAAGGAGAGTAAGGAGGAGTAGTTTCATGAATTATCCCAATGATCTAACAAAAGAATTAAACTCATTTGATTCATATTCACGACCTCTATCACTTCTAATTCTTTTTATTTTTCTTCCAAACTGATTTTCAACCTCATTGAGATAAGTCTTGAAATTTTCAAAAGCATCACTTTTATTTTTCATCAAGTAAACATATGTAAACTTAGAAAAATCATCAATGAAAATGATAAAATATCTATTACCTCCACGAGTTAGAATTCCACCAAGTTCACAAATATCAGTATGAACTAATTCTAACAAATCAGTTTTTCTTTCAACTTGAAAATGAGGTCTTTTAGTAATCTTGACTTTACTACAAGACTCACACTTTTCAAAATTATTTTTAACCATTTGGATTAATCCTAAACTACTCATGATTCCAACATAAGGATCATTAATATGACACAAACGAGCATGGCAAAAATTAGTAGAAGAAATCATATAAACAGAAGTAGAAGTTTTATTCATTTCAATTTTCAACTTAAACATCTCATCACATGCATACTCCTTTCCCACAAAAATATCTTTCTTCACTATTACATATTGATCAGATTCAATAATCTGTTTAAAGCCTGCTTTATTAAGAAGAAAACTAGACATCAAATTTTTTCTCATAGAAGGAGTATAAAGTACATCTTTCAATGTTAATATCCTTCCAGAAGTAAAACACATTTCAACATCTCCCTTTCCAAGAACTTGAGTAGTGTGAGAATCACCAAGCATGATGGTTTTGGGCTTCTCAAAATGAGTATATTTTTTAAACCAGTCTTTGTAATAACAGACATGACGGTTTTCACCAGAATCAGCCCACCATCCATCAACATTCTCAACCATGTTTATGTCGGTAATCACTGCCACAAAAGGTTCTTCGGTAACGTTTGCCTGAGGGTTAGGACCACATTTTCGGAATCTGCAAAATCGAGCAATATGCCCACTCTTGCCACAATCAAAGCATGATCCCTTTTCTTGAAGTTGTTGATTTTGTGTGCTTGGTGATTTTCACCATTATTTTTCTTGGGAGGTTTACCATTATTTTTCTTGAATTTTTTCTTCTTAGGCTTTAAAGAAGTATTTTTGTGAGTTTCAGGAGTAGCATTATTCGAAGTAATTATATTTACCTTCGATGTGATGTTATTCTCTTCTGTTTGTAAAAGTGCATCTGAGCCCCTTGCTTCTTCTTCCATGCGGATTTTCATCATCAGGGTTTCAAGAGAGGTTTCCTTTTGTTTGTGGCGCATAATTTTTTGAAATTCCTTCCAAGAAGGTGGAAGTTTATCCACTATGCCACAAAAAACAAGGTTATCTCCAATTCTAACCTCTTCGGACCTAAGCTCTCCAACAATCATGATAAAGTCTTGATCTTGATCTACCACTGATTTGTTGTCCACCATTTGAAAACGAAAAAATCTACTAGCTGCATATTTTTTCGCTCCATCCTCTTTGGTATCATACTTACTCTGCAATCCTCTTTGGTATCATACTTACTCTGCAATGTCTTCCAAATTTTCTTTGCACTAGAGTAAATTTTATCATAATAATCATAAAAATTATCAGATAGACAATTAAAAAGATAATACCGACACTTATAGGAATCACCATCGTACTTTTCCACTTTCTCTAGATGAGAAATAGTTTCATCATCATTCATAGTGGTGATGTCTTCTTTATTTGGATTCTTCTCAATTAATGCATAAGAAACATTGAGAAGACTTAAGTAGAAAAGTACTTTACCTTTCCATCTCTTGAAATGGTTACCATTGAACCGAAATGGCTTGTTAAGATCTCCCATCTTGACATCCGCGGTTTTTTCAATTGTAGCCATCTGTGAATCTCCTTAAAATTGTTGGTGAAAAAACTTACAAGATAATAAAATTACAAGATTACGATTGAAAATAGAATGAAGAAATTAATCTCTTCAGGCTAAGGCGCGGATATCTCGCTCTCTTTAAGGAGATTCAAGCTCACTGCAGCAAATGTTTTCACCGGTCCAGCAGTAGTCGTCTTTGACTTGTCCCCTCCAGGATACAACAACCTTCACAAAGTATAACTCAACAACTCTGGACAAGAGTTGAGTCCAAAACTCCACAAAAAAGAACACCTCCCTTCAACTAATAAGAACTCTCTTTTAGACTAACTCTTTTATTCTTTGTTTTCTCTTATGTTTTCTGTATCCTAAACCAAATGAAGACCACCACTATTTATACTACAAGAAGTCTTCCTAGCAATGAATAAGACGATAATGGAGGTAGTAAATAGTGAAAATAATGGCCTTAGGAGTTTCATAGATTACATAGGTTACAATAGGAGTTACATAGGTTACAAAGAGTAATGGAGGAATTAAGAATGAAATAAAGTGATGGACAACCAATGCTAATGGATGATGTAGAAGTTATCCATTTCAATGTTTATTGGAATGTTTTTATCTCACAATGAATTCAACCAATAAAGCCAAAAGTAATGGCATTACATGGCTACCAAGTCAAAGATGAATAGCATGATTAAATTGGTAGTTTAAAACACAAATGCCTACCAATGGTCATTCTTATAACTCCAAAATAAAGCAATTTAATATGTTAAATATTAATATTAAAATGCTAATAACCTAACATATTATGACATGCATGCTATAACATAGTTGTAATAAGCTTATTTCTATGCAGATTTTGTTATTTTGCTTGGTGATTGAAAGTTTCTGCTGAGTTCGTATCATTTTATTTGTGATTTGCAATTATAGTTAGATCTCTATCTTTGTTTTTGTTTTTATGTTTAACCATGTTGTTTGAATAGATTGTGATGAATTCTTGCTTCTTGGGGAAGCAAGGAACTCATTACTTTGTTTTTAAAAAAATTAAAAAAGATGTCTTATATCTACGTACTCTCTAAATTTCAATGTATTTTATATTGTTATTTTATGTATTTTAAATGTGGTTATACTTATATTTTGATGCATGCTTCATATGAAGATCTAACTGAGCTAATTAATATGCTTGATGGATTATAATTAGGTTTATTGAAATTAACATAACATAAATAATTGTGTGTTTACTTGTTTAAACTTTTTTGAGCACTTTGTACTTTTTTAATGTGTTATTTATTTGTAATAGCAAAATTATAATATGAACTACTTTAAATACTTGTAATAAAATATCAAGATTAAATCTAAAGTTTTAAATATATCTAGAACATAGCCCTGCATTGCATATACATATTAATGTTTATAATAAAATAATAACAACATGTAGTTCCATTGCATATAATGAAATAGTATGATACTATCTGTAAAGCACACTCGATTACTTAAGTGTGGAAGTGTTCACCATATGCATGTGTAGTATCTCTCTCCATTGTTTCAGACTTTGCCACAAGTTCTATAATTCAAGAACTGATTTGCCATAGTCAATAAAATAACATACCTCTAAATGATTACATAATATACCAGCAACTTCATCTGAATTATTTTATAATGATTATCAACAATAAAACCTGATATATAAAAACATCCAAAAGAATTTGAATATCACAATAGATTTTGGAACACTTCTTTATATACTGCATTTATAGCCTCATCAGTTAACTGACCATTATCATTGTAGCTCATTATTTTTAATCCCTTTCTACTTGTTACTCTAGAAACAACTGCATAAAGTTTTTCATGGGCAAACACTGATTTCTTTAAAAATAATCCAACATGAGATAAAGACTGTCCTTGGCTCTTGTTGATTGTCATGACAAATGATACAATTCTAAGAAATTGTCTTCTTTGAAACTTAAATGGGATTCTAGAATCTGAAGGTGTTAAAGTCATTCTTGGAATAAATACCTTCAGTCCAGCCATCTGTCAGATAAAACCTTTGCTTCAATTACTTGATTTCCAAGTTTAGTAACAATCAATCTAGTTCCATTCTGGAACTCCAACTTTTAAATTGATTGAATGATTAGGAACTCTAGAACATTTAATAGTATCCAAAAGTTCTGGTGTGTGTACATGTTCCAAAGCTGAATAGGTATGATCAAACTAGCATAATTTGTCAGAACTCAAATATGTTTCTTAGGATTATGATTTAAGGAGATCATATATTGATTGATTGATTCCACTATATCAAGAGTCGGAGCTAGAATGACTATTTGTTATAGGTATCCAACATCATCACAATTATTACTAAAATGTGGATACATACTTTCCACAATAGCTGCTATTGGATCAGTACACTCAGTTATCAGAAGATCCATTCGTATTACAGCTTTATCAATACAATCAAATAAATTACCAATGCTACCATCCCGAAATGTCAATATCCAATCAAAAAACTCTTTCAACCCATTTAAATCAGTATCAGTGTCACTGTTTTGCAATCTCATAATCTTTGTCAATGTTAATAATTCACAATGGGCCCCATAAATATAAAGAGTTGATAATTGCATTAACAATATCTTGTCGGCTACCTTTTGGGATCAATGGTAGAATTTGTCTGAAGTCACCTCCAAAAATAACTATTTTACCACCAAATGGTAATTCTGACTTAATTCTGTCTTTGTAGCCAATAATATCTCTTAAGGTCTTATCAAGAGATCCAAAACAATGTCTACGCATCATTGGATCCTCATCCCAAATAATCAACTTAGTCTTGATTATTAAGTGTGCTAAAGGAGTACCTTGTTTTAAATGGTATGTTGAATTTTCAGTTATATTTAGCGGGATAACAAATCTAGAATGTGTTGTTCGTCCACCTGGTAATAAAAGAGATGCAATTCCGCTATATGCAACTGTTAAAACAACATCTCCTTTGGATCGTATGACAGCTGATAGAGTCTTCCAAAATCCATCCATATTTTCATTAACTGTTGCCATAATTTTTTTTATACACTGCTTTCTACTCGTCGGTTAAATTTAATATCAATTGTTGATGTTCATCACCTAAAGCTCGTTTATAGTAACATATTTCATCACAAATTAATGTATTTGTGATGTCAACATAATCCTCAGTGTATACAGTATCGACATTGTAGGAAAGTCCGAAAAACTTCTTCCACAACTTTTTAAAAAACTTTCTATATTTTGCAAGCAACATTTCTTTAAATCAACATCTGATAGATACGCTTCTGAAAATAAAATATAAATATATATAAAAAATTAATATTTAAACATCTATGTAATAAACTAATAAGTCAAACAAATATAATATAGAATTCATGATAAAATTAGCTTAATTTAAATTTAAACATTATTGGATACCCGGGTTATCTAGTACTCTTCTTTCTTCATAAAGAATATCTTAAGATAATAAATGGCATGTTGATTGTCAAACAACTTTCGGACGTGACATAAATTTGATATAAGTAGTATAGCAAATAATTATCTTGAATATAATGGCATTCTCCAATGACTTACTTCTACTATAATATCAACATATTCTTTGTCATCATCTAATAATCCTAAAGCATAACATGCATCTCTAAAAGTCTCGTGATCTACATCATTTATTCTTCTGAGATCCTAATATGAAGTGGGACCTCTAACAATATTCAATAACAATCTAACATAATGTTGCTCACTAGATCCCGGTGGAACAAAGAAAATTCTTCCAATTGAAAATGTAGAATGTTTTCTTTTATCCCATCTCTATTATTGTTGTTTCTAGACAAACATTAAAGAAAATTCTGCATAGGTTAAATCGCTTGCTTCAGGAAATTTCTTGTTTGCTTCAAAGCAACTTAAAAACTTTGATTCCCTTACAGTTGGTTTGTTGATGGCAACATCAATTGGATCATCATTTGAAAATAAGATATTCTAATTGCCTGATAAATGAAAACATAACCTTTCTACAAAAGGTTAACTATGGTGGATTGAAAATTTAAAGATTCTCCAAGCTGTTTCACATGGTGATATATACTGACATCCACAATACATATTTATTTCATCAACCCCTACTTGAATATGAAGTATTCGCACTATCTCAAAAAGTAGTTGTAAGACGGTCATGACCTTTATTTACATAGTTGAATAAATATTTAATTGACCTTTTATTGATTACACCTGTTGACACCCAATTTTGACCCTCCCCAGTATAAATTAGTTCTCGAGCTTCTTAAATTTCCAAACAATTTAAAATAATATTATTGGTATATTTTGCGATTATTTCTCAAAATATTTTAAATTTTAGTAAGTATTCTATTTAACTAGTTTAGTTTAGATTATGATTATATTTTGAATCACTATTTTAAAATTAAAATTAATTATTTTACTTTGATAAAATTAAGAAGCTCGTTGATCAATTGATATGAATTTGTCTTATTTAAATTATAGTCAAATTCCTCAAATTAATTTAATTTGACTATTCTAAGACATGACATAATTCCTAAACCCATTTGGAAAACCTCTTGGGCCTTTTTTTTTCTTTAACTTACCAGCCCAACACTTTTCCCAACCAGAAAGAACATCCAACCACCTCATTTCCTTCCAGGCCCATTTTTATTTCCTTTTCTTCCCAGCCCATTCTTCCTACCCAGCCCCAAATTTAATTCCCAACCCAATTTCATTTTTCCCTTTCCCTCCAACCTTACCCCTTTCAAAATTCAAAATTCAAAATTCAAAATTTAAAATTTCCCCCTCTTTTGGCCATAATTTGGCTTATAAATAATCCTCATCTTCTTCATTGTTGGAGGTTGATTTTTTTTGGTTGGGAGAGAGGAGGGAGAAAAGTTAGAAACTTGAGTTGATATTGAGAAATTAGTTACAACACCACTTAAAAGATAAAAAGGTTTTGAGGTAGAAAATGGAATTGAAGCATACAAGATGATATAGGATATATTTAAGTTTCAATTTTTTTTTTTTTTGGGAAGTGCTCTTTTCTTTGTTTTATAGCCTTATTTTGGTGGAATCGTCTTCGTAGCCGGCTCTCTCGTCCCAGTCGCTGCCCCCAAAAAGGTGACATTTCCTACTTCTTGTTTTGCTTCAACGAGTTATTCATAGTTATGGTCCTTTGAGTATCGTTTATTTTCTATCTCACACTTTGTATAATTTTTTACAAAAAAATGATTGAATATGGTTTCTAATAGTTGTTTATAAACACTAATTAAACCCATGTATTGTTGGCTTTATTTATTTCTATTTGTTTTGGCTGCCCTACATAGACTTATACTAATCGTTATCTTGCTTTACTTTCATCCATGGTTGAAGTAACTTCTAATTTTCTCCTTTTGTTGCTTTGTTGTATGAACCCCTCCGAATCCATGACGGATTTGTGTTGCATCCTCTTGTGGAGCCGTCAAGGCTCAAACCTCTACTTTTGATTCGTCCAACCTCTCCGAAATCGCTAAATTGATGTACGAGTCGAAGAGCAGGTTGAAATGCACTGCTGGAAATTGATTACAGGTTCAGCAGAACCTGGAAAGTTGCTGGAAAATCAAATTTGCAGGTGTTGAAGTAAGCTGTATACCAGATATATACACTGTGTATATACTGATATACAGGTCGAAAGTTCACACGAAATTTGAATTTGAAATCTGGATTTTTAGGAGTGAATATACTCTGCTGAAAAGGGACTTTGAACCTTTAAAAGTTGAATAATGGGATTATATACATTCTGTATACACTGATATACACATACATTATACTATAAATATGTGTAAAAAAATGTGAATTGCAGGTGCTGCAGTAAGTATATACACAGTATATACACTGATATACAGATCAAAAGTGCACAGGAAATTTGAATTCGAAATCTGGGTTGATGACAGTGAAAATACGCTGTTGAAATGGAAATTTCAACTTATGAAAGTTGGAAAACATGCTGATATGCAATCCGTATACAATAGTATACATTACTTGTATACCTTGACTCTCTTACAGGAGATGGGCCAGGGCCCTTTTCAGCAAAATTTTAACAGGCCCAAAAGCCAATATTTGTTTTTGCAGAATTTGAATTGTTGAAAAGAGCCCAATTGATAGGACAGGAGGGCCAAAGCCCAATTGAATGAATTTGGGCAATCAAGCCCAAGTTCAAACATTGTTCTTGCTTTATTTATCATTTATTTGAATTATTTAATGTTTGGGTAGAATTTTAATAATCTCCTAAAGGGTAGCCATTTTTCATTATTTTAAATTTTACTACTTTATTTACTTATTTTATTTTATTTACTTTTATCACTATTTAGTTTTCCTTAAATTAATTCCCTCTAAATATCCCCCTTAAAAAAAAAAGGGAATAAAAAATATTAAAATAAATTTTCTCTTTACTTAACTAAAAATTTTATTTTAAAAGTCATTTAGTCAAATCGCTGGTCAGCCGCAAGTTAGCGGGCATCCCGAGGGCCTAACACTTTCTCGAGATGTACATTGAACTTCGAACCCTTTTCAATTGATTTTTAATCTGTTTTTAAATCTTTTGAAATTTTTTCTTGATTTTATCAAAAATCAAGTGGCGACTCCGATTTTGAAGGTCGATTTTTCTTAAACAATAAGATTAATTGATTTTTTGAAACCTAGTCAATTTTTTCTCATTTTAAACCAAAAAATAGTTAGTAATATTTTTTAAATAAAATAGAAATGGCGACTCCGCTGGGGATTAATTAAGTTCTAACCATAAGATTTGATTGTTTGACTATGTGTTTTTAATTGTTAAAATATTGTTTGTGCTGAATATGATTAAATTTTTTCGTAAATTGTCATTGCATTCATGGCATATTCCCGATATATATGTATAGTATATTAAAGGACGGTTTGCGGAATCGCAGCCGGACTTTTTATACTCACCCTTTTTGAAATTAACGGTAATTTATTGGTTCGTTAGGCGTCCAATGGTTGTCGCGAGTTTCATCCCAAATTGTCTGTTTGGGTTCCCGATCCTTTCAAAGCTACTCCTAGTCAACTAGCGTAGAGCCGAGCCAAATCCCGAATTTAGGAGCATTTGAACTAAGATGACCCAATATCCAAGGCGTGTTGGGCCCATTAGAAGACCACCTTAAGTCCAAAACGGCCCACGGCCTAAATGGACGTTCATACTTATGTGTTTAAATTTGAAGGATGTATACGTTGTTTGAGAAAATCATTGTCTCATAGGGTAAGGATTAGATTATAGTTTATATAAGTTAAGGAAAGAGTTTCACAAGCTACTAGGCTATTCGAAGATGTTGGCACCCGGAGATGACAACAAATCAAGAAAGCAAAAGGATCTTTCGGGGAGGCATAGTTTAGGGTCGTACCCCTGCGTGGGACTGATTATTTTGTATACCTTTCCCCTATTATGTATCCCCATTGAGTTTTATTCATTAAATTTGTATAAATTTGAGTTTTGGGGCAACGAAATATTTCAAATGGCGTATACATCCCTCAAATCGATAGGCCTACCCTTGGCACTAAAGGGTCACATATCTGTTTAGAACGCAATATTTGTTTATGTGTTATAACTGCTTATGTGAATATGTTGTTTTATTTTGAGATATTCTAGCTCACTCTTCTTCAAATACTTTTAGAACCCCTAAACACAAATATCAAGTTACTGTCAAAAGTGCGTCCAAATACTCTTCGAGTCTTTAGTTTCCGAAAAAAAAAAAAACGAACTTCATTTTTTTTTTAGTGTTACTCTCATACCAGAAAAATATTCATCATTTCAAATCAAAGGAATTTTGAGAATTTTTTTTTTCTTTTCGACTCTTACAAGGAAATTAGAGTTATCTCAATCAAAATCAAAGTACGGTAATGAAGAATACCGTCAACTTTGTCTCGACTCAAGTCGACATTTTTATTTACTAAATCTTAAAGTCAAGTAGACAAATTCCTGTCTATTTAATCATTTCTCTATATTGGTTTCTCTATATTTGTGAGCCAGTTTATCTCCGAATAAAGCAACTCTTATATGTTTATACCTATATGTGATATCCTGTATTATTTACCACCTCCAGGCACTAACATATTGGTCTTTTGAGTTTTTTTTATTTGTCAGGTATTTAAAACTGATCTGTGTTGATAAGCTGGTTGATCATCCGTATTTCACAAGGTCCAAAGCTTCTAAAGATTTCTTCCCCGATCAAATTTGCAAAAGGAAAAGACAACAATGGGGGATAACAATGAGGAGATTGACGTGAATGATGTTGTCATGGCTCAACCCGCCGCCGCTGATAAAAATGAATTGATTATGCAGTTGATGCAACAGATTGCCGAAATGAGGGTCGAAATGCAAAGAATGCAAGATGGGTCTAATCCAGTTTCATCTTTCAACCCTCCAAGAGATGGAAGACCTCCACTCAACTTTCCTCCCTCAAGCACGGAACAAGTTCAGAACCTTCCTTCTAACCCCACTCAAAATCCTCCAACCATTGACTTAACTACCCCCAATCCTTGTCACGCCACATCGTGTCGAGCACCACAGCATCCTCAAAATACTAACCTTCAAATCCTCCATCTCCCTCAAAACCAAAATACAAACAAGGCTCAAACCTTCCCCCATCTTCAAAACCAAAATACCGATCCTCAAACTTTTCCCCAAAATTATCAAGCCGCTCAAAATACCCAGAATCCCTCCATTGTTCCACCCATACCTCAGAAGACTACTTTCCAAATCCCAATTCCAAATGAACCTTATGCCAACTGTTCCGAGCTTGATCACTATAAAGAACAGGAGAGAGAGTGGAGGTCAAAAAAAGAGGTAGTCAAGGTGAATATGAAAGAAGAGATCAGGATAGCCATGAAGGAGCTGCACTATATTTCCGAAGTCGATGGATTGAGCTATAAGGATTTATGCATCCATCCGAATCTCGACCTCCCAGAAGGGTTCAAAGTGCCAAAGTTTGTCACTTTTAACGGAACAGGAAATCCTCTAGCACATCTGAAAGTTTATTGTGATCAACTTGTGGGAGTTGGCAAAAATGAAGCATTAATGATGCGTCTCTTCGGTCGAAGTCTAAGTGGAGAAGCTCTTGAGTGGCTTACATCACAAGAGCTGAAACAATGGAAAAGTTGGAATGCACTCGCAAGGGATTTCACGGAAAGATTTGGACATAACGTAGAAGATGCCCCAGATCGCTACTACTTGGAGAAGATCAAACAGAAGTCTACAGAAAATTATCGAGAGTACGCTCTTCGTTAGAGAAAAGAGGCCGCAAGAGTTCAACCTCCCGTGTCCGAACGTGAGATCACTGAAATGTTCATTCGTACTCAAGAGCCTGAGTACTATGAAAGAATGTTGTGTATGATGGACAAAAGTTTGTCGAGATTGTCAAAGTGGGAGAAGCTTTGGAAGATGGTTTCAAGACTGGAAAGCTCACCAAATTTACCGCATTGCGATCTAATGGAAAATTCACTAGAATTAGTGATATAGATAAATCAAAAGGAAAAGTGGAGGAGGTAAGTATGATCACGGCTACTCATATGAGGTCAGCTTCTCAAAAGAAATACCAAAACTATAATCTCAATCAGGAAAAATTTCCTCGCCCAAAGTTCAGAAAGGCTCCTAAAGTATTTACGCCATTAAGGGAGTCTCAAACTCAACTTTATGAAAGGTTGAAAGCAATGGGTATGCTCTATCCTATAGAAGGAAGACCATCCAATCCTTTGGGAAAATTTTACAGAGCTGACCACAGATGTGCTTATCATTCAGGAGCCGTTGGACACGACACGGAGAATTGTTCAACTCTGAAGCACAAAATACAAAACATGATCAACAACAACTTGATCAATATTGAGGAAACTACCTGAATGGATGACATATTGAATGCTCAAGAGTGAGTACAAGACATTTCTGAACTGAGTCATTTGAAGATATTCATCATCAAAGGTCGAGAAGAAGAATGCCCAACATTGACCAAATTTTGCATATGAAATCTTGTTACCTTTCCTTTGAAAATGTATCGCACATTTCATGTTTGAACTACGTTTGACCTGATTTCTCAAGAATGAGATACGTAGGCGGCCTATGTCGGCCTCGGTCGTTTCTTTATCAAAACTTCCTATTTTGGTTAACCCTTGAGGGGGAACTACGTTTGACCTGATTCCTGATCCAATGGGATACGTAGGCACCACAACGGCTCGGTCATAAACCCAGTAAGATTTCCATTTCTCTTCATAATGGAAACTGGGACAGAATTTTTGAGAGGATCTCAAAAATTCATTTGAAGTTGGACTTCTTTAACGAGTCAAAACAGAAGACAAAAAATCTACGGTTTGAACTACGTTCGACCTGATTTCTCAAGAATGAGATACGTAGGCGGCCTATGTCGGCCTCGGTCGTTTCTTTGCCAAAACTTCCATTTCTCTTCATAATGGAAACTGGGACAGAATTTTTGAGATGATCTCAAAAATTCCACAAATGTCATTTGTTACTTATTGAGGTAAATTGGGACAATTTTGAGGAGGTACCTCAAAATTCCAGAGTGAGCAACCTCAGAGTTAACAGAGCAAGTTATAAGAGTTCTTCTATATTGTAGACCGGGACAAATTTTTGAGGAGGGTCCTCAAAAAATACCATCAAATATGTCATATAAAGAATGAGCGAGCGTGCAAGCCAACTGCAAGAAGGAGCATGGAGACAAAACCAACACAAATCAGTCTTTCAAACTAAGAATTTTTTTTTTGGATGCAGGAACATTGAAGTCACAAAAATGGCTATATAAAGCTGTCAAGAATGACAAAAGGCGTCACTTGCACCCATTGTGGACTCCTCAACAAAACCTAGAAAATCTTCCACCTTATTTTATCTCTATTCCTTTATATTGCCTCAATTGATTTCTAAACAAGTTTCTTTTATCTTGCAGGAACATTATCGAGTCGTCCACCTCGTTACAGTTGGAACATTATCGAGACATCCACCTCGTTACAGTGGAACATTATCGAGCCGTCCACCTTGTTACAGTTGGAACATTATCGAGACATCCACCTCGTTACAGTGGAACATTATCGAGCCGTCCACCTAGTTACAGTTGGAACATTATCGAGCCATCCACCTCGTTACAGTTGGAACATTATCGAGACATCCACCTCGTTACAGTGGAACATTATCGAGCCATCCACCTCGTTACAGTGGAACATTATCGAGCCATCCACCTCGTTACAGTTGGAACATTATCGAGCCATCCACCTCGTTACAGTTGGAACATTATCGAGCCATCCACCTCGTTACAGTTGGAACATTATCGAGCCATCCAGGCCTCGTTGAAAATCATACAAATCATGCATCGCGGAAATCATGCATTGCGAAAAAAACATGCATCGCGAAAATCATGCATTGCGAAAAAAACATGCATCGCGAAAATCATGCATTGCGGAAAAACATGCATCGCGAAAATCATGCATTGCGGAAATTCATGCATCGCGGAAATCATGCATTGCGGAAAAACATGCATCGCGAAAATCATGCATTGCGAAAATTCATGCATCGCGGAAATCATGCATTGCAAAAAAACATGCATCGCGAAAATCATGCTTTGCGGAAAATCATGCATCGCGGAAATCATGCATTGCGGAAAATCATGCATCGCGAAAAATCATGCATTGCGAAAAGTCATGCATCGCGAAAATCATGCATCGCGAATTTGAAATTTATATATCGCGAAAAGACTTTATACCTCGCTTGAATTTATGCACGACGAGAAGATTTCATGCCTCGTCAAATTTATACATCGCGAGAAGATTTCATACCTTGCTGAAATTTAGAAATCATGAGAAGAATCCATGCCTCGTTGAAATTTGCACATCGCGAGAAGATTTCATGCCTCGCCAAAAGTAATGCATCACGAGAAGAATCCATGCCTCGCCGAAAGTAATGCATCACGAGAAGAATCCATGCCTCGTTAAAATTTGCACATCGCGAGAAGATTTCATGCCTCGCTGAAAGCTATGCATTGCGAGAGGATTTCATACCTCGCAGGAATTTACGTATCGCGGGAAGATATTCATGCCCCGCGAGAGGACATACATGGATAAAGAAAGGGACATCGTGTATCCCGAAAGCAATATTTATCCATAGGCCTCAACTACATTCTTTTATTTTTTATAAAAGTAAACGTCAAGAAGAGCATCGAAGATGACGATAAAAGAAACATCAATATCGCATCAGCATTTATTTATTTATTTTAGCATCAAATGAAGAGTACATTGAAGATTATATTGCAAATGCCAGACATAAGCTTTATTTGCTGGACGTCAGACCGATCGAGTCGACGTCGAATATGGAGGAGAACAATGAAGTGTCGACACGGTAAAAGACACTGTCTCCCATCCTAATTGCATTTTTTTTAAGCTGACGAGTTTTATCTCAGTCTTTGTCGAGAGCATCCAAAAGGATGAATTCTCCCAAAAAACCACAGGTGCGGACGACATCAAAAAAGATGCAGCACAACGTGGAACTTTTTCTTAGCAGCGATCTGGGACACAGTCCAAAGAGGAATGTCAAACTCTTAGGACGCGAGCAGAGGAGCGACTTCCACCACAATCAAACCACACCCCTAGCTTAAGGCATGTGGGATTTTCTTTAGTTTTGTCAGTTTCAGTCTCGCATCCGGAAATTTTGATTTACCGGAAGCAAGTTTCCAATCTGAGTGACAATGCACCAAGAGCTTTGGAAATTATATCCGTGTAAGCTCTTAATTATGGGTGTGAAGCGCGCCACATTCATGGCTAAGAGGTTACAAGCCCCCTTTTCATGCTCATTTAACTTGTCACTTATCCAAAACCAAAGGTTATCTAGCATAATAGATTTCCTTTTCAACCGATCGAGTTGAACTACGAGCAGCCTGATTCCTGATGTATAAGGATATGTAGGCGGATTCAATGTTGAAAACTCGGCTGTATTCCAACATTCGCTGTCCAATTTTATTCTCGAGCATTTCGATACCTTCATAATTCGGTATCGAGGTGGCTTTTGAATTCTTTCAAAGTCGTGCGTTAAATCAAGCTTATCGAACTACAAGTGGCCTGAATTCTCATATAGCCTGAGATATGTAGGAAACCCGTTTCAAGGGTTCGGCCATAATTCCTAAACCGTTTGCCAAATCCTTCCCTTAAAGATGAATGAGGTTGGTCAAAATTGGCTTGGTCAATTTCATTTTCCTCGAATTGCTTGCATCAATCCAAGTAAAATGAGGGACAGCTGTTGACACCCAATTTTGACCCTCCCCAGTATAAATTAGTTCTCGAGCTTCTTAAATTTCCAAACAATTTAAAATAATATTGTTGGTATATTTTGCGATTATTTCTCAAAATATTTTAAATTTTAGTAAGTATTCTATTTAACTAGTTTAGTTTAGATTATGATTATATTTTGAATCACTATTTTAAAATTAAAATTAATTATTTTACTTTGATAAAATTAAGAATGTAACGACCTGTTTAGTCGTTTTGAGCAACAGATTTTATTTCTGGAAAAACTGGCTGGGACGACGGATGTAACGACGGACCATCATAGTCACGACGGCCCGTCGAGGAGGTGTCGTCCCATGACACTTAGAATTTTGAAATTGGGTACTAAAAATCGACTCGCTGTAAATTGTGACAGACCTGCAGGACGTGCCGTCACATCCACGACGAACCGTCGTGAGTTTTCGTTGCAAAACACTTCAACTTTTGAGAATTTGGTACAAGAAATGAGTTTCTGACCGTCATGACGGAGGAACAGGACGGACCGTCACAGCTGTGACGGGCCGTCACAGGCTACGTGAGTTCGAGGGAGCTGCGACGACCTGTGTGACGGACCGTCGCAGGCACGACGGCCCGTCACAGGTTGCGCAGTCCCAGGCAAAATAGGATTCCTCTACACGTTTTAGGGGTCGTTTTGGACTATTCTTTCCTTAATTATAAAGATTGAGGGTTAATATTAATAGGTCTAATTACTTGGGGGTTAAAAGAGGTAACCTTAAGTTAATTAGTGGGTTATTATTGCCATCTTTTATTCTTAATTATATATTAATTAGGGTAAAAGAAAGAGGGTTTGAATAAAGAAAAATAGAAAGAACAGCAAGAGAGAGAGATAATCGATCAAGAGAGAGAGAGACGAAGAGGATAGCAAGGATTTTGAGAAGATAGCTTGTTGATTCAATTCTTCGGTGGAGGTAGGTTATGGTTTATGTTACGATATTCGTAGTGAACTCTTAATAGTGAATATTATGTGTTGATAGTATTGTAAACCCTGCTATGTGCTTAAGTTGTATGCTTGCATGATTATGATTATGAAATTGTGATGAATTAACAAAGCATGATGAAGCTATTGAATCCCAAATCTTGAAAGAACCCTAATTCGCTTGATATATTATATAATGATAATGATGATGCCTTAGTATGAAAGAAGGCTTGATAAATTATATAATGAGAATGATGATGCCTTAGTGTAAAAGAAGGCTTGATGAATTAGGGGATCGGGTGCCACGTTCCGACACCAGGATAGAATATGGATCGGGTGCCACGTTCCGGTACCAGGATAGAATGAATATGAGGATCGGGTGCCACGTTCCGGTACCAGGATAGAAATAGAGGATCGGAGTGTCGCGTACCGACACAAGAGGAAGAAAGATAATGAATCTTGAAAGATAATGAATATACTCAATCTAATGAACTTAATTCCCAAATAAGTATGGTATTGAGGCTTGAGTCCTCATGTGTGAACTCGGTTGTAGTTATTGATGAATTCATGTTGTTATTGCTACATGTTGAGTATTGTAGTTGATTTACATTATTATTGATATATACTGTTCCCTATTTTGAGTTGGCCGATGATATCTACTCAGTACGTGTGGTTGTTTGACCCCCTACTTTCATGTTTTCCTCTTTGTTATTTGTGTAATGCCAGCAAACGTTCTGTCAACTTCAACTCAACAGCAGATCTAGCCAGTCTTCACTTCATCGGAAATTCAGGGTGAGCTAATGCGTCTAGCTTGGACTGGGTCTTCTTCTTCTTCAAGTCTTGATGCCTTGAACTTCCGGCATGGACTAGCTTTTTTAGTTATTTTGTTCTTAGACATTCCTAGTTAAGTAATTTGAGATAGATGTTCTTGTGATGATGACTTCCAGATTTTGGGGATAATAATAATAGTATTGAATTGTTTTTATTAATGAGTTTAAGTCTTCCGCATTATTTTCTGTTGATATATCTTGAATGTTAAGGTTTAGATGGGTTGGTTCGCTCACATAGGAGGGTAATGTGGGTGCCAGTCGCGTCCCTGATTTGGGTCGTGACAAACTTGGTATCAGAGCATTAGGTTCATTGGTCTCATCACACAAGAACAGGTCTAGTAGAGTCTTAAGGAACGGTAGGGGGACGCCTTTACTTTTCCTTGAGAGGATATAAGACTTTAGGAAAATTTCACTCTTTCATTCTTCTTTCGTGCTACTACTTGAGTCCAATTGGTATCTGGGTGATACGAATTGGTATCTGACCATCTTCACTCTATTTCGCAGATGGTTAGAACTAGAGCACGACCGCACCAGCAGCAACAACGGAAAGACAGAAACGACTGAGCCAGCCACTGGGGCTGTAGCTCGAGGAAGAGCAACGGCAAGAGGCCGTGGGAGAGGTCGTGGGAGGACGTCCTCTAGAGGAAGAGGACAAGCACCTAGCCCATCTGATACTAGGGCGGTGACTCCCCACCGACCGAGGAGGTGATAAGAGAGGGGGAGGAAGGGGGAGAATGAACAAGGGCAGAATGAGGAAATGCCACCCCAACCTACCCCAGAGATGATCAACCAAGTACTTTGCTTATCTTAGTGGGTTATCCGATCAGGGTCAGGCACCTCCAGTAGTTTCTGCACCAACACCTCCGGTTTCAGAGGTACGACATGCGGCTACTATGGCTCCCCGCATGGATGCATCATTGGGAATAGGCACATTCCACGTCTGACTACTGGGCCTATTATGACAAATGATCAGCATGAACTTTTCAGTAAGTTCTTGAAATTGAAACCTCCAGTCTTTAAGGGCGCAGAATCAGAGGATGCCTACGATTTTCTGTTGATTGTCATGAGCTACTACACAAGATGGGTATAGTAGAACGGTTTGGCGTTGAGTTCGTGAGCTATCAGTTTCAAGGGAACGCCAAAATGTGGTGGCGGTCACATGTTTGAGTGTCAACCAACAGAGGCACCACCTATGACTTGGGAATCATTCTCTACCCTGTTTATGGAGAAGTATATCCCAAGGACTTTGAGAGATAGAAAAAGGGACGAGTTCTTGAGTCTAGAGCAAGGGAGGATGACAGTTAACGCGTATGAGGCTAAATTTCGCGCACTATCCAGATACGCCACCCAACTTTGTTTCAGTCCACAAGAACGGATTCGCCGTTTTGTGAAGGGGTTGAGGTCAGAGTTGCGGATTTCAGCCTTACAGGTAGCGGCTACGGCAACATCCTTCCAAGAGGTGGTAGACTTTGTGATAGAGGTGGAAGGAGTGAAGCCAGAACGACTTCACCACGACATCGACAATCGAAAAGGTTTCGAAGGGGAGCGAGTTTAATGGTTCTCACTCTAGAGGACAGAGCTCCGGAGGTTACTCAAATCGACCAATTCAGTCTTCACTACAGACTGTAGTTGGGGGTCCACCTCAGAACAGTCAACACTACTCCGAGAGACCTATGCATGAACCCCGAGAGTGTTATGGATGTGGGGAGGTTGGACACATCAAGAGGTATTGTCCAAACCAGAGTTACAGAACCCCACTAGCTAGAGGTAGAGGTGGTCATGGTAGAGGCCGCTTTTCTGGAGGACGTGGTGGTCGAGGTAATGGTGGTCATTACAACGGCAGAGGTGATGGGCAAAATGGAGCCACTACTACGCAACATGGTAGGGGCAATGGACAGACAAACGATAGGGCCCATTGTTACGCTTTCCCTGGGAGATCTGAAGCTAAGACGTCTGATGCTGTTATCACAGGTAATCTTTTGGTTTGTGATTGCATGGCATCTGTATTATTTGACCCTGGCTCCACGTTTTCATATGTATCTTCATCATTTGCTAATGGTCTAAAATTGCATTGTGAATTACTTGACATGCCTATTCGTGTTTCTACACCGGTGGGTGAGTCTGTGGTAGTTGAAAAGGTACATAGGTCTTGTTTGGTGAACTTTGTGGGGAGCAACACTTATGTAGATTTGGTTAATTTAGAAATGGGTGACTTTGATGTAATTCTGGGTATGACTTGGCTTTCTCCAAATTTTGCGATCTTGGATTGTAATGCTAAAACTGTGACATTGGCCAAGCCTGGGACAGATCCGTTAGTGTGGGAGGGTGACTACACTTCCAATCCGGTGCGTATCATCTCATTTCTTCGTGCTAAGAAAATGGTTAGTAAAGGGTGTTTAGCTTTCTTGGCCCATCTCAAGGATGACACTACCCAAGTACCTTCGATTGAGTCGGTTTCGGTGGTCCGTGAGTTTCTTGATGTGTTCCCTGCAGATCTTCCTGGTATGCCACCAGATAGGGATATGACTTCTGTATCGATCTTGAACCGGGCACACGCCCCATTTCTATACCCCCGTATAGAATGGCTCCCGCGGAGTTAAGAGAGTTAAAGGCTCAACTTCAAGAGTTGTTGAGCAAGGGCTTCATTAGACCAAGTGCATCTCCTTGGGGTGCTCCGATTTTGTTTGTGAAGAAGAAGGATGGGAGTTTTCGGATGTGCATAGACTATCGACAGTTGAACAGGTAACTATTAAGAACAAGTATCCTCTTCCTCGCATTGATGACTATTCGATCAATTACAAGGTGCTTGTGTCTTCTCTAAGATTGACTTGAGATCCGGTTATCATCAATTGAAAATACGGGCAACGGATGTGCCAAAGACTGCTTTTCGAACGAGGTATGGACATTACGAATTTGTGGTGATGTCTTTTGGTCTTACGAACGCCCCTGCTGCGTTCATGAGCTGATGAACGGGATATTTAAGCCGTATTTGGACCTCTTTGTGATCGTATTTATAGATGATATACTGGTATATTCTAAAAGTAAGAAGGAACATGAGGAGCATTTGAGGGTTGTGTTGGAAATGTTGAGGGAGAAAAAGCTTTACGCCAAGTTCTCTAAGTGTGAGTTTTGGCTAGATGCAGTGTCCTTCTTGGGGCATGTGGTTTCGAAGGATGGGGTGATGGTAGATCCTTCTAAGATTGAGACAGTGAAGAATTGGGTAAGACCCACTAATGTGTCAAAAATACGGAGTTTTGTTGGGTTAGCTAGCTACTACCGCCGATTTGTCAAGGGATTCTCTTCTATTGCTTCCCAACTGACGAACTTGACTAAGCAAAATGTTCCATTTGTATGGTCAGATGAATGTGAGGAAAGCTTTCAGAAGCTTAAGACTTTGTTGACTACCGCACCTATCCTCACCTTGCCGGTAGAGGGTAAGAACTTCATTGTTTATTGTGATGCATCCTATTCGGGTTTGGGTGCAGTGCTAATGCAAAGAGAAGAACGTGATTGCTTATGCCTCAAGACAATTAAAAGTGCATGAACGTAACTATCCAACTCATGACTTGGAATTGGCCGCGGTGGTGTTTGCATTGAAGCAATGGAGACACTATTTATATGGGGTTAAGTGTGAGGTCTACACGGATCATCGTAGCCTTCAGTATGTCTTTACTCAGAAAGATTTGAACTTGAGGCAAAGGAGATGGATGGAACTACTGAAGGACTACGACCTCACTATTTTGTATCATCCGGGGAAGGCGAATGTTGTGGCAGATGCCTTGAGTAGAAAGGCGGGAAGCATGGGAAGTCTAGCTCATTTGCAAGCCTCTAGACGCCCATTGGCTAGAGAGGTTCAGACTCTGGCTAACGACTTGATGAGGTTGGAAATAAATGAGAAGGGAGGATTGTTGGCTAGTGTGGAGTCAAGATCTTCTTTTCTTGACAAGATTAAGGGAAAACAGTTTGATGATGAGAAACTAAGGCGAATCCGAGATAAAGTGTTGCGAGGAGAGGCTAAAGAAGCAACAATCGACGAGGAAGGTGTGTTGAGGATTAAGGGAAGGGTATGTGTACCCCGCATTGATGATTTGATCAACACTATTCTGGCAGAAGCTCATAGTTCAAGGTATTCTATACATCCGGGTGCAACCAAGATGTATCGCGACCTAAAACAACACTTTTGGTGGAGTAGAATGAAGCGCAATATTGTTGACTTTATTGCCAAGTGTCCAAACTGTCAACAAGTGAAATATGAACACCAAAGGCCCGGAGGAACACTTCAAAGAATGCCCATTCCGGAATGGAAGTGGGAGAAAATTGCAATGGACTTTGTGGTTGGTCTTCCAAAGACACTGGGGAAGTTTGATTCAATTTGGGTAATTGTGGACAGATTGACTAAGTCTGCTCATTTCATTCCGGTCAAGGTGACTTACAATGCAGAGAAGTTAGCAAAAATCTACATCTCAGAAATCGTTCGATTGCATGGGGTTCCACTATCCATTATATCAGATAGAGGTACGCAGTTTACTTCTACGTTTTGGAAAACATTGCATGCAGAATGGGTACTAGGTTGGACCTTAGTACCGCGTTCCATCCTCAGACCGATGGTCAGTCTGAGCGAACGATTACAAGTGTTGGAGGATATGCTTCGCGCATGCGTGATAGAGTTTGGTGGCCATTGGGATAGCTTCTTACCTTGGCAGAGTTTTCGTACAATAATAGCTATCACTCCAGTATTGATATGGCTCCATTTGAAGCATTGTATGGGAGGAGGTGTAGATCTCCCATTGGTTGGTTTGATGCATTCGAGGTTAGACCTTGGGGTACCGATCTCTTGAGGGATTCGTTAGAAAAGGTGAAGGGCATTCAAGAAAAGCTTCTAGCGGCGCAAAGTAGACAAAAGGAGTATGCAGACCGGAAGGTTAGAGACTTGGAGTTCATGGAAGGTGAACAAGTCTTGTTGAAGGTTTCACCCATGAAAGGGGTGATGCGGTTTGACAAAAGAGGTAAGCTAAGTCCAAGGTATATTGGACCATTTGAGGTACTAAAGCGAATAGGGGAGGTGGCTTATGAATTAGCCTTGCCCCCAGGGCTGTCCGGAGTGCATCCGGTATTCCATGTGTCCATGTTGAAAAGATACCATGGAGATGGAAACTACATTATCCGTTGGGACTCAGTGTTGTTGGATGAGAACTTGACTTATGAAGAGGAACCAGTTGCTATATTAGATAGAGAAGTTCGCAAGTTGAGGTCGAGAGAGATTGCATCCATCAAAGTTCAATGGAAGAATCGACCGGTTGAAGAGGCTACTTGGGAGAAGGAGGCGGATATACAAGAAAAATACCCACATCTGTTCACGGATTCAGGTATTCCTTTTCGCACTTGTTTTCCTTCTTGTGATCGTTCGGGGACGAACGATGGGTAAATTGGTATCTATTGTAACGACCTGTTTAGTCGTTTTGAGCAACAGATTTTATTTCTGGAAAAACTGGCTGGGACGACGGATGTAACGACGGACCGTCATAGTCACGACGGCCCGTCGAGGAGGTGTCGTCCCATGACACTTAGAATTTTGAAATTGGGTACTAAAAATCGACTCGCTGTAAATTGTGACAGACCTGCAGGACGTGCCGTCACATCCACGACGAACCGTCGTGAGTTTTCGTTGCAAAACACTTCAACTTTTGAGAATTTGGTACAAGAAACGAGTTTCTGACCGTCATGACGGAGGAACAGGACGGACCGTCACAGCTGTGACGGGCCGTCACAGGCTACGTGAGTTCGAGGGAGCTGCGACGACCTGTGTGACGGACCGTCGCAGGCACGACGGCCCGTCACAGGTTGCGCAGTCCCAGGAAAAATAGGATTCCTCTACACGTTTTAGGGGTCGTTTTGGACTATTCTTTCCTTAATTATAAAGATTGAGGGTTAATATTAATAGGTCTAATTACTTGGGGGTTAAAAGAGGTAACCTTAAGTTAATTAGTGGGTTATTATTGCCATCTTTTATTCTTAATTATATATTAATTAGGGTAAAAGAAAGAGGGTTTGAATAAAGAAAAATAGAAAGAACAGCAAGAGAGAGAGAGAATCGATCAAGAGAGAGAGACGAAGAGGATAGCAAGGATTTTGAGAAGATAGCTTGTTGATTCAATTCTTCGGTGGAGGTAGGTTATGGTTTATGTTACGATATTCGTAGTGAACTCTTAATAGTGAATATTATGTGTTGATAGTATTGTAAACCCTGCTATGTGCTTAAGTTGTATGCTTGCATGATTATGATTATGAAATTGTGATGAATTAACAAAGCATGATGAAGCTATTGAATCCCAAATCTTGAAAGAACCCTAATTCGCTTGATATATTATATAATGATAATGATGATGCCTTAGTATGAAAGAAGGCTTGATAAATTATATAATGAGAATGATGATGCCTTAGTGTAAAAGAAGGCTTGATGAATTAGGGGATCGGGTGCCACGTTCCGACACCAGGATAGAATATGGATCGGGTGCCACGTTCCGGTACCAGGATAGAATGAATATGAGGATCGGGTGCCACGTTCCGGTACCAGGATAGAAATAGAGGATCGGAGTGTCTCGTACCGACACAAGAGGAAGAAAGATAATGAATCTTGAAAGATATTGAATATACTCAATCTAATGAACTTAATTCCCAAATAAGTATGGTATTGAGGCTTGAGTCCTCATGTGTGAACTCGGTTGTAGTTATTGATGAATTCATGTTGTTATTGCTACATGTTGAGTATTGTAGTTGATTTACATTATTATTGATATATATTGTTCCCTATTTTGAGTTGGCCGATGATATCTACTCAGTACGTGTGGTTGTACTGACCCCCTACTTTCATGTTTTCCTCTTTGTTATTTGTGTAATGCAGCAAACGTTCTGTCAACTTCAACTCAACAGCAGATCTAGCCAGTCTTCACTTCATCGGAAATTCAGGGTGAGCTAATGCGTCTAGCTTGGACTGGGTCTTCTTCTTCAAGTCTTGATGCCTTGAACTTCCGGCATGGACTAGCTTTTTAGTTATTTTGTTCTTAGACATTCCTAGTTAAGTAATTTGAGATAGATGTTCTTGTGATGATGACTTCCAGATTTTGGGGATAATAATAATAGTATTGAATTGTTTTTATTAATGAGTTTAAGTCTTCCGCATTATTTTCTGTTGATATATCTTGAATGTTAAGGTTTAGATGGGTTGGTTCGCTCACATAGGAGGGTAATGTGGGTGACAGTCGCGTCCCTGATTTGGGTCGTGACAAAGAAGCTCGTTGATCAATTGATATGAATTTGTCTTATTTAAATTATAGTCAAATTCCTCAAATTAATTTAATTTGACTATTCTAAGACATGACATAATTCCTAAACCCATTTGGAAAACCTCTTGGGCCTTTTTTTTTCTTTAACTTACCAGCCCAACACTTTTCCCAACCAGAAAGAACATCCAACCACCTCATTTCCTTCCAGGCCCATTTTTATTTCCTTTTCTTCCCAGCCCATTCTTCCTACCCAGCCCCAAATTTAATTCCCAAACCAATTTCATTTTTCCCTTTCCCTCCAACCTTACCCCTTTCAAAATTCAAAATTCAAAATTCAAATTTTAAAATTTCCCCCTCTTTTGGCCATAATTTGGCTTATAAATAATCCTCATCTTCTTCATTGTTGGAGGTTGATTTTTTTTGGTTGGGAGAGAGGAGGGAGAGAAGTTAGAAACTTGACTTGATATTGAGAAATTAGTTACAACACCACTTAAAAGATAAAAAGGTTTTGAGGTAGAAAATGGAATTGAAGCATACAAGATGATATAGGATATATTTAAGTTTCAATTTTTTTTTTTTTTGGGAAGTGCTCTTTTCTTTGTTTTATAGCCTTATTTTGGTGGAATCGTCTTCGTAGCCGGCTCTCTCGTCCCAGTCGCTGCCCCGAAAAAGATGACATTTCCTACTTCTTGTTTTGCTTCAACGAGTTATTCATAGTTATGGTCCTTTGGATATCGTTTATTTTCTATCTCACACTTTGTATAATTTTTTACAAAAAATGATTGAATATGGTTTCTAATAGTTGTTTATAAACACTAATTAAACCCATGTATTGTTGGCTTTATTCATTTCTATTTGTTTTGGCTGCCCTACATAGACTTATACTAATCGTTATCTTGCTTTACTTTCATCCATGGTTGAAGTAACTTCTAATTTTCTCCTTTTGTTGCTTTGTTGTATGAACCCCTCCGAATCCATGACGGATTTGTGTTGCATCCTCTTGTGGAGCCGTCAAGGCTCAAACCTCTACTTTTGATTCGTCCAACCTCTCCGAAATCGCTAAATTGATGTACGAGTCGAAGAGCAGGTTGAAATGCACTGCTGGAAATTGATTACAGGTTCAGAAGAACCTGGAAAGTTGCTGGAAAATCAAATTTGCAGGTGTTGAAGTAAGCTGTATACCAGATATATACACTGTGTATACACTGATATACAGGTCGAAAGTTCACACGAAATTTAAATTTGAAATCTGGATTTGTAGCAGTGAATATACTCTGCTGAAAAGGGACATTGAACCTTTAAAAGTTGAATAATGGTCTTATATACATTCTGTATACACTGATATACACATACGTTATACTATAAATATGTGAAAAAAAATGTGAATTGCAGGTGCTGCAGTAAGTATATACACAGTATATACACTGATATACAGATCGAAAGTGCACAGGAAATTTGAATTCGAAATCTGGGTTGATAACAGTGAAAATACGCTGTTGAAAGGGGAATTTCAACTTATGAAAGTTGGAAAACATGCTGATATGCAATCCGTACAATAGTATACATTACTTGTATACCTTGACTCTCTTACAGGAGATGGGCCAGGGCCATTTTCAGCAAAATTTTAACAGGCCCAAAAGCCAATATTTGTTTTTGCAGGATTTGAATTGTTGAAAAGAGCCCAATTGATAGGACAGGAGGGCCAAAGCCCAATTGAATGAATTTGGGCAATCAAGCCCAAGTTCAAACATTATTCTTGCTTTATTTGTCATTTATTTGAATTAATTTTAATAATCTCCTAAAGGGTAGCCATTTTTCATTATTTTAAATTTAACTACTTTATTTACTTATTTTATTTTATTTACTTTTATCACTATTTAGTTTTCCTTAAATTAATTCCCTCTAAATATCTCCCTTAAAAAAAAAAGGGAATAAAAAATATTAAAATAAATTTTCTCTTACTTAACTAAAAATTTTATTTTAAAAGTCATTTAGTCAAATCGCCGGTCAGCCGCAAGTTAGCGGGCATCCCGAGAGCCTAACACCTTTTCGAGATGTACATTGAACTTCGAACCCTTTTCAATTGATTTTTAATCTGTTTTTAAATCTTTTGAAATTTTTCTTGATTTTATCAAAAATCAAGTGGCGACTCCGATTTTGAAGGTCGATTTTTCTTAAACAATAAGATTAATTGATTTTTTGAAACCTAGTCAATTTTTTCTCATTTTAAACCAAAAAATAGTTAGTAGTATTTTTTAAATAAAACAACACCATTCGACATTAACATGCGCCCCATATTTCAATAACAAAAATCTAATGTGTGGTATAATATATTTATTATCCAAATCAATACATGATCTCTTTGTAGATCTGTCATCATCTCTTCATCTATATACATGATATCTATCCTCATCAATTGAGGTAGAAGAAATAAACCTGTTTAGAAAATGTTTAGAACATTTTCCATTTTGCATGCAAGGAGATGAATTTCTTACTGAACCACATGGGACACGCATCATAAAGTTTGTAACAACAACATAATAATCCGAATCAAGTAATTTATTTGGTAATTCAACTGAAATAATACCATCTATATCACCAATATTTGGAGATTTGTTATGTTGAAATACCAAAATATGGGCATGAAGTAAGCATAAATCACTGCATAAAAGGATAAATATGATATGATATGTTTATTACTGATTTGGAGTTAATTTAAACAATTATTATGTTATTATAATAAGGCAATATGTACCTGCTTTTACTTGTCCAAAAATTTTGTTGTCACGCAAATCCTTTATCAGGTGATCTAATTTGACTTTAAAGACTCTTGTTATAATGTCTGTCCGATCTTCTGGAGCCAATCCCCTACTCTTCACAGTTTTTGTGGTCTGAGGCCATTTAGGATTGCAAGTAAATGTAATAAGTAGATCAGGATATCCGGCTCATTTGCATATTGCCATTGCGTCTTGATAATTTTGCAACATGTAACGTGTACCTCTAGTGAAAGAAGAAGATAATATTACTCGTTGTCCTTGAGAAGAAGGTTGAGTGTCTCCCTGCAAGAAACTTCTTGTAATACCTTATAGAAGTCAGCTCCCAAATGTGTTTGATGGAGCCTATAAAATAACAATTGTGAAGATTTTATCATTGTATATCCATCAACACAGAATTGTTGAAATAACCTTTTAGCTGATATAATTGCTGATACTTCATTCTGTCTTTCTTGAATTTTGTATGAAAAATATTCAAGAGAGCTAACATATTTCCTTCCAACAGATGATTCATCAATTCCATTTAAAAGAATATGTTCTCTATATCCATCTTCACCAAATGGATAAAGTAATGAATATTGCAAACCTAAGTATGCTGCATTCAATTCACTTATTCTCTTAAGTTGTCCAGAATGACTTTCAGTTATTATATCTCTGTCTGAACTATTTGATTCAAAATCACCAACCACCAAAGCTGCTACCTCAGAAATTGTTGGCAAATTGTACAATTTTCCATCTGATCCTTTTTTTTCTATCAGTCTTAGTTTAACATCAGCATGTTGATCAATTTTAGATCTATATCTTACCACCTGAAAAGATTTTTTAAGCACATTGTGTTTATCTAACATTTCCTTGAGATCATTAACAATTTGAGCATGGACTTGATTGTTACTTTCCGTACGACTAAAAAAGAAATAATTATATATAATAGTGATTAATAATTACAATTATATTTAACGTTGTAAAATTAATATATAATATAAATCCTTACCTGATAACATTCAGGGGCGGAGCCACGTAGGCTCCAGGATGTCCAATTGGACACCATTCGTCGAAAAAAAAAATTCCTAAATATACATGTAAAATTTTGATTTAATATTGGTATATATAAAAGTTGGACCCCCAAAAATAACTAAACAAGACGCAGTCGAGTTGGCATTGGCTGGCCGCATCCCTACACTTTGTCCAATTTCATTTTTATAGTTATTTTTGTCTTCTCGAATTTAATTAATTAAAGAGACATGCATAATTTTAGCATAAACGTTTAGTGGCCTGTTGGTTAATTGTGTCATGAATACCTCCCTTGACACAAGTTGAATCCCCCCTAACACTAACTATTTTTTTCCAATTAAAATTGAATTGTTTCCTTAAATTTCAATATCTTTTCACTATGGAATAAGGTTTCCTAAAATTTAATGCTTTTTCCTTGTGGATTTTTTTCAACTAAAATTGAATTATTTTCTTAAATTTTAATACCTTTTTCTTGTAGAATAAGATTTCCTTAAATTTTAATACCTTTTCCTTGTTGAATAAGATTTCCTTAAATTTTTTCAAAAAAATTCTTATGGAATAAGGTTTTTTGTATCTATAAATATAAGACGGAATTTCCCAAATTATATCACCATATTATTAAGAATATAATCTCAATAATTCTCTCTCTTTTTTTTCTTTTCGTTCTTTTATTGTATAACAAAATAATTAACTTAATATTTTATTTTCAAGTGTCAATGAACATGAGAAATTATTATAATAGAGTACCAAAAAAAAGTTCGACTTCTCTAAGTCAACCAAATAAAGAAACAACGATAGATCAATTAGAGATGTTGTCACATTCTTCTAAAAAACAAAGCGTTGATTTAAATACTTTAGAAGTTGATTCAGAAAAAAGAACTTCAATTTTAATCATGATCCAAATCTTCATGATGAAATAAGAAGCGCATACCTTAAACTTGGTCCTTGTCGACCAAATATTACAGAATACCCTCAATCATATATTGGTAAAGCAATGCATCGTTTCAACCCTGATTGGTATCAAGCGTATGACTGGTTAGAGTATAGTGAGAGTGCAGATGCAACATATTAAAGGGAATAATATTCATCAAGGTGGAGATGAAGTATTTTCAAAAACAGGATTTAACAATTGGCATAAAAAAATGAAGCTTGACGAACATGTTGGTGGACCGAATAGCGTTCATAATCAAGCAAAGAAAAAATGTGATGATCTAATGCAACAAAGACATTCCATTCGTGCTGCATTTGATAGACAATCTGATCAGATTCAAGGACTCGCTTAAATGCTTCAACTGATGTGATAAGATTTCTCTTGAATCAAGGATTGCCACGTCGCGGTCATGATGAAAGTGAATCCTCATTGAACAGAGATAATTTTGTTAAATTTCTTTCCTGGTACACAGATAGGTGTGAAAACATCAAACCATTCGTGTTAGAAAATGCTCCATGAAATAACAAATTGACTTCTCAAGATATTCAAAAAGAACTTGTGACTGCATGTAAGATAGAAACATTGAAGTCTATAATGGAGGATCTAAATGGAGATTATTTTGCTCTATTAGTTGATGAATCTTTTGATGTTTCACGTAAGGAGCAAATGACTATTTTTTTAAAGATATGTTGATAAAAAAGAATTTGTAATGGAAGCATTTATTGGACTTGTTAATGTTAAAGATACTAGTGCTATATCTCTAAAGAAAACACTTGTTAATGTGCTTGATGTACGCGGACGATGTTATGATGGAGCAAGCAATATGCAAGGTGATATCAATGGTCTTAAAATGTTGATTAAGAAAGAAAGTAAATCGTCTCATTCTATTCATTGTTTTGCTCATCAACTTCAACTAACTCTTGTCACGGTTTCAAAAAAATGTTTTCAAGTGGGAGAACTTGTGCTATTGGTTTCAAATATTTTGAATGTGTTGGGAGATTCTTTTAAGCGAATGGATGAACTACGACAATCTGAAAAAGATAATCTTCAAAAGGCATTAGATATGGATGAAATAGAAATAGGTTGAGGCTTAAATAAAAAACTTGGTCTTATTAGATCCGGTGATACTCATTGAGGATCTCACTAAAAAGCATTTCAAAACTTTTTACTTTTGTTTGAATCTATTATTGATGTACTTGATACACTTGTTGAAGATGCAAATACTTTAGATGAAAGAGCTAAAACATCAGGATATCTTAGAAGTTTTCAAACTTATGAGGTTGCTTACATGTTACATTTGATGAAGGATATTTTGAGAATCACTTATGATCTTAATATATCACTATAGAAAAGGAACAAGATATTGCAAACGCCATGATACTTGTTGAAGTAGCCAACAAAAGGCTTCAAAAACTAAGAGATGATGGATGAGAGCCACTTATCAATAAAATATCTTTGTTTTGTATCAAACATGACATCGATATCTAATTTTGATGAGCCATTTGCTAACTCTGGAAGAGCATGACGTAAAATTGTTGATCATACTGTTTTACATCATTCTCGTGTGGAAGTATTTTATAAGATCATTGATTGTCAACTCCAAGAACTTAATAATTGTTTCAATGAGGTGGCAAGTGATTTATTTCATGGATTATATTTCTTGAATTCAGTTAATTCATTTTCTAGTTTTGACATAGGAAAAATAATGAGAATGGCTGAACTATATCCTGATGACTTTGATCAATTTAGTATGGGCGTCCTTCAAAATAAGCTTGCCAATTACATTATCGATGTACGAGATACTCATAAAAGATTCTCTGATTTAGGTGGACTGGGTGAACTTTCAAGGAAATTGGTAGAGACAAAGAAAAACTTAACTTATCCATTTATGTTTCGCTTAGTGAAATTTGCTTTGATTTTTCCAGTTGCTACTACAACCGTCGAAAGAGCTTTCTCGGTAATAAAGTATATTAAAAATGACTTGCAAAACCGAATGGATGATGAGTATTTAGACGGTTGTATAGTGCCTCCTGTAGAAAAGAAAGTATTTCGTACTATTTCTAATGAGTCTATTATAAAAATATTTCATGATATGAAACCACGTCGAGTACAATTGTAAAAATATTTTTGAATCATGTTTTTAATAGTAATTGTTTTTATGTTAGTTTGAATTATACACTTGTAATTCTATTAAAAATATTGTTATATTCAATTTGATATTATTTAACTTGATTATTATTTTGGTAGATTAAAAATTAGACACCCTTGATGAAATTCCTGGTTATGCCACTGATAACATTAATTCTATTTTGCACCTCATTATATATATATATATATATATATATATATATAGTTAGTTAGTTAGTTAGTTATGCAAATCTTGGAGTAGATCCCTCTATAGGTAATAAGCTTCCAATTTTATGATAATTATATCCAGATAATCTGAATGTACTTGACCCTTTTGTTTGATTGACATATGAATCAATTTTTCCTCCCATTAATATAAATGAAAACATGGAATTATAAGTTGTGATATTCTCTCTGAAATGTGACTTTTGTCACCTAAAATAATTTTATATTACTCAAATATTTAAAAGAATATATTCTAATTATTTATTAATTTGATAAATAATTACAATTACCTGATACAAATGATAATTCCTTTAGAAGTGTAGGAGGATCCATTGGATTTGGAAGCTTTATTTTTTCCTTACTACAACACAACGTGAAAACATATTTTTATTTATTTATATCTCTTCTCAATTCTTTCTTCATACCAAAAGTGTGCACCACAATGTTCACACTCATAAGTAGGATCTCCCATATCCCAATAATCTAATAATACTTTATTTCAAATTTAAAAGTTAGAATGTAATTACTTATAGTATATAAAAAATAAATTGAATTATTGATGAAATGTAATATTGAAGCAAATACCTTTGTTATAAATCATACCACCTTTATTTTCATCCCATACAAATATAATAATAAAATATTAAAAAACAATTTCAAAATTTTAAACATTAATAAATTATAAGAACATAAATGTGTTTTAAGTGTAGATTCATACCTTCAAGAATATCTACATATTTATTTTCAGTAATATCTTGCTCATTTGATTGAATGTTAGAATGTTCCACCGCCAACAAAGGTGAAAATGCATTCTCATCCATCATTATATGTTAGATTGCCTAGAATATGAAGTAGAACTACTTGACAAATCTAGCATAAAGGAATATGAATTAATTAACGAATAAAACCTAGTTAAAGTGTTTCTAGTACATTAAAAAAGAAACTAAATTAAGAAAACAATAGAAAGATATGAAACATCTAACCATTGGATATTACCTTTAGTTATTGTTTTGCTGGAATATATATAAGTTATAGGTTCATTAGATTAGTGTTTGATTGGTTCAAACATTCTTGTTAGTGATAACCTTTTTTATAATTAAATATGACATTTATATTTTGGTTTTATGAGAAAACTATATGTTGGTGTGCTAGTAACACAAAAAGGGGGTTCTAGCTTTACTAATGAACATGTTAAGGATATTTGTTTAGTGATTAGGTATTTAATTGTGTTTTCAAAGGGAAGGACGATATAATCACTCATTTTTTTTGTACTGATTTAGTTAACTGGTACAATAATATTCATTTTTTTGCTTTTATGATTTGCTAATAGGTTAGAAGTTGAGTGTGTGTGAATTTGAAAAATATGTGCTATCTAGTCTTTGAGTAAAATATTACCTAATATTTGATTTACTTCAATTATTATATTATTTTATTCGTCTTTTGTCGCTGCTATGTTAGATTTTCATGTTTGATTTTTCCTAATTTCTTACGTGAGCCTAGTGTCTATTAATAAAATATACTCTCTACTTGTAATTTCTAGAATCTATTAGTCGGATTACAATGAATGTATTATTGTTTTTGTTGTTGTAACTTGTTTGTGTATAAGTATTCCTTTAAGAATATACTAATAGTTATTTGTTTTGATTTTAAAAACTACATAATTTGAAAGGAGATGATGGTTCCAGAAGAATGAAGTGCTAGGAGGAATTTGGTATATCATTAATTTATGGAAATTAAATTACAGAATGCTGGTCAATTCTACCTCTAGAAGGTAATTACTAAAGCACCATACTTCAGGTGATTTTTATGAATAGTCAACAGTACTATGATATAGAAAAAAGATATGAAAAATAACTTTACTTTCATCTCAAATGAGATTAAAGATCTAGAACAGTTGAATAGTTTTTGATTTATCTTGTTTAGATCTATTTATAATTTGACATTACTTTGCTTGAAATGATCAAGTGAGTAAACCAAATGTTAGCTATTTTGTTTTGTTAAGTTATCTGTTAGATTAACTATCATTTTCCAAATGATGACTATTGAAAAATTGCTTAAATAGTCCAACTATTAATTTTTGCTAAGTTGCTAAGGCTTACAACTAATTTTAAGTTCATATATTAATCCTGGAACTCTCACACAATGCAATAGACATTTTATATGTTGTTTCTCTTAGGAAAAAAATGATATGCTCTTCCTGCTGATTGAGGGGGTCTACCAATATTTTATACATGTTTATATAATTATGCAAGTAACGTCTAACTGATCATATATTATTGTGAATGTTTTTTTGTAATAAACATACATTTGGATTTATCATAATGATAAGAGACTATAAATATAAACATTTATTGGATATTACCTTTAGTTATTGTATTGTTGGAATATATGTAAGTTTATAGGTTCATTAGATTAGTGTTTGATTAGTTCAAGCCTTCGTGTTAGGGATAGCCTTTTTATTAATTAACTCTGACATTTATATTTTGGTTTTATGAGAAAACTATTGTTGGTATGTTAGTTAACATGTTAAGGAGGTTCTAGTTACTAATGAACATGTTAAGGATATTTGTTTAATGATTAGGTATCTAATTGTGTTTTTTCACTGGAAAGGAATATATACGAGTCCGAAACTTAAAGGGTAGAAAATATTAACAAAAATTCCAAAACGGTATATAAAATTTTATATAAACCAAAACGGTTAAATCGCTGCCGACGCAGCGATTTACTTCAACTGAAAAAGTAAAATCGCTGCTGAGGCAGCGATTTTGCCAAAAAATTTTTTTTTTTAATAAAAAAATGAAATCGCTGCTGAAGCAGCGATTTCAATATTTTTCTTCTTACAAATCGCTGCCAGTGCAGCGATTTATAAAAAAAAAAAAAAAATATTTTCCAATATAAATCGCTGCCTTCTCAGCGATTTATAAAAAAAAAAATTTTTTTTTGATATAAATCGCTGCTCTAGCAGCGATTTATATTAAATTTTTTTTTTTATAAATCGCTGCCTAGGCAGCGATTTATTTAAAAAAAAAAATTTTTTTTGTTATTAAATCGCTGAGCAATTTTTTAAATAATTTTTTTTTTAAAAAATGTTAACTTATGTATATAATTTAAAAGAAAATATACATTATTTTTAAAAAATTAAAAATAAGTAAATATATTTTCTTTCTAAAAAAAAGATATTATGTTAAATTTAAATTTAAATAATATTTGAATTCAAATAATTAATTTTTTTAAATAAAAATTAAATGAGAAAAATTATATAATTTTTTTAAAAACAAAATTATATACTTTTATATATAAAAATTAAATAATTTTTCTCATTTAATTTTTTATTTAAAAAAATTAATTATTTGAATTCAAATATTATTTAAATTTAAATTTAACATAGTATCTTTTTTAGAAAGAAAATATATTTACTTATTTTTAATTTTTTAAAAATAATGTATATTTTCTTTTAAATTATATACATAAGTTAACATTTTTAAATTTTTTTTTTATTTAAAAAATTGCTCAGCGATTTATAAAAAAAAAAAAATTTTTTTAATATAAATCGCTGCTCACAAAGAGCAGCGATTTATATCAATTTTTTTTTTTATAAATCGCTGCTAAGGCAGCGATTTATATTGGAAAATATTTTTTTTTTTTTTTTATAAATCGCTGCACTGACAGCGATTTGTAAGAAGAAAAATATTGAAATCGCTGCTTCAGCAGCGATTTCATTTTTTTATTAAAAAATTTTTTTTTTGGCAAAATCGCTGCCTCAGCAGCGATTTTACTTTTTCAGTTGAAGTAAATCGCTGCGTCGGCAGCGATTTTACCGTTTTGGTTTATATAAAATTTTATATACCGTTTTGGAATTTTTGTTAATATTTTCTACCCTTTGAGTTTCGGACTCGAATATATACTCACTGATTTTTGTTGGTACTGATTTAGTTAACTGATACAACAATCTTAATTTTTTTTAATGTTTTTATGGTTTGCAAATAGGTTAGAAATTGAGTATGTGTGAATTTGAAAATTGCGCTTTATCTAAATCTTTGATTTAAGTATTACTTAATATTTGATTTACTTTGGTTATTATATTATTTTATTCGTTTTTTCTCACTGCTATGTTAGCTTTACATGCTTGATTTTTCCTAATGTCTTACGTGAGCCTAACGTCTATTAAAAAAATATACTCTCTACTTGTGATGTCCAGAATTCATTAGTCGGATTACAATGAATGTTATTGTTTTTGTTGTTGTAACGTGTTTGTGTATAAGTATTCCTTTAAGAACATACTAATAGTTATTTGTTTATCTTATTATTTTTTTTCTTCTTATTTCTAGTAAACTTCTGATTGCAGTTAGCAAATATGTATTGATTTAAAAAACTACATAACTGAAAAGAGATGATGGGTTCCAGAAAAACCAAGTGATAGGAGGAATTTGATATATCATGGATTTGTGAAAATTAATTTACAGAATGCTGGTCATTTCTACCACTAGAAGGTAATTACTAAGGGACCCATATTTCAGGTGTTTTTTATGGCTAGTCAACAATATTATGCCATAGAAAAAGGATACAAAAAGTAACGTAATATTCATCTCGCATAAGATTAAAGATCTAGAACAATTGTAGAATTTTTATTTATCTAGTTTAGATCTATTTATGATTTGACATTATGTTGCTTTGAATGATTAAGTGAGCAAACGAAATTGTTAGCTATTTTGTTTTGTTAAGTTATATGTTAGATTAGCTATCATCTTCCAAATGACGAATATTGAAAAATTGCTTAAATAGTCCTTCTATTAATTTGCTATGTTGCTAAGGCTTACACTAATTTTAAGTTCATATGTTAATCCTAGAACTCTCACACAATGCAGAATATATTTTACATATTGTTTCTCTGAGAAAGAAAATATAGGTTCTTCTTGCTGATTGAGGGGGTCTACTAGTATTTTATACTCGTATATCTATTTGTGCAAGTAATGTGTAAAAATTTGAAGCAGCCCATCTAGAATGGAGGGTGGTCACAAATAATTATTAATCTTTATTTGTGAAGTTGTTGTTTATGCAGAATAGTGGAGATAGTTACCATTTGGTACTATGTATGCTATGCAATTTCAGATTTATCTTCATTGAAGATTTGATTCAAGAAAATACTATCATCTGATATATTACTGTATCTTTTGTTGAGGTAATATGTTCTATAATGTTCACTTGAAGGTTGTTTATTGGAAGAAATATTTCCTGCAAACATATTGATGGCAAAGATAATAGCTATATATGGAATACTTAAGGTTAGTATATTTATTATTTTTAGAATCATTCTGTATTATTCTGTATCAAACCCCATCATGTAGTACACTAAAATCAATTTAAGACTTTAATTCAGCCAAACTTCTTCAAACTTCACCTGTCAAATGAATTAAATCGAGTCATTATCAACCATCTCTTTTCACTCTAATGGTCTTCCACAAAGTTAGAATCGAAAGTAAACAAAAGTTTTAAACTTCAAATTATAAATAGAAACACAAAGAGACGATTGATTTCATATCAATTCAACATTTAATAAGTAATTAAACAACAGTCTGAAAATTTATTATCCCTACAATGCACACCCATAAAATATAGGAGCGCTACTCATACCAAAGGGTAAAAGAAGTATACCAAAATTTTTCATCCATAGTTACTACTTGATTCAATACTCTAAGATTTCAATCCCCAAACATTCAACCTCAAAAAAGTTCTATCCAATCTTAATGTGCAGACTTATTCTCCAATGGTAAGAGTTTTACAGAGAGTATTAAAACTTAAGAATGGGAAAATATGTCTTTCTCTCTCTACAAAAGTGATTTATAGGTTTACAAAATCCATGCAAAATTGCCATCCATGTAATTTTGGTGAACTAATTCGAAATCACTGAGTAGGTCGGTGATGTGCCTAATGGTATAGCTCATCGCTAATTGGGCTTCACAATTTTTATTTTTCCTTTAGGTTCCTATTGTTAACACCCAGGATCTCCACATTATAGATTAATCACCGAATTTCTCAATTTCAAACGATTAAAAATAATTATTTTTATAAAAATTTCAAATAAAATAAAATAAACTAAATATAGTTTGCAAATTTATTTTAAATAGGTTAGTCGCTTTTCATAATTTTTAAATATATATATATATATATATATATATATATATATATATATATATATATATATATATATATGTTATAAACAATTTGTATTATAGTGAATGTCTTATTATGTAGAGTCCTTGTAGGATATGATTAGGAATTCTACTTGGGACCAAGTAAGGTTTTCCCTATAAATAAAGGGTTTTCCTTCATTGTAAAGAAGATTTATGAAAGATCTCTAAATCCTGAATATACTTCAAGAGAAATAAGAAGTCTTTTCTCTTCTCTCTACTTTCTTCTTCTTCTAATTTTATATAGTTTCATAACATATATATATATATATATATATATATATATATTATAATATATATATATATATATATATATATATATATATTTATTTATATAATATGTATATAATTAATGTATTTGATCAATATTCAGTAATCATCTTTAAAAGATTTTATATTTTATATATTTTATTAGTGATGGTTATAATTTGAATTAATGAGTTTTATGAAATTCAAAACACGTTCAAGTTATTTTTAAAGTAATTTTGTAATTTTTAATAATTTCAATAACTTTAAATAATAAATATGTATATATTTACAATCAAGTTATTTTATAAATACTTGAAACTCATAACAAAGATTATACAATTTAGGTAAATATTTTAGTAATTTCCTTTAAGTTATAAATATAATATTGAATTAATTTGTTTATAATTAAGTTAATCATTTTAGAATCGAATTAATTATTATATCTCGTTAAGATTTATAAGACCCTTAATTAGTCAATATTAATGCACATAAATTAAACTCAATATGACTATTGCTTAGTAACAATTAAAGGAATCCCATAGTGTAAGATAAAATTACATCATATCTCAACTAATTTACATATTACAGAAGATCCCTAAAGAACGACGTTTGATATATGGATACCGTCTGATACATATATAGTAACTGATACACGGTAAATAAATAATTATTGAGATAAAAAAGGAGAAAAATATAATTGTTAATTCTGTTATATAATTAGTTTAAGTTACGGCTAACTGGTCCTAAACACTCCATATCTTAATAGGTAATTGATTCACATGTTACAAATTTCAACTTTTCAAAATTATATCATTTACATTGAAGACAAGTTTATGAACATCCATTGAAAAAACAAGAAATATGAATAAAATTTTTGTTTTTTTCTACTACGTGATGAATATATCAAATTTACTAAGACATTCAGGAATTTGGATCAGCAAAGTGCAATATGAAAGTTACAAAAGCGATGAAATCGTTGTTGGATAATCAATTTAGTTTTTGAATCTCAAAGCAACAATTGCACATGAGTTGGATATCGATGTATCAAGGAAGTATATTGAAATTTGTGACATCGTAGAACGTGACTCATCTCCGATGAAAGTTAAGAACGACATGGGTGTTAAACTATTTTTAGCAGTGAAAAAAATAAGTCAGGATTTGCAATGTATCTATTATGCATTGATATAGGTGAAAATATTACAGGTAATTGACATAATTTTGATAGAATATGTGGAGAAATTACGTATGAAGAATGAACAACAAATGATCCACAAGCTCTGGCGATGGTTGAATCAAGAATTTATGGTTCGTATGATATTCGAGAATTCGAAGTTACAAATTACATAATCGATTCAAAAAGTAAAGAGGCGAAAACAAGTCAGTTATATAAGTAAAAAGCAGCACTCATAGATGTGATTGAAAAATATAAGATAAAGAACAACTTCAATTGCAAAGTAAACAACTTCAATTGCAAAGTAAAGAGATCTGATAGACAAAGGTATGAGAGTGTTTGAAACTTTTTGATCTATAAATGGTGATACAATTATTTTATTTTAATGTCTGATATATTAGGAATTAAAAAGTTTGTAATTATGATTTTTGTGTAGATGTTGAATATGATTTTTGGTATATAGAGTATTTGTTAATAAATTAAGTGAATATGGTTGTAATGTTAAGATAATGTTGCTGAAACATTATTGAATTTTATATCAACAATCATGTAGTATTAGTTCGTTAGTTCGTTAATATATTAGGTTAAATCTGTTTCAATAGATAATTCATTAGTTCGTTAATATTGTTGATATATTGAGTTAACTCAGCTGATACTTCAATATACTACTGCTGAACAATAAATAATTCAGCAATTTCAACAATGATAAACTTGATACATTATAAAATTTTGTGATATGTGTATAAATAATTCTTTTTGAACATGATACAAAAAATACATTGAATTATTATGTTGGTGTTTGAAAACTGTTGATACATTCATGCACATTATCTTTGATTACTTTAAACATTAGTTTTGTATATATTATAAGATATAACTGCTATATGCATTAACATGATGAAAAAAATTGTACTGCTATGTATTGATATGCTTTTCGAACAAAATGTGGCTGGACTATGAAGGTTTTTTGAGAAAAAAAATCTGATGTTTTCATAGTTAGAAGATTCAATAGTGAACATACGTGTCCAATGAGGGATAGTGTACTAACGAAAGTTCAAGCAACAGTCGGCTTTGTAAGTGTTGTGACTGCTCCCAAATTGATCAACCATAAAAGAATTCATACTCCCAAAAGATATAATTTATGATATTAGAGAATTCTATGGGTTTCAAATATCTTATCAGCAAGCATGACGTGCTAAAGAATGTGCACTAGAAATGATAAGGGGAAAACCATCGCTAGGATATAGACAAACGTCGAGATACATATATATGTTAAATACTGTGTTTCCAAATTCTTATATAAGAATGCATAAGATTGATGAATATGAATTTACGTGTTTATTCGTAGCCTTAAAAACATTGATTATGGGTTTCAATTTTGTCGATGGTGCACATCTGAGCGAAGCTTACAAAGGGACATTTGTATCAGCAATCACACTTGATGAGGCATGTATTTAAGAAACACTTTGATCCATTATTAATGGAGTTGAAACACTTTGTTCTTGGAAAAATGAATTAGTCATTTTTCCAAGGAGGGATGGTTTTCTTAGGTTTCAAGGGAGATTGTGTGTGCCTAATGTGGATGATTTGAGGATTATGATCCTTGAGGAACCTCATGGAGCCCGTTACTCTTTTCATCTAGGTTAAAATATTTACCATGACCTAAGAGAAGTGTTATGGTGGGATGGCCTAAAAAGTGATATAGTGTCCCAATTGCCAACAGGTGAAGGCCGAGCACTAAAAGTTGGGCGGTCTACTACAAGAAATCCCAATTCCTACTTGGAAGTAGGAAGATGTTAACGTGGATTTAGTAGTAGGTCTACCTCTAACTCAAAAAAAATATGACTCTATATGGGTAGTATGGATATAATTACCAAATCCGCTCACTCTCTCCCTATTAAGTCTATTTATATGGCATAATATTATGCAAGATTGTATATTCGCAAGATAGTGATCCTTCATGGGGTTCCTTTCTCCATCTTATCGGATAGATTTTCTCAATTTACATATAGATTTTGTAGATCATTTCAAAGAGGTTTCGATATTCAAGTGAAGTTAAGCGCCACTTTTCATCCTCAAACGGGTGGTCAAGAGGAGAGAACTATTCAAACACTTGAAGATATGCTTAGAGCTTTTATCATTGACTATAATGGAAACTGGGATAAGCATTTGCCTTTGGTGGAGTTCTCATATAACAATAGTTCTCATCCATCCATATCTATGGCCCCTTATGAAGCTTTGTATGGTAGGAGGTGTGGATCTCTTATTGGGTGGTTTGAGGTTAGAGAGTCTTTGCTTTTTTGTCCGGATTTGATTTTGAAAACCATCAAAAGTTTAATATTATAGGGAACCGGTTGAAAACAACCAATAGTCGGCAAAAGTCTTATGCCGCTCATAGGAGAAAAGTTTTAGAGTTTGAAGAAGGTTATAGGGTGTATCTATAAAATTTTCCTATGAAAGGTGTAGTTAGATTTTTAAATAAAGGGACATTCAGTCCTCGTTATGTAGGTCCATATGAAATCTTGCAAAGGGTTTGTATGGTTTCATATGAGTTGAAACTCCCTAATGAACTATCTTTGTTTCTTCCGGTTTTCCATGTTTTCATGCTTAAGAAGTGTATTGGTGATCCCGAGTCTATTCTTCCTACTGAGAGTATTGGTGTACAAGAGAACCTCGTTTATAAGGAGGTTCCGGTTGAAATCCTTGATTGTCAAGTGAAAAGGTTGAGGAACAAAGAGGTGGGCTCGAACCCGCAGCTTCCGCCTTGACAAGGCGGTGCTCTGACCGATTGAACTACAATCCCAGTGGCCTCCACAAAAGAGTTATGGAGAAACCACCTAGTTGAGGGAGCAACATGGGAGGCCGAGTCCGACATGAAGTTTTGTTATCCTTATCTATTTAATAATGAAGGTTAGTTTTTTTTTATTAATAATGAAAATAATGAATAAATTGGAAGTTTTATTTATTTTTGGTGAAGTTTTGCAAAAATGTTGTAGTTACAGTGAAATTAGAGTGAAGTATGCCTATAGACTTGAAAATTTGCAATTTTTCTTATTTTGACTTATGTGGTACATGTTGATATGGTGAGTTTTTATGAAATGATATTGATCATGTTGATAGTTTGAAGTCTTCGCATAATTGACTTCTTAATGATATGTTGAACTCATGTTGTTGTGAGAAGGAAATTCCTCATGTTATGATTTTGAGCCTTATGTGTAGCAATTGAAGTTTGAATTTCTATATGTAAATGTTGTGATTAATGTTGTAACTCATGTTGTAATGTATTGTTGTTGGTTGGAATGCTAGTCATGAGTCTATTCCGTCCTTTCAAAGAATTTTAGTGTCATTCGGGGACGAATGTTCCCAATGGGGGGATAATGTAACACTTTGGAAGTGTAATGAATAATAGAGATCCTAACATGTGTTTCTAAAGTTTGTGTCGCTGTTTTTAAGTCAACAATAATGTATTTAACTCATTTAAAAAGTATTAGAATCAAAACCTCAAAGAACGTCGATCATGTCTTCAAACTAGTTCAATGAGGTGCTAGAGTGCCTTATCCAATTTCACTAAGGTTTAAGAGTCGAGAAATGATAAAATTTTGTAAAAAAGTGTCTAAAATATATTATATTTAGTGTATAGTCGAAACTCTAGGCACAACTCCCCAAGGACGAACCAAGGGTCCTTGAAGAGGACCATTGCAATTTGGCAAAAGCTTCAAAAAGGCAATGTCCACAAATGAGTGCAAAAAACAGTTAATGGGAAAATTGACGAGGCATCAATGTCCATTGTCGATGGTAACTTATACAAATTCATGTCAGGCCTGTTTGGACATGTATCTTACAAAAACAACGGACCAACAGGACGGTTGGTCCCTTGGCTATCGTTTGATAAACGGGGCATCACTCGTGTTTTCGTCTGTGAGCACACTTTTTTGTTGCATGTATTTAAGATGAATAAATTAATTAATTAGGTGGTTAGTTTATTAGTTAGAAATTTTTGTCTAATTAAGTTTTTTAATGACCTATATAAAGACCCTAACCTAATTAAACTATCCTAAGGCTTCATAATTCCGAAAACCAAATTACTTTTCCTTCTTTCTTCTTTCCCTCTTGATACGCTCAAACTTACTTCTCAAATAAGAAGTAAAGGGTCGTATGAAGTAAAGAACCCAATGAATGAGGTTGGGATCGTTCCCACGAGGAAAATAGTTCATACTTAACTTCAATCTATTATTACTATTATTTAGTCAAGTATTAAAAGGGGGTTTCTTATATAAAAATTAATGAAAATAACTAGATAAATTAAAGTAGACAACTAACAGATTCAAATGTTTGAGTTTAATAAATTAATAAAAGTAAGTATGGTTTACCTGTTCCCATCAAGTTCCTAATTTGATAATTCTAACTATAACAATTCTTTCCTACTATCTTACATGCAAAGTAATAAGTTATTTATTTCTAAATCCTTTGTCCGGCATCTATAAAATTTCACTCCGCACCTTGGTCCGGCTACGTGTGTTGCTATACGAACCCTTACCTAAACATCATATTAAACATTGTATTCAATATTTTACTAAGTTATTACCTCGTTCCAATCAATACTAGCCTATTAGATAGTATACATGAAATCTTTGTTGATAATTCTTTTCCTATTATCTACCTCCTTGGTCCGGAAAATAACATTAAGGAGAGTTCTAATGTTGTCCATCCGTTAAAAAGACTTCTATGCGAAAGAATTATCAATACATGCAAGACACTATTCTAGAATTGTTATTTTAGTTAATTTTATCTTATTAATCACCATAGTTCCCACAACCATAGTTATGAAGTTTAGTTACTCATAGTCATAATCACAATATTCATATATATAATATAAGAATTCATGCACTTGCTTCAATGAGAAAGAATAAAATCCAGAAATTTACTTGATTAATCGATAAAATCACCAACAATCAACTCCAGAGAAAAGTGTAATAATCAAAAGTGTAATAATAAAAATAATCTACTCACAAAGAATATAACATAAAAGTTTTTAATAACCAATATTCTAACAACCAAAGAGTCTAACCCCCAAAATTAAGTTTTTATTAAACTATTTATAATAAACAAAAACCTAATCAAAGAAGGTCTCTATTTGCTGAAATTTTTTCAAAACACGGCTGAGTCGACAGGCCACGCGACGGGTCGTCGTGGTCACGATGGGCCATCATGGACTCCGTCATCCCATACTTTTTAAATTCTTCTGGTACTGCAAATTCTTCTGTTCCAAGCACGACGGTCCGTCGAGGGTCTACGTTCCATAACAGTTACACTCTTGGAATTGGGGTATAGGGACTACTTCCCTAATCATCACAATGAACTAGCAGGACGGACCATCATGGCTACAATAGTCTGTCATGCACTTCGTAACCCCACACTTGGTCATACGTCCTCATCTTCCTTCAGAAGCTTCACTACGATGCCACCTAGGGACCGTCATAGGCACGACGGACTGTCACAAGCTCCGTAGGTGGTAAATTTTTTGCATTTCTTGCTCAAAAACTTCTGCGTTCATCTTTAGACATATTTTCTGCAAATAAAGAGAAACAACTTACATAAAAATCAATAGACAAAGTCTTTTGCACACACTAAACTTAAGAAAAAAGCATTAAAAATACCATGAAACCACGGTGTATCAACACCCTCAACTTAAATTCGTTGTTTGTCCTCAAGCGACGCACTATGATTCACTACAAAAATCATTGTACAATAGTATCCATGTTTTAGCCTTCGCAATCAGTTGCCTATCCATCCCAATCAGTCTCATCATATTTATGCATGTTATCACTATTAGGACACTTGGAAAAAGTTGGAGACCCTTAGGAACATGGTCTTTGACAACCAGAACGGTTGTGCACCACGGACCATGGAAAGTATGATGGTCTGTCGTATATGTACGTAAGAGGACACTTATAAAAAGTGACAGTCCCTTAGGAATAAGGCGTGTAACAACCAAAACGATTGTGCAGGATGGACCGTCGTGGGAACGATGGTCCGTCGCATGTGTCCATTGGCGGACACTTGGAGAAAATTGGACAATGCTGTGTTGGGGGTGTTGGAAAGGATCCTATGACGGTCTGTTTTGGGTAAAATGGTCCATCTTTGGGGTCTCGTTCTGTCATTCAGTGACAGAACTGAGGATGCCATATTCATCCTCTATGACTCACATGGAAAATTTAGTGTTTAACCTATAGGTTTCTACCCAAATACCTAGTAAACTAGCAATGCTAAAGAACCTATTTCTAGAGTTTTAACAAGGAAGTTTAAGAATTTTGAACCTAGGTTAGACAAAATTGGTTCATAAAATATAGACCCATCAATAAGAACTAGGCTAATACTAATTAAAAAACAAAAATGCAATGTAAATGTGTTGAAATCAGAGACAAATACCTGAGAACAGGAGAAAGACAAGCAAGTGAAGCACTTGGTTTGCAAGAACAAAACTACAACAGCAGACTCCAACTAGTAGAGAGTAGATTTTAGGAATTGGGGAAATTGGGAAAATGATCGGTTGAAAGAGAGGTAGGAAATGGGAAGTGTAAAAGGGGGGAATTGGATAAAGAGGGAAAGAAACCATAAAAATGAAGGGGTGGGGGGTTTTATATGCTTAAATTTTTAAAAGTTCCCAGCCGGGTCGGGTCGTGTTCGCTCATTAATGATAGGACGAGTCCCCGATGGCGGTCCGTCGCATTTGCGGCGGTCTGTCATTGGTTCCATTGCGTGTGTCTCAGTGACTTTTCCAGAGTGATTTTCTGCAGAAATTCCTGCTGATGTGCCTGCAAATTTAAAACCCATTAGTAGAAAATGCTACCATTACTAGAAATAAAAATTATAAGTATTGAGTTGCCTCCCAACAAGAGCCTGATTTAACGTCGTGGCACGAATGAGGACACTTGGTTACTCAGCCTTTATCAAGATGGTATGCCTCGATCAGTTCATTTGTCGATTCAGTATGACCAAAATAGAGTTTTATTTATTTTAGAAAGTGCTTTTATAATAGTCTAAAAGCATTAAATCCCCAACCATCAACTCTCGTTTTTCACTTCTTAGGTCATAATCCTTCTTCATCTGTTCTTTGTATAACATAGAGATAATGATTGGAGCTCACCACTCTGCCTCATGGACCTACAAATGTTGAAGGTCGCTTCTTCATTATTCAACCGAAATTTCATCAGCCGCTTTTCCATATCAACTAAAGCTCTACATGTAGCAAGTAATGGCCTCCCAAGAATAATAGGCACTTCAAAATCGACTTCACAATTAAGAATAACAAAATCTACCGAAAATATGAACGACTCAACTTTTACTAGCACATCGTGGCGTATACCTATAGGCCTTTTAACTGTTCGATCATCCATTAGTAGACTCATGACATTTGACTTTGGGTCACCCAAACCCAACTTCTTTTAAATTGAGAGAGGCATGAGGTTTATGCTTGCCCCCAGATCACAAAATACTTTCGCAAAATGTAATGACCCGACTATACAAGGAATAGTGAACGCACCCGGATCTTCTTTCTTTTGTATGAGATACCTTCTAGCAATAGCACTACAATGCTGCATTCTATCATCACCCTCGAAAGTGACGAATCTTTTCTTTGTAACTAGATCTTTCATAAACTTGGCATACCCGGGCATTTCTTCGAGTGATTCTACCAAAGGGACATTGATAGAAAGTTGCTTCAACATTGTTATAAAACGCTTATATTTACCATCCTCGGTGTTTTTCACTAATCTCTAAGTAAATGGTGGTGGTGGTTTGGGCAAGGAAATTAACTTTATAGGCACTTCAACATCTTTTCCAGTGTTATCTTGTACTTCACCACTACCCTATATCACCTTATCATTATCTTTTATCATCTTTTCCTCCTTAGACGGCATAGGTTGGTCAATGGTCTTCTTACCACCCCGAGTAGTGATTGCCATACACTGTCCGTCATTTTTTGGGTTTTGGACAGAGGTTGCAAGGAAGAGTACCTGGTTGTCGTAAGTTCACAATCGCAGATAATTGGGCCATTTGAAACTGAATATTCTTAATCGATATTGCATGTGTATCGACTTTCTGCCCAATACCCGCTAAATTACTCCTTAACTCTTTAATGTGCTCATCATTAGCATCGAACCTCATCATCATTTTGTGCAACATATCCTCAACTCGCGCCATACTATATCCACCATCTCTAGGAGTAACTTTACGATTTTGAGGAGGAACATAGTATATTACCATAGTTACCTATTAAATTTTTTTTCCCGGTTGTGGTTTCCATCTCAGACAAAATGACCCTCACTGCTATAGTTACCATAGATCTGACCTTGTTTTTCTTGACCTTGGCGCCAATTCTCCTTATTTGAGCCTTGGGCATTAGGTCGGGAAACCCCCCGTCTGCTCATTTACCGCATATAAATATTCCACATGATAGCATTCATCATTTGGTGGTGGTGGTTTGGACAAGTAGTTGACTACATTTATCTTTTTTAGCACCCAAGTGACATGTTTTAATACCAACCGAAGATCAGTTCTCATCAGAGCCATTTCTTCACGAATCTCATCTGTGGCTGGGTTGTGAGTGGATTGCACTGCGAAGGAATTTCTCCCAATATCTGAGTTCCTAGTACTCCAAGCTTTATTGTTCCGGGATATTTTCTCTAACTTTTCAGAAATCTCAGCATAAGGACACTCCCCATAATAACCACCCGCTATAGTATCCAACATCGATGTATTCTTATAATCCTGTCCCTGATAGAAGTATTCCTTCAGTTACTCATCATCTATGCGGTGATTTGGGACGCTTCTCAAAAAATGAGGTGAATCTATCCCATGAACTATTAAATGACTCTCCTGGTAGTGCCAAAAAGTTGTTGACTCTGTCTTTCATGTTTAGTTTCTTCGAGACCGGGTAGTAGCGTGCTAAGAAAACGTCCCTTAATTGGTTCCAAGTGAAAATCAAGTTATAAGGGAGCTCAGTGAACCAAATAGCAGCCTCTCCCGTCAGTGGGAGAGGAAACACTCTTAGCCCTATTTTATCCAAGTCCAAGTCTGGCATCCCTACACAACTTTTAAAGATTGCCCTAACCTTAGCTATATGGGCATGTGGATCCTCAGAAGGTAGCCCTAAAAAAAACCTCTGGCTGTGAGCATTTGCATCATGCTACTAGTTACCACAAAGGTGTATCCTGGTGGTAGAGGGGGCAAGACAAGTGTCCCATCAGACTGTGCTATAATGTCATAGCCTATATAGTATTCTTGGGGACGTGGAGCGGGAATTTTTTCCCTCTGTTGGTTTTCACCCGGAGCATTGGATAACAACTGACCATGAACATTAACTGAAGCTGGGATGTTCTGGTTTGGATGATCATCATTAATACCCAAGTTTTGATTCATGTTGCGTAGTGTACGTTCTAATTCGTGATCGCAGGGAAACAATGGTTCTCTTCCTCTCCGTGTATTTGGCATACAAGGAAGATAGTTCTGCAAGAATTAAAAAAAAAGAAACAAAGTCAAATTAAGAAAATATCGACTAAACTATAGTAATAAATTTATGTTAATCTACAAGCTATTTCCCCGGAAGCAGCGCTAAAGTTTGATACTCTCAATCTTACTTCTCAAATAAGAAGTAAAGTTGTCGTATCATGTAAAGAACCCAACCAATGAGGTTGGGATCGTTCCCATGAGGAAAATAGTTCAAACTTAACTTCAACCTATTATTACTGTTATTTAGTCAATTATTTTCTTAGAAAACAAAGACAATAAAATGGGTTTTTTTATTTCTAAATGAATGAAAATAACTAGATTAATTAAAGTAGACAACTAACAAGTTCAAATGTTGGAGTTTAATCAATTAATAAAAGTAACTAGGGTTTAAGTGTTCCCCACAGGTTCCTAATTTGATAATTCAAGCTATAACAATTCTTTCCTAGTATCTTGCATGCAAAGTGATAAGTTATGTATTTCTAAATCCTTGGTCCGGCATCTAGAAAATTTCACTCCGCACCTTGGTCCGGCTAAGTGTGTTGCTATACTAACCCTTACCTTTACCTCGTATTAAACATTGTATTCGATATTTGACTACGTCATTACCTCGTTCCAATAAATACTAGCCTATTAGATAGTATACACTAAATTTTTGTTGATAATTCATTTCCTATTATCTACCTCCTTGGTCCGGAAAGTAGCATTAAGGTGAGTTTTAATGTTGTCCATCCGTTTAAAAGACTTCTATGCAAAAGAATTATCAATACATGCAAGACATTATTCTAGAATTATTATTTTAGTTAGATTTTATCTTATTATTCACCCATGGTTCCCACAACCATTGTTATGGAATTTAGTTATCCTTAGTCATAATCACAATATTCATATATATAATACAAGAATTCATGCACTTACTCCAATGAGAAAGAATAAAATCCAGAAATTTACTTGATTAATCGACAAAATCACCGACAATCAACTCCAGAGAAAAGTGTAACAATCCAAAGTGTAAAAATCAAAATAATCAACTCATAAAGAATATTACTTAAAAGTGTCTAATAACCAAGAGTCTAACAACCAAAGAGTCTAACACCCAAAATAAGGTTTTTTGAACTATTTATAAAAACAAAAACCTAATCAAAGAAGGACTCTATCTACTGAAAATTTGTCAAATCACAGTTGGGTCGACAAGCCTCGGACGGGTCGTCGTGTTCACGATGGGCCGTCATGGACTCCGTCGTCCCATACTTTGCAAATTCTTCTGCTGCTTTCTTTATTATGATCGACGGTAGGTATCACGAACCATTCCAAGAACGACGGTCTATCGAGGGTCTCCGTTCCATAACACTTAAACTCTTGGAATTTGGGTACTGGGACTACATTCCTGATCATCACGACGAACCAGCAGGACGGACCATCATGGCTACAACGGTCCGTCATGCACTTCGTAACCCCACACTTGGTCATACTTCCTCATCTTCCTTTAGCAGCTTCACTACGATGCAATCTACGGACCGTAACAGGCACGACAGACTGTCATAAGCTCTGTAGGTGGTAACATTTCTGCATTTCTTGCTCAAAAACTTCTACGTTCATCTTTAGACAGATTTTCCTGCAAATAAAGAGAAACAACTTACATAAATATCAATACACGAAGTCTTTTGTACACACTAAACTTAAGAAAAAAATGTTAAAAATACCGTGAATCCACGGTATATGAACACCCAAAACTTAAATTCGTTGTTTGTCCTCAAGCGACGCACTATGACTCTGTACAAAAATCTTTGTACAATAGTATCCATGTTTTAGCCTTCGCAATCAGTTGGCTATCCATCCCAATAAGTCTCATCCTATTTATGCATGTTATCACTATTAGGCTTGAACTATATGATCAGACCATGACACAGATTCATCACACACTGACACCTATCCTCTTCAATTTCTCACCGAGGTTCTAATAATTCCGGTATTGCAACTAGCGTCCTAAACAACATCCTCATTTTTCACGAAATGATTTCAATTTGAGTATAAGGATTACTTTTCAGCACTCGCTCAGAAAAAATTCACAACTCATTCATACATATTGCCATAAGTATGCCCTTATTTTAACTACTTTAAGTTCGCTATACAACTCTTAGGATCACGATAGGACTTTCTTAGATTGTAACATAGGCTCAGTGCAAGATAGGGTATATGTGACTAAGTTATTAACTCGTACCAATCAATACTAGCCTATTAGATAGTATACACTAAATCTATGTTGATAATATTTTTCCTGTTATCTACCTCTTTGGTCCGGCAAGTAGCATTAAGGCGACATCTAATGTGGGTCATCCGTTAAAAAGACTTCTAAGCGAAAGAATTATCAATACATGCAAGACACTATTCTAGAATTATTATTTAGTTAGATTTCATATTATTATTCACCCATGGTTCAAACAACCCTAGTTATGGAGTTTAGTTACCCATAGTCATTATCACAATATTCATATATATAATATAATAATTCATGCACTTACTTCAATGAGAAAGAATAAAATCCAGAAATTTACTTGATTAACCAACAAAATCACCAACAATCAACTCTAGAGAAAATTCTAACCATCCAAAGTGTAATAATAAAAATAATCTACTCACAAAGAATCTAACATAAAAGTGTCTAATAAAAAAAGAGTCCAAAAATCAAAGAGTCTAACCCCTAAACTGAGGACTTTATTTGCTGAAAATCTGTCAAAACGCAGCTGGGTCGACGGACCTCATGACGAGTCGTCATGGTCACGACATGCCGTCATGGACTCCGTCATCTCATACTTTGAAAATTTTTCTGCTACTCTCTTCATTACCCTCGACGGCAGGTATGAAGGACCGTTCCAAGAACGACGGTCCATCGAGGTTTACCGTTCTATAACACTTAAACTCTTGGAATGTGGGTACTAGGACTACTTCCCTGATCATCACGACGAACCAGCAGGACGGACCGTCATGGCTACAACAGTCTGTCATGCACTTCGTAACCCCACACTTGGTAAGACTTTCCCATCTTCCTTCAGCATTTTCACTATGATGCCACCTACGGACCATCACAGGCACGGCGGACCATCACAGGCACGACGGACCATCACAAGCTCTATAGTTGGTAACTTTTCTGAATTTCTTGCTCAAAAACTTCCGCATTCATCTTTAGAAAGATTTCCTGCAAATAAAGAGAAATTACATAAAAATCAATACACAAAGGCTTTTGGACACGCTAAACTTAAGATAAAATCATTAAAAATACCGTGAAACCACGGTATATCATCTCTCCAAAGTAAAAGAACATCACAGAAATCGAGGTCAAGGGTCTCAGGGCTTGTAAAGATCAAAGTTTCTCCATCAAACTTAATTAATAAACAAGGTATGAGATTCCTTTTACCTCTGGCATCTCTTTCCCCAAAGGGCTCCTTCAAATTGGTTTCAAAAGTATGAAATTCAAGCGGGTTTACTTCAAATACGAAATTCATCTTATGAATTTTTTTGTTTGTAATTTTTTTGGATATTATGAGCATATTAAAATGAATTATGATTCAATTATAGTATTTTTTTTTATATATTTGTCTAAATTGTATAAGATGACCTTTTCCCCTTAGCTCTAGGTTGTGATCTTAAATTAAATGGAAAAGTAATGATATAATTGGCTTGGTTATTTTGTAAATTACTATCCTATGTTTTTATTATGTCCATTTATGAGTATAGTTTTATATATTGTATTCTAATTAAGCTAGTTTTTGAGTAATTGACCTAAGTGTCTAATTCTAGGCTATGAACTAGTGTTGAATGGTTGTGTAGTAATTCAATTGACTTCATTATTATGTTGCTTACTATTGTGTGATGATATTACACCCAATGATGGGTTACATTTGAGTGTTTATCGTAATACCTTGATGATGGAATTATGAACGAGATTAGGGTAATTTTTATGATCTTAATTCTTTATTTCAATTATGGTTAATTGTTATTAAGTGATGATGTTGTATTGGAGTATACCTTGCATTAATATTTGTAGGGTTGGCATGATGTAGAATTTATACGTCTTTACTATAATTTGTGAAGTTTTGACTATGATAAAAATGTTATAAGGATTATGTAAATCTGCTAACCTCACATGTACGGATTGTAATGAATGGAAAATAATCATGCAGTTCTTACTTTTCAAGTATGAATATGATTATATAAGGTATATACCCTATGACCTAAACTAAGTTTAAAAAATAACGGATAACTTAAATACATTTCAAAAGGGACATTATCTTAGCACCAAGAGGAATTGACAATGGAAGGTATTGATTTCCTGTAGAGGAAGATTCACCCTGTAGTTCCACATTAGGTGTTGAATCCCCTAAGAGGGATACTCACCCTATGGATTCTCATGAGATGAGGCTCAAAATGCCAAATGACATGTAGAGAGTTCATAGATATCTTGTACTTCCTGTACTATGTTTCCCCAATAGGAATAATTCCTAGTGGATCCACATAGAAAGCTACTTTTATGTTCCATTCTACTTTGGCCGGTAGACCACCTTCCATCGATGTGAGGTTCTACAACACCGGATTCCACATTTATCTCTTGTGGTCTATGTCCGTTAAGGAAAATGTTCCCTAAACTAAAAAGAAGTAATACTGTAAAAACCAACTAGGGTGAATTAAGAGGTTTGACTTAGCTTAGGTAGGGTGATGGGACTCAATCTTGACCTTGCATTATTTTTCCTTGACGAAAGCCTTAGGAGGTTATTCTTATGTATGTATATTCTTATAAGTGTCTATGATGATCTTACATGTTGATGACACCATATGATGTTTAATTTAATTGTGAATATATGTTTGGTCTCTATTGCTAAAGTATGATGTTATGTACTCTTAATGATAAGATATGTGAAGTTGGACATTGGTTATGGTTCTTGTCTACTTTACTTGAATGAGTAAGGTTATGGGAATTTTCTTATTCATTGAACTAATAAACTTAATGAGGGTTCATAATGAATTGTCTTGGTTTGATTATGTTGTAATGAACTATCATTAATTCTCGTTGAGGTTATAACTTGATGATAGAGTTTTCTTGATTATCTTTTTAATTATATTGATATGCTTATTGACTTGACTAGACTTAGTATTGTTGGTCTTGTAATGTACATGGCATTGACATGATAAATATGTATGGTTGACCTGTATTGTTTCTTAAATGTCTATAAGGATTTTAAAAGTAAATTACATGTTTAATGAAATGTTCCTTTTTTGCATGATTTTATGTTATGTGTGCATATGGTCTCATACTTTGTACAAGTGATGTGCTAACCCCATTTGCTCCTTTTTCCCCAAAATTTTAGGTTCTTATAGTTTAATGCTTGTAACGATATTTGAAAGATTAACTTGGAATTATCACTCTCCATGTTTGGTAGGGCCTCACCACTTCGAGGAAAATGCCATTTTGTCGCTTCTGATATTCATTAATATTAATGACAATATGTTAATTCCTTTCATTTTATTAATAAAGATTATATAGACTATATGTGACTTTTATTTTATTTTTGCATGCGCTATTCCCAATTGTAATACTCTTGTTTAGATAGTTATGAGATGAGACATCCCATTTTAAGAATATGTGATATCTTATATATATGTGTGTGTGTGTGTATATATATATATATATATATATATATATATATATATATATATATATATATATATATATATATATATATATTATGTGTATACCACAGGTCTATGTAAACCTCATGATATATTGACGAAAAGTTTTTAAATTTTTCAGCACTTTTAACCTATGAATGTAATGATGTAAGATAGGAGGCTAGTCTTAGTCCTCGACGAGGACGACGACACTGGTTACGTCTAGGGTGCTCCCCGAATATGACAAACCTAAACTTCATCTTCCCTTTTTCCATACCAAAGCACGCCCGGTGGCAAGGAATGGGCTCTAAAGAATAATGTGAACCTAAAAGTCTACCTCCTAGTCGAGAATAAAAAAATTAACCAGGAATATAAATGACCCCAATTTCACAAGCAAATCATGGAGTATACATTTGTGACTCTTCACTATGGAAACATGCATCATAACCACATCGTAGTAGGCTTTGGGTCACCAAAACAAAACCTCTTGTAGATGGAAATGGGCATAAGATTTATGCTTGCATCAAGATAATAAGATTTTTAGCAAAGTGTAGCAACCCGATTGTACATGGAATGGTGAAAGCTCCATGATCTTCCTTTTTCTGCAAAATATACCTTGTAGCAATAAAACTACAATGCAACATTTTGTTATCATACTCAAAACACCAATATATTCATTGTCACCATATCCTTTATGAACTTAGCATACCAGGGCATTTGTTCAAAACCATCTATCAACGAGACATTGATATATTGTTTTTTTAAGATAGTGATAAAATCGTCGGTATTTACCATCCTAAGTAGTCTTCACTAATCTTTGAGGGAATGGTGGTGGAGGTCTACAAATGTAAACCACTTTTTCAGTCACATCTACTTCTTTCGCCGTGTTGCCCACCAATTCTCTATTATCTTCTAATACCTCTTTGTCTTTTATCATATCATCTTCTACCAAAAACAACATAGGTGGATCAATGGTTTGCTAACCCCGTCGAGTAATAATTTTCATGCAGTGCCCATCATTTTTATTGATTCTAGGTGGTGTTGCTACTAGGAAAAGTGTCAGGTTGACGTGCATTTAAAGTAGTAGGCAATCGAGCCATGTGTAACTAAAAATGCTTAATCGAAACAACATGTGCATCTACCTTTTGCAAAATGTTAGCTAATTCACCCCTCATCTCCTTTATATGCTCATCACTAATATCAAATCTTCTCAAAATCTTTTGTAATATATCATCAACTCGCGCTATACCACCTTCACCATCCGTTGGAGAACAATCTCTGTTTTGAGGTGGAAAATAGGGATCGTTCCTATTATTCTTGTTACCATAGTTACCTCAGTTGAAGTTTTTATTGTAGTTGTAGTTCACAACTCAGACATATTAACCCTCTTTGTTGTAGTTACCATAGTTTTGACCTTGATTTTGTTTACCTTGGCGCGAATTTTCGTGGTTGGATATTTGGGCGTTTGGTAGGAAACACCCCGTCTAATAATTCATTGCATAAGAATACTTTTCATAATAATACATATCTATTGGTGGTGGTCGTTTAGTCTAGTGATTTACAACATTTAAATTCTTTGCACCTCCACTCACATGATTCAAAAACCAACCCTAGCGCATCTATTGTTTTGTGGTTTGTAGCTTGCGCTATAAATGTGTTTCTCCGAATTTCTAACATTCTAGTGCTCCAAGCCTTGTTGTTGCAAGATATCTTCTCCAACTTTTGTATGATCTCTGCATCATGGAGTCTCCATAGGAACCACCCTTAATAGTATTGAGCACTACTTTATTGTTATCATCCAAACCTCCATAGAAGTACTATTCTAATGACTCATAATCAATGTAGTCATTTGTGATGCCTCTCAAGAACGTAGTAAATCTGTCCAAAGAGCTACTCAGTGAAACTCGTGGTAGTGCCACAAAGTGGTTCACCTTATCCTTGTGGTTGAGCTTCTTTGACACTATATATTTCTTTGCTATGAACACATCTCTTAATTGATCCCAAGTTTAGATGACGTTTTAGGGTAGGTTAGTAAACCATATTGAGGAGTCTCTTTTCTGTGATAGAGGAAACACTTGTAGACCGATGACATTCATATCCAAATTTGTCCTACCCACATAAATTATGTATACACATCTATGTTTGGCTATGTGAGCATGTGGTTATTCTAATGGAAGTCATGAAATAAACCCCTCACAGTTAGAATTTGTATCAAACTACTTGTCACCATAAATGTGTGCCAATGGGTAGAGGAGGTAGGACAAGAGGCCCATCAGAATTTGTGTTGTTTCACATTTCCCCCACATAAATCTTGAGGTCTTAGAACTAGAGGTTTCATCCTCAATGCATCATCAATCGTATTATCAGCAAGAGCTTGATTGTGTTCCCCAACAGGTAATTGAGGCTGAAGGATTACCCCATAAACTGGGTTGTCTCAGTTCTGTTGATTTACCATCCTTCTCAAGGTTCAATTAAGTTCAAATCAAATGGAATGAATTGTTCTCCTCGGCTCTGTGTACTTGGTAATACAGTAGAGCGAGACCTGAAATAAACAAAAACAAGAAGAAAGGTAAAATCAGGAAATTATTGGCAAAATTTCAATATTGCTATTAAAGTTAATCTAAAATCAAGAATGATCGGCAGCAGCGGCAAAATTTGATACGCTGAAATTACACCTCCCTAAAGCAGTATAAGCGGTTGTATCAAGTAAATAATCCAACTAGTAGGTTGAAGTCGTTTCTACAGGGCAAATTGTTTAGAATTAACCTTGATATACGATTATATATAAATATAGTCATGCTCTTTATGAAAACAAGTAATAAAACGGGGGGGGGGGGTTGTAAAACAAGTTTATTTAATATTTATAAGTAAACAAGTAAGCGAAAGGAAAGATTTAGTTTTAATCAAGTTGTGAGATAAAGTATGGTGTATGTGTCCCTCATAGGTTCATAACGATGTATTTTTAGCAATAACAATTCACCTCTAGTCTTTTGCATATAAAGTGATATGTTAAGTATCTTTAAATCCTTGGTTCGATATTTATAGAGTTTCAACCCGTTCATTGGTCCAGCTTTTTGTGCATAAGCTACTTACCCTTACCTTTACTTTATATTAAGCATGATAATCGGTGTATGACTTATTTAGTACTTGTCACCAATCCACACTAACCTATTAGATAGTAACCCGCTAAATCAATGTTGATAATTTTTTTCTTATTAACTACCTCTTTGGCCAGTCAAGTAGAAACAAGGCGAGTTCTAACATTAGCATTCGTTAAAAAGACTTCTAAACGAAAGAATTATCAATACATGTAAGAACCTATTTGAGAATTGTGTATTAGGTAGATCTAATTTGTTAACTGCCCATGGTTCCCACAACCCTAGTTGTGGGATTTACTTACCCATGAAATCAAGATCACAATTCATAAATTTTAATCAATAATCAAGAATTTACTTCAACAATTCAAAAAAACATAGAAAATCAAATTGAATTTGCAAGATAACACTTGAAACCAAATCCAGAAATTGAATTATTGCAAAAGGTTTCAAAAACCAATCTCCAAGCATAACTAGAACAATAGTAATAATGTCTAACACTAAAAATAATATTTTAATCCACAATTTATTAAAAATATTGTTCTAAATTAAAAGGAATTTAAATAAGGAAAGATTGTCCGAAAAATCAACATTGACCGACGAGCGCTATTGACGAACATCAATGAAACGACCGTAGATTGAACGACGGGTCGTCTATGACATTTGTAGGTCTTCTTTCTGCACCTTTTTCCAGCTCCCTTATGTATTTTTATTGTAGACATATATCCTGCAAAACAAACATAAAAACATGTTAAAACTACTACAAAAAGGATATGGACAGACGCAACTCTTAAGGAAAATGCATTGCAGGCACCGTGAAACCAGTATATCAACGATGTTTAGTTATATTTTAGAAGGAATGACCTTCTCCTGAACACAATAACATTTCATCAAGAGTTCATACTCAAGCAATGCACAGAGGTTAATTATTTTTTAAGTAGAACTTCCCAAATTTTTAACCAAAGTATAATATTATTTTCTTCCTTATGAACTAAAATGGTATATAAAACCACACACATCACAAAAAAAAATGTTTTTTAACGTACTTTAAATTTATATCTTCATACATATAAGAACATTGGTTAGACATATCTTCTGTAAGGTCTCTCAAAATGATCTTAGGTTACTAGAGCCACAAATTTACTTTTAAAGGTCTAAAATATGTTCAATAAGTTTTTTATAGCATGCATACTTGATTTGAAGTCATTTGGAGGTGAAACGTCCAAGAACGTGCGAGACGTTATAAAGTTAGCCTTTGAAACGTGCTTGTGTGTCTTAGTGTGTTTTAGTATGTTTTATGTGTTTTTTGTAGTTCAAATTTACGTGAGAGGGTTCTAACAGTATACAATATTATTTGAGGTGGAAAAATCTTGAAAAACTCCACAAGGACCAACCAAAGGGTCCTCCAGGAGGACCCTACCTTGGCCCAACAAATTGCCCAGGGCAACAACATTTGATCCTTAGTGAAATAGGTCCGCGTCGCGGACTTGGTCCTCCTTGGGTGAAAAATATTGTCCGCGTCCCAGACAAAACTGAAAATCCATAGACCCGAAAGTTATTTTTAATATAATCATGCAGGAACAGTCCAAAAGCTCTCTTCTCTACCATATTCTCTCAAACCTTCATCGGAGGGGAATTCCAATTACAAGCTAGGGGATGGGTTTTCATGGTTTCTTCTCAAATTGATCATTGTTTTTCAATCAATAAGGTATGGTTATCCTTCATCCTTAGTTATCCATTCATATAAGGAGTTCAATCAACTATTTTCAAAAGTTATTCAAAGACCAATATTCCCAATTTTCATTAAAGCCATTGTATCTTTCTCAATTTGATTTTCAAATTGGCTCATAATGTGGGTCTTGTGATCTTGATTCTATGTTGATTAAATTAAGTTTCAATTATGTTAATTTGCCTATTACTATTATAATTCATGTGAAAAAATATGAATTGTGGATGAGTGATCAATGATGATCGATGCTTAGGGATTGTGTAATTTATCTATATTCCTCTACTCTCTATGGTATTTATTAATAAGTGAACCTAATGTCTTCTTGAAATCATTATGTAAGAAGTATAATTTCATGTAATTAATTGTACATTTAGATATATTGTTTTATACATGTATCGATGTTGAATGTTGGAAATTTATCAATGATGATCAAAGCTTGGAAAAGTTGTAAGTTATCCCTATACTATCTACTTTTCTATAGAATTTCTAGATGCTTGGCCTTGTAAGACATCTGTGGTATGGTCCACTTATGGTGGTGGTGTTTCTTCTTGTCAATATATATATATATATATATACACACATAAATGTGTGTGTGTGTGTTGTTTGTTGATCATAGCCTTGAAGGCAAATAGGATTATCATAAATGTGTAGTTATGATAATCACTATGTGAAGTAGCATGCCTACTCTTCTATGATAGTTTATTATCTAGGTTGTATTGCTAATATTGTAAACGTGTGTATAACTATGTAGTGTAGGAAAAGGTGCTGCCACTAATGAAGTAACGGTGAGGAATAACCCCTACCTATGTACCCCTATATTAATGTGATATTATCCAATGTTAGGAGTCCTTAATGCAAATGTTAGATTGTCTTGTCTCCTATTCTATTATGTGGTGTATGGTCTATTCTTGAATGTGCATTGTGGTCTAAGAAGGTTGCTTCCTCAATGACAAGTTGATAGACATTACGTGATCATGTTGACCAATGTACACACACTTACTTGTCATGCATGCTTACAAGTAGTGTATGTTCATGGTGTCTAATAAAGGGTATTCTCATATGCACTTGTGTCTACTACTATGCATGTAAAGTATGTGTCCATGAAGCATGAAAGTATCTTGACTAAGAATACTTGATAGGTGTACTAGTGTAGGTAATGTTATGCAACGTTTCCTAAACATTACACATGTCTACCTTGATTTTATAACTCCTAGGGTTATTAATCTATGTACATCAATGTGAATGAATTTTTATGCTATGAATATGAAAGTATATGATGTTATGAGGTATGCATATGTGTAGTGTCTAAATGTGGTATGTCAAGGATTACCTCATGTATGAACATGTACACGGATTAATGCATAAAGTGAAGAATATATGATAATAGCAAAATAGGGTTAATCTTGTAACCTATGAACTAAGTATATGAAGGGTTAATCTTGTAAAGCCTACTTTTGTGAAGTAATGATAATAATTGATTTTCATAAAAAGAACTTAACTTTGCACCGAGTGAACTTGACAATGTGAGGCGTTGGCTTCCCTTGGAGGAAGACTGACCATTTGGTTCTCATAAGGTGTTGATATGCCTTGAAGGAAAATTCACCTATGCTTGCACATGAGGTGTTCCATTCCCTTTGAGAAAGATTCACTCATGGTTTATCATGAGATGAGGACTCTAATGCTCATAGGCATGGAGAGGGTCAAAATACCAAATATCTTAATTCGATAAGATATGCTTTCCCTATAGGACCTATCAAGTCAAACCACCTAAAATTCTAGAATGATGTTAATTTTCTAATTTTGAAAGGTAGAGCCCCTTCCCTTGGTGTAACAACCCTAAAAATCACTATGCTAAATAATGCTTAATGTTTGAAGAATGTCTACGATTAGACCGGGTTCACCCGGATTGATGCCCGTAGAACCAGACCTCTGAATCCTTACAACAACCAAGACAACTAACTTGGGGAGTTAGTTGATCTATAAAAGGTTGGGTCCATCCATGTAGGGCTCCCAAATATGCAGATTTACTTGGATAAATCTTTATCGGACTTTAAAAGGGCAAATCTTATGTTTGAAGGGTCTAAGGGTAAAATGGTCTTTTACCAGGCTAAGGGTTATATCATAATATCCTACATATATAATTTATTATTTTATTAATAAGGTTTATAGGAATCTATAGGACCACATCTCCAACCGGGTTCGAACCTAGATGGAAGCAATGATATAAATTGTTTTTTATTTAAGATGGTAAATTAATGTAATTTATTAATATATATTATTTATTGGATGATTTAAAATGAAAGTAAAATAATATTTTTTAATGTTTACCTAAACCGTATTTAACTAATCTCTAAGCTAGACTCCTAAGATTAAGATAACTCTCTCCCCTCACGTCTATCTCTCATTTTCACGATCAAACCAACTCTCATTCGCATTCTCTCTGCCAAATAACGTACAACAACAGAAGATAAACCAAAGTTCTTCACACTTGAAGAACTAAAAAAAAATATTAAACAAAGAACTAATCAAATTTTTTTTGCAAAGGAATGATGTTTTCCATCAAAAGTTTGGTGTTGACACTTAGATTTCTACGTTAGTGTTGGATAAGGTTTAGGAAGAAACTTCAAGGTTTGAACGTCATAAAAGTTATGGGTTCTCTTGTCTCCTGGTCCCTTTCCAAAGAGACCCCTTAAGGTTCAGTATATTTCGTACGAAAACTAGGGTAGTTTCCCCGTTCCATGTCCATGTCAATACCTCCCATTGAATCATAGGTTGGTTATGTTTGCTGTAGAAAACGTGTTTTTGTGATGCTTATGTGTTTATAGGTATGTTTCGAATTATGTGACTCATGTTGGTGTTTTTCGAATGTGTAACTACGTGTGTTCGGATTTGTTGTCGTTGCTATTGGTTACGATTTAGGATTTGAAATTGCATGTTAGTTCTTTGTATTTCAAGAACAAATTTTTATGTAAATTGTGATGTTCACATGAGATGAAATGTGTCTTATTTGAGTGAAAATTTCATGGCTAAACAAATCAAAGAAAATGCACCTAAAACGTTAAAAATGCACTATGAAATTCCCCTAAGAACTACCATGTAATGGAATGGAAAAGAAACTGAAAATGTAATTCAAATTTCCAGAACCTTGTTGATTAATTTCAGCCAATTTAAGTTGTTTAAAATGTCTTGAAAATTGAAAAAAAAGTGAGGTCACTAAGGATCGGACCTGTGACCTCAGCACGTTAAATGTTGTGAAAATAAAAAAGTGAAAAACAATGTGGTAAGGGGGAATTGAATTGTGCTCAGGCTGGAAAATAAAGTATGAAAATAACAATTGAGAGGAGTGGGATTCGAACTCACAACCTCTCGGTCAAATTTAAGGAAAAATGAAAAGAAAATTTGTATTTTATTTATGTGAAATAAAATTAGAATCTTATGCATTGCTTCCTATGCGAGGAGACTATGTAAACTCCTTATCTATATATTATGTGTAACCGTAAGGTCTATGTAAACCTTATATTATAGATTTATATGAAAAGTTTTAAATTTTCTTCATTTTAATCTATGAAATGTAATGACGAATGCTAAGAGTTTAGTCTTAGTCTTGTATGAGGATGACGACATCGGTTACTTCTAGTGTGTTCTCCTCGGATGTGACAACACCACCACTATAAACTAAAAAGGATTATTGAGAGATATTTAGGGCAAAAGATCATTAGAATGATTTATTCAAGATATTCAATATACAAATGTGCATGGCATAACAATATTTTTCCATCCATTTAGACAAACTCATTAACTTTTGTAAGATCGTACATACTATAAGACATGAATTCTTATATGAATAAGTTTATATCGTGAAGCTGATATCTACAACATTATGGAGTAAGATTTGGAAAAATGGGATAAAGATTTTTCCCATCATTCTGGATATTTAGCTTAGATTTGAATCTCTATAAAGTGTATGAGCATATGTCATAGACACAATTATGATATTAGGAATATAAACAAGACGTTCTAAGAAGTCTTGTGGATTACACATTATGAAAGGGTTGATATATCTGTACAAATCCTTGAGAAGACATCACTCTCCACACATGTCTACATTTTGTTACTCTAATACTCAAGAAATACTTATCGCATGGTTACTGAACTCAGCGTAAGAAGGTTACTCCTTCGAAGAAATCTCTCTAAGATTCTAATATTCCAGAAAATGTACTTGTCTAGTGAAGAGTCTATTAGGTTTTATGAATATGTATTGGGGTACATAGGCATTCCAATGTGCAATATTGAGTATTATTGGGCATGTTAGAGAATATTGGCTTAAGAGTGTTAGCCAATTTCTATGTATTAACAAGTAACTTAAGTTACACTTTGATGCTCAAATGCTCCAATCCAAGGTTGTTTAGGAATTGTACCTGCAATAAAGACCCTAAGCTAAGAATTTTGATTTCGTAGTTTACACACATTAAGTTCGAGGCATCCACGTGTCAAGCCTAGGTATCATATCACATGATCATTTAAAATGATCATGTGGATAAAGCAGCGCCAAAAGACATAGTAAGGATCCTCGGGACAAGAAGTGAACTTTCCAAGTGAAACTAAAGAGTGCACGGTTAGGAAAGTGCACGGAAACTCATGTGCAAGCACACATTTAAGCACATGTGCTACCGTCTGAGTGACCAAGTGACCAAGCCCAACCGATTAAGTTAGGGCGGTTATGTGGCCGTCACGCGTTGGGTCAAGCTACGTGGGGCCGAGCTTCCAAACCAATCCTAGGAGATAAGAAAGTTACCTAACTAGATAACTAACCTAGTACTAACTAAAATTAACTAAGTAGTGTGCCCAAAATCCTAAGACCTAACCGGGTGACACTATCCGAGTAGCTAACTAAAGAAACATCCTAGTACCTAAACTAGGATGGTCCAAAGGGGTTAGTTATGGTCCTAGTGGCTTAGAGGTACCTTAGTAATTACCATAGGTCACTTAATTAATTAAATTAGCAACTAAATTAATTAATTTAAATGCATGGTCAAACATGAGACCCTTAGCAAATTTTCAGAATTTGGCTAAGTCAAATGCTCTCCTATTTTTAGTCAATTTAGGAGGGGCGTTTTGGTAATTAGCTAATTGATTTATTTAATTAAGTTAAATAGCTTAAGTTTAATTAGTCAATATTATGTTCCTAATACTTAGACTCACGTTTATCCATTAGAAACCCACGACTTAAAATCAGTGAACAAACGTAAGGAAAATAGAAAAATTCTCTCGGCATTCCTTAGACGATTTTAAGGAAATTCTTCATGATTTTCATGCAAAGTACATGGTGATCATCGTAGATTCAATTCTATAGAAAGGTATAGGTTTTATCTCTTGGATTCCATTCCCCAAGAGGCTTTTCAAATATTTTGAATACAAGAAAACTGAAACTAGGGTTGTTACCAATGAAATTGTCGAATGTTCATCTCCCTAGTTCCACCTTTTTCCGATTATAGTATTATGTATAATGTAAATCTTGAGCATGTTTTTGGTATGTGGTACTAACTGATCATTATGTGTAGGTTTCTGTGATTTAATAATGTCGAATAAGACATATAGGTTAGATTCTTATGATTAGAGTATCATTTACATGAGATAAAAAATATTGTACTGCCTATTTGTCTGCGAGAAGATAAAATTGCTATAAGTCTTTTATGAAATTCAGTTTACAATTTAAAGGAATGAAGCTTTCGATTACTGTGTGTGTTTACAGTAGATATGTTTGTAAGTATTTGGAATGCAACATTTCCAATATGAAATAAGAATAAGAATCAAAGCTAGTTAATAAATCTTCAATGCCAAATCAACTTTATAGCTTGGCCAAACTAAGCAATGAATTGTTCATATAAGCCAGTCAAATGTTTAAAATTGGCTTGGTTAAAATGTTGAGATTACTATATTATATACATGAAGTTAAATGACTTGGCTAGTGATAATTTCATGACAAGTGTTTAGTAAAAGTTTAATTTATCCCAATAAATTGGCCTGCAATATTATGTCCAAAATATGTAATAGAATTGGCCAATGTCTAAGCCATACAAATCTTATATGCCCAATGTAAATTATGATGTTTCTTGTGAGGCCAAATACATGTTAAAGATTGAATTGACAAGATATTTCTCAATGAACTCATAAACTAGGGTATGCCAATGATTGAGACAAGTCCCAACGTACCCTATCCAAATGAACTTGTGAACATAGTAGCACATTGAATAAGTCCTTAAAACATTCATAAAGAATGGTACAACACTACCAAATAACATTGAACAAAATAAGGTGAGTAATGAAATACCTTAAAGCTTATGAGTTATGAAATTGATCTAGAATGGGGTGTTAAAGGAAGTGAGAAAAATCTCACTTGCACCTAAACATTTATGTTAAAGATACTCGCATAATAGAGTGTTAGAAATCGTGAGACAAGTCTCATTTACACCATAATAATAATGTAATATTAAAGTCCATATTTATCAAGTATAGAAAGTGATGACAAGTCATCCATTGATCTAAGCATACCTCATACTAGAAGCAGGCTTCCATATTGTATGAGTAAACTCTAAAAGTTGTAAAGTATAATAAATTGAGCTAAGCACCGATAGACTAGTAATGAGCTTGTGCAAGCACATGTAATCCTCATGATATGAGACTACAACCAAGGTGGATAAGGATCTCCAAATTCACCTAGTCTTTGAACTATGTCACCAGCATAGGTTAGTATCTAGTGGATCAACCTAAGAAAGTTAGGAAGTATTAAGTTTCCCTTTGGCCGGTGAACTAACTCTTTTCAATATGGGGAAGACACTGAATTTCATGTTAGCTAACATGATCTATGTCGGTAAAATGCTAATGATTTCCTTAAGAAAGAAAGAAATAAAGAAAGAAAGAAGTAGGAATATGAGGGGTATTTGGATAGGTTTACCAAAGGGTGTGGTTAGACTAAGATGGATAGGTTTACCAAAGGGTGTGGTTAGACTAAGCAATGATGTAAGTCATTCTTAGTCATTGCACATAAATATGTCAATGGAAGTCTTAAAAGAATATCCTAATTCAACCTAGCATGTTCAGAGTGAACATGAGTTCAAAGAAGAAGAAATGTAAGTTCAAAGTAAACTAAGTAAGCAAAAGCATAAGTATATCAAATCATCAGTGTTTGGTAAGAATGAAGTTTTAACACTGATTGGCTTATGCCAATATAGGGAGCAAACATCATGACTCATCAATTGGAGTATGAATATATGCCCCAATATCTTTTGATTATGCAAATGATCAAACAATGGGCATAGCCGATAAATATTGTCTTATAAAGACTTCATGCCCAATTTGACAAGAATGAAAAGAATAACTTTTTATTAGGGTAATCAAATCATTTCGTTAGTCTTTTTGATTACTTTCTTGATTCATTGTAGTAATGGGACTACAATGAATCATTGCACTCATAAGTAAAACATAGGATCAACAAATCTTTGAACTACACAATAAATAGAAGAAAAGACTGAAAAATAAACTAATTTTGTGAGAGGGATCTCTCGGCCTAAGGGGAGCAAAAATATTAAATGTTGCTTGAGTTGTTCTAAAAGTATGTTCATGATTCCACGATCTTATGTTCATATAGAAAATGAGTTGTGTGCTTTTAATGCATGAAAATATGTCATATTCATAGCATGATTTATAAATAACGAATTAGGAAAGTGAAGTGACTTTACTTTCAAAAAATGGCAAGTTGCTATAAGAAGAACTTTCCTTGATCATGCATAGTCCTTATGTGTTTATATGCATACACTCATACTTAGTACAAGTGTATACTAACCCATATACTTTACTATTTTTATAGGTGCAGGTCCCTGAAGAAGATTGAAGATTAGTTGAAGCCGTTTAGATTAGTACCTCCAGACTTTGGTTGGACCTCTTTAGTTCTAGGATGCCTACGCTTTATTCTCTAGCTTTGGTAGATTATACATAGCTAGTGGATGTTGTCCCTAGAGTTTTGTTCCAAACATTTGTTCAAGCATTTTATTAAGATCGGTTTTGCGACTATTAATGATATTATAAATTCTTCATTCAATTTTTCAATCTGTTAATAGATGGTTGTTTATTTTGAGCTTTTACTATATCACTCTTAGCAATGATTATATAAAGTCTAAGTACACTTCTGCAAATTTAGAAAGTTATAAATTTTCCGCTAAATTTAGTTGTATGATTTTGATGAGAGCTAAGAAGAGGCTTGTCATCAAACTCTGAGAGGTTAACCACACGGGTCTCATCTAGTGTCTAGGACTAGGGTGTGACAAACCTTGTATCGGAGCATGATATTAAATTTCCTAGTCACTAAGTCTCAAAAAAACCACGTTACGTAGTTTCTAGTTTATGGATTGGAAGTATACTATAACAATTACTTAGAGACTTACTGATTCTAAGAATCTTCCCTTGTTCTACTCTTTATCGTGTTGTGTAGAGTATTCACATTTTGTGTCACTCTATCAACTAAATTCCTGCGTGTGTATGATTGTATAAAAATGAAAACAAGAAGAAATGCAGGCAAGAGTGTTTGAGAAGCGACTACGGGGGAAAACAATGCTCCTCTTCAAGCCCTAGTTGCTGGAGTGCAAGTGCCTGTCAACCTAGCTGCGTTGACGGATGGAGAAGTAAGAGAAGCACCAATTCAGATGGCCCAAGCCATCACTGCTTAGGCACAGGCTATCATAGACCAGGACACTAAAGAGGGTGCTCCCAGGGAGAAACCCACATGCTAGCACCATGGCTAGGAGACTGAGAGATTTCACCAGGATGAAACCTCCAGTCTACTTCGGGTTCAGAACCAATGAGGATTCCCAGGAGTTTGTGGACGAGGTCTAAAATATTCTCTATGCTATGGGTGTTAATGAAGAGGAAAAGGTTGAGTTGGTTGCATACCAGCTCAAGGATGTGGCTCAGGAATTCTACAAGATGTGAATAGATGGCCGAGCACCAGGAGAAGTCCCCATCAGTTGGGACATTCCATAGACTGCATTGTTGGAGAGGTTCTTTTCTAGAGATCAGAGAGAGGATAAGGTTAAGGAGTTCATCAACCTCCGTCAGGGAGGTATGTCAGTCAACGAATACTTCTTGAAGTTTCTTAAACTTTACAAATATTCTTCTACCCTGGTGTACATTAGCAGGGATGAGATGAGTAGGTTTGTGACTGGTGTATAAGAGGATATGGAGGAGGAATGTCTGGCAGCAATGTTGCATGATAACATGAACCTTTCAAAGTTGATGGTACATGCACAACAGGTGGAGGAGGTTCGTTAGAGGAAAAGAGCCCGAGAAGGAAAGAAGCATATGCCCTCGGATTAGGCGGGTTCTAGTACTGGTAGGCATTCGTTTGAAGTCCAGGAAAGGCCCAAGTTCATGAAGGGGAACTATCTCTCAGTTAATCCTACTACTTCCAAGAACACTAATGCTAAAGGGTTAAGTCTATCCCCAAGAAGGGAAATGATAGAAATACCCAGCGTTAAAGAAAGTCATGTGGTATGTGTAGCCATTTGCATGGTGGTGAGTGCATGGTAGGTTCTAATGCCTGCTACGGGTGCGGCAAGAGTGGGCATATAATCAAGGACTGCCCACATGTGAAGAATCAGGACAAGGCAGATATTCCGTATCAGCCTAATCTTACTATTGCAACCGAGCCTTCCAAGAGGAAAATAAAAATGATTTGAAAGGTAGAGAGGAGCAGGACAAGTCAGCTGATGCGGTCACTGGTACCTTGAATGTTTTCTCTTTTATTGAGTATGCATTGTTAGATCAACGACCCACTTTTTCTAGTTAGTACTCCCATATGAGAAACATTAGAGCTGAAAGAGTATATAGAGATTGCCCAATAACTATTCTTGATAGAGTTACCTATGATGACCTAATAGAATTAACCATTCTTTGCTTTGATATAATTTTGGGTATGGATTGGCTTCATAAATACTATGATACCATAGACTATCGACACAGGGTAGTAAGGTTTCAGCTTCCTAATGAGTTAGAGATGCAATAGGAGGGCGTAGTTGAAATCCAACAGGCCAAATAGTTTCCCGTATTAAAGCCAATAAGATGTTATCTAAGGGGTATTTATATCACTTAGTTAGAGTCAATGACTTAGAACATGAAGTTCCTTCCATAGACTCTGTGTTCATAGAGAAATGATTTTCAAGATGTCTTTCTGGAGGGTTTACTAGGAATCCCTCCAGAACGTAAAATTGACTTTGGTGTTGACTTAGATCCCAACACCAAACGAATTTTCATTCCTCCCTATAGAATGGCTCAAGCTGAACTCAAAGAGTTGAAGTTGCACTTAAAAGATCTACTCTATAAGGGGTTCATCCAGCCGAGCATATCTCTATGGGGTGTTCCAGTGTTGTTCATTATGAAAGAGGATGGAAACCCTAGAATGTGTATCGATTATCAGCGACTCAACAAAGTCACTATAAAGAACAAATACCCTCTTCCCAGAATTGATAATCTATTTGATCAGCTCCAAGGTTCAAGTGTCTTTTCTAAATAGATCTCCGATCAAGGTATTACCATCTTAGAGTGAGAGAAGAAGACATTCCTAAGACTGCCTTCCATACTAGTTATGGTCATTAAGAGTTTCTTGTCATGTCATTTGGTCTCACTAATGCACCAATCGCGTTTATAGACCTTATGAATAGAGTCTTCCCTGAATACCTTGATTCTTTTGTCATAGTAATAAAAAATGACATCCTCATTTACTCTAAGACAAGAGAAGATCATGAACAACATTTGAGAATGACATTGCAAGTACTCTGGGAACATCAGTTGTATGCAAAATTATGCAAATGTGAGTTTTGGTTGAGACCAATGACCTTCCTTGGTCATGTTATGTCCGATCAGGGTGTAGAGATTGATATGAACTTTAAGTTAGTAAAGAACTATCTAAGACCCCTCACTCATACAGACATCCGGAGTTTCTTAGGTTTGGCTAATTATTATCACATGTTTATTGAGGGCTTTTCTTCTATTGCTGCTCCATTGGCTGCTTTAATAAAGAAGAAGTCGAAGTTTGAGTTCTCTGAAACTTGTAAAAAGAGCTTCCAAGATCTCAACGACCGACTCACTTCAGCCCCAATTCTCTCATTGTCGAGGAGTGGTGAAGGTATTGTGGTGTACTATGATACTTCCTGAGTAGGTTTGGGATGTGTTCTTATGATGGATGGCAAGGTGATTGCATATGCATATAGAAAGTTAAAAATCTACGAGTAGAATTATCCTACCCATGATCCTTAGTTAGATGTTGTGGTATTTGCATAAAACTTTGGAGACATTACTTATACGGTTTACATGTTGATGTATATACTGACCATAAATTCTTCAATATGTGTGTACACAGAGAGAATTGAATCTTTGTCAGATAAAATGGCTAGAGATGCTCAAGGATTATGACATAAGTGTCCAATATCACCCAGGTAAGGCCAATGTAGTGGCCAATGCTTTGAGCTGATTGAGCATGGGAAGTGTGTCTCCTATTGATGATGAGAAGAAGGAGCTGGATATACACCAATTGGCTACGTTGGGTGTACGACTGGTAAATACACCAAGTGGGGGTGTTTCAGTTAATTCCAATTCTGAATCATTATTTGTTGTAGATGTTAAAGCTAAGCAGCATCTCGACCCATTACTCATGGAGTTGAAAGACTCAGTGTTGAGTAAGCTGAATGAATCACTCTCCCTGGGGGGGATGGTGTGCTTAGATACTAGGGAAGATTGTAAATGCATAATATTGATATTCCGAGATCTAATATTATTTCAGAGGCTCATGGCTCCATGTTTTTCATTCATCCAGGTTCCACCAAGATGTATCATGATCTCAAGGACATCTATTGGTGGGAAGGTATGAAGCGAGATATTTCTTTGTTTGTGGAGGAGTGACCCAATTGCAAATAGGTTAGGCACGAACACCTTAAGACTTGAGGTCTTACTCAGTCGATTGAGATGCCAAAATGGAAGTGGGATGCTATTAATATGGACTTTTTGGTTGGTCTGCCCACGACCAGGAAACTGCATGATTCCATTTGGGTCATCTTGACATAATAATTAAGTTTGCTCACTTCATTCCTATAAAGTTTGCTAACAGCGCCGAAGATTATGCCAAGATGTATATTGATGAGATATTGAGGTGGCATGGGATCCCTTTATCTATAATTTTGGATAGGGGATTCCAGTTAATGTCTCACTTTTGGAGATCTTTCCAAAAGAGCTTGGGTACACAGATGAAGCTTACTACTGCTTTTCTTGCTTGAACGGATGGACAAGCAGAGCGTTCCATTCAAACCCTTGAAGACATGTTGAGAGCATGTTTTATTGACTTCAAGGGGATTTCTGATGATCACTTCTCACTTATTGAGTTCTCTTATAATAATATCTTCCATTCCAGTATTGGGATGACACCTTTTGAAGCACTGTATAGCAGGACATGTATGTCCCAACTTGGGTGGTTTGAGGTAGGAGAGTCTTCCATCCTTGGCCCTGAGATCATACATGAAGCTATGGAAAATGTGAGAATGATCAGGGATAGATTGGCTACTACCTACAATCGTCAAAAATCCTATGTTCATAACACGAAGAGGGCTCTTGAATTCGAGGAAAGTGATCAAGTCTACTTGAAGATTTCACCCATGAAAGGGGTGTTGCGGTTTGGTAAGGAAAGGAAGTTTAGTCCAAGGTATATAGGTCCTTATGAGGTCTTATAGCGAGTAGGGAATGTTGCCTATGAGGTGAATTTACTAAATGACTTCGCTTCTGTTCATCTAGTACTTCATTTTTCGATGCTTAAGAATTTTCTAAGTGATCCAGCATCCATCCTCCTTATTTAGGGGTAAGGAATCGATGAGAAAGTTTCTTATGAAAAGGTTCCAGTTGAAATTTTAGATCGCCAAGTGAAGCAGTTGAGGAACAAGGAGATTGCCACCGTAAAGGTGTTATGGAGGACCACCTTGTTGAAGGACAAACATGGGAGGCCGAGGCCGACATGAGATCGCGCTACCCTCACTTGTTAAGTTCTTTAGATTATTTATACTCTTCCTAAGTCTGATTTTTTTTATGAAACTCTATAATTTAGTGCATTAGTCGGTTTTGGTGTTTTAAGTCTATAATTGTGTGTTTTATACTTGCGATATATGAGTTAATATGAGTTCATGCATGCATTCATTTTGCTGTTTTTGTATAGTGTTGACATGATTTTTGTGTTGCGTGAGTTGTGATATGCATTGAGTGAAAGTGAGATTTAGACGAAAGTTCCTCAATCTCAGATATTAAGCTTCATATAAGATTTAAGTGATGTTCATCATCCAGAGTAAGTTGCGAATCAGATATTCACAAAGAGTATATTTTCAAGTATGTTGATGTGTTTTTTGAAAATACATTCTTTGATTCAAATCGATGTGTAGTGTCATTTGGGGAAGAATTTTCCTAAGGGGGGATGGTGTAACATTCTAGAAAATGTACTTGTCTAGTGATGAGTCTATTAGGTTTTAAGAATATATATTGGGGTACATATGCATCCCAATGCCCAATATTGAGTAATATTGGGCATGTTAGAGAATATTTGCTTAAGGGTGTTAGCCAATTTCTATGTATTAACAAGTAACTTAAGATAAACTTTGATGCTCTTATCCGCCCTTGTTTAGGAATTGTACCTGCAATGAAGACCCTAAGATAAAATTTGTGATTTCTTAGTTTACACACATTAGGTGCGAGACATCCATGTGTCAATCCTAGGTACCATAGCACATTATCATTTAAAATGATCATGTAGATTAAGCAATGCCCAAGGACATTGTGAGGATCCTTAGGACAAAGTGAACTTTCCAAGTACAAAAACAGAGTGCACGATTAGTAAAGTGCATGGAAACCCATGTGCAAGCACATGTGCTACTGGCAAAGAGACCAAGCGACCAAGCCCAACCGATTCGGTTAGGGCGGTTAAATGGCCGACACCGTCGGGTCAATCCATGTGGGCCAAGATTCCTAACCAATACTAGTCTCTAACTAACTTACCTAAGTATATAACTAACCTAGGAATAACTAAAATCAACTAACTAGTGTGCCCGAAATCCTAAGATCTAACCGGGTGACACTAGCCGAGTAGCTAACTAAACAAACATCCTAGTACCTAATTTAGAATGGTCCAAAGAGGTTTGTTATAATCCTAGTGACTTAAGAGTACTTTAGTAATTAACCTAGGTCACTTAACTAAATAAAATAGCAAATTAATTAATTAATACATTCATGGTATAACCCGAGACGTTTTGCAAATTTTTAGAATTTGGCTAATCAAATGCTCTCATATTTTTAGTCAATTACGGAGGGGCGTTTTGGTAAATAGATAATTGATTTATTTAATGAAGTTGATTAGCATAAGTTGAATTAGTCAATATTCAATTCCAAAGAATTAGATTCACGTTTATCTAGTAGAAACCCACGACTGTAAAACTGTGATCAATGCAAGAAAAATAGAAAAATACTCTCGGTTCTCCTTAAATGATTTCAAGGAAATTCTTCAATTTTCGTGTTAAGTACATGGTGATCTTCGTAGAGTCAATTCTATAGCAAGGTATTGTTTTTCTCTCTAGAATTCCTTCCCCATGAGGCTTTTTAAACGATTTGAACTCAAGAAAACCTATAGTAGGGATGTTCCCAATGAAATCGTTGAATTTTCATCTCCCTAGTTCTCCCTATATCCGATTATAGTAGTATGTATAATGCAAATCTCGAGCATTTTGTTAGTATGTGGTGCTAACTGATCATTATGTGTAGCTTTCTGTGATTTGATAATGTCGAATGAAATCTACTGGTTAGATCCGTATGATTAGAGTATCATTTACATGAGATAACAAATATTGTAATGCCTAATTGTGTTCGAGAAGATGAAATTGTTATAAGTGGTTATTGAAATTCAGTTTACTGTTGAAAAAAATGAAGGTTTCGATTACTATGTGTGTTTACAGTAGATACGTTTGTTAGTGTTTGGAATACAATGTTTCCAGGAAGAAATAAGAATGAGAATCAAATCTAGTTAATGTATCTTCAATGCAAAATCAACTTTATATCTTGGCCAAACTAAGCAATGAATTGTTCTTATAAGCTAATCAAATTTTAAAAATTGTCTTGCTTAAAATGATGAGATTACTATAGTACATACATGAAGTTAATTGACTTGGCTAGTGATAATATCATGATAGATGTTTAGTGAGAGTTTGGTTTATGCCATTAAGTCGGCCAGCAATATTATTTCCAAAATATGTAATAGAATTGGCCAATGACTAAGTCATACCAATCTTATATGGCCAATGTAAATTATGTTATTTCTTGTAAGTCCAGATACATGTTAAGGATTGACTTGACAAGTCCCAACATACCCTATCCAAATGAACTTGTGAACATAGTAGCACGTCGAATAAGTCCTTATAACTTTTCATAAAGAATGGTACAAGACTACCAAATAATATTGACTAATATAAGGTGAGTAAAGAAATAACTAAAAGCATATGAGTTATGAAATTGATCTAGAATGGGGTGTTAAAGGAATTAACATAAGTCTCACTTGCACCTAAACAATAATACTAAAGATACTCACATAATAGGGTGTTAGAAACCGTGAGACAAGTGTCATTCACACCATAATGAGAATCTAAGATTTAAGTTCACATTTATCAAGTATAGAGTCATCCATTGAGCTAAGCATACCTCATACTAGAAGAAATCTTCCATAGTGTATTAGTCAACTCTAAAAGTTGTAAAGTATAATAAATTGAGCTAAGCACCGATAGACTAGTAATGAGCTTGTGCAAGCACATGTAAGCCTTATGAGATGAGACTACGACAAAGGTGGATAAGGGTCTCCAGATTCTCCTAGTCTTTGAACTATGTTACCATCATAGGTTACTAGCTACTGGATCCACCTAAGAAAGCTAGGAAGTATATGGTTTCACTTTGGCCGGTGAACCACCTCTTTTTCAGTGCGGGGAAGACATTGGATTTCATGTTATCTCACATGATCTATGTCGGTTAAATACTAAACATTTCTATAAGAAAGTAAAAAAGAAATAAAGAAAGAACTACGAAGATGAGGGGTGCTTGGATAGGATGACCAAAGGGTAGGGTTACACTAAGTAATGATGTAAGGAATTCTTAGTTATTGCACAGAAAGATTCCAATGGAAATCTTAAAAGAATATCCTAAGTCAAACTAGCATGTTCAAAGTAAACATGACATCAAAGACTTGGCTAGTGACAATCAAATGCTTAAAATTTGCTTGGTTAAAATGTTGAGATTACTATATTATATATGTGAAGTTAAATGACTTGGATAGTAATAATTTCATGACAAGTGTTTAGTGAAAGTTTAATTTATCCCAATAAATTGGCCAGCAATATTATGTCCAAAATATGTAATAAAATTGGCCAATGTCTAAGCCATACAAATCTTATATGCCCAATGTAAATTATGATGTTTCTTGTGAGGCCAAATACATCTTAAAGATTGAATAGACAAGATGTTACTCAATGAACTCATAACCTAGGGTATGCCAATGACTGAGACAAGTCCCAACATACCCTATACAAATGAACTTGTGAACATAGTAGCACATTAAATAAGTCCTTATAACTTTCCTAAAGAATGGTACAACACTACCAAATAACATTGAACAAGATAAGGTGAGTAATGAAATACCTAAAAGCTTATGAGTTATGAAATTTATCTAGAATGGGGCGTTAAAGGAAGTGAGAAAAATCGCCCTTGCACCTAAACATTTATGTTAAAGATACTCATATAAGAGAGTGTTAGAAATCGCGAGACAAGTCTCATTCACACCATAATAATAATGTAATATTAAAGTCCATATTAATCAAGTATAGAAAGTGATGACAAGTCATCCATTGATCTAAGCATACCTCAAACTAGAAGCAAGCTTCCATATTCTATGAGTAAACTCTAAAAGTTGTAAAGTATGATAAATTGAGCTAAGAACTGATAGACTAGTAATGAGCTTGTGCAAGCACATGTAATCCTCATGAGATGAGACTACAACCAAGGTGGATAAGGATCTCCAAAGTCGCCTAGTCTTTGAACTATGTCGCCAGCATAGGTTAGTATCTAGTGGATCAACCTAAGAAAGTTAGGAAGTATTAAGTTTACCTTTGGCCGGTGAACCACCTCTTTTCAATATGGGGAAGACACTGGATTTCATGTAAGCTAACATGATCTATGTCGGTAAAATGCTAAAGATTTCCTTAAGAAAAAAAGAAGGAAAGAAATAAAGAAGTAGGAATATGAGGGGTATTTGGATAGGTTTACCAAAGGGTGTGGTTAGACTAAGAAATTTTGTAAGTCATTCTTAGTCATTGCACAGAAATATGTCAATGGAAGTCTTAAAAGAATATCCTAATTCAACCTAGCATGTTCAGAGTGAACATGAGTTCAAAGAATAAGAAATGTAAGTTCAAAGTAAATAAGTAAGCAAAATCATAAGTATATCAAATCATCAGTGTTAGGTAAGAATGAAGTTTTAACACTGATTGGCTTATGCCAATAAAGGGAGAAAAACATAATGACTCATCAATTGGAGTATTAATATATGCCCCGGCATCTTTCTATTATGCAAATGATCAAATAATGAGCATAGCCTATAAATATTGGCTTATAAAGACTTCATTCCCAATTTAACCAGAAAGGAAAGAATAACTTCTGAGTATGGTAATGAAATCATTTCCTTAGTATTTTGGATTATCTTGATTCATTGTAGTATTGGGACTACAATGAAATCATTGCACTCGTAATTAAAACATAGGATAAACAGATTTCATTTAACTACACAACAAAAAGAAGAAAATACTGAAAAATAAACTACGTTCGGGACAGGGATCTCTCGGTCTAAGGGGAGCAAAAATATTAAATTTTGCTTGAGTTGTTCTAAAATTACATTCATGATTCCAAGGTATTATGTTCATATAGAAAATGAGTTGTGTGTTTTAAATGAATGAAAATATGTCATATTCATAAAATGATTCATAAAGAACGAATCAAGAAAGTGAAGTGACCTCACTTTCAAAAAATTTCGTGTTGCTATACGAAGAGTTTTGCTTGATCATGCATGGTCCTTATGTGTTTATGTGAGTAAACGCATACTCAGTACAAGTGTGTACTAAACCATATTCAATTACTATTTTTATAGGTGCAGGTCCTTGAAGAAGATTGAAGATGAGTTGAAGCCGTTTGGTCTAGTAACTCCAGACTTTTGTTGGTCCTCTTGATTTCGAGGATGCTTACGCTTTATTCTCTAGCTTTAGTAGATTAGACATAGCTACTGGATGTTGTCCCTAGAGTTTCCTTCCAAACATTTGTTCAAGATTTTGTATTAAGGCCGGTTTGGCAACTATTAATGATATTATGAGTTCTTCATTTCAATTGTTCAATCTGTTAATAGATGGTTGTTTATTTTGAGCTTTAAGTATATCACTCTTATGCAATAATTATATGAAGTCTAACTACACTTCTGTAAATTTAGAAAGTTGTAAATTTTCCGCTAAATTTAACTGTATGATTGTGATAAAAGCTAAGAAGAGACTTGTATGCAACCTATGAGAGGTCAACGAAGCCGGTCTCATCTATGGTCTATGACCCGGGTGTGACAAAGATGCTTCTATTAACCTCTTCTCATTAGCTTATAAGGCTAATTCATTTAACTCTTAAGAAAAAAATAATACTTACATCAGCCTATTCTACATTGACAACTCAAATATATTACAGTCACACATGGAAAATCATTAACTTAGTTAGAATCTCTTTTGATTACATACAATCTTAGTACACCTCTTAATGTTTTTTGTTACTCTTATAACTTAGACACACTTTACCAGCCTTATCTTAAAACTTAGGGTATCCACTTACACCACTTATCTCATTGCACCTAACATCTAGATTTTCCCCTGATACAATGCCAAGCTACCAGATCATATCTTAAGACTAACATCATCATCCTCATGTTGTCATTCTTTTGATCAAGAAGCTTATCTCAAATACAAACTTAATGTTTATTACTATACCTGAATATCAATATAATTTATCTCTTAGGATACTAACTTAAAAATATTATATATAAGTTAAGAAACACTCATCCACTAAAACATCATGATAGGTTGTGAATATTTATCTTCCTGTTTACATACTTATGAGTCATCGTAACACTTCTTGCACAACTTAAGTAATATTTACCCACTAACTACACATCCTTGGATAACTAGTTTTATAGTCCTCTCAATATCATGGGATCTCCAAAAAATATCATAACCCTAGCTTAGATCTAAAAAATCATAAGCCTAGCTTATGTCTTTCACCTCATCAATACTCTTCTCTTTTATTAAACACCTGCACTGCGCCTTTAATTACACAATGTTACATTGATAAAAACTCTTGTAGTTAATGTATACTCTAACTCATAACTAGTAAATCTTACTTTACCCCTTATCATGAAATCTTCACAAACTCATCACTTCCTAGTCTACCCATAAGGGAAACTCCTCATTAAGACTTTGCTAGTGCATGATTGTAACAACATAATTTACTTCATAACATTCTTCCTTTCTTTTATTATTATACCTCTCCTTCATTCTTCTAACTTTGGACCTTTAACTACTACTACTTATAACATTGTAAGTCATACTATATTCCGGGTGAAATTACTACCCATGCTTTAAAACACACTTCCCAATAGGTGTCTCAATTCAAACAAGGTTTAGGAAATTCCTTATGACATAGTTCTAGTGTGCGATGTCGATTATGATAAAAGGGAAACTTTTCCTAAATGTTTGTAGTAATCTATTTATAGAAGTGGGGCCATAATAATCATAATCAAGATCCCACTTAACATGGACTCATAGACAACCTAAGAGACATAAACTCTGTGCTAGGATACCATGTTTTTCAAGACTAGATCATAGACCCTGAACATGGTCAACATTCATGAACCATTGTTGATTCTCGAGCGAACCCTGATCTTGATTGAATACAAGTCGAAGACAAACTTAAGCATACATAAGCATCAAATGGAAAGAATTTTTTTAATTATATTTTATCGAATTTCAAAGATTCACTTAATATACTGAGTATAAAAAAAAGTTTTGAATAAAACACGTAAAACAAAAACTCTCCTTAACTGTCTATTTACGATGTCTCTACTGTACAAACATTAGTGTCAGGGCAAGACTCCTGACTCATTAAAATAACTACTACAAAAAAATAAAAAAGTTAGAGTATTGCGAAAGCATGGAGGTATCATTCATAAGTAGGTGAGCGGATGAAGTGATCTATACAGAATTTTGTTGAGGATCATAAGAATATGTAGCTGCATAATTAAAACATGCATGTTGAATGACATCAATAAATTGAATTGATGGTTATATAATATAGTTGAATAACAAATAACTGAAAGGACTGCAATAGATCGAAACTTACTTAAGTTGAATGTAAAGAAAAAAAGTACTTAATTATTACAAATACTTTATCATATTTGAACTCAACATAATAAGTGACATATAAAATACATAACTTTATTGGGAAATTTTTTAACTGACAACCATCACTATGAACTACATGATGATATAACATTTCACCCACACAGCCGAAACAAAACTATACTTTCTAGGGGTATATAACACCTCAACTAAGTGGATCCACTCATTTTTGGGTATAAAGCAATAAGGAATTATCTAAAAAAAATTAACCTTTTACCCATGTTTGAATACATGGTGTATAAGGACTTGAAGTTTTCTAAACTCGTCCCCATAGCGGTGCTTAACATTACTCCCAATAATCTATATTCATGTTCATATGTTTAAAAACATAACTCTTCCTCAACCTTGAGATAATGCCTCAAACTGCCATCTTAAAAGAGATAACTGCTCTTAAAGTATCTTTTGAACTCATAACTAATTTAAAAATCTCAGCTTTTCTTTTATCAATGGAAAAACTAGTATCTTTGGGAATACTTAGATCCCTTATACGCTTACTCAATTCATTCTTGAAAAACTCTTACCAAAAAATATATCAAAATTACATTGTAATATGATCATTGATGACTCATAAAGTCATACTTAATAAATATTGATACTATATCTAGATACCATATTGCTTACACCTTGAAGGCATACTTGATTTTCATCTAATCATGTTTTAGAAAACTATTATCTCAAAACACATCTTTAATTCCTCAAAAATTACTTCCTCAAAAATTCAATTCAAACTCAATTGTTGGATTTAAAAAGCTTTTGATGATTTATAAATCAACGCATAGGGTTCATGTTGGATTACTGACATGAACAACTTAACTTAGAGATCTTAATAGCAATTTGGAAACTCAACACTAAGAAATCAAGAACTTAGAAACCAATGATACTACTCATCTCAATAATTCTCAATTTGTAGGGTTCATCCTAAAATATAGACATGAATGAATAAACTCACGAATCTCAATTCATAACCTATAGAAATTCAAAAATTAGGAGTAAAATTTGAAAAAGAATGAGGAATTAAAGAATTTTAAATCAATGTATCTCAAGAATACTCAAATCTAGGGATATAATTCAGGATTACTCTTTTACTAATTTGAAAAACAATGTAGGGCGTGAGGAAGAACTAGTCAAACACTATGATATCCTTATATACCTTGAAGAACAAGGTTCTTGAAGACTATTTAAGAACATAAAGAAGAACTATAACACCCCAAATTTGCTTTTGAGCTAAAACTTGAACCATTATTCTTAGTGAGTAAGTTTTTACTAAGGAATTTTATTTTCTATAAGTCTTAAGGTCACTAGATATAGAACCTGGAGTTCCAAAAAGAATTAAAGAGAATTCAATAAAGTTGTTTCTTAGTCCTTTTATATTTTGGGTCAACTTCAAATGACGATAAATTTTAGCGCATGATGAGTTAAGATATCCATAAGATATCAAATTAAAGGTCTTGGAATCCTCTTTCCATAGCTACAAATTTTTATAATATTCATGCTCGTATGAGGTAGATCTTCCCATTTAACGTCGGTATATCTAAGTATGAAGGTACATGAAAATATGAGGGATATTTTTATCTATCCCATACCAATCAAATTTAAACATGTTTGTAAGGTTTTAGGTGTATAAATTTATTAGAATCATTTTCAATCATATACAAAGCATTTAGGGTTTAGCGAGAATATTGAAGACGAGAAAAAGTGCAAAGATTCAAGCTTTCGTTCAAGAAATTCAAGATTTCGCGAAGAAACTTGTTCTTTGAGTTATGTAGGCTTCCATAGTGTTTGGTTTGTTTACTCACATGACAATGATGAATTTTTTTTGCAAATATATCCATAAGTATTGAGAAATTTAATTTTTAATGAGTTCTTGATAAGTAGTTGTGAAGTTCCCTTATCGGCTAAGTTTTGATGTAAGATTCTACTTAGGTAAAGTTTAAAAGATCATATATCATAAAATATAAAGAGATATATGAGACATAACCTATCATATTAAATTTATTTGAATATATTTTCCAACACCACCAATTTTGTATAAATCCAATTTATGAGCAAAAAGTTATGACTATTTTAGTAACCTGATATAGTGTTGTTATGAATTGGCCAACGGGAAAGCATTAAAAGGGGGCTTTTTTGTTTTTTTACATCCAAGAAAACCCTAAAAGATTTTTTTTGACTAATAAAAGACTCAAAAATTCATATTTTCATCTTCGCATCCATTATTCTCTTCTCTCTCAAACCCTAAGGAAAAATTAAAGTTGGAGACTTCATTAATGATTTTTCAATCTTTTTCAAGATTCTTCTTCAAGGTAAGTTTTATCAAAAAATTAAATTATTTTATACTCAAATTCCTCCTTAAAATTATGAATCACTAATGAAAATCACTATTTTATGGCAATAGTGATTTAAAGAAACTAATTCACGAAACTCAAAAAAGGGTTTCTTGACAGTTTGCCTTCAAGCCACAGTTCCAAGGCTTCTCATCAAGTTCTTCTTCAAGATTTTTTGAAGATACATATTCCTTGAAATATTTAAGGATATCACAGGATTGGTCTATTTTGTCCTTACGCCTTATATTTACTTTCAAGTTAGTGAACGAGAAATCTAGGACTCTACCACTATATTTGAGTATTTTTTAAATAAGTTGATTTGAGTTCTTGATTTCATGGTTCATTAAAAAAATTATTCCTAATTATTCAGTTTATATCTTCTTATTGATATCCTTAAGTTGATTTGGTGTTGTCTATAATTCAACATGAATCAATTTTTGAGTTATAAATCTTGAAAGCTTTTCAATGCCAACACTTGAGATTTAAACTAAATTTTGAGAAAGTAAATATGAAAATGAGAAGAGTGATTAACTTTTCAAGGAAAATTTATTAAATTCTAAGTATCTACAATCTCTAGTAAGTATAAAACCCAACTAAAGATTTGGGGTTAAATCACATAGGATGCTATACGTGTTTAAGATTCATTAATAAAGCGTGAATATGTTCAAATCATAAGAATAAAAGTTGTCGAATAATAACATTATCCAAATCAAGGGTAACATGAATGTCAAATAAGGGGGTTTTGGTTTAATTTATTAATAAAATAGCAGCAAATACTACAAAATAACAATAATGAGACGAGTTCTTGGGATTTTATTTGATTATAGGCTAATAAAGACAAATGGGTAATTGCAACTATTAGAAATTATCCATACATTAGTGAGTAATCAAGACTATAGAGGAGGTATACTCTCTCTCGGACAATTTACCCCTAATCAATTTGATTTCTCTTGAACATAGAGACACATGAAAAATTAAACTATCCTGCACCTTGGACCGTTCACTCTCTCGAGCTGAATGTATGGGAAAAGGGTTTAGGATTTACTCTCTTGAGCTGAATCCATCAAAACCGAATACCCATAGACCATTCGATAAAATAATCTTAGTCGTAAAAGATATCTCTTGAGCAAGCAAAAAACACAAGGGTAAAACATCATAAGCCACTACAATTCTTAAGTTAAACCACATTTATGGATTGATATGCAAAGATTCACTTGGCAAAGATTCAAAAATGTATTTGTAGTTGCCAAAAATGATATGCAAAGATACACTTGGAGAATTAAGTTGGTCTTGCCGAACAACTTGGCAATATGCCATTTTGGTTATTTGATCACCCTTGTTCCTTGGCTTTCAGCAACCTTAAGCTCTATATCTTTGGGAGACCTAACTCTATATCACGGAACCGCTCAGCGACGAACAACTCAATGATCTACCAAGTTCTACTTTTTCTCCCCAACTTGGTTCTTTCCTTCAAGGCATGGCACACTGCAACTTAGGCGGTAAAATAGCTATTCTGCGACTCTTTAAGTGAACTTGGAAATCACCATGCTTTGCTTTCTTCATTCATTAAGCCTTTTTTTTACTTTTTGCAAAATTAGTGTCCTTTCTTTGTTCCTTGATCCATATACCTAGAATGAAGGTTTTTATATCAATTATTGACACTAAATAAGCATTTGAGGACACTAAACCTATCACGTCTGGGAAGCACCCCTTGGATATAACCCGCGTCTTCGTCCTCTTTGAGGACTAAGACTAGCCCTAACCTCTTAGATTACATCATTATATTCATAGTTCAAATTTAGCGGAAATTTAAATTTTTTACTACTTATACATTGAGTTTTGCATAAACCTCTACTTACACACACACACACTATATATATATATATGTGTGTGTGTGTGTGTGTGTGTGTGTGTGTGTGTGTGTGTGTTTATTATATTTATTTATTTAATTATTTAATTATATATCAGTATAGATATAGATTCATAAGAAGTGTAGAATATGTCTCATATTAAACCATGTAAGTTGATTACAACATCTTGGGTTCAACCCATACTTTATTACAATAAAGGCCTTATATAGGCATATACAAAGTCAAAGAAATAGAATGAAGTAAATCGTCTTTAATACTAAACAATATAAAATGGCAAGATACTTACATCGTCCTCTGAAGGTGAGGACCTACCGAACACTTAGGGAATATCTAAGTAGCCTTCAATGGCCTTCAACTAAGCTCAATGTCCGGATCCTACAATTTGGAGTAAGCATAAACATAACATAGTACACACTTGTACTAAGTATGAGTATATGCACATAAAACAATTGAAATAATTCTAAAGGAGACATTTGTTAAAAACCATGCTAAAGTACTTTGAAAAGCCTTATGCACGATCAAGAACTCATATAAACCAATACTCACATAAGCCATAAGTCAAACCCATTTACAACACAAGACCAACATCAACAAGTTATAGTTAAGTCAATGTATATAAGCGTTCATAAAATCATAATATAGGCAAGACCCTTACTTATAACCCAACATTTAGCCTACAAGTGCAATGATCACGTAAAGCCCCATAACATTACTCAATCAACTAAACGAAACAAAGGATCATAAGCAACGTCCAACTCGATATAGCATAGCATCAATAGTATTCATCATCAAATTTAGTAATATAGACAAGTAGCATGTTCATAAATGGAAGTAACAACATATATGATCATCATGTAAAGTAATCATATTCATAGCATATATATTAGGAGAACACAAGAACAACCTCCTAAGGATTCCCTCAAAGCAAACTAGTGCAAGGAATCGGTAGAGTCCCATACCCCTACCTAGGCTAAGTCAAACCTCTCAAGTCTCCCTAGTTAGTGTATAATCTATTACTTCATTTTAATTTTGGTAACACCTGACTTAACCGACATATACCACAAGATCTAAGTGTCAAATTCTATATTCTAAAACCTTGCACAGTCGGAAAATAGTCTATCGGCCAAAGTAATACCAAACAAGAACATAACATCTAGGTGGATCCACTAGCTAGTATTTCTATGGTGGAAACACAGTTTACGGAGCTTGAGGCCTGTCATGGAAACATCATTATATGCCCTTTTTGGACTATGAGGCTATCCACCTCATGAGAACTATGGTGAACCGTACCTTCCCTCTTTGGGAAGGAGTCGCACCTCATTTACAAGTTCACCCGGTGCTAATCTAGAGTCCCTTTTGAAATGTCTTTCTTTATCAATCATAAGCTTCGTTTATGTCATAGAGTCTAATCCCTTTTATAGTTATTGTCATTATCTCATTGGGAATTGCATGAGAATATCCTTTCATGGAAACCCTCATATGTGAGATTAGCATTACACCATCATCACATCATAATAAGGCATATAGGTACTTCATAACCAACCTTATATAATTTCTTATTAATCAATATCTTACAACCACATAGTCAAGACATTTAAATTCAACATCATACCAACACCTACTTAGGCTAATCACAAGTCATGCTTCAATTAACTACATCATCAATCTCAAGCCATCATAATTGAAGTAAATATTAGGATCATAAAGACTTTCTCAATATCCTTAAATATCCATCATCATGGTCTTACCATCAACAAACCAATTACATCCTACAATAGGTGTAGTAACATCGATCAATAGTAATTAACACAAGAACTATGTCAATTGCATATCACTATCCCAATTAACATGAATTCATTATCTAGGGTTAGGGGAATTAGGTTTAATCATGAATTCATCAAGAATTAGATCCAATCCCAACCATAATTACCCTATTCAATTCACATATGAATTATAATAGCTAAAACTAGTGTAATAATCAATTCATTCTTCGATTCCCATCAGTTCGTGACCAATAACCAAGATTTGGGGAAATTGGGGAAGGGAACATGATCAACATCAAATTTCACCAATTAACATCGATAAATTAACAATATAAACTCAATTAATCATAGGAAATCACAATTTATCATCATTTTGAATTTTAGAAGAAAACCCATTAGATTTGGAAAACCCCAAGGAATTGGATAATTTAGAAATCAACATAGAAAGGACCTCTTGGCGAAAGGAATTTCAAAAGTGAAGAAGACATAACTTAATGAAGATTAGTACACGAAATTGAAGTTAAACCCTAGATAAATTGACCTTCTTCTTCAAGTTTTGTTCCTTCTACAATGGAGGAATTCGGGGAGAGATAAAGTAGAGAGAGGTGATAGCTTTTGGGTTTTGTTTTGGGAAATCGGTTTCAGTGAGTGAAAAGTTACTTTCAAAGGACCCTTAGGATATATATAATCACCCCCTAAATTACCCAAAACATTCCTCACTTAAATTTGTCTTTTTGTGAAATCTAAATGTCAAAAATATGATTTTACTTAATCTAGAAAATGGCTCCACATCGCGGGGCCAACACACATTTTATTTCCCAAAAATAATTTTTGGGACAGTGAGTTGCAGCCCACTGATTTTTGAGTTTCGCAGTCTCCTTTGGCAGCCTACCCACCCATGTTTGGGTCCTCCTCCATGACCTTTCGGGTGGTCCTTGGTGCATCATTATTAGACGTTTAAACCCTCTATACTACACTCTACCTAACCAAAGTCTTTTTACAAGTTTTAGACTTAATCAGAGACTCTGAAACCATCCCCAATCATAGCGCCATCAATTAGTTCAATTTGGCAAATTTACAGACGTCATGGACATCCTTTGACGTCTTGGCTCTAAAACTTGTAGGATGACTTCTAAACATTATTTTAGGTCATAAAATAGTATCTAAAACTTTAGACACTCATGTTAGGCTCTAGATTAGGCCTTGGGTATGTGGAGTGTTACAAAACCTATACAAATAAAATCCTAATTGAGTTCAAATCTCAGATGCATCAACACCTAAAACATCAACTTTCCTTTGTCCTCAAGTAAAAATCAAGTTGAGAAATTCAAAAATATGTCTCAAATAATGCTAGAAAGGACTCAATCAAGAATGCACACAACAACACTCATACTTAGTCATGCAGTGATCAATTGTGCACTCATAGATTCAAGTTGTGACTCACCATTATCAAAGATTCTCAAGTTCACAAAACATGTTGCAAATGCAATTTGAAGCTCAAAGGTACTCAAATACCCTCACACAAGTATGAGTGAATATTAACACAATAACTCAATAATTTATAGCCCAAGAATTACAAACAACTGTCACACTCAAAAAGATGACACATGCATGATTTCACCCATAGGTTTTCCCTAAGTTTCCTATCAAAACTTTTTTCAGCTCATTCAAGACCAAAAGGGTTTTTCAAGGCTTCTAACGGAGCAGGGTGTAAAGGTATTGCCTTTTGGGCTTAGTTTCCTCCATTCTCATGAAATATAGTGTGAAAAACACTTTATTTCTTTTCTTCTAATTTCTCATTCCTGCTCAAAATTACCACATTTTTTACTTCTCATGGAACACCGTACTCACGCTTTGTTTTGCAACTTTCATATCTTTATTCCATAACTTTTTTATTTTTTTAATTCTCCTTTTCCTTTTTTTTTTATGGACGGGGTTCCATATTTTTCAAAACCATGGTTCAAGGGGGACTTCTTTGCACTTCCTTAACTGCCTTATCTTTTCACCACACCCCCAACTTAGTATTTTGTCCTTAATTGGTTATATTCAAACAAACTGCACTTCATGAGGATTCTGGATGAATTGATATAAAGGGATTGCAATTGTATAAAATTTCTTCCAAGAAAAGGATAAGTCTTCAAGGTTGGTCAAACAAACATCACACATTGACAAGGTAGGCCATAAAAGAGGTATAATGTAAAAATGTTTCACTCTTTAAAAAATTGTTCGAAGATTATTTCAAGAGCTAGCATCACTTAGTTAGGAAAATAGTAGGTGTCATCACACAAGGTTAACGGTAAGCTTATTGCAGAAGGCATTAACACCGACATCAAACAAGACCCTACACTTACACTAATGTTAAATATTCATCACAAGAGACTCATTTGATAAATGACTTGTCACACCGAAATGCAAATAGTTCACATATTTCCATACAACTTTATTTTTCTTCATCATAGTAACACATTCATTTTTTTTATTAAGATCACTCTTCAAGTCATCGTTATTTATCATAATTGATACTCAAATTTTCACAAGATAGTTTTAAAACACATTTTCACCACAAAAAACCTATATATATATATATATATATATATATATATATATATATATATATATATATATATATATATATATATATATATATATATATATATATATATAAAGTGTAGGTATTGAGATACCACACCCCCACCACAAAAAAAACTAACTTGTCCTGAAATGCAATAAAAACACTAAAAAATAAACACAACAATTGAGAGGGGGTAAATAGGTATTTTGTCTACACAGTTGCTCCATTTGTTGGGGCATCAATGTCTAGTGTCATATTAGCAGTATCGACTACATGGACCCAAACATGGTGGTATTTCTGAAGGATGTATGATGAGCAATTTCAAACATCATATCCTCAAGGTTGGACAGATCATCATAACCGACAACATATCACTCCCTATGCTCCTCTTCATTGATCTCCTCCTCTAATGTATTAGCTGTCACATCTTTCATAAGTACATCTCTTATGGTTGTTGGAGGAATCTCAAAAGTATCTGGGGGACCCTTCGTCTCAGCTTCCTCAAATAAGGAGGTGAAGTTTGTTGCAGGATATCATTCTCTATCATCCATGGTACTGCAGCGTCCAATCAAGTTTCCCTCACACTTACAGAATGGGCTTAGTGCCCTACCTTAAAGGTAATGGCCCAAGTAATCCTGGTTGGTTGGGAAGCAGTAGAAGCACCAGGAGTCTGGGAGGACGTGGAAGCACATGAAGGCTCAGATGCCGGAGCAGGCAAAGGTGCCTCAACAAGTATAGAATGGACATCTACCTCCCAAGATGCATCCACTATATCATTTCTCCTCTTGACTAACTCCTCATGAGTGTACTCACTATCTCTATATGACATGTTAGTGGACGATACGGGAGAGACATATATCTCATCTCACCATGAGAAACTCCATCAATCTAGCACAACTCCGTAATCAACACCGGTAATGAAAGGAAATATGTCTCTGCTTGGCCCTCATTGGCATCTTCCACTCTATGATGAGTTCCATGTGAATGATTTTTCTTTATGTGAACGATCCGAGGTAGGCCTCCTAAGGATGGAGGAGGATGGAATCATTTTGGGATGTTATGATGAAGTTACTAATAAAACCAAGCCAATATCGACCAACAACATTGAGGTTTCTCTTTTAAATGAGATCTACTACCTCTATCCACCTCAGAGTTTTAATAGAAATCAGAGGGGCAATCTAGCCCTTTAATTAATTAGGAGATTGAGTTGTGGTCAAGCCCTTATATGCATGTGTAGCACCCAAATCCCTATAGAGTATACTATTGATGTGATCGTTGTTGCACCATACTTCCTTCCCCGGACCATGAAAAACCTCATTGGTCTGAAAGCATTAACCTTTTTATTTCCATTTGGGTACAACTTACCATATGGTGTGTAAAACTCTTGAACCCATGTCGCAAGGAAAGGGCCTCAGTGCATGATGAACTGCTCGAATCAGTCAAACTGGAGTGTGTCCCTTATAACGTAGTATCTACCAGCATAACCCTTCGCAGATAGCAGCTTCTTCTCAAGAAATTTTCTGCAACCCATTGATTTTTAATAGGTTTAATAACACAAAATCAGGAACTTGTACTTGTGGAACTGGGACCACAGTCGATACAATAGATGGCAATGTATGTGCAGCAGCATGAGTAGCTGCAACAATTTTTTATGAGTCTATGTGAGATCTAGCACTTATATCCACTTGGATGGACTGTAAGGGCTGGTCATCATCTCGCTCGGAGAGTGCAGCCTGCAGGGACTAAACAAACTCTTTATCAATGTTGGAGTTATTCTACGAAACCTCATAAATGGGCCTCTTTCCCTTGCCCTTGCCTCTATTAGGAGGTATAGTATTTTTCTTTTTAGGGGAATTTTCTTCCCTTTCATTAATAACAATGTCCCATGCTTTTTTACGAGGCAACATGTCGATGTTTGTTCTAGTCATGTCTGGAAAGACATCATACAAAAAAAGGAGTAGTTCAAAAAAAATTAATCGTCCAATCGATCGACAAGTCGCCAAATCACTTTGGGGAGACAAATATCGCTCACTGAAAGGATTGGCTAAAAAATTCCCAACAAAATTTGCACGACGTCAATGAGAGGGGCCTTTTGGTGAATCACCGACAATATTCGGTGAGAACAAACAAGCCCGCCAAAAGTTATAGTGTATTTTAAAAGCTAGGGACGAAAAAAGGCTGATCAAAAAATACTTTTGGCAATTCACCGAGTGCACTCAGTTAACTTAGGCTTCTTGCTAAAATTTACAGAACCAAAAAATAAGAAAACATACAATTCAAAGTCCTAAAAATATGCCAAGAAGAGACGGGAAAAAATGATGCAGTCTGTCATTTTCTTTTCCAAAAGCTAGGGGACCTGCGAATCAATTACGTTTGTTGCTTTTAGATCAATGCTTTTCTAAAAGCGACATACAACATCACTAAAAAGCGATGGATTGCTGAACAAATTACACAAAAATCGACGAACAATAAAGCTAGACGCACTAGAAAGTCGGGCACTGGGCGAAACACATTTGTGGTATATGTTACAAACAACTCAACCGTAGATGAGATTCATGAAGAGATGGCACAGACAAGAACTGAATTAGGGTTGGTATTGAAGCATGTGAGCGGAGGTGCATAGAAGGTGAATATGGGGAACTATTTGACAAAACCACCTCCACCAGCGGATGAGTATTAATGAAGAGGATACATATGCAATAATGAATAGACGGGGGTTTCCAACAAAAGCATAAAGTTCCAATCTAGATAATTGGATCCAACTTCAAGGAAACCAAGGTCGGAACTAGGGGAATTACAACTGAGATGGTCAATATGTATGAGATGAGAACTGAAATCACATTAACAATTTCAACCGAAACAACTATATTAATATGAATAAATGAGATGGGACATATGTTCCCCCTTAAATCGAGAAGCTTCTCTAGAGATGGTGGAAGTTGTATGTTCCAGGTTGCGGATATGATGCAGATGATGATGAGGAGATTTGAGGCGACTGCTGAGAATGTCAAGGAAATAAGATGTGACCTATATGGAATTGGACAAAAGGTAGATTCACATTTTGTGTCGATAAAGCATCTTGAGCTACAGATGAATAAATTTTATACAACTGTGAACCCACACAAACCTAGCACTCTCCTAAGCAACACTATCAGGAACCCACAGAATGATGGGCATTTCATGATAGTCACTACTCGAGGAGGTAAGAAAACTATTGATCCACATATGTCGTCTGTAATAGAAGGTGACATGAAAAAAGAAGATGATGTAGCAGAAGCTAGTGGACTGTTGGGGAATGCAACATAAAAGAGTAAATTTATCTCATAAATGGTCCCCATCCCTAAACCTCCACAACCATTCCCACAGATATTAGTGCAGAAAACAAAATATGATAAGTATCATCAATTTTTCACTATGTTGAAAAAGCTTTCCATCAATGTTTTGTTGATAGAAACTTAGGAGAAAATGACTGGTTATGCTAATTTTATGAAAGATATGGCAACAAAGAAGAGATTAGTGAGTTTTGAAGATGATGACAGAACACATCATTGAAGTGTTATTGGTACCAGATATCTTGTGCAGAAAAAGGAGGATATAGATGCCTTCACTATTCCATGTAGTGTAAAGGGTTGCTACACTTTGTTAAGGCACTGTGTAATATTGGTGCAAGAATAAATCTCATGCCACTGTCCATCTATAAGAAGTTAGGATTGGGAGACCCAAGGCTTACTACGATCTTGTTACTTAAGGCCGATCGAATGGTGAAAATGCCCATAGGTATACTCCGTGATGTTTTTTGTGAAAGTGGAGTCATTCATATTTCTATCTGATTTCGTGATTCTTGATTGTGAGGTCGATTTTGAGGTTAACATTATTGTTGGGAGACCATTCCTTGCCATAGGGCTTGCACTGGTTGATATGGACAAAGGGCAGATGAAATTCATATTAAACAATGAAGATGCAATTTACAATATTAGTATGTCCATGAAATAGAGTGGTGAGATCCCCGTGGTATTTTCTAAATTATACAAAGTTTAAATTGTATTCGAAATGTAAATTGAAGAGCTACTTGGTGTTGAGGCACTATTAGCGGTCATCATGAATTTTGATAGTGATGCTTTTGAAGAGTATGATGCTTTGGTGGCTGAACTTGAACAAAAAGAATATCGGTCAAAACCAAAGAAATTGAATTGAGATATGAAGCATCACGAGTCTCCTAACTTTACCACCTCATCTAAGGTATGTGTTCATGGGTAGAAACGACACTTTGCCGGTGATTATTCTAGCAGAGTTGAATGGGCAACAAGTAGAATGATTAGTGGTGGTGTTGATGAGGTTCAAACGAGACATTGGTTGGACTATTGCGGATATTATTGGTATCCGTCCCAATACACTTTCCCCCAAAATACAACTAATGACAGATCATAAACCTAGTATTGAGAACCAAAGAAGGCTGAATCCACCTATGCAAGAAGTAGTGAAAAAGGAGATCATGAAGTTGTTTAATGTTGGGGTCTTTTATCCTATTGTGGACAACAGTTGTGTGTATCCTATTAAGTGTGTGCCTAAAAAGGGTGGGATAATTATGGTACCTAGTGAAAGGAACAAGCTTGTTTTGATGAGGCCAGTCATTGGATAGAGAGTTTGCATGTACTACGAAAAGTTGAATGCTTAGACTAAAAAAGACCATTTCCCCATGTCCTTCATGGATTAGATGTTAGACAGACTTGTAGTCAAGGGTTGGTATTGTTTTTTGGATGGTTATTCGGGATACAACCAAATCTCTATCACTAGAAAGATCAAGGAAAGACCACATTCACTTGTCCTTATGCAATTTTTGCATTCAAAAGGATGTCGTTTGAGTTATGGAATGCACCGTCTACCTTCCAGCGTTGTATGATGTTGATAATTTTTTATATGGTGAAGGTTGCTATTGAGGTGTTGATGGATGATTTTGCTATGGTTGGTGAGTCCCTTGATCGGTGCTTGGATAATTTCGCTGAGGTGCTCAACATATGTGAGGATTGCATGTTGGTGATAAATTGTGAAGAAATGTCACTTTATGTTAAAAGAAGGCATAGTGTTTGGCCATCTAATCTCAAAGAAGCGAATAGAGGTTGAGCAGGCCAAAGTTAACGTGATAGAAAAACTTCCTCCTCCCATCTTTGTCAAAGATGTGACAAGTTTTATTGGGCATGTTGGCTTTTATCAGAGGTTTATTAAGAATTTTTCAAAAATTGCACAACCTTTTTGCAAATTTCTTGAGTAAGAATTCAAGTTCCAATTTGATGAATCTTGTATAAATGCATTTGGAGAGTTGAAAGAGAAGATAGTGTCCGTTCCAACTATTATTTCACCAAATTGGAGTGAACCATTTAAGGTTATGTGCGATGCGATTAGGGTTGCACTTAGTGTGGTATTGGGAAAGAGAAGGGGTAAAATCCTTCACCCCATCTACTATGCAAGTAAAGCCTGAATGAATACTAAAAAAACTACACGATAACCGAACAATAACTTCTTTAAGCGGTGTTTGTAGTCGAGAAATTTGTCTCCTATTTGCTTGACACGAGGATAATAGTACACACCGATCATTCTTGTTTTAGATATTTTATGATGAAGAAGGACGCGAATCCAAGGTTTATAAAATGGGTATTGTTGCTGCGGGAGTTTGATTTTGAGGTGCAATATAAAAAGGAGATTGAGAATCAAGTGGTCGACCCCTTTTCTAGATTACATGATGATGCTATGTTTGAATTGTGAGAAAAGACTAAAACTGATGATGTGTTCCCAGATGAACACGTATTGGCTGCTTCTCAACATATGATCCCATAGATCTCATAAATTGTGAACTATCTTGCGTGTGATTTGGTCCCGTATGATTTGAATTTCCACCAAAAGAAGAAATTCATGCATGATGTGAAAAATGTCTTTTGGGATGAGACTTACATATGTTGGAGTTGTGCCAATGGGATTACTCATCACTGTGTACCAAAGATTGAGATGTTGAGTGTTCTAGAGGCGTGCCATACCTTTCCCGTGTGTTGGCACCATAGTGGTATATGAACTGCATATAAGATCTTGTAGTGTGGCTATCATTGGATAACGATCCACCAAGATTCTCATGAATTCGCCAAATTATGCGATCAGTGCCAATAATATGAACGTATTTTAAAGAGGCAGGAGCTTCCCTTGAATATTATTCTAGTAATTGAGCTATTTAACTCTATGGGGCTTTTACTTCATGGGCCCGTTTGTGAGTTCTTATTGGATAAAGTACATTCTTGTGGCGCTTGAATATGTGTCTAAATGGGTGGAAGTAATTACGCTACCGAACAATGAATGAAAGAGTGTAACCGCATTCCTAAAAAAGAACATCTTTTCCAGATTTAGTACACTGAGGGCAATCATTAGTGATGGAAGCTCGCACTTTTGTAATAAACTGTTCAAAGGGATTTTGGAAAAATATGGTGTTCACCATAATATGGCTACTTGTTACTACCCACAGACTATTGGGAATGTTGAGGTATCCAATCGGGAGATCAAACAGATTCTGGCAAGAACTATAAATGCTATTAGAATGGATTGGTCAAGGAGTCTAGATGATGCTTTTTTCCCTACTGTACTGCATACAAGACCCCCCATAGGTATGTTTCTATACCAACTTTCATATTGGAAGAGTTGTCACTTAGCGATCAAGCTTGAGCACAAAGCGATATTGGAGCTCGCCAGAAAGTAATGAATTAGGATTAGACCGGAGCATAAAAAAGAGAATAAATAAGTTGGATGTACTTTATGATGCCTAAAAGCGTATGAAAGTTCAACCATCCACAAGAAATAAGATGAAGAAGTATCACGACCAAAGAATAGAAAAGCGAGAATTTGTTGTTGATGAGTTAGTTCTTTTATTCCAGTTTAGGTTGTTCTTATTTCCGGGAAAACTCAAGTACAAGTGGACAGGGCCATTCTTCATCACGAAGGTGTTCCCACATAGAGTGGTTGAGCTTGAGAAAAAGGAAGTCATAAAGTTAACATTTAATGGTAAAAGGATAAAATTTTACATGGGGGCATGCGGAGAGTGTTCACAAAGTGGTTGAAGCCTACCATCTTGATGAAATATAAGTAATCAAGTAGTCTGCGTCGACCCCGGGTGTTAAATCAATTGCTACTAGGGAGGCAACCGAAGGTGTACCCTCTAGCTAACAATAGGTTTTATTGTTCATGTCGAAATAGTCGTTGGTTCGTTTATTTGTTTTAGGTGTTCCATTTTTTTGTTTTATTTTTGTGTGTTAGTTCTAGATAATAGTATAGGGTACTTGTTTAAAAAGGGTCCAAAAAATACACAAAAATAGCCTAATTAGTGTTACATGTGCAGGAGAGAAATCACAAATCTGGAGAAAATGTTCTGCTGCATAGGTTTACGGACTTCATCAATGGGTCGTCATTCAATTGACGGTACCGTCAATGGTGTCCTAGATCCCAGGTAAGCCTAAAATTTTTCTACGTCTAATAGTGATCGATGATACTCATCGATGGACCGAGTTGTGTGACTCTAAAGCCTAAGAGTTGTGTGTTTCTAAAGCCTCTTTTGTAATGATTTCAACAAGTTTGTGTCTTGTTTTTCAGGAAAGATGTTCAGGTTACAAGAGAAGAAAACAACTGAAAATAACGCAGAACCAGATTTATGGAGGCAATCGACAGTGCGTCGTACAATCTGTGGACCGTAGGTGGTGATCATAGATGAGCAACACAGGCATTGGAGGAAAATAAGGGAAGTCTGAGTAATTTTTAAACCATGAGAGGCAAGGACGGTCCGTCGATTAATTGACGGACCGTGCTAGTGAACCGTTGTTTGGTTCATAGAATGTTCTAGACTGATTTGGGAAGATTCTACGCATGCAACTACGGAGGAGCATCAACGGCCCATAGACGGATCGACGGACCATACTTTAGGTCCTTTATTTGATTAAGAGAGGGTGCCATCCGATGGGCAAAATATTTTCTTTGTGTAGATCAACGGATGTAAACCAAAGACCATCAATTGATCAACGGTCTATCTGATGGTTCGGTGATTGAAGTCGCATACCTGAATAAAACATTCCTTATTATAATTCCTTTTTCATTACGACTTTGTTTTCTATATAAATTGTATCAAAACCTGTTTTTTCGGGTTAGCCACTATTACTTTTGTTCTACTTTGTGTATTGGAGTTTGATTTTTGCAACATGAGAAATTAATTGATTCTAGATTCGGTTTTTAAGATAGTATTTGAATTTTAAGTGTGATTTATAGGATTTATTCTTCTTATTAAGTAAGTTCATGATTTCTTCATCTAAAACTATAAAATGTGATTTTTCTTGGATGGGGTAACTAAATCAACAACTAGGATTGTGTGAACCATGAGTAATCAACAAAGTATAACAAACAATTAAGCAGTTTTTGAATAGTATTTTGCATTCATTGATAATTCTGTCATTTCGAAGTCTTTTTAACGGTGGCCAATGCTAGAACTTGCCTTGTTGCTACTTGCAGGACTAAGGAGGTAGTTAATAGGAAAATAATTATCAACATAAATTTACTTGATATTATCTAATAGGCTAATATTGATTGGTACAATGTAACAAATAAGTCATAAATCTACTATGATGTCTAAGAAGAGGTAATGGTAAGGATTAGTAAATGATACATATGTAGCCGAACCAAGGAACGGGGTGAAATTCTCTAGATACTGAACCATGAATTTTGAGATACCTAACTTATTTCTTTGCATGTAATACCCTAAGAAAGGATTGTAATTGTTAGGATAATATGTTATGAACTTGTGGGGAACACATGTACCCTTGTTACTTTCTTATATTGATAACATCCAAAGTCCACTTTTGTTCAGTTGTTAACTACACTATTGATGACCTTTTGTTTCACAAACCCCCCCCCCCCCACACACCTTTTACTTACTTGTTTTTGAAAAAGATTGACTAAACAGGTACAATTGCTGGTGAAGTATACTATTTTCTTCGTGGGATCGAATCCAACCTACTATTTTGGTTCTTTACTTAATAACGATCTCTTATATTTCTTTAGGGAGGTATAATTTAAGTTTATCACGTACCGGTCATAGCATCAGACTTCTCGCTACTGAAATCTACAATCCTCATGGAAGATGACTGAGGAGAGTCACTTCTGAGAGATGGAGCATTGACGATAAGGGTCATCCTCGATGAATAGATTGTAAAGGGAGGTCCTCGATACGTACTGAAGGCAAGGCCTATAAAGAAGAAGAAGAAGAGACTGGTTGTTTGTATTTTGGATAATACAGTCGACGATTTGCTGTACAAAACGGGGAAAAGATTATATGTGTATCACGTTTGATTCGTTCTGGCGCAACTGAAATAGATTCTGCAATAACCTTATTATCTATGATTTTCCTAGATATCTTCTTTTAGCCTATTTAGGCTATATAAGTCCAACATACTCACGATATATATATATATATATATATATATATATATATATATATATATATATATATATATATATATATATATATATATATATATATATATATAGCTAGCTTTCATTCTACACAATTCTTCCTCGCTTATTTGAATTTCATCATTCTCCCATTCTTTTATTCTCAGTTGTTTCATTTACAAATAGTCTCATTCTTCGTCGTCAAATGATTCATTTCCTCATTCTCAAACATGTCCTCCACAACATTCACTATATCATCATCACATACTTCTTCTAATATGTGTTGAGGATGTTCTAGTGTAGTTTCCAATTCAACATAAACTTGTTCTTCAACATTTGCAACATAATTTTGATACGCCATATTTCAAACTTTTTAAATTTGAATTTTTCCCACATGCTTAATTTTCATAACAATCCACCAATCAACTTTGTCTCTGCACAATGGATATTAAGTGCAATTCACTTTTGCATTTTCTGCAATGATAAAAGGATCATAACTTCTGTATTTCCTGGTGTGTTTAACTTCAATTATATAATTTTGATATTCCACCTTTGCGCCTCTATGTGATGGGTCAAACCACTCAAATTGAAATAATAAAATGTTCTTCGTATGCAAACCTGAATACCTCACTTCAATAATTTCATGAATGACACCATAATATTCAATAGTTTTGTAAGTATCATCAACATCACTGTGTATGTAGACACCGGTAGTAATTTTATTCATGTTCCTAAGATCAACTAGAGTTGGTACTTATTCTTAAAAAACACATTATTCCTGAATTAAAGCATAAGTATCAACACAAGACTGACACAAATGATCTTGTAACAAAATCAATTTGTCATCAATGAGATCAACAAGTTTTTGTAATTATGCTAAACAAACACATTATTCCTAAATTAAAGCTTAAGTGTCAACACTAGATGAACACAAATCGATCTAGCAAGAAAATTAATTTTGTAATCAATAGGATCAAATAGTGTTGGTACTTATTCTAAACAAACACATTATTCGTAAATCAAAGCTTAAGTGTCAAAACTAGATTTCCACAAATTAATCTTGAAAGAAAATTAATTTTTTCATCAATACGATCAACTCGTGTTAGTACTTATGCTAAACAAACACTCAATTGACACAATAAATAAATTATTCCAAAATTAAAGCAAAGTATCAATACATCCCGTCTATGTGTCTCGTGGACATGAACGTGCAATAAAATGTTGTAATGGTCTTGTCATGTTTTCTTCTTTCCGTTGTTTTTTGAGGGTGACATTAAGCTGTTATGATACTAATAATTGCCCCAGTGGATCAAATGACTCCAAATAAGGTCAGTGTCTACTCCAAGAGGAGAAAACCCTATGTTACTTCGGGCAGACAAGTTCCACAATTATTATCCCAAGACGCTAGGGGAACCCCCAAGAAGGTGAACGCCGATGTAGTCACTAAATCCCAGTATGATGATGATCACACATTGATCGACTTACAAACTAAGGATGCTTCCAGTTCATAGGGGGCTCAACATCCGACGCCCATTCTTCCACAGCTACAGTCTTTGGGTTGGCCCAAGCTTCAGGGTCCAAATCAGCCACTTCCTCCGATTCCAACTCTCAAGGAGCCACAAGATCAGGGTATCAAGAAGAACAAGTCTCATCTGTTTAGGACACTAGTTCGGAGGTCGCACCTACACCCCTACAAAATGACCCCACTTTGAATGTCGTGAACCAAACAGGTGGTATTGGAGGGGAAGTGATAGTCCTATAGAGGCGCTACTAATGACCCCTTTAGTCATCGAGGATTGTCGATTCCTCATAGGCAGTTTTCACATACTTCCCAGCGGTGCACACACTATTTAATCTCCACAAATGCGACTATATAGCTCGAGACTTGGATAGTTATAACAAGGAGACTGTTCGAAAGTTCTATGCCTCCTATGTTAGCACTCTCCGAGGGTCCATCGATAAGAGGGAAAAAACCGCCAAACAAGACTGTCTCACCTATACACTAGTCCGGGGCAGCCGGGTTGACATATCAGAAACCACCATCTGCCATGTCCTATATGGCCCCACTACCGGTTCATAGTGGAGCAACTACTTCAATTTTTATTTACATGTGGAAGATTGTCAAGAGTGGTGAGATTTAGAGGAGTGCAGAAAAGCGTGATGCGGTTAAAAAAGGAATGGCTTTATATATTGCGACAGATGGTGAGAGGGTTTACTAAGTAAGATATCCTCGAGGGATCAATAAGAAGGGAAACCTCACTTTTGTGGCCAAGTTTTTCTTTGTGTTTGTCCATTACTAATTATGACCCAACAAGGACGATAATGAACTTATATAGGATAGGGCGGTGATGGTGGCAGAAATGGTAGGTGGACTTGAGATAGCCTTCGCATGAATTGTTTTAGTAGAGGTACATGTAAGGGAATTTAAGACCTCCACCACTTACCCATTTCAATGTCTTATCTTCCAGATGTGCAGGGAGAGTGTGAATTTGGTACTGTGATGCATTCCATCGATCAAAAAGAAATATGGATATAAGTCTCATAAAGGATGAAGCCAATGTGGTAGCACCCCACTAAGGGCTCCAGATCGAGGTTCCCCCACTATGTGAGAATTTGGCAGACACGATAGAGCTAGAGAAGAGTGTGGCCAGGCAAGCGGAGAAGTAAATTTTTGTAGTTCACAAATTCGTTTATTGCATTCAAGATGCGTGTTCTAGCATGACCATCCCCCACAACTGACCTTACAACCACACATACTTAGTTGGACAGCCTACGATCCGATGTTGATTCCATTTTTGAGATGCCGGGGGATGATCCAGAGATTTTTCCTACTGAGGTAGCTAATAAATTTTTCAGGAGGCATTGTTTAAGTTCCCTTTAAAGATGCAACCCACACCCCACATTCATGGCAAGAGGCAGTGATGTAGCCTAAGGCCGATGATAAGGCTCGTGCAAGAAAAAGTGCGGACACAACTAAAATGAGTTAGGTGGGCCTCACTAGATGATGAAGAGATAAACTAGAGAAGGAAGAAAGGGATACTTGCGGGGGCATCAAGTTCTGTGAATGTGAGAAAAAAGAGGAGCACTATTAATGGTGTAGAGGTAGATGTGGTAACTACAGATGTTGGCTCAATTGCTGATCCAGTGGGTTTTGGGAAATGGGATCCACCCACTTGTTATGAGTTGTTCAGTGCTATGCGCCATATGTTTTCTTCAACTACCACAGTCTATCATTCATTTGTTATGCATTGGAGACAACTGCAAATTTTTCTCTTATGGTTGGGTAAACAGAAAGTGAGTGGTATGGTAAAGTCCAAGTAGTCCAACTCAGAATCCTCTCTTGAGATTTTATTTATTGTGTTCTTTATGTCCAAGAGACTGCTTAAATTTCTTTTGAACCGACATGTCTTAGTGAGTACAAGTATAGAAGCATGAAAAATGAAGCTTGACGACTAATAAAAAATAATACCCCATCCATTATAGTTCTTGCATATATAACTCAGGATAAGTTGAATGTGTTGTATCTAATCATGACATAAATAAAACCCATTGCATGACAACTAAAACCTGAATTGGGAAACCTAATTATCTGATAGTGCAATGATGTTCCAAGAGAGTGTGAGGATATTCAAATGTTCAACTTCTGGTGCCTAACTAGAACTTTCCTGGTTAGTCCTCCAAAGGGAATCTACCCTAGAAGCTAGGAAATGATCATAGGATCTTGTTTGAAAGAGGCAATATCTAGCCTAAAAGAAGTTGACGAAAAGACATAATTGTCCCTTTTGATCCAAACATGTTGAGCATGTAAAAGACCATTTGTTTTCATTAACCAACTCACCTTCCCAAGGTCATGTTTTGTCCCCACTCCCTCCTTGGACATGTGCACCTCAACTTACACAATAAGCCTAACTTGAAAGTCTCGCTAATATAGAAAGTGACCTCGTGTTATCTCTGACCCGACCTCAGGTATTTTACCTTAATTCATGGAAAATCATGAGTTGAGGATGGACATTATGAGAGAAGTCCCAAAAATGGGTATGAAAGAGTTGGCTATTGAAAAGAAAAGCTTCAGCAAGAGAAAGATGTGCATTGTTGAAAAATGAAAGAACAGTTGAAAACTTAAAAAAATGATAATAAATAAATACACAAAAAGAAAGAAAAGTGTCTTCTAAGAAAAATATGCAAAATAAGTGAAAGTCACATCTAAAAAGGGAAATAAGGTAAAGGAAAGAAAAAACAAAGAATTGGGGGTCTAAAGCAACAAAAAGAGGTAGAAAAGTTAGAGGTAATGTCACGGAGGACAAAAAGTCACTAAGGGTACCCAAATGTACAACACTTGAAACCTAACGTACTCTACAAGCCAAGAAAGTCCTACCGTGATCCTAGAGTCTAGTGTGGTGAACCTATGCAGCGAAAAAAAGGGCAAGCATATGGCATGGAGCACCAACTATATTTGAACTTATTCATGAGTATGAGTGTTGAAACAAAGATCCTTTTACCGAAATTGCATAATCACTGTGTGAAAACTGAGGATTTCTGTTGAAGTGAGGACATTAGTTGCATTATGAGAAAATTGGTACCCTTATGAGAGGAAAAATAGTAGGGTTGTCTATTGCATGGTGAATTTGTGTAATGATGTGATCCGCATAAGTTAGATTGTCAAGCCTGAGAGCTTACGCCTGCAATTATTCCAGAAAGAGTTAGGATTTATAGTCATGTGATTGCTAGAGAGTAAAAGTGTATAATTTTGTGCAATTGTCGTATAGGGTCATTGTGCCTTGCTTGTGGACAAAAACAATTATAAGTTGAGGGTGTTGATGTTCCGTGATTTCATGAACTTTCTAATACATTTTACTTAAGAGTTGTGTGTCTAAAGCCTTTTTGTAATAATTTTAACATGTTTTATGTCTTGTTTTGCAGAAAAGATGTTCAGGTGGCAAGATAAGAAAACAACTGAAAATAATGCAGAACTAGACTTACGGAGGCAATCGACGGTATGTAATTCAATCGATGGACTGTAGATGGTGATCATACATGAGAATCTCATGCATTGGAGGAAAATCAGGAAAGTCTTACTAAGTTTGAAACCCAAAGAGGCAACGACAATCAGTCAATTTATTGAAAAACCGTACTAGTGAACTCTCGTTTGACTCAAAGAAGGTTCCAAACTTATTTTGGAATATTCTAAGTATGGAGATACGGGGGAGCATCGGCGGACTGTAGATGGGTCGAAGGACCTTATTAGTGGTCCTTTGTTTAATTTTTAGAGGGTATCATCCAATGGGCAAAATATTTTCTAAGTCCTAACTGATGGAAGCAAACCACAAACCGTCGATTAATTAACGGTCCCTTACTTGGTTAATCAATTGAAACCGCGTACCTGAACGAAACTTTCCTTATTTGAATTTCTTTTTCATTAAGACTTTGTTTTCTATATATAGGGTATCAAAACATCAATTTTTGGGTTAGATACTATTACTTTTGTTCTACTTGGTGTATTGGAGATTGATTTTTGCAAATTGAGCAATCACTTAATTTCCAGATTCGGTTTTGAAGATTAATTTTTAAATTTCAAGTGTGATTTTCTGGGTTTATTTTTCATATTAAGTAATTTCATGATTTCTTCATCTAAAACTATAAAATTTGATCTTTCTTGCAAGAGTAAGTAAATCCACTACTAGGGTTTTGCGAACTATGGGTAATTTACAAAGTATAACTAGAAATCAAGCAATTTTTAAATAGTGTTTTGCATGCATTGATAATTCTTTCATTTTGAAGTCTTTTTAACAGTGGACAATGTTAGAGCTCGCCTTGTTTCTACTTGGTTGACCGAGGAGGTATTTAATAGGAAAATAATTTTCGACATTGATTTATTGTGATACTATCAAATAGGCTAATGTTTGTTGGTGCGAAGTGATAACGAAGCCATAGATAAGTTATGATGTCTAATATGAGATAATTGTAAGGGTTAGTAAATTATACATACGTATTCGGACCAAGGCACTGGGTGAAATTCTCTAGATGATGGACCAAGGATTTAAAGACACCTAACTTATCGCTTTAAATGCAATACATTAGGAAAGTATTGCTATTGTTAGGAATACTACGTTATAAACCTGTGGGGAACACATATACACTAGTTACTTTCTCATCTTGATAACAACCAAAGTCCACTTTTGTTTACTTGTTAACTACTCTATCGAATTTCACACCCCCCGACCTTTACTTACTTGTTTCAGAAAGACATTGACTAAACAGATATAATTGTGGGTTCAATTTAATTCTAAACAATTTTACTCGTGGTATCAACCCCAACCTACTAGTTGAGTTGTTTAATTGATAACGACCGATTATACTTCTTTCGGAAGGTGTAATTTAAGAATATCATGTATTGTCCACAACATCAGACTTCTCCCTATTGTAATCTATAATTCTCATGGAAGATAAATGAGGAGAATCACCTATTGTAGATGGAGTACATGTGGGAGATAAAGTACATGCCGATAAGGGTCATCCTCGACTAATAGCCAGTATGTTAGGTCCTCGTCACATACTGAAGACAAGGCCTGGGAAGAAGAGGAAGCACCGACTAATTATTTCTAATAAGGATAATACAGTCAAAAAATCGCCATACCAGACGGAGCAGAGATTACATGTGTATCATGACTGATGCGTTTTAGCTTAAAAGAAATAGATCCTGCAATATCCTCACTATCTATGGGTCTCCTAGACATCTTCTTTTTAGTTTGCTTAGGCTAGCTAACTCAAAGATGCTCGTTATCTCTGTCATTGTCACTGCATGATGAAATCTATATGCAAATATATATATATATATATATATATATATATATATATATATATATATATATATATATATATATAAACATACTATCTTTCATTCTAGTCAATTCTTCTTCGTTTATTTCAATTCCATCATTCTCCCATGCTTCTTATTTTGTTGTTTTATTTACATATAATTTCATTCTTCTTTATCAAATGATTTATTTTTCTCATTCTCAGTTATTTCTTCCTCAGCATTCACTATCTCATCATCATATGTTTCTTCTAATATGTGTTGAGGATATTCAAGTGTGGCTTCAAATTCAACATCAACTTGTCGTTGAACATGTGCAACGTCATTTTAATACGCCACATTTAATATATTGTAAATTTCATTTCTTTAAACAAGCTTACTTTTTATAAAAAAAACCACCAATAAACTTTGTCTATATGCAATGGATATGAAGTGTAATACCCTTGTTTGGTATTTGTGCAATTATAAACGGATCATAACCTCCGTATTTCTTGGTTCGCTTAACTTTATTATATTATTTTGATGGTCCACCTTTGTGCCTCTTTGTGATGTGTCAAACCACTCACAGCGAAACAATACAATCTTCTTCTTAGGCAAATCTGAATACATCACTTCAATAACCTCATGAATGACACCATAATATTCAATATTTTGGCCAGTACCATCAATACCACCTTGTATGTAGACACCACTATTATTTTTTTCTTGTTCCTAGGATCAACTAGTGTAGGTACTTGTTCTTAAAAAACACATTATTCATAAATTAAAGCTTATGTGTAAACACTAGAAGGACACAAATCGATCTTGAAAGAAAAATAATTTTGTCATCAATGGAATCAACTAGTGTTGATACTTATGCTAAACAAACACATTATTCCTAAATTAAAGCTTATGTGTCAACAATATATGGACACCAATCGGTCTTGCAAGAAAATCAATTTTGTCATCAATAAGATCAACTAACGTTGGTACTTATTCAAAAAAATACATTATTCTTAAATAAAAGATTAAATGTAAACACTAGATGGACACAAATTGATCTTGAAATAAAATTATTCTTGTCATCAATAACATCAACTAGTGTTGGTACTTATGCAAAACAAAAACTCGATCGACACAATTAATAAATGATCCCAAAATTAAAGAAAAGTATCAATGCTAATATGGACACAAAAAAATTATTGAAAACAATTGTAATTGATCTTTAAAAATTTAAAATCACCAACCTTATCTCCGAATTTGATGAAAAAAGCAATATAGTCTTTTATTAACTTTTTTAGATGTGGAGCTTCCTTAGTAGCCTAGCACAAAGGTTCAAAATTTAGTTTAATGTAAAATTAAATACTAGAAAATCAAGTTCAATTTCTAATTAATTAATTGATAAAAATTAAGTTTATATTAATTCCTAATTAACTAATGTGAAATCTCTACTATTAAAATAACATTAAACTAATACTAAAAATTCCAAATTCAAATCCCTATTCTTAAAATTACAAATTCAAAGTACTCCTAGAGTTCAATAATCAAATTAGTCCTAAGATCTCAAATTAAAACTACTCCAAAATTCTAAATTCAAACTAATCTTAAAATAAAAAATTCAAAGTACTCCTAGAATACAAAAATCAAACTGGCTGGTGCTAAAATGCAGAATTTAAAATAATCATAGTCCTAAAATTTCAAATTTCAAGTTCAGGTTCTAAGTTCAGTTCTAATAAATTTCAAGTTCTAATTTCAATTTCTAAGTTTAAGTTTATGTTCTAATTTCAAGTTAAAGTCTAAGTTCAACTTCATGTTCTAAGTTCAAGTTAAAGTTAATGCTATAATTTCAAGTTCAACATCAAATTATAAATTCAAATTGATACATAAATCCAACAATTGGTTATAGATAGTGAAGTTTTAATTTAGAAAAATATAATCTAATCATAACACTTAATTAATCACTAATTTATAAATTAAAATTAACACTTTACAAACTAATAATCCATATAATCAAAGAAAATCCCTATTCAACTTCACATAACATATCATTAAGTTAAAATAGTCCTAAAATAAATAATTCCTGATTCTTCATTAACTAAAGATCCCTATTCAAATGAACTCTAAAATAAAAATCTAGTCTTAATTCTTCACTAACTAACAATCTCAATTCTTCACTAACTAACAATCCCTGTTCTTTACTATCTAAGAATCCCAATTAATAATAACCCTAAAAAAAATCTTCAATACCCTAAACCTAAATAACAATAATCAAATGAAATTAATAATTTAATCAGACAACCCAATAAGTAAAACAATAATCTACTAACAAACAATTAATTACAATAACTAGAATTGAAAAAATAATAATTAAAACTTGCCTTACCAAATAAGGAAAGGCATCGATCGGGCACTACAAGGGTGCGGGCAGCGACAACAACGTGAAGGCAAAAGGGAATCGAATGGGACGAGGAAGGGAGGTGACGACAACGGAGATAGAAAACAATGGACAGAGTGGGAAGCATCATCTTTTTTTAGAGTGACGTCGTCCGTCTTTTGTTTGTACGATGCCATTCATCGCTTTTATGCCTAATTTTTATTAGTGTAATGGCAAGGTAGAGGGAATCGGTAAACAACGAGTTTTTTTGTTGAGCTCGAACCAGCTCACCAAATTGCCCAACATGCCCACTTTCAACCCTAACTTCTAATATCAACCCCACAACGTTCCCAACGTAGACTACGGTCCATCAATTGATTAACGGGCCTTTCTACAAATCCGTCGTTTGCAAAAGAGAGTTGGTTTTTGTCCAATCCAAATGACAGACAGGTTCCACGGATCGTAGATCAGTCTACGTACCGTCAATGGGTCTTGTCAACCTGAATGTGCAGTAAAAAGTTGTAATGGTCTTATCATGTTTTCTTCTTTTCGTTATTTTTTTAGGGTGTCGTTAAGCTTCTATGATACTAATAGCTACTCCACAAGTATAAATGTCTACAAAGAAGGTCAGTGTCTACTCCAAGAGGGGGAAATTAAAATCGGTTGCCCCATCTTATTGCCTAATCGATGTAGACATCAATACAGAGCAGGAACCAACTTATGTTCCTCTTGGTAGACAAACTCTACAAGTATCATCCCGAGTTGCTAGGGGAACCCCCTGAAAGGTGAACCCCTATGTAGTCACTACCTCCTAGTCTGATGAGGAGCGCACACTGATTGGCTCACAAACTGGGGCAACTTCAAGTTTAAAGGGGGTTAAATATCTTGCTACGAGTCTACTATAACTTCAGGCTCAAGGTCAGCCCAAGTTTAAAGGTCGAAATTGACTACTACCTCTGGTACCAACACTCAAGGAGACACCAGATCAGGGTATCAACAAGAAAAAGCCTCGTCTGATGAGGCAACTAGTTTGGAGCCTGCACCTACACCTCGAATGAATGACCCAACTCCGGTTGCCGATGAACCAAATAGGTGGGTTCCAGGAGGGGCAGTGCCTCGCCTATAATGATGGTAAATACTCAATGACAAGGGGGAAACCCAGCTTGTCATTGAGCAGCGTCGAGTCCTCACAGGGAGTTTGCACATAGTGTCAGGGGTGCAAAAACTCTATAATCCCCATAAATGCAACTAGATAGATCGAGACTTTAACAGTTATAGAAAGGAGATTGATCGGGATTTCTATGCCTCCTATGTTACCACTCTCTAAGGTTCAATCGAAAAGCAGTCCAAATGCACCAAACAACAACCTCTATCCTCTATACTAGTCTGGGACTATCGGGTTGACATATTAGAAACCACCATCTATTGCTTTCTGTATGGTCCCATCATCGGTTCATAGTGGAGCCAGACTACTTAAGATTTTTATTATATGTGGGAGAATGTCCAGAGTGGTGAGTTTCAAAGTAGTGTAGAGAAGCGTGAGGCGATTAAAAAATTACTAGCTTAATCTATCGTGACAGATGGTGAGAGGGATGAATGGGCTATAAATCCCCGAAGGCTTATTAAGAAGGCTACCCTCACTTTTATGGGAATGTTTTTATTCTTGTTGGTCCAACATCAATTATTATCCACCAAGTTCTATAACGAATTTACATGGGATAGGGAGGTAATGGTGGTAACATTGGTAGCGGCGCAAGCGATACAACTCCAACGGGTTATTTAAGCGGCGGTAAAGGAGAGGGAATTTAAGACCTCTACCACTTACCAAATTCCATGTCTTATCTTAAAGATGTGCAGGAACACCGGAGTGCCAATTTGGCACTTTGATGCACTCCATCGCTCGATAGAGACTTTGGTTATAGGTCTCATCAGGGATGCGGCCAATGTGGCAGCACCCTGCGGAGGGCTCCAGACGAGGTTCCCCATGTAAGCAAAAATTTGGCAGACACGGTGGAGCTAGACCAAGGGGATTACCCTGCCATACCAGTTGATATTGACCTTACTGAGGCCTCCTCCTCACATACAGCCAGCTGGGTCCCCAAATTGTCTAGATCTATGCCACATGCATTAGCATTAGTCCCTCTAACTCGAGTACAGAAGTTAGAGGAATATATCACCACCCTGCTCCATCACATTCAGTTTTAAATGAAAAAGTCCATACAATAAGCAAAGGTCAGCATACTGAAGCGGGTGGCCACGCATGTATAGAAGCAAATTTAGGTAGTTCACAAATGACTTGATGCATTTGAGATGCATGTTCTAGCACAATAAGCCCCCACCACTGAACTCACTACCATAAAAACTAAGTTGGATAGCCTACGATTCGATGTTGATGCCATCTTTGTAATGCGGGTGGCAGAGCCAGAGATTGCTCTTACTGAGGTAGCTGAGGACACTGTTCTAGAGGTATTATTTAAGGTCCCTACAGAGATGCAATCCGCACCCCACGTTCAAATTAGCACCGCTGTAACCGCACCACTAAGGCCGATGATGAGACCTGTGCAATAAAAAGTATAGACAGAGCTAGAACGGGTTAGGATGGCCTCACTAGTAGACAAAGTGATGCAAAAGAGAAGGGTACAAGGGATAGGTGTGGGAGTATCAAGTTCTGTGCATGTAAGCTGATAAAGGAGTACTATTGATGGTACGGATATAGATATGGAACTACTGATGGTGGCCCAATTATTGATCCAGCGGGTTCTAGGAAATCAGATCCACCCGCTTGTTGAGAGTTCTTCAGCACTATGTGCCATAGGTTTGCTTCACCTACCACCCTATATCTTTGATCTCTTATGCATTGGGGACAATTGCAACTTTTTTTGTTGGGGTGGGATAAATGGGAAGTGAGTGGTACGGTGATGTATGAGTGGCACAACTTACAATACTCTCTTGGGTTTTCTTACGTGCGTTCTTTTTCTCCAAGAAACTTCTTAAATTTTTTTTGAAACAGCATGTCTTAGTGACTACATTTATCGAATCATGAAAATTCAAGCTCGACGGCTAATAAAAAATAATACCCCATCAATTCTAGTGCTTGCATATATAGGTCAAGATAAGTTGAATGTATTATCTCTAGTCATGACATAAATAGTCACCCACTACATGACCTTCAACTAAAACCTGAACTTCAAAATCTGATGATCTTATAGTGCAGTGATATGCCAAGAGATTGTTAGGATATTTGTGTGTTCATCTATTCGTTCCTAACTAGAACTTGCCCAATTAGTCTTGCGAAGGGAATCTACCCTAGAATATGGGAAGTGATCATAAGCCCTTGTTAGAAATAGCCAATATCTATCGTTAAAGAAGCTGACCAAATGAAATAACTATCCCTTTTGATCCAAACATGTTGAGCCTGTAATAGACTAATTTTTTTGATTCACCAAATCATCTTCGCAGGGTCTATTGTTTTTGGCCCAATCCTTCCTTGGACATGTGCAGCTTGACTTAGGCCAAAAACCTAAGCTTAGGGTGGATAATGCAAAATGTGACCTCGTCTTGGACCTAACACTACCTCGAGTATTGTATCTTAACTTATGGAAAACCATGGGTATGACAAGATTTGACAATTGGAAAGAAAATCTTAAGCAAAAAAAAGATGTGCATTGTTCAAAAATGAAAGAAAAGTTTTAAAAAAAATGATAATAAATAAATTAATAAAAAGAGAGAAAAGAATATAGTGAGAAAAAGATGAAAACGAAGTGAAAGTCATGAAAGTCCTACTGTGATCCTAGAGGATTGTGTGGTGAACCTAAGCAACGAAAATAAGGGCAAGACTTATGGGTCTAAGGTTGATGAAGACCCCCATGAATTCCTTGATGATGTCTACAAGGTGTTATATGCTATGGATATGACTTCAAGTGAGAAGTCCGAGTTGGCCTCATATCAACTCAAGGATATGGCTCAAACTTGGTATTTGCAATGGAGGGACAATAGGTCGTTCAGGGGTGGTCTGGTGACTTGAGAGATTGTTTCTAGATCGATTCTTTGCTAGAGAGATGAGAGAGGAGAAAGTGATGGAGTTCATCAATATTCGCAAGGAGGAATATATGTTCATGAGTATTGATTCTAGATCGATTCTTCCCTAGAGAGATGAGGGAGAAGAAATTGATGGAGTTCATCAATCTTCACCAAGGAGGGAAGTATATTAATGAGTACTCTTTGGAATTAGTTAATTTGTCCAAATATGCTCCCTCATTAGTCTCCGATCCGAGAAACCAAATGAGTCGTGTTGTGACAGGTGTGTCAAAGGACTTACAAGAGGAGTACCAATCGGTCATTCTACATGACAACATGAACATTTCCTGTCTTATGGTTTATGAAAGAAGGGTTGAGGAGGGAAGAGCTAAGGGAAAAAGTAAAGATGCTAAGAATGCTAGGTCATTTGATGGAGTCTCTTCAACTAATATGCTTGAGATACAAGATAAGCCAAAATTTAAGAAGTGGGATTCAAATCAAGTCCCTACCTAATTCCCAAGAGCTAGTTGTGATAAGTTGTCTAACCCTAAATTTAAGAAGGGAAAAGGTTCTAATTCACCAAAGGAGAAGCCAACTGTGGAAAGTGTGGTAAAAAACACTATGGTGAGTGCCTTAAGGGGACTTATTATTGCTTTAGTTTTGGCAAAAGAGGTCACAAAATGAGAGATTGTCCAAACTTGAAGTGTCAAGACAAGGGTAGTGGCCAAGCTCAAACAAGTGTTCTAGTGACGCTTCAATGAAGAACCGCTTCTATGCTATCCACTCTAGGGGTGATCAAGAGACCTCTCCCGACGTGGTGACCGGTATGTTAAGAATCTTTACTCTTGATGTGTATGCTTTACATGATCTGGGTGATACTTTGTCCTTCGTTACACCACTAGTAGCTAAAAAGTTTGATGTTTTACCCGATATTTTGCATGAGCCTTTTCTAGCGACTACCCCGATGGGAGACTCTTTTATTGCTAAAAGAGTCTATCAAAATTTTCCTATTTCTTTTCCCAATATATTTTCTATGTCGATCTAATAGAACTCGATATGCTTGATTTTTATATTATATTGGGTAGGGATTGGTTGCATGCATGTTTTGCATCCATTGATTGTAGGACAGGAGTGGTGAGGTTTTAACTTCCCAAATAAATTTGTTGTTGAGTGGAAGGGGGAAATTCTAATCCTAGAGGTCACATCATATCTTGTCTAAAAGCATGTAAAATGATCTCAAAGGGTTGTCTCTACCACATAGTAAGTGTCCAAGGTTTTAAATTCCGAAATTCCTCCTATTGAGTCGATCCCCGTAGTGAATGATTAATAGAGGTTTTTCCAAATGACCTTCCCGGTATTCCTCGAAAACAAGAAATGGATTATGGTATTGATTTGCTACGGGAAACAAATTCCATTTCAATTCCTCCATATCGGATGGCTCCAGTGAATTGAAAGAGTTGAAGTCTCAACTTAAGGATTTGCTTGACAAAGGCTATATAAGTCTTACTATATATCCATAGGGTGCTCCAGTTTTATTTGCCAAAAAGAAGAATGGGTCTTTGAGAATGTTTATTGACTATCACCAACTCAACAAGATCACCATTATTAATAAGTACCCTCTCCCTAGGATTGATGACTTATTTGACCAACTCCAAGGGGTTAGTTACTTTTCAAAGATAGACTTGATGTTAGGGTATCATCAACTTAGGGTGAGAGGAGAGGATATACCGAAGAAGGACTTTTGATTTAGGTATGGGAATAGAGTTCTTGGTCATATTTTTCGGTTTCACAAATGCTCCGACGACATTTATGCACTAACGAATAGAGTATTTCGAAATTACCTAGATTCGTTTGTCATTGTCTTCATTGACAATATATTGGTATATTTGAAGAATGAGGATGATCATATGTATCATTTCGGGGTAGTATTGAAAACCCATAAAGAACATCAATTGTATGCAAAATATAGTAAGTGTGAGTTTTTGATGAGATGGGTGACTTTTCTTGGGCACATCATTTCTAGTGAGGGAGTTGAAGTAGACCCAAGAAAAGTTGAAGCGGTGAAAAATTGGCCTAGACCATTGACTTCGACTGACATCAAGAGTTTCTTGGGTTTAGCGGGTTAACTATCGAAGGTTTGTGGATGGCTTCGCGTCCATTGTATCTCTTTGACTACTTTGGCCCAAAAGAGTAAAAAGTTTGATTGGTCAGAGGCATGTGATAAGAGCGTCCAATTGTTGAAAGATAGTCTTACTTCCGCTACAGTGTTGACCTTACCAAAGGGTACAAAGGGCTTTGTGGTGTATTGTGACGCATCCCGATTGGGTTTAGGGTGTGTGCTTATGCAAAACGGGAAGGTTATAACTTATGCCTCTAGGAAACTAAAGGTACATAAGAGGAATTACCCCACTTAGTACCCGTGGTGTTTGGTTTAAAAATTAGGAGGCATTATTTGTATGGGGTTCATGTGGATGTTCTTACCGATTATAAGAGTCTCCAATAAGTGTTCACCCAAAAGGAGTTAAATTTACGACTAAGAAAGTTGATTGAGCTGTTGAAAGATTATGATATGACTGTCCTTTATCACCCTGGCAAGGCTAATGTAGTTGCGGATGCCCTAAGTCGGATGACTATGCATACTGTATCCCATCTTGATGAAGCCTAAAAAGACCTAGCAAGGGAAGTGCATAAGTTCTATAGGTTGGGGTGAGGTTAGAGAGTGATCCGTATGGGGGTTACATAGTTCATCATAACTCGAGTCATTTTTAGTTGTTGAGATGAAGTCCAAACAACACCTTTATTTAGCCTTTATGGAGTTAAAAGAATCAGTTCTTGCCAAATTAAATGAATCATTCTCCATGGGGGGGGGGATGGTGTGTTAAAGTACCAAGGGAGATTATGTGTTCCTGATGTAGATGGGTTAAGGGTTCTGATCTTAGAAGAAACACTTAGGTCCCGCTACTCAATTTATCCGGGGTCGAAAAAAATGTACCATGACCTAAGGGAAATATATTGGTGGGTAGGTCTAAAAAGGGACATAGAAAAATTTGTCGATAAGTCTCCGAATTGCCAACAAGTAAAAGCCGAACACCTAAAGTTGGGTGGCTTACGACAAGAGATCTAAATTCCAACTTGGAAGTGGGAAGACATCAATATGGACTTTGTTATTGGTTTACACCGTACACAAAAGTCCTATGATTCCATATGGGTGGTTGTGGATTCGTTGACTAAATCCGCTGGCTTTATCCCCGTCAAGTCTTCATATTCGGCGGGGTATTATGCAAGAGTTTTCCTAGATGAGATTGTTTGCCGCCATGGTATTCCTTTGTCCATTATATTTAATCAGGGCGGAAAATTCACATCTAGATTATGGAGGTCCTTTCAAAAGGGTTAGGTACTATAGTGAAGTTGAGCACCGCTTTTCATCCCCAAATGGATGGTCAAGAAAAGCGTACGATACAAACCCTTGAAAATATGCTTAGAGCATGTATTATTGATTTTAAAGGGATTGGGATAGGCATTTACCTTTGGTGGATTTTTCCTACAACAATAATTTTCATTCATCCATTTCCATTGCTCCCTATAAAGCCTTGTATGGTAGGATGTGTAGGTATCCTATTGGATGGTTTGAAGTGGGTGAGCCATCACTTCTTGGTCCTGATATTATTTATAAGACTCTAGAAGAGGTTCATATCATATGGAACTGGTTGTAAATGGCCTATGGTTGGCAAAGGTCTTATGCCGATAATTGGAGAAGGGATTTCGAGTTCGAAAAAGGTGATAAGGTTTATTAAAAATTTCACCAATAAAATAGGTGGTTAGGTTTGGCAAGAAATGGAAATTGAGTCCTTGTTATGTGGGTCTCTACGAAATCGTACAAAGGGTTGGTAAAGTTGCGTATGAATTGAATCTAGGAATTGGCTTCGGTTCATCCGGTTTTCTATGTTTCTATGTTGAAAAATAGTGTCGGTGATCCCGAGTCCATTCTTCCTATTGAGGGTCTTGTTGTCAAGGATAACCTCTCTTATGGGGATATCCGGTTCCAATTCTTGATAGGCAAGTCACGAAGTTTAGGAATAAAGAGGTTATATCCATAAAAGTGTTCTGGAAAATTCAATTAGTTAAGGGTTCTACATGGGAGGCCGAGGCCGATATGAAGTCCCGTTATCCTCATATTTTTAAGGATTAAGGTTAACCATTCTTTTTTATTATATAATTATGACAAAGATTTGTGGTTTCTTGGTTTTTGGGTGAAGTGTTACAAAAATGTAACATTTGAAAACCTCACAATAAGTCTTACAGTGATGTGAATGTTGTATTGCTATTAAAAACTTGAAATTTTTTGCCTTTTTCTTATTTTGAGTTATATTGTGCATTTTTATATGGCCAGTCTTCATGAAATGATAGTTAGCATGTTGTTGAGTTTAACTTTGTTCTAACTGACTCATGTGATGTATGTGGAGCTCATAAGTGTTGTGAAAAGGAAATTCCTCACGATGAAATGTTTTGAGACTTAGGTGTGGTAATATGAGTATTAATATTTGTCGTGTTGATGTGAAATGATTTATGTTAAATGGATATTATTGATTGGTTGGGCTGCTAGTCTTGGGTCAACTCCTTCCTTCAAAAGAATTTTTGTGTCATTCGGGGACGAATCTTCCAAATGGGGGATAATGTAACACCTTGAAAATCCAACACTCATGGTAAAGCCTAACATAGGTGCCATAAAGTTTAAACATTGTTTCTTAGTCCATTTTTAATTAATATAGGTCAATTAGGAGGTTTAAGAACCAAAACATCCAAAAACATCTGGGAAGTTGGTTCAAAGGGATGTTAGTGTGTTTTAGCCTTTTTATTAACTTTTAGGAGTTGGAAATATACGAAAATTGGTGGAAATATATCTAATGAGTGTTTGAGTTATTTCATGATTGATACTTCTGGGTAAGACTCCCTAAGGACAAACCAAGGCCCCTTGAGGAGGACCCCTGTTGTTGGATGCAACATTGTCTGGCAGTGTGCATCGACATGACAGACCAGGGTCCGTGCGTGGCTCGATGGGGTGTCGAGACCACCATTTTCCCACATATGGAAAGATTCGTGAAGGCTCTTGTTTACCTAACTACTGTTACACGCGATGGAAGGGGGCTGACAAGACGTCAGTGGCTCGACAGGGTATCGAGGCCACCCTCATCCCACACTAAAAAAATTGGAGAAAACCCTCGCCTGTAAAGTCTCTGACCGTGACGACGGTGTGTAGAACGAAGAGGGGTCTCGTCGGTAAGGATCGAGTTTCACTGATAAATTTAAATGATTTAATTTAATTAATTAACTGGTTTAGGTGTTAGTTAGGGATTAAAGGAAGATTAATAAAGTTAATTAAGCCCCTATATAAGAACCTTTGACCCTCATTAACCTAAAGACAACTCTCAAAATAAACTCTCTTCCTTCTCTCTTATTTCTATCTCTACATGAACTCACCATTGAAGGCTAGCAAGAACTATGGTTTGGGGGCTGGAAAAAGGGTGGATTTTTCATCAATTTTTTTAGAAACATTAAAGTATGGGTTCTATTCACCTTTGAGATTCTTTCCTCAAAGGGTCCCTTCAAAATAAATTTCAAAAAGTAAAGTTTTCTTATGGGTTATATTCAATTACAAAATTTAAGTCATGGATTGAGGTGTTAATGAATTCTTAGGTTCATATTGAGTAGATTAACAAGTAATTCAACCTGTTTATGGTAATTGTTGATGGTTTGGTCTAAATTGAAGAATATGATCCTATATACCTAACCCTTGGTAGTGATCTTGACCTATGTTGTATGGTAATCATTTAATTGAGTTTGTTTTTGATTATATTACCCACATATGATGCTATTATGATTAAAATAATATTAATTATAGGACTATCATGCTAGTTCTTGAGATGTGATTTAGGTGATAAATTATAATGTGAAATTAGCCTATGTACCTTGTCTCAAGTTGTGTTCTAAAGATGAATTGTGTTATAGCGATGAAATTGGCCTTGTTATTCTATAGGTTATCAATGTTCTATGATTTTACTCCATGTTGGGTTGAGTTATGATTTGTTGGTAAGACCATGATGATAGACAAAGACTTAGAAAGTTATAGAATCTCTATCTTTACTTCCAATTGTGATTAATTGTTGTTAAGACATGATATTACATTGGATTATAGGGTGGTATGATGTTGATTTGAAATGTCTTGACTATGTTGTGAGGTTTATTAAGATGTATGTTTTACAAAGATGGTGAAAACTATCAATGATCCTTGATATGTTATGAAATAATAAAGTGTTAAACCTCACTTATATGAATTGTGTTGATAGGTCTTATACTCCTACAATTCTTATTGATCTACTAATGATGATTATTATAAAAGGGGTAGACACTATGGACTAAATTAAGTTATGATTGATAATTAAAGGCTTAGAGACATTTTAAAAAGGGACCTAGCTTAACACCGAGTGAACTAGATAGAGAAGTTTCCTTTCCCACGTAGGGAAGGTAGGAACACTACATTACTCTTGAGATTGGAGACTATAATGCATGGCGCATAAAGAGGGTCCCAACTAAATCTCCTAGTTCTTGAGTTATGTTTCCTCTATAGGAATACTAGCTAGTGGATCAACATAGTTGCTATGTTTTATGTTTTTGTACTACCTTGGCAAGTAGTCTGCCTTCTTTCGGTGTAGTGTTTTATGACACTGGATTCTACACTAGCTCATGTGGTCTATGTCTGTTAGGGCAAGATGTTCCCAAAAGGTAAAATGAATTAAAGAATTTGAACTCTAATCTGGATAACCTAAGGGGTCTAGCTTAGTCTAGGTAGGGGTATGGGACTCTACCTAGACATTGCACTAGTTAGTCTTGAGGTGAGTCTTAGGAGGAGGTTCTTATATGTTAATGTTATGTTAATATATGATGCCCATGTCATACTGTTGATACTATATGTTGATTATTTCAGTTATGAATATGCTTTGGATTATAATGATAATATAAGATGAAATGCAAGCCTAAATGTCATGATATGTAAAGTTGGACATTGGTCATGTTTTACTGTTGAGGATACTTGATCGAGTAAGGTTATGGGGCTTTGCTTGGTCATTGCACTTGTTGACTTGATAAGGACTTTTGAGTAGTTGTCTTGCTTATTATGATATGTTTAACTCTTGTTCATTCTTATGATATTATTCCTTGATGTTAGGGTTGTAGTAAATCATGATTCCAAGTGTGTTGGGATAAGTATTACTTGTTGAGATAGTAAGCATGTTTTGTTGATTAATATGACTTACTTGACTTTGCATTAAGCCCTAAAAGGGGTAGAATGACATGCTTTGATAAAAAAAGTCCCTTTTCACATGTTTTACTTATGTATGTGCATAATATCTCATACTTAGTACATGTGGAGTACTAACCCCGTTTTATTCCTTTGTCCCTAACATTTTATGTCCCGATCGTTGAAGAGTTTTGAAGGTGATATTGATGAAGGCTTCGATTCTTCCTTTCATCCAAGTGGGTAGGTCCTCAACTTTTGAGGGCAATACCATCTTCTAGCTTTGGATTTTGTTATGAGCTTATTTACTCAATCATTTCTTTCCTTGTTATTTGAATATTGTACTTTCGTATGACCTATACATGATCTTGTTGAATTGATGTAAAGGTTATGCCCATAATGTGATATTCATTTAGATGATATGAGACGAGTCAATCGTTGAGACGAATTCCATATTTTTATATATATGTGATCAATAAATGTAGAAGGCTATGTAACCTTCCCCTATTAAGATTCTATCTATACTCTATATAAATCTATATTATGTGTATGAAGAGGTATATGTAGACCCTCCAAGTAGAGAAAATAAAAGTTTGAAAATTTTTCTGCATTTTTCAAGCTATGAATGTGAAGACATGAAACTAATATGCTAAAAGGATGACAACGTCGGTTACGTTTAGGGGTAAACCCGGATGTGACATATGTATTTTCCAAAAGTCCATGACTTCGTCTAGAGCCTTACTAGACGAACTAAGACTTCAAATAATGTTTCTAAACCTAAAGTAATGTATCAAAACGTTAAGACACGGCCATGACATCCAGAGTATTATGAAATGTGCATTAGTGTGCCTTGGCATGTTTCATATGTTTTAAGAGTCGAAATTTAGTTCAATTTGGTAAAAAAGTGTTAAATATATAGAAGAATGTGTTTAGGGTCAAAAAGTCTGGGTATGACTCCCCAAGGACAAACCATGTGGTCCATCGGGAGGACCCTTCAATTTGACCCCAAAATTATCTTGTGGAAAGTGTGAAACCACGAGCTAAACGATGAGTCATCATTTGATCCACAATCCATAGATAGATTTATAGGTTGAAGCTAAGAATAACTTCGAAAATGGCAAAAAAAACTAGTATATGTCCCAAACGATGCCCATGTAGGATGGGTTGTCGATAGGATTACGGGGCGTAAGTTTGGGTTTCGTTGGTTGGTGGTCGAGTTCATTTTATGTTTTTATTTAGGTAAGCTTAATTAGTTAGTAGGTTAATTAATTAATTAATGTTAAAGGTGTGGTTATAATAAGTTAGTGAAGGATTATATAAGCTACCCTAAGTCTAAAATCAACTTAACACCCCTTAATTCCCAAACCCAATTCTGTCCAACTTCTCTCTACTTTCTCTCTCTTTTCAAAGACTCCATTGAAGACCAAGCTTCAGGAGAACTAGGTATTCAAGACATAACATTTTCTCCATCAAACTCTAAGGAATCCTAAGGTATGGAATATATTCATTCGTGGGATCTCTTTCCCTAAGAGGCTCTTTAAAAAAGTTTTCTAATGAAGTCAAACAGTTGGGTTTTCTTCAAATTTCATAATTGATCTTTCAAACTAATTTGATGTTGATTTCCTTTGATTATTATTGATATATTATGATTATATATTTGTTTATGGCTGTAGTTCTTTTTCTTTGACCTAGTTCTATGGAAGAATTCATGATTGAACCATTTTCCCGTACCCTAGGTTATGAATTGAGGTTGAATTAATTAGTGATGATACAATTAACTTAGTTCTTGTATATATTGATATTTTATGATGTTATTAAGTGAATTTGTGGATGAATATTGTTGTATTGATTGTAATATCTTGAAGGAGGCTTATGAAGGTAAATTCCTAAGACATTGTGATCTCGAGTTCTTTACTTCAATGATGATGGCTTATACTTGATAGTTGTATTCAATTGAAGTATTATATGTTATTAGATTAATAAGATGATGATATGATTAAGGTTATGAAATGTCTTGACTTTGTGAATTGTGAGATCATGTTAAGGGTAAGATGATACAAGGTTGAATATGAATCACTTGTGTGCCTTACTATGATATGACTATGATGTGTTGACCTCACAAATGAAGGGTTGTTATGAAAGGAAATTCTCATGCATATACCTAATGAACTAATTATATGATATAAAAGGTGTTAGTCTTCTAAGGCCTATACTAAGATATGATGATTGAGAAAGCTTAAAGACATTTTAAAAAATGTACTTTAGTTTAGCACCCAGCAAACATACAATGAGAGGTGTTGACTCCCCATGGGAGGGAGGATCACCAATGTTCTCATTAGATGAGGAATCCAAAGCTAATGGGCATGTAGAGGGTTCAAGACATATCTCCTAGTTCCTTAAGTATGTTGCCTCCATAGGAATACAAGCTTGTGGATACACCTAGAATGCTATTTTCATGTTTTAGTTCTACCTTGGCATGTAGATAACCTTCTTTTGGTGTAAGGTTTCATGACACCGAATTTTATGTTTAGATCACATGGTCTATTTTCGGATAAGGCGAGTGTTCCCAAAAGTGAAATAAAAGTTATAAAATGAACACTAAATAGGGTAACTTCAGGGGTATTACTGAATGTAGGTACGGTTATAGGACTGTACTTATACATGACACAACTTGACATTAAGGGAAGTCCTAGGAGGTTGTTCTTATGTACTTATGATATGAATGAGATGTCTACGTTGACTTTACATGTTGATGATCCTATATGATGTTACTTTCATTGATAAACATTCTCTTGGTCTAATTCGATGTATATGATTAGGAATATGCAGGATATGAATATATATATATATATATATATGAACTATAGAGGTTGCTTATGATCCTTTGATTGGTTTACTTTATTATGTGGGGTTATGGGGCTTCACATAAGCATTACAATTGTAGGCTTGGGAAAGGGTTGTGAGTGAGGGCCATATATGTGTGATGTTATGAATTCTTGTACATGGATTGTTGTTATGACATTATGTTGGAGTTATTAATGTTTATATGATCTTAATAAGATCATATTCATGTTTATATGACCTATTGCTAATTTAGGATTTTTGTTGAGTATGAACTTATCTTAAGTGATATCATGACTAATTCACTTGAACGTGCTCTCATATGTGCATAAAGGCTTTTGAAAGTGACTTAGCTTGGTTTTTTGAACAAAATGTCCTTTAAAGCATTATTTCAATGGTTTTACTTGCATATGTTTCCATACTTACTACATGTGGTTGTACCAACCCATATTCTTTCCCTATTCCCAAATAATGTAGGTTCTGGCCATTGAAGTATAGCAGGACACTTTGCAAGAAGACTTGGATATATTCCCAACGGTTGTGGTAGGTCCTCAATCTTTGGGGATGTCCCATTTCACTATTTTAGTTATTTTGTTGTTATGTCTAAAGACACTATTTCATTTCTTTATCTTTGGAACTATTATTGTAAGCCTATATGTGGCTCTTTATATTGAAGTATGCTCTATGCCCAAATGTTGTAATACTCTTTAGATTGTTTAATGTGAGACAAATTTTATTAGACGATTTCCTATATATTAGTTATGTTGCCTAACGAGAAGCCTGTGTAAGCTTCATAACAAAGGAGTATATGTAAACTCCATATCTGATATGTGAAAGGTATATGTATACCTCACTATGTAAATGTTTTTCAATTTTCTGAATTTTTTGCCTATGATATGTTATGACAAATGCTAAGGGCTAGTCTAAGTCCTATCCGGGGACGAATATGTCGGTTACGTCTAGGGGGTTCTCCCCGATTGTGACAAGCTCGTCTTTTCTAGTAAGAAAATTACACATCTTCTATGTGTTGAGTCAAATTCTTTGTTGTTTTTTTCCATAAATTGAATGATAACATAACAACTATTTCACATAAATTTTGTTATGTATATCAAATGATGTTCTAGCTTTTGAAAAACCAATTATCTGTAAGTGCACCAATTGCACTACTACATGACATTTTTAATCATTTTCACGAGATTAAAAATATTATTTCTCCTTGTTAAGTATTCTCAAAGCCATTGAATACTCAATAGAATTTCTTTGAGACATTTTAAAGTTTTCAAGGATTCTCATTTAACCTTCATCGTCTAGTTAGACATAATAATCAATCATTCTACATATTCAAGTATTTTATCTGTTGTTATACTGAAACAAGTCTTGCCTCCACCACTGTATAAAATATCATTATTTAATAATGTCAACATTTTTGCAAAAACCCTTTATGCCTCGAGGCACAACTCACACTTTATATCTTACGGTTATACTTTCGCACAATGATTAATTTGTACCACACTGATATTATATTTTGATCGATGAACTATAAGATAAAAAACACCATTTTACAAAGTTAAATAAATATACTTGCAAAGTGCAGTTTATTTGGTAAATCATTTAGGTGTCCTCACTGTATGACAAATTAGAATTTAAGATCCTCGTAATTACTTAGAGTCTTTAGTGTTGTTTCATGTCAAAGATACTTACAATGGTCATTTGACTCGATTTCAATACAACATAACTTATTGAGATCTCTTCATATTTTATTATTTCAAGTACTTGAACCTTTGCCAAGTTTTTTTGAAGTTCTTTCAAAGAACTTACCTCATTATCATGACCTTTTTGATAATTTGATCCTCTCCTTTCGCATGGAGTTTTACGTTTGGAATTGATTAGTCTATCACGCTTCATGCGCACCATAGTCTTTGGCCTTTGAGGACTATAAATTAGAGCATTTCTAGCATAATAAAAATATTGTGCAAACAAATACATGTTGAAAATTATTTGCAACATTTTGCAAATGAAATGCCTCTTGAACTTCAAATTACATTTTTAACAAGGATCTAGATAATTTATTACAAATATAGTTTGCGGATGCTAAACATATCTCCTCCTATTTTTAGGATCTAACATGTACCACCAACCTCATTGGGGAATCATTCTTTGTGTGTGATGGAGCTATAAATCATATTTGCATACATAAAATTTTTAGATGTAAATGCTTAGCTTCTTACCTGAACCAATTGTGATGGGAGAACTTTGTTTTCTTAATGCATACATGTTAAATAAGCTCATGTCATATCAAACTTCATTTGAGATATTTATTCTCCTAATCAACGTTATAGCTATAATAGGAGGTATACAAATTTTGTTAAAACCAACCAGCATTATCAACACAACTTTATACTTTGAAATTTTTCTCTTAATTTAATAATTTAATAGAACAACCTTAGAAAAATAAATAGGTAAGTTAATACAAATGCACATTTAACCATAAGAAGGTGCATATATCAATTCATAATAGTAAATGATCCACATGGAAGGTAAACGGTCCCATATTCACCTTTTTATATGTGTCAACTAATTTCAGGGGATATAATCTCAATCTTAGCTGGTACAATGACCATTTTATCATGAGAACAAGCAACAAAAGAGAACCTTGAAGAATATTTTTTTTCTTCAAACACATAGCCACGTGGATTCTCAATTTTTTTACATCACATTTCAACCTGAATTGACAACCAATTATCCCTACTGATATTTATTCTAGTAAGCTTCTAGCTTGCTTTTTCGTGTGATTCCTTCATCATGCTCATATATTTATTCAACAAACAAGAGAAAGACACATAACCTTTTATGTAAATATTTATAACCCGCTAACCCGATTTGATTGTAGTAATGTGAAGATATTTAATCTTTTAATAATTTACAATCTCAACAATATATATATTTTTTCAATTCCTTTGAAAATTAAAAGGTTTCATTACGAGACTTATTACAACCTCAATATTCTAAAAAATATAATTTATTGGATAGTAACATATTGGTCTTTCAGAAACTCATATTTAATTTTGTGTACTGTCACAAACTTCATAACATCTCTCTTATGGTGTCAATCTCCTTCAAGGAGAAAATTATTATTATTGTCATTGTTAAAATTAATACATAAAAGACTTATTTCTTGACAACCAATGACAAATATATGTTTCCACACAAAAATATCCATTTTGGTCATGACCAAAACCTGTATAGAAAAGAAATATTTCTATATTATTCCTACAATAGTTCATAATAAAACAGACAACAATATTGGTGTAGTATGCAAAATATTTGACGAAAACGACAATTTATGTCAAAATATTTTTTTCGATATGTCAAACCTCTCGTAGAGATGAGATATGACATTTATAAAAACATAGATGAGTATGTGCTTATCTATACAAACACAAGTCACATTCTATTATAGAATTATCATAACCATTTGTACATGCTCCATAAGTTTTTTAATCATAATTTAACATTGTAAAATTTATTTGACTCACCTAAAAGTATTAAATGTACTACCAGTTTGTAATTTGTTTTTTTTTATTGAATTAACAAAACTTTCAAATTGTGTTGCAACAACATATTGTACTCAATAACCTTTCATACCACTATGGTGGCAAAAAATTACCTTAACATTTGAAGGATCATCTTTAAAACCTGTTACACTCCTTTTTTGTGCACGACATAAAGGGTTTTTCCAATTTCTGTAATGATATTGATTTAGGATTTTTTTGGATTTTCCACTTCGAATTGAATTATGGTGTTCTAAGTTTTCTTTTTGTTAATCCCTGATAAAAATAAAACTACTCTTAATTTGATATGCGATCTAGAAATTGAAGTAGGAATTATGTTACCGAGGTGAAGACATTAGGCATTCCTTAAGTCCCATGGTTTTAGCACGGTAGCTTTTATTGACTTTTACTTACTTTCAAATTATTTATTGATATATTTTATATGATACAATCTCACTCGTATTTTTAATTATTGAATTTTTTTGTTCTCAACAGAGGCATAACTACTTTCTTGGTTTTGACATTTAATAGCTTTGAATCATAACTTCTTTATTCTCTTAAGTGTCTCACTTAATATTTTATGTCTCACATAAAGATTTAACAAAATAAAATATTCATTTGACATGATCAAAACCACCAGGCTGTACGGCCACCTACATACTAACACCAAAGTAGGAGAACCCTCTTATCATGACGATAACGACATGCAAAAATTCAATAAAATGAAACGAAAATATACTAACAGAATTTTATAAATAAGAACCTTTAACAAGTTTTTAGGTTAAGACTTGTAAGGGAACTACCCCCCCCCCCCCCCCCCAGAGTTCTACTCTAAATATGTACAAGAACTACTAAGAGCTCAAATTGGACATAATAATACATGACCCAACTATGACCATGCGGAAGGGATAATAGCAATTGTTGTAGCTTTCTTCCTCTTCACCTAATGAAAAATGACCGACCCTTTATCCAGACTATGCCCAAAAGGAATAGAAAGAGTAGTATCAGAAAAAAAATCACATGTACTAGTAGGAATCATCGGTCAGCCCGAAGCCCAACACATAACATAAGAAATTAACTAGAAAGAATATTCCATAAACTACTCTATTCTCAACCGTTACCATCGCTTGAATACTTTAAAAATTGCCATCACAGTCGACTTACTTACTAGATTCTTTATCATAGTATAACCATTCAAGCTCATAGAAAAGTCCAAACAATATAACTATATGCACTCCGACTAGCCACTCACAACATACCCCTAATATCTGTTCATATTACCAGCCTTTGCCCCATGGTTAATTATATCAAGATTTCTAACTACCAACAACAATTTTTTTTCCAAAGGTTAAATCTACCTAAATATTCACATCACGTACACACCTACACTTTAAACTCTTGCAACATACGTACATTCCTTGACTCTCAATATTAATACTCTTGAACCCTTGTCCCTTCCAGTTTCGTTCAACAATGAGATAAATAATGGGTTAAAACAACATAGTAGAACAAACATAAATAGGTCATCATAATCATTTACAATTATGGTAAACAACATCGATTATTACTTATGAGTATAAAAAAACTTCACTATTACAAGATACATAATTATGTGAAGTCTTTCGTTCTCTAAAGGGACGAAAATCACAACTGTTAGCATATCGGAACGTTGTACCCGATCTAATGTTTATGTCAAAAATTTGCAACCGATCCAATAACTACACTGTAACGTGGCAAGTTAATAAAGTTAGCGTGTTAGAATACAAAAACCATTTTATTAAACAAGCCACAATCACAATCACAAGTATATTCTCAATAGTCATACAATCAATAAGTGATTCAAGACATGTAATTATTCGTTCAACTCATTTGAAAGTATTGTGATAAAAATCGCAACATTCGCATACATATATGCATCATAATGAACAAAAAATAAACATGTATCACACAACATGAAAATTACAACCATCACTTACGAATAACTCTTCAACATATATCACAAAGAATGTAAATCAACGATATCTTTTGTTTAGTGCAAGAAGGTGTATTCATAAATACGACCATTGATTATGTTATGTTGTGCATTGATCATGGATTTATAAATTGTAATGACTGGGGAGCACCCCTAGAAGTTTTATGGCGTACTTGACCTTTCAGACGTCTTGTACAAGCATCTTAGCTATCATTCATTACATAGGTATGAAAAGTAGTTCGAATTTTAACAATATAACTTATAAGAAGCTCTTTTATAAAAACTTAACAACAAGTCTCATCATCACAAGTCAACTTCGACACGTCTTAACATCATAGGTTCACTACCCTCTATATTGAAAGAAACATACTAAATCTTATACAATTTCTTAAAATAAATAAATTAAAAGAAAAATAGATTATGTCCTCGAACATAGAGGACATACCAATCTTGAGAGAATCAAGTTCCCAAGCTTAACATTATAAGAATATTTACTTGACTTCCACCTATACTTTTGACTTATAGAAGAAAATGGAGTTAGTATAAACATTGTACTAAGTATGTCAATATGCAAAAGCATTTGTAAAGAGGATATTTTAGTTGAAACATACTTTAATTCTATTTTGGAAAACCTTTATGAGTCAAGTGTACAGAACATCATATAAGTCATTATTAGCATACGAAGGTAATACTTCCATTGTTCTCAACACATAGCCATTTGCATTAGAACATTCATTAGTCATTTAGAACCTCTATCCAAATGATCCTTCAGACTACTGAAGAAAAGGATATTTCATTTTATATGAACAAGTCGATATTCATTACTTAGAAAAATCATTCACGCATTTAAGGTATTTACATAAAGATTATCCGCTAAGACAACACCCAAGTTACACTAGTGCAATGTGAAAGTATCATCCCATGCTACTACTTCCTCATTAACAATATGCATAAAGTCAACTTACTTCCTTAACAACATATAGTAACCCATTCATTCATTACCATTAAAATGACATAACAAGACTCCCTCAAAATTCCTACTTGCGCAATGTATAGAGGGCATCTCATTCCACCACCTATCCTAAATAGTATACCCTTTCTAAGATCTAGTTCATTTTGTTATTTTATAGGGTATAGATTCAACCGATATAGAGAATGAGGCTTGACATGGAATCCCTGTATTAACCCCTACCAGATAAAGGATCCTCACATGCCTAATGTAGGGTCATTATTTAGCATTTACTTGGATCTCCAATAGCTAGTCCTATGAGGGTGCATAGTTAAGGGATAAGGATATTACTTTTAAGTACTACATCAATTCACGAAGAGTACTCATCTCAAGAGGTACATTGGACACAACATCTGTACTCACGAAGAGCATCCACCCTTCCTCAAATCCTGTCAGTGCGATATGTAAGTCCCCACATAGTTTTACATATTCATTACATTCATTAGGTTTAGGTTAAGAGATTCTACCAAGTACTACATCTCATTTCACGAAGAGTTCTAATATCGAAGGGTTACCATTGAATCCTACATCTCAACTTAAAAAGAGTATTCAACCTTAACCTATATTTGAAAATCATTAAGGAAAAGTGAGGTTGCTCCTATACACGACATATCAACTCACGATGAGTGTCCACCCCAAAACTCCCCTTTTTATTCATTAAAGTTCTTAGGAGTATTGAGGTTGTCATTAGACACTACATCTCTACTAATAAAGAGTGTCTACCCTAAATCCCCCATTGATTCATTTAGTTCTATTAAGCAAACCCTTTTGATAGGCTCTCATTCATTACGTTCTCATTAACGACATTCATTTATTCATTCATTCATTGTGTCTGTGCGTGTATGCGATCAACACTTTTTCATAATGTCCATCATTCATAACATAAACTCCTAATAATTATCATACTACATTCATCATACTTCGCACAACATCATACTTCACATTAACAACATACTTCAATTAGACATAATATTTTCAAGACACATTCATGTCTTCATAAGGAAATCTCTACACATAGGCTTCATAACATCACTTTATTTCTCATTCAGAGCCTTTAAGGACATAGTCACGATTCCCAAATAAAATTTATATACATCAAGTATACACATCCAGTGTACGTGGACCATACCACTGAAAATCAATTCAATAAAAACTAGACAATTGAGATCACTTACCCTTCATCCAAGGCTTGGTCACCCTTAAACAATTATCCAACAATTCATCATAATTACGCATACTTGGAAGAGATAATAACAATAAAATATAGTATATACCTAATTCTAACAACATCTAATCACAAATGTTAAACCTACTTCATAAACCAAAGTTAGAGAATTTGCATGGTCATTAGTCCATAGAATTTTTACTCATAAATTCATAAATTAACATTGAAAACATCATAATTCATCCATTATAACCTTTAAATTCAAGGACACATCCTTAGAATTCTAAATAAAAGAATTTAGGATTTGGAAACCTTTTTGAAAAGCCTTTGGGTTTTCTCCTTGAGAGAGTTTTTCTTGGGAGGGAGGTTTTGATTTTTAAAAGTGAAGTCTAAAATTGGGTTTAGGATTTTAAAATAACTTAAAATTTCTAAAAAAAAAAACTAATATAACCATCCACATTTTAATTAGGACGTTGGGTGAATTTTCCAAAATACCTTTGCCTTGGCCGAGAAACCTGCAGAAAGTTGCAGTTGCAATCGATGGACAAAACCTAAGGGGCATCGACTGGACAATGGAGCATCCTACAGACCTTCGTTTGGATAAGAGGCTCAATTATTGGTGTTTAAGATCCCACCACTAAGTGTGGACCCACTCTCCCAAACGACAGGGGGTCGATTGACTTAAAGAGTGTCGATGTTAGGCGTTATTTGACATTGCCCTTGCAGTGTTTGGCTGCTTTCATGCCAAGTCTTGGATCCTCATCAAGGACCCTTTGGGTTGTCCTTGGGGAGTCGTACCCATACATTTCGACCCTAAACATGAACAAATAGGTATTAGGATCATTTCCTATCAATTTGGACATAAAACATGCAAAGGCACACTAGCACATACAAGACTAGTTTCCCAAATGTCTTGTATTCACCTTCTAAATTCTTAAAACTAAACCCCTAAGTTATTATTCATCAAATAACACATAATTAAATATTTATTAACCCTTTAAGCACATGATAGTCTCTTATATCCTATTTCGTTTTGACGGTTGTTACATAAATACTCAACTTATAAAACCTAGCTTATATGGGCACCAAGCAGCTGCAAAGAGTTTTTGACATCAATTTTTATTTCCAGGTTTTGTGACGGCGATCTTCTCTAGAAATCCACCATCCACGACACTCCTTATGCTAAAATTTCTCTCCTTCCTTCTCTAGTTTAGAGAAACTTTTTGGAGGGTTTTATCAGATGATTTGCACTAATTAGGTATTTTAGGTAGGAAGAGAGCATAAGATTACACACTACTAACATTCAGTCTCACTTATATCTCTTTGCCAACAGCTTATCGTGATGTAATGTAGCAGCCCTAGCGGCATCTTCCCCTCCCTGGTGTGACAGTTGCCCAATAATTCCCCCAAATTATACTTTTCATGAATAATGATGGTTTGGATCATTACAATAGCTAAAGGTGTCTAATAACCAAGAGTCTAACAACCAAGAGTCTAACCCCAAAATGAGGTTTTTCAAACTATAAATATAAAACAAAACCTACTAAAAGAAGGACTCTATTTGCTGGAAATCTGTCAAAACACGGCAAGGTCGAAGGACCTCAAGACCGGTCGTTGTGGTCACGACGGGAAATCATGAACTCCGTCGTCCCATACTTTGCAAATTCTTCTATTGCTCTCTTCATACCCTCGACGGAAGGTATGACGGATCGTCACAGGCACAATGGTCCGTCGAGAGTCTCCGTTCCATAACACTTGAACTCTTGGAATTTGGGTACTGGGACTACTTCTCTAATCTTAGTGACGAACCCGCAAGACGGACCGTTATGGCTATGACGGTCTGTCACGCACTTTGTAGCCCCACACTTGGTCAGACTTCCCCATCTTCCTTCATCAGCTTTACTACAATTCCACCTAAGGACCTTCACAGGTACGACAGACCGTCAGAAGCTCTGTAGGTGGCACTTTTCTGCATTCCTTGATCAAAAACTTCCGCGTTCATCTTTAGACAAATTTCCTGCAAAGAAAGAGAAACTTACATAAAAATTAATACAAAAAGTTTTTTGGACACACTAAACTTAAGGAAAAAATATTAAAAATACTGTGAAACCACGGTATATCAACACCCTCAACTTAAATTTGTTGTTTGTCCTCAAGCGAAGCATTATGACTCACTACAAAATCTTTGTACAATAGTATCTATGTTTTATCTTTCGCAATCATTTGGCTATCAATCCCGATCAGTCTCCTCATATTTATGCATGCTATCACTATTAAGCTTGAATTATGTGGAATCAGACCATGACACAGACTCACCACGCACTAACACCTATCCTCATCAATTTCTCACATATTTCCGGTATTGCAACTAGTGTCCTCACTTCAAAACAATAACCTCATTTTTTCACAAAATGATTTTAGTTTAAGTAAAGGGATTACTTTTCAACACACTCTCAGAACAGATTCACAACTCATTCGTACATATTGCCATAAGCTTGCCCTTATTTTCACTACTTTAAGTTCGATATACAACTTTTAGGATCACGATAGGACTTTCTTAGCTTGTAACATAGGCTTAGGGTCAGGCAGGGTATTATTTAGGTATACTTCAGTGACTTTTTGCCCTTCTTGACATATTGGATAAACATACCACTTTTTATCTTTTTATTTCGCCCAGTTTCTCATATTTTCACATTGCTATTTTCCCTTCTTTCTTCATTTGTGTAAGTGAATCTCTTATTTCTTGCTTGTATTTATTGTATTATTTATTTAGTTTTTATTTCACTTTTCTTTCAACTGATTCTTGAGTCACTTTACTTTTATTCATTCTATCTCTTTGTTCTTTCAACCCCACTTTCCAAAGCATTCCTCATAATAGCCACCCTCCACTCATGGATTTGCCATGAATCAAAGTACACAATACCCAAAGTTGGGTCAGGACCATAACAAGGTTGTTTACTGCATTAGCCACCCTCAACTTATGCTTTTGGCATAAGCTGAGGTGCACATGTCTAAGGAGGGAATGGGCCAACACATTATTCCCAAAAAAGATCAGTTGGGGTGAAAAAGAAAGGTCTAGTTTTAGCTCAAATCATTTGGATCAAAGAAGGATTAATTTCATTTATTTTTTTAATCTAGTCTATAAATGGGTTATATTAAACAAGGGTCTGCGATCCTTTCCTAATTGTCTATTACATCTTACTTTTAGCAGGACTAACCAGGCAAGTTCTAGATCAGTACAAATAGTGGACTATTCAAATCTTCCTCACACTCACTTGACATCTCATTACTCTACAATATTATAAGACATCTAGTTCAAATTTTAGACTTAGGGTCATGCAGTGGTGTATCTCTATGTCATGCTTAGAGCCACACATTTATCAATTACTATACCTAGTCATGCATCATTTTCATTTCATCACGATATCATTTTAGCCATCCTGCTTCAGAGTTAAACTATGTACACAAGATATAGACATGAAGGTTCAACAGTTAAAATAATCCATCTCTTGGGGGAAAAGAGCACATGCAATAAAACCCCAAAAGAGGATACTGAATTGGGCTACTCAGACTTCACCCTAGCACTCACTTTCCAATTACCCCACCTCCAACAAAGAGACATGCAATTGTCCCCAATGCATAAAAAATTGAAATACGAGAGTGGTAGGTGAAGCAAACCTAGGGCACAAAGCACCGTCGATTAGAAAGTTGGTGGGTCCGGTTCCCCAAAACCCACTACATCTGTAATCTGGACACCCTCAGTAGTTTCCTCAGCAGCCATAACACTATAAGTAGTTCCTCCCGCTATCTCCACATTTCTGGAGCTAGATGCCCCAGCAGCTGACTCTACGACCCTCATCCGACGCGCCTCCTCATCAGCAAGCGAGGCTCTCCTCGCAGCCTCCATCTCACAATGCTCCTTCTTCCATGCTCTAGCCTCATCCTCATGTCGACCCCTGTGCCTCTTGGCATGCTCTCGAGGGGGAGGTGGAGGAATCTCAGAAGTTGCAAATAAGGCTGCCATCAATGTGTGCTTGAAGACTGTTGACCGCATCCTGAAGGGTCGTCACATCCACTTGAGGGGCTGACCGTGCTAGCAACCGCAACTCAAAAGCATCAAAGCGCTGATGAACCTCAGTGATCTTCCGCTCTGTGTACTGGACCATTCTCCGCTCCAAGCGTTTTTCTGCCTCAGCAATAGACCTCTACATCCAAGGCTGGATGTGATGCAGAAGTGTAGCCATCTGTGCATCAAGTTTCTTGACCCTAGAAAGCAGGACAGACCGTTGTGATGATAATGGTCTGTCGTCGATATCCGTTGTGGACCACTTACAAAAAAGTATGGAGACCCTTAGGAGAGGGGTCTCTGACCGTCATGACGGTTATGTAGGACGGACCGTCGAGGGTATGACGGTCCATCGTAGATGTCCGTAAGAGGACACCTGGAAAAATTTGGAGATCCTTAGGAACAGGGTCTCTGACAACCAGAACGGTTGTGCAGGACGGACCTTCGGGAGTATGACGGTCCGTCATTAATGTCTGTAAGAGGACACTTTGAAAAAGTTAGAGACCCTTAGGAATAGGATCTCTGACAACCAGAACGGAAGTGCAGGAAGGCCCATCGTGGAAACGACGATCCGTCGCATGACTCCGTTGGAGGACACTTAGAAAAAGTGAGAGACCCTTAGGAATAGGGTCTTTGACAACCAGAAAGGTTGTAAAGGACTGACCATCGTGGGAACGACGGTCCGTCGCACGTGTCCATTGGAGGACAATTAGAAACAGTGAGAGACCCTTAGGAATAGGGTCTCTGAAAACCATAATGGTTGTGTAGGAGGGATTGTCGTGGGAACGACGGTCCGTTGCATGTGTCTGTTGGTGGACACTTGGAGAAAATTGGTCAGTGGGGTGTTAGGGATGCTGGAATGGACTTTATAATGGTCTGTCGTGGGTACTACGGTCCGTCACGGGGTCTCTTTCTTTCATTCAGTGACAGAATTGGGGATGCCACGTTTATCCCCAATGACCCAAATGGAATTTTCAGTGTTTTAACCCACATGTGTCTAACCCAAATACCTAGTAAACTACCAATGCTAAAACACCTATTTCTAGAGTTTTAACAAGGAAATTTTGAGGTTTCTCAACCTAGGTCAGACAGAATATGTATTAAAGAATGAACACATCAATAAGAAATAGGCTAATACTAATTGATAAACAAAAATGCAATGTGAATGGGTAGAAATCAGAGTCACATACCTGAGAATTTGAGAAAAACAAGCGAGGAAGGTACTTGGTGATAAAGAAAAGAACCACAGCAGCATACTTCGACTAGTCGAGAGATTGTAGGAATTGTGGAATTTTGGGAATGATTGGTTGAAAGAGAGGTAGGAAATAGGATGTTTAAGAGGGAGGGAATGGGAGAACGAGGGAAAATAACCGTTCAAATACAAGGGTGGGGGTTTTATATGTTAAATTTTTTTAAAAGTTCCCAACTGTGTCGGGTCGGGTACACTCATTAATTATGTGACTAGTCCCAGACGACGGTCCATCACAATTTTGATGGTCCGTCATTAGTTCTGTTGTGTGTGCCCTAGTTTTGAAATAACTGAAAGACGTACATGGCACGACGGATTCATGCGACAGTCCATCGCGTGCGTGATGGTCCGTCGATGTGTTTGTCAATGACTGCTGTAGAGTGATTTTCTGCAGAATTTCGTGGTGATACACATGCAAATTTAAAACCCATTAGTAGAAAATGCTACCATTACTAGAAAGAAAAATAATAAGTATTGGGTTGCCTCCCAACAAGTGCCTGATTTAACGTCGCGGCACGACTTAGGACACTTGATTACTTAGCCTTCATCAACATGTTATGCCTCGATCACTTGATTTTCCAATTCAGTATACCCAAAATAGAGTTTTATTCTTTCTCCATTCACCTTAAACCGCACTCTATCTTTGGTTTATAACTCAACTTCTCCATGAGGGAATAATTGGGTAATCAAGTAACGTCCCGTCCATTTGGGCTTGAGCTTTCCCAGAAGCCAACGCAACCTAGAACTGTCTAAAATAACCAAATCCCCAACCATAAACTCTCATTTTTCACTTTTTAGGTCATAATCTTTCTTGATATTTTCTTTGTAGGATATAGCAGATACCAATTAGAGCTCACCACTCTGCCTCATGGACCTACAAATGTTGAAAGTCGCTTCTTCATTGTTCAACCGAAATTTCATCTGCCCTTTTTCCATATCAACTAAGGCTCTACCCATAAAAAGGGATGGCCTCCCAAGAATAATAGGCACTTCCAAATTGACTTCACAATCAAGGATAAAAAAATCTGCTGGAAATATGAACGACTCCACTTTTACTAGCACATCGTGTAGTATCCCTATAGGCCTTTTCACTGTTCGATCGACCATCAAAAGTCGCACCACAGTGGGCTTTGGGTCACCCAAACCCAACTTCTTGTAAATAGAAAGGGTCATGAGTTTTATACTTGCCCTTAGATCACATAATGTTTTAGCAAAATCTAATGACCCTATTGTACAAGGAATAGTGAATGCACCCGGATGTTCTTTCTTTTATACGAGAGATCTTATAGCAATAGCACTACAATGCTGCATTCTATCATCATTCTCAAAAGTGACCGATCTTTTCTTTCTAACCAAATCTTTCAGAAACTTTGCATAACCGGGCATTTGTTCTATAACATCTACCAAAGGGACATTGATAGAAAGTTGCTTCAACATTGTTATAAAACTCTAATATTTACCATCCTCGATCTTTTTTCACTAATCTCTGAAGAAAGGGGGGGGTGGTCTAGGCATGGGAATTACTTTTATAGGCACTTCAGCATCTTTTCCAGTGTTATCTTCTACTTAAACACTACCCTCTATCACCTTATCATTATCTTTTATCACCTTTTTCTCCTTAGACGGTATAGGTGGGTTACTGGTCTGCTTAGCACCATGAGTAGTGATTTCCATACAGTATCCGTCATTTTTCAGATTTTTGACAGTGTTGCTAGGAAGAGTGCCTGGTTGCCATGTATTCACAGTCGCAGATAATTGGGCCATTTGAAAGTCAATCTGCTTAATCGATATTGCATGTGTATCGACTTTCTTCCCAATACCTGCTAAATCACTACTTAACTCCTTAATGTGCTCATCATTAGCATCTAACCTCCTCATCATTTTGTGCAACATATCCTCAACTCGCGCCATACTATCTTCACCATCCCTAGGAGTACCTTCACGATTTTGAGGAGGGACATAGGGCCCATTCCTATCATTTGTGTTACCATAGTTATCCCTGTTGAAGTTGTTGTCACGGTTGTAGTTTCCATCTTGGACATAGTAACCCTCACGATTAAAGTTACCAAAGATCTTACCTTGGTTTCCTTGATCGTGGCACTAATTCTCCTGATTTGAGCCTTGGGCAATCGATCGGAAACCCCATGTCTGATCATTTACAGCATAGAAATCCTCCACATAATAGCATTCATCATGTGGTGGTGGTTCTGTTCATGAATCTCATCTGTGGCTGGTTTGTGAGTGGATTGCACTGCGAAGGTATTTCTCCCGATATCTGACTTCCTAGTACTCCAAGTTTTATTGTTAGAGGAGATTTTCTCTAACATTTAAGCAATCTCATCATAAGGACACTCCCCATAAGAACCACCCGCTATAGTGTCCAACACAAATTTATTATTGTCATCCTGTCCCCGATAGAAGTATTCCCTAAGTAGCTCATCATCTTTGTGGTGATTGGGGACGCTTCTAAAAAACGAGGTGAATCTATCCCAAGAACTACTTACTGACTCTTCTGGTAGTGCTACAAAGTTGTTCACTCTGTCTTTGTGGTTAGTTTTTTGGAGACCTGGTAGTAGCGTGCTAAGAAAACGTCCCTTAGTTGGTTCCAAGTGAAAATTGAGTTATAAGGGAGCTTAGTGAACCAAATAGACGCCTCTCCCGTCAGTGAGAGAGGAAACACTCTTATCCCTATTACATCCAAGTCCTAGTCAGGACTCCCTACACAGCTTCTACACATTGTGCTTACCTTAACTATATGGGCATGTGGATCCTCAGACGATAGCCCTGAAAAAAAAACTCTAGCAGTGAGCATTTGCATCAGGCTACTAGTTACCACAAAGGTGTAGCCTGGTGGTAAAGGGGGCAAGACAAGTGGCCCATCGAAGTCTGCTATATTGTCATAGTCTCTGTAGTATTCTTGGGGCCATAGAGCGTGATTTTATCCCCTCTGTTGGTTTTCACCCGGAGCATCGGGTAACAACTTACCATGAACAACAACCAGAGCTACGATGTTCTGGTTTGGTTCATCATCATTAATACCCATGTTTCGTTTCATGTTGCGTAGTGTACGCTCTAATTCATGATCGTAGGGAAATAAGAGTTCTCTTCCTCTCCGTGTATTTGGCATACAAGAAAGATAGTTCGTCAAGAATTAAAAACAATTAACAAAGTAAAGTTAAGAAAATATTGACTAAATTTTAGTAATAAGTTTAAGTTAATCTAAAAGCAACTTTTCCCGGCAGCGGCGCCAAAATTTGATACGCTCAAACATAATTCTCAAATAAGAAGTAAAGCGGTCGTATCAATTAAAGAACCCAACTAATGAGGTTGGGGTCGTTTCCACGAGGAAAATAGTTCAGACTTAACTTCAATCTATTATTACTACTATTTAGTCAATTATTTCCTTGGAAAACAAAGACAATAAAAGGAAGGTTTTTATTTCTAAATTAATGAAAATAATTATCTAAATTAAATTAGAGAACTAACAGATTGAAATGTTGGAGTTTAATCAGTTAAAAAAAGTAACTAGGGTTTACGTGTTCGCCACAGGTTTCTAACATGATAATTCTAACTATAGAAATTCTTTCCTAGTATCTTACATGCAAAGTAATAAGTTATGTATTTCTAAATCGTTCGTCCGGCATCTAGAAAATTTCACTCCGCACCTTGGTCCGGCTATGTGTGGTTCTATACTAACACTTACCTTTACCTCATATTAAGCATTGTATTCGATATTTGACTAAGTTACTACCTCGTACCAATCAATACTAGCCTATTAGATAGTATACTCTAAATCTATGTAGATAATTCGTTTCCTATTATCTACCTCCTTGGTCCGACAAGTAGCATTAAGGCGAGTTCTAATGTTGGCCATCCATTAAAAAGACTTCTAAGCGAAAGAATTATAAATACATTAAAGACACTATTCTAGAATTGTTATTTTAGTTAGGTTTTACCTCATTATTCGCTTACGGTTCCCACAACCCTAGTTATGGAGTTTAGTTACCCATAGTCATAATCACAATATTCATATATATAATATAAGAATTCACGAACTTAGTTCAAAGAGAAAGAATAAAATCCAGAAATTTACTTGATTAATCGACAAAATTACCAACAATCAACTCTACAGAAAAGTGTAACAATCCAAAGTGTGATAATCAAAATAATCTACTACACAAAGAATCTAACATAAAGGTGTCTAATAACCAAGAGTCTAACCCCCAAAACGAGGTTTTTCAAACGATAAATAAAAAATAAAAACCTAATCAAAGAAGGAGTCTATTTGCTGGAAATTTGTCAAAAAGCGGCTTGGTCGACGGACCTCGTAACGGGTCGTCTTGGTCACGAAGGGCCGTCATGGACTCAATCATCCCATACTTTGCAAATTCTTCTGTTGCTCTCTTCATTACCCTCGACGGTAGGTATGACGGATCTTCACAAGCACAACGGTCCATCGAGGGTGTGCATTCCATAACACTTGAACTCTTAGAATTAAGGTACTGGACTATTTTTCTGATATTCATGACGAACCAGCAGGATGGACAGTCATGGCTAAGAAGGTCCGTCACACATTTCGTAGCCCCACACTTTGTTAGACTTCCCCATCATCCTTCAACAACTTCACTACGATGCCACCTACAGACCATTACAGGCACGACGGACCGTCACAAGCTCCGTAGGTGGTACTTTTCTACATTTCTTTCTCAAAAACTCCGCGTTCATCTTTAGACAGATTTCCTGCAAATAAAGAGAAACTTACATAAAAATTAATACAAAAAGGCTTTTGCACACACTAAACTTAAGGAAAAAGCATAAAAAATACCGTGAAACCATGGTATATCAATGGTGTGGATCATTACAATAGATAACAATTTACCCGTTGTTCATCCTCGAAGGAGTAGTGGACGGGTCATTATGCACTCTACCTAAAACTATTTTTAAGTAACTAATCATTTCAATACAAAATAATGGATGAGGAAGGTTTTCAAATCTGAATCATGAAAAGTTCTATATTCAAGGGACCGGTTATGGAAATGATGCATTGCTTGGAAAAGAGTTTCATCCCAATTTTACACAACCTGAACCCGCATGGTTGCCAGCTCTTCCACTGAGTTATGGCGGTAGTGGCGAGGAATCTCTCATCTATAGTGGGAGATCAGAAATATTAAGGGGGGGGGGGAGAGGAATGGTTTTCCATTTCACCTCTACACTTCAAAATACACCTAAAAAACTCTCTGAGCTACTCTATTCCGAATGTCGAAAATCAGGAAATTTTGTATTCCTTACAGTCTGCAAATCAATACTTAAATAACAACAATTGCATGCTTCTATTTAATTAATTATAAAAAAAATTTGTGTGGTTATTCATAAATGAACTTAGGTTGGTAGTTTGATTGAAAATGTAGCATTGGAACTTCCCTTACGTCCCCTAATGACCCCACAATATCATGGGTGTAAAGATTTCATAGGAATACGGTAAAATCGATACCAAAATGGGTGGGGGCAAGTTGAAGAGCTTGTTTGTTCTAGAACATAAATTTGGTCTCTATTTTAAGTGCATATATAAAAATCTAGGATAATTAAAATTCTTTGATATGCTAAAATTGCGTTGAAAATAGGGATTTTGAGATGAAAAGGCACAATGATTACGCCTGAAATTTGTCCCAGATGAAGTCCACTCTAGTGACCTCTATTATCCCGCACTGGATGAATTTTGATCGTTGTGGTGGTAGATGCAAGACCAGTGGCCTACATTCCTTAATATTGAAAAATCCACCCTTCCTTTCTTAACCAAAGTTTGTTTATCCCCATTACTTTCTAACATATTAAATCTTTTGTAACTTGCAGGCTTATTCAATGGAAATTCTAAATGAAGAAAAATTTCCTTTTGGCCGATTTCCCGACACTGTAAGTATGGAATGATTCCATGAATTCTTGAACAACAAATTTTATTGTGAGATAGGTTTTATCGTACTCAAGCTGCAGGAGAAGGTTCTTGCTTTTTATAATTCCTTAATGGAATTTAGAAGGGCTCCACTGACTAAGGATCTCTCTTACACGCATACTAACATGGTGAGGTATTTCTACGCTATCCTATCCACCGTCCACTAGGACATCCCTCACCCCGTGATCCGCATCTAGGGAGTTGACATCCCCTAAACACCACTACTATAAATAAGGTACTAGAGTTTTCCGAGGCACCAAATGCTGAGTACGAGACTAAGCTGATTGAGATGGATCTAGGATAACTGATGGACACACTGGTACAGCCTGCACGCCGCGATAGAATCTATTGGATTAGTTCTAAGGGGACTACTAGTGCCAACTGGTCACCCGATGTTAAAAGTACGGATTCACTTACTCGCTAGGAGAATTCACCCATTAGGCAATTGCACTGATGTGAAATTTCCTTGGACCTTGATTGTGGCATGGGCGATGCGGGATATTGAGCTGAATGTGGGAGCGCAAATTATTTTTAGGTGGAAGATATTCTACCGGGGTCATAAGAATGCTTTCTTTCTACCAGGACTTATTACTGCGTTGTTCAAACAGGTGGGGGTGCCTTTCCTCGACGTTACTATCTATGAATCTTACCTTTCACCCACTTTTTTCTAGGCACAACTCTATTACTTTGAGAAACATGAGGAGTATGGACAGGGCCTAGAGCAGTCAGGCTGCTGTAGAGTCAGACGATGAGGGAGGCAATGACAATCATTCTACCTGGACCAGCCCTCCACTCTTAGGTGCACAGGTAGAGGAGGACTCTGAGACAGTACAGAGAAGATTGGGACACACCTTTTTTGACGCAATCTTGGTTCTATCCAACACGGACCTAGAGGTTACGATGTTCTGTCATGAGCTGCACCTGTAGAGGGGGAAGTATTTAAAGAGGGATCATCATAAGGCACGAATGTGCAAAAATATTAAGGTCATCTTCACTTTTGGTGCCCCCGAAAGAGAGATTACGCTCCTTGATCTAGAGGACTATGCGGAGTTCGATATACTGAATGAGGTCTAGGTTAGCGAGAAACAACCAGAGGAACTCAATTTTGATGATGTCACCTCCTAGTCCCAGGGATCCTAAATGGACTTTTCATTCTTTTAGGGCATGTGATGAATGTTATTTTATTTAATTTTATCACATTCCTATATTTTTATAGCACATGGATGCTAGTTTTGTAATTGTTTTTCCTCGATAGTTAATTACTATACGCTATAAACTATCCTCAATTTTTGAACATTGATTGGATAGCAGGGATTAGTTCAAGTACGACTTGGGGTACATAATTGTGACTAGAAAAAATAGGGGAGACATGGCCTAGATTCTGAAACTCCCTATCCGACTCTGGAAAGAGAAATCCTAAACTGGCAGCCTTGCCTCTTCGGTGAAATCCTGCCCAGTGTCCTGGTTAAAATAGAATTGATGTCAACATATTTTCTAGGGTTCTTCTCCTTTTTAAACCTCCCTTAGATTCACCTGCTATAACTAGGCTTTTTAATAATCAATCCCCTAATTTAGTATAATCGGTGTCGACCCGAGTCAACCCAATGATAAACCCTCCAAATTCCCTTTCTGTTACTTCAATACTACAACATCCTTGTCCTGGTGATACACCCAGACATTGACATGATTGTTATTTGTTTGCGAAGCACGCCCACGTTCTATTTTAGGAATTACCTTGTAAAATATATAGACCCTCGCACCAACATAATTATAAATTTCTTCTCATAATGAGTTTCACGATACTCTAGTAATTACAACTTGCATAATTTAAATTATCCAGACAGCATATTACACACAACACAGTTCAGACACGCAACTACCACATATCTAATCCTATCATCACAGTCCAGCAAATCAACTTTCACATTCACGGTTAATTCATAAACAAGAAGCATGCATTCATAGTTTCATGTTATACTCACAGACAATTTTAAATTCTTAATTAGTTACTTCACTCCATGGATGACCATTACTGATCATCCATTTAGTTATACAACCCCTAGGGACAAATACTAATTGGAACCTTCTCAGTCCTAATTTACATTACTTGTGTTCATTTGGTCGTTACCATGAAGTTCTCTTCAATTTGGTGAGATTCCAATTGGAATCGGGATATACCAATTTGACTCAAATAATACCACAAGTGACACACACGAAATGAGAGAACATCCTAGAATGCTTCCTACCTTCCTGAAGATTAGATGTGGACGTCAAGAAACAAATTTGCAGTATTCAAGCACATATTTTGCTCTTATATCGGTAGACTTGTAGCCTGGGATCTAATACCAATTAGTCATAACCCAACCGACCGGGCCATGCAGCCACATACATACAACGACCTAAGTAGGAGAACCTTTTTATCCCAACTATTATAACATGCGAAAATTAAATAAACTGGAAATAAAATTTTCTAGCATAATTTTATAAATAAGAACCTTTAACACAATTTTGGATTAAAACTTATAAAGAAATTTATATCGCAAGAATCTACTTTAAACAGGTACAAGAAATATTAAGAGTACAAACTGGACATAATAATAAATGACACAGCCCCAACCACGCAAAAGGAAAAATAGATATTTTTTGAGATTTCATAATCTTCACCTAATGAAACATTACAGAACCTGCATCTCGACTATGCCAAAAAGGCATAGCAAGAGTGATCTTTGGCATATTGTCGTGTCTAGAATGATTATTATTCTCGTATTTAAGTGGAGTTTGAATTCAATATATATGCTTTGAGAGTCATATTAAGTCATTTGTATATTTATGAACTAAGAAACCTGATAAATTATGTAGGTAAGCATAATGGGAGAAATGTGCATAAAAAGGGGACAAATGAAGTAGTCGAAAGATTTGAGTGAAAAGGGAGCAAGGAAGAATTTGAAGAAAATACCTAAGCCATTTACATGTTGTTCCTGCGTCGCAGAGAGGAGTGCATATTGGATGCTACGAAAATCAATTTGAGGATGAACACTTTGTGTACGTCCCGCTTCGTGCAGAAGAAAAAAATACCTGGACTTAGATCATTGAAACCCTCACGCGTCATACGTCTGAGGCCCATAATTGGCCGTTTCGAATGTTAGTATAAATAGGTCTTTACTTTATTTTATTAGATGACTCTTTTTCTATTATTGGACAACGAAAACTAAAGAACTACATTTTGGAGTTTTTAGGGTTAATTCTCTATATCTTTTCCTTTCAATCTTATTGATGATTCAGAACCATTGTAAGATTGTTTATTGGATTATTAGTAGCTAAATACCCTAGTTCCAGGGTTATGGCTACATGATGAATGTAATCTTTTGAGTTTTGTTTTGGATTTGTTATTGAATATAACATCAATCTCTCTTATGTTATTATTATTGTATTTCATGCTTGATCAACAGAAAAAAAATTATTGTCCAAATTGAACTCACGACAGGAATAAGAGGATAGAATGTGGGGCATAGGGAGCTGTTTGAACTCTAAATAGCTAGGGTTTATTTGTCTCTATGATAGGGATATACCTAGAGATCTTTCTTGGGTCACCATTCAGGAAGATATATTAATCCTAAACATTTGATCATTCTATCCCCGCTCAATGACGTAGTTAGGGTGTTAAATATTTTAAGCAATTAGAGGTTTGGAGACCATGATCATACATATAACTATGTGATATAGTTATTTGATAGTTAATAATGACCCATTTAAATGATATTGATTGCATTATTCATGATGAGATTTGTTTCCCTATATCTTTCCCAAATCATTATTCAAAACTCGTGGAATTGAATCATACTAATTATATTTCATTTTATGTTACGAATAGATAACATATAAAATTTGAAATATGGAAATTATATTTGTGTTGAAATTTAAGTTAGAAGATCATATGTTCCAATGGTGAGGTCCATGTTGGTATGATACCTTTTTCTCAAAAAGAGCAACTCTATTGTTCGTACAATCATGTGCACTTTCCTATGCTATTTGACCGAAACATGTTTTTTGCACTGCATCTGAGGACATAAGAATTAAGAAAAATTTAATTTTTTCTAATGTCTAAAGTAAAACACAATTGTTGACAACTTGATCTTACCATATCATTATTACAGTTTGTTGGACATTCCAAACTAGACAATCATAAAGAATTATTGTCTCCTCTCTCAGAAACAGAAAGATTCATATACAAAAGTGGAAAGAAGATGAAAATACAATTCCTTTGATCATTAGTGAATTACAATCTCTAGTCACATAAACCAAAGAAAGGGAACAAGAACTTGAAACAATGGAAGCTAATGAGATGAGAGTCAGAGACGTGGCAATCCTACGCGCTACTAATGTAACGTCGTGCATTCAAAAACCTAAACATGTTGGGAGGTTTGAACTGAAGCAGATAATGGTGAAAATCTTGCATTCGAATTGGAAGTTTATTGGTATTTCACATGATGATCCCATGGTCCACATTCAAAACATCCTGGAGATTAGTTATACTTACACTCCGACTAGAGTGAATATAGATTATGTAAACCTCACTCTATTCCACTTCTCTCTTCTTGTGGAAGAAAAAACATGTTTCAACTCAAAGCCTGCAAATTCAATCACCGCCTGGAATGATCTAGCACAAAAGTTCCTCATTGGATTCTTTCCATCATTAAAATGGCTAAGTTGATGAGTTACATTTTAAGCCTAAGACAGAAAGGTGGTGAAAACTTTTACCAAATTTGGAAAAAGTTCAATTCTATGTTCATGAGCTTGCCTCATCATCATCAATCGAATTAAGTGTTAGTACATACCATCGTTGAAGGTTTGGAGCGTAACACAAAAAGTGTGCTTGATTCAGCGGCAAGTGGACAGGCCTTAAAGAATACATATGTGCAACTGTACAGTTTATTAAACTGGATTTCTCAGGGCAATCCATATTTGAGTAGAGGTGGACTGAAACATGTTGTTCAGAAGACTGCAGGTGTGTTAGAGATAGATGTTATGACTACTCTGACTGCATAGATTTATGCCATGCAGAATATGATGAGTACATATATTCAGAAACATGGCATTGCAAAAACAACACTCACAAGTTAATTCAGTTGAACAATGTCACGACCCTGATTCTGGAATCCGAATCTCATACGGCGTCGTTGACCTCTCAGAGGTCGCAGACAAGCCTCATCTTGCATTCTTCGCATTCATAATGCTAATTTTTAGCGGAAAATTTTAAAAATAAATTAATAATATGAAGTAATAATAGACTTCATATAGTTATTTAATGAATTCATCATATACTAAGCTCAACATAAAGAAACAACCATTTAACAATTGCGGAATCAATTCAAATCAAAGAATAACATATCATAGTACTTTGCCAAAACAACCTTGTTACGAAGCTTCGAATAAATAATTGAAAGAAACTCTAGGGAAAACATTCACTAGTTTTTTTTAAAACTAAGACTATACTAAAACTCTAGTAACCTCGGAATCAAGAGGACCTACCAAATGGTGTCGAGAAACACCAATGTCCAAACCATTGCAAGAGTCATCAATATGTCCCTTAACCTGCATCTATAAAATAGTAAATAGTAGGAGTAAGTAAACCACTGGTTCTAAGTATGGGTGTACGCACACATACACATAAGACTATGCATGATCAAAGAAAGCTCTTCCTAAACAACATGCTATTTCTGGAAAGCCTAGTGACTAGACTTTCCTAAATCGTTAGATGTAAATTGTGGTATGAATATGAAGTATTTTAATGCATTCAAAGCACACAACTTATTTTCTATATGATTACAAAACATAAGTATCATCCACGTAATTTTAGAACAACTCGGGCGAAATTTGAGATTTTGATCCTCTTAGGACGACCTCCTCTTTGTACACTTAGCGTATTTTTCAGTCTTTTTCTTCTTGTTGTTTTCTAATTCAATATTTCTGTTGGTCCTATGTTTTACTTACAAGTTAAATAATTCATTGTAGTCCCATACCCATAATGAATCGATGTAAGTAATCCAAGGACTAAGGAATGATTTCCCTACCTTATAGTGAGTCATTCTTTACAGTATCTATTCATTACCTTTCATAAGCAATTCTCTGCTGATCATGCCATTGATTTCATTACATTCATGTTTTATAAATAATACATTTCATGTACACGAGACTTTGGAATGGTTGATGTAGCATAAGACATCTCAAGTTAGGGCCCAACATATGGGACCTCAACCCGAGGACCTTCTTTAGCAAACACAAAGTTTTCTTCATTAATTCATTCGTACTTCACATTATTCATTTCATTCATTCGTAGGCTGATGTAAACACCATCCATACCTAGGATGAAGTTTAAGACTCTCATCGGGATCATGAAGTGGAATGACGAAGAATGACCTAATGTCATTACTTGAATCTGGTTTCACCTTCTGATTGTCTTCCATAAACACCTTCGGTATTGTTCATTTCATTATCTTTCCTACTTTGAAGAACTCAAACCTTAACCGACATAGATCATGTGAGCATCATAATATCAAACTGTCCATACCAGATGGAAGAGAGGTGGAATCACCGACCAAAGTGACCCAAAACATTCTAGTAAACATGGGAATTGAACCCCGCCAAATCCCTATATTGGCAGTATAAGTTCGAAGACTAGGAGATATAATAAGACCCATACCATGCATACCGGACAATCTCATCTTATGAGAGTTACGTGAACCTCCGACCTTCCTGAAAGAAGGCATCAACGCTCATAGCTAGCCTATCAGTGCTCAATATAAAATTCCATTTCATTCAACTCATACAATAGATGATTTCTCATCTCATCATTAGTATTAAGTATAAATTAGTCTCAATACTTTCATTAAAGTGTATAGAGATTGGTCTCTTCATTAGTTTTACACTCTCATAGGTGAGTACGTTTTGGTAACATTTACTTAGGCTCATTTGAGATTGATATCATCTTTCACATAGCCTCTTATCATATTATCAGTACATTTAGTAGCATCAGCACATTTTCTTTTCATAATTATTCATCCCTTTTACGTGAATGTTCATTTCATCATATGCCAATGCACTTGGCCATTTAGTGTGTTTCACACTCTTACTTAACCTTCTAGGGTTTCATAATTTCATTAAATACATCTTAGTTACTCATCCCTTTTTACGTGAATGTTCATTTAATCATCTTTTAGTGTTGACTCAAGCATTATGAAGGCTTGCTTCTTAGAATGAGATCTACTTACTCTATTGATGACAGGTCATCTTACTATACATTTATGAAATATGAATTGTTCTTTCATAAAATCCTTAATTTACATTAATGAATGTGAATTGTCATTACATATCATCCTTAGGTGTTAATGTGACTAGTTTCACATATTCTAAAACCTTCATTCGTGAGTATTGTTTTACAAAATTATTTTTGGTGTAAGTAAGACTTGTCTTACTTCCATTAACACCCAATTCTGGTCACTTACTTTATTTATACCCCTTTAATTATGTTATAACTCACATTACATACTTACTTTAGTATAGTAGCTTCATATCACCGTTTATGGACGATGAGCACTTCATTCAATGAGTTCCATGTGTTCATAGTTCATTCTTGTGGAGCATGTTGGGAGTTGTACCAATGAATGGCCTGCCCTTGGTTATGTATTCATTGATATTATATTATAAGTTCTTAATATATATTTGATACTCTTACTTCACAAGAATCGGCATAGGATAAGTATTGGCTCAAGATTAGGGATGTTAGACTACCAAATTCATGCTTTTTGGCATAAGCTAATTTTTACGTATGTTCATATTTAAATTTCCATATGTCTGAAAACTTAGAAAATCTTTTAATCAGTTAAATAAGTTCCTAGACATTAGCATATATTCATTTCGACCAAATAGAGTTTGCCAACTTTATTAGAACTAGATAGCCATTTTATACAAGATATGATTTCATAGATGTCTTTGAGCCAATTCTTAGTTTATGGATTTAGTGTAACGTTTTAAGAACATATTGGACAGCATTATATTAAAATTTGATGGCTTTAACATCTTCATAACATCACAACAACAACAAGTAAATATTCAGCCAAAGACACATATTCACTTAACACATCACGGACTTCACTTAGCATATTAACAATCCTTGATTATCATGATAAGATTAACTTTATGCAATTACAAGTTCATAAGTTCATTCCATACTCATCATTAAAGAAAAATGCATGTTAAGAAAAGCCAGCACCACATACCAACAACATGATCCCTAACCTATTCAACATTGAAATCAAAAAGGATACAAGGGGAGGGAAGTTCGAGAAGAACGACGGGAACAACCCTACTTTTCAAGATCTTGTCAATCGTTCGAAGGAACATACTCTTGGAGAAAGAATTCCAGGAGATAAACCCATAACTTAAGTAGAACTTAATCTATGAATACCACCTTGAACGAACCTTGAACAAACCTTGAACAAATCTTGAAAATCCTCTAAGAATTTTTCTGTTTTTTATTCTTGCGTTTTGTTCACTATTTTTCTCATGCTTGTTTTCTGGTTTTAGTCGTGTATTTGTTTGAGTTTGAACGTGGTTTTTAGGTTTAGGAACTAACCTTGACTGATTCAACTTAGGGTTTAGTAAGTTAATTAAATAAATTAATTAACTAATTACTAAAAAAACTCTCCTAAGTTTACTAAACATAGGAGAATGTTGACTTGACTTAAAATTAGAAATTTTGGTGTTAACTACGGTGTGGGTCAACATTTTGACTTTATATTTATTAATTAAATCCTTAATTTAAATAATTTAGGTACCTAGGATATGTACTAAAGTACCCCTAAATCATTGGAACCATAATCAAACCTTTTGGACCATTCTAGGTTAAGTACTAGGATGTTTCTTGCATTATACTAGGTTAGCATAAGAATTTCGTCTTTACCCCTTTAATTTACTTAATTAAATGTATAATTTAATTAAAAATTAACCTATGGTAATTACTAAAGTACCCTTAAGTCGTTATAACCATAACTAATCCTTTGGACCATCCTAGGTTAAATACTAGGTTGTCTTTTTCTTGTCTCAACCGAAATCTTAAAACTTCTTTTTGATTTAGGTTATGACCCTTTAAATTATTTAATTAATCTACTAAATTAAATAATTAATTAGCCTATGGTACTTACTAAAGTATCCCTAAGTTGTTAGGACCTTAACTAACTCTTTTGACCATCCTAGGTTAGGTACTAGGTTGTCCCTTTCTCGTCTTAAGAAAAATCAGAAAAGAATTCCTTTGTAGTTTTTGTTTTAGACATTTTATGTTAATTAATTAATTTTCTAAATAAATAAATTAGGTAACCTAGGAAAATTACTAAAGTACCCTTTAGTTGATAGGAACATAACGAACCTTTTGGACAATCCTAGGTTAGGTACTAGATTGTCTCTCTAACTAATACTAGGTTAGTGTCAACCCGATTTTGGTCCTAGGTTGTCAGGTGAACTAATGGGTCCATTTCGGTTAGTCCTAGGTTATTTAGTTATTTAGGGTTTTAGGTTAGAGTCTAGAATTTGTAGGGAGGTTACTCCCCACATGGAGTGGTCCCTTGTGCACGTTTTTCCCCTTAACTACCCTAACCGAATTCGGTAAGGGTGGTCCCCTCCTTTGGTAGCTTATTCACATGTCCTGAACATGTTCTTGCACATGGTTTGGTTGCACTTTCCTAACTAAGTATTATTTATGGTTCATTTGGAAATGTTTACTTATTGTCCCAAAGACCCTCACTATGTCCTTGGGCACTACTTAATTTACGTGATCATTTTAAACGGTCATGTGAAATGGTACTAGGATTGACACTTGGATGCCTAGTAATTTGTGTGAAACTATTCATAACGGATTTTCTTTTAGCTTAGGGTCTTCATTGCAGGTGCATTTATTGAACATCAATCTTGTATTGGGGTATGAAAACCATAAAAGTATATTTCTTATTCGTATAAAGAAAATTGTCTAATTATCCTTAGCCAATATTTCTATACTATGCCTAATATTTCTCAATATTGGGCAATGGAGGCCTATGTACCCCTCATAGGCTATCCTAAGGGCATGCTTGCTCTTCATTAGACATGTTTTTATAAAATGTTACATTATCCCCCCCTTAGGAACATTCGTCCCTGAATGACACTTACATATCATTTAAACAAAGAGGGTGACTTAGTTTGTCGAACTTAAACATTTCTCTTTTGTGAATACCTAACTCACACTTATTTGGATGATTCATATCATTCAAGATTATTTGAATCTCTATTTTTGAGATTGAGAAATTTCCCTCTCAACCGCACTTAACTTAATGCACACCACAACTCATGCAATACAAAAATCATGTCTATACTACACAAAAACATCAACATGAAATGCAAACATGACTTAATTTTAACTGTCATAGTGCTATTATAAGGCATACGAATAGGAACTTTCAACCAAATCAACTAATGCACTAAAACATAGAGTTTCTAAAACATAAAACAAGACTTAAGAAGAGTAAATCTAACCTCAAGATTTGAACAAATGAGGCTAATGGGATCTCATATCGTCCTTGGCCTCCCATGTTTCTCACTCAACAAGGTGGTTCCCCAATAATTCTCTTACGGAGGCAACCTCCTTGTTCCTCAACCGATTCACTTGGCGATCTAAAATTTCAGTTGAAAACTCTTTGTAAGGAAGGTTCTCATTGACTTCTAACCCCTTAGATAACATCTTGTTGTCCTTAAGATTTGAAACTATTTGGATTGTTGAATTTGAACCACGCCTTTTCCATCTCAACTCTTACTCATTTGCAAACTGAAACCTTACTACCCTATTTCTATAGTCTATTATAGTATAACACTTATGAAGCAAATCCATGTCTAAGTCATATTCTTGAGTTGGTATGCATCCAACATATTATTATCCTTCTTATCACAACTCATAGATGGCTTTTAGACATTACCATGCATTCACCTCTATGCGAACAACCAAACTCACCACACATCTTTCGTCCATATTGCGCATTTCCATTATGGCCCCTTTATGGGAAGGCCAGATCTTGAGCCTGGCGCCTTAGACCACTTGGCCTTTTTTATTCTTACGTGTATTATTTTACGGGTTCACACAAGAACGAAGTTAGATACTTATAATGACACAATGTGTCAAAGATCTAGATAGCACGATAAAGAGTAGAACAAGGGAGAATTTTCTATCATCACGTAGTGTCTAAGTCCATTGTGGCATGCTTCACAACCATAAGCTAGAAACTACGTAACGTGGTTGTGTTGAACTTTAGTTCCTAGGTAACTTAACCTCATGCTCTGATACCAAGTTTGTCACAAGCTGAAATCTGGAATCTAAATCGCAACCTGCGTCGTTGACCTCTCATAGGTCGCAAGCAAGCCTCATCTTCATTCATCACATTCATATGGCTAATTTTTAGCGGAAAATTTTAAACTTTTAAAAATATGAAGTATACATATACTTCATATAGTTATTTAATGAATTCATCATATACTAAGATCATCATAAAGAAACAACCATCTAATAATAGAAGAATCAATTCAAATCAAAATAACATATAATAGTAGTTTGCCAAAACGTCCTTATTACAAAGATTCGAATAAATGAATGAAATAAATTCTAGAGACAACATCCACTAGCTATGTCTAAAAATAAGGCTACACTAAAACTCTAGCATCCTCGACATCAATATGACCTACCAAATGGTCTCGTCAAACGCTGATGTCCAAACCGTTGCAAGAGTCGTCAATTTGTCCCTTAATATGCATCTATGAAATAGTAAATAGTAGGGGTTAGTACACCACTATTACTAAGTATGGGTGTATGCATACATATACATAAGGCTATGCATGATCAAAGAAAGCTCTTCCTAAATAACATGCTATTTTTGGAAAGCCCAGTGACTAGACTTTCCTAAATTATTAGATGTTAATTGTGGTATGAATATGATGTATTTTAATGCATTCAAAGCACTCAACTAATTTTCTCTTTGATTACAAAATATTAGTATCATCTACATAATTTTAGAAAAACACGGGGGAAGATTTGAGATTTTGATCCTCTTACAACGAGACCTCCTCTTTGTACACTTAGATTATTTTTCAGTCTTTTTCTTCTTGTTGTTGTGTAGTTAAATAATTCTTTTGTTCCTATGTTTTACTTACAAGTGAAATGATTCATCATAGTCCCATATCCACAATGTATCGATTTAAGTAATACAAGGACTTAGGAATGATTTCCCTACCTTATAGTGAGTCATACTTTACACTATATATTCATTACCTTTCATAAGAAATTCTCTATTTATCATGGCATTGATTTCATTACTTTAATGTTTTATACATAATACATTTCATGTACACGAGACTTTGGAATCGTTGATGTAGCATAAGACATTACAACTGAGGGTCCAATATATGAGACCTCAACCCAAGGGCCTTCTTTAGCAAACACAGAGTCTGCTTCATTCGTTCATTCATACTTCACATTATTTATTTCATTTATTCGTAGGCTGATGTAAATACCATCTATACCTAGGATAAAGTTTAAGACTTTCATCGGGATCATGAAGTGCAATGACCAAGATTGGCCTAATGTCATTACATGAATCTTATTTCACCTCTTGATTGTCTCACACACACACCTTAGGTATAGTTCAATTCATTATCTTTCATACTTTGAAGAACTCCAACCTTTAACAACATAGATCATGTGCGCATCATGAAATCCAGTGTCTACCACACACCCAAAAGAGGTGGAATCACCAGACAAAGTGACCCAAAACATGCTACTATACATGCGAATTGAACCCCACAAGATACCTAGGAGATAAAAGGATACGCATATTCGGCATGCCGGACAGTATCATCTCATGAGAGTTACGTAAACCTCCGCTTTTCCCAAAAGAAGGCATCACCGCTCATATTTATCCTATCTGTGCTCAGTATAAATTTTCATTTCATTAAACTCATACGTCATGGAAGCTGGCTTCTAGTATGACGACATCATATCTCAATAGATGATTTCTCATCTCATCATTAGTATTAAGTATACATCAGTCTCAATACTTTCATTAGAGTGTATAGAGACTGGTCTCTTCATTAGCTTTACACTCTCATAGGTGAGTACGTTTTTGTAACATTTACTTAGGTTCATTTGAGATTGCTCTCATCTTTCACATTAGCCTCTGATCATATTGTTACCAAATTCTTTAACATGAGAACATTTGCTTTTCATAATTAATCATTTCTTTTACGTGAATGTTCATTTCATCATATGCCAATGCACTTGGCCATTTAGTGTGTTTCACACTCTTACTTAACGCTTCTAGGGTTTCATCATTTCAATACATACATCTTAGTTACTCATCCATTTTTACGTGAATGTTCATTTCATCATCTTTTAGTGTTGACTCAAGCATTATGGAGGCTTGCTTCTACAATGAGATCTACTTACTCTACAAATAACTGGTCATGCTTACTGTTAATTTATTAAATGTGAATTGTTCTTTCATATCATCCTTTATTTAAATTTATGAATATGAATTTTCCTTACATAACATCCTTAGGTGTTAATTAGACTAGTTTCACACATTTTAACACCTTCATTAATGAGTATTCTTTTAACAAATTAGCTTAGGTGTAAGTAAGACTTGTCTTACTTCCTTTAACACCCCATTCTGGTCATTTACTTAATTTAGACCCCTTTAATTATGTTATAACTAACGTACTTACTTACTTTACTGTAGTAGCTTCATATCACCATTTATGGACGATGAGCACTTCATTCAATCAGTTTAATGTGTTCAAAGTTCATTCTTGTGGAGAATGTTGGGAGTTGTCCCAATGAATGTCATTCCCTTGGTTTTGGATTCATTGATATTAATTTAGAAGTGCTTAATATGTATTTGATACTCTTACTACAAAATAATTGACATATGATTAATATTAGCTCAAGATTTGGGAAGTTAAACTAGCAAATTCATGGTTTTTTGCATAAGCCATTTTTTACGTATGTTCATATTTAAATTGGCATATGTATGATGCTTAGACAATACTTTAATTATTTAAATAAGTTCCTATCCATTAACATATATTAATTTTTACCAAATAGAGTTAGCCAACTTTATTGGAACCAGATAGCCGATTTATTCAAGATATGATTTCATAGATGTCTTTGAGTCAACTCTTAGTTTATAGATTTTAGTGTAACATTTTAAGGACATATTGGACAGCATTATATTAATATTTAATGGATTTAACATCTTCATAACATCACAACAACAACAATTCAACTTTTAGCCAAAGACACATATTCACATAACACATCACAGACTTAACATATCATATTCTTGATGCTTAATTATCATGATAATATTAACATTACGCAATAACAAGTTCATAAATTTCATTTGATACTCATAAGTAAAGAAAATACATGTTAAGAAAATCAAAATGATCTCTAAGCTATTCAACATTGAAATAAAAAAGGATACTAGGGAAGGGAAGTTCAACGAGAATGACGAGAACAACCCTAGTTTTACAGATCTTGTGAATCGTTTGAAGGAAAATACTTTTGAAAAAAGAATTACAGGATATAAACACATACCTTATGTAGTACTTAATCTACAAAAACCACCTTGAACGAACCTTGAAGAAACCTTGAAAATAATCTAAGAAATTTTTCTTTTTTTTTCTTGCTTTTTGTTCAATGTTTTATCTCACACTTGTTTTCTTGTTTTCTTGTTTTAGTCGTGTATATGTTTGAGTTTTAACGTTCTTTTTAGGTTTAGTAACTGACATTGACTTATTCAACTTAGGTTTTAATTATTTAATTAAATAAATTAATTAACTATTTACTAAAAAAACTCCTAAGTTGACTAAACATAGGAGAATGTTGACTTAACCTAAAATCTGAAATTTTGGTTTTAATATGGTTTAGGTCAACATTTTTACTTTATATTATTAATTTAATACTTAATTTAACTAATTTATGGACCTAGGATAAGTACTAAAATACCCGTAAGTCATTGGAACCATAATCAGCCCTTTAGGACCATCATAGGTTAAGTACTAGGATGTTTCTTGCATTATACTAGGTTATCAATAGAATGTCGGTTTGACCCCTTTAATTTAATTAATTAAATGGATGATTTCATTAATTAAGTAACCTAGGGTAATTACTAAGGTACCCTTAAGTCGTTATAACCATAACTAATATTTTGGACAATCCTAGGTTTAATACTAGGTTGTCTTTTTCTTGTCTCAACCGAAATCTTGAATCTTCTTTGTGATTAGGTTTTGACCTTTTATATTATTTAACTAAGCTGCTAAATTAATTAATTAAGTAGCCTAGGTTACTTACTAAAGTATCCCTAAGTTGTTCGGACCTTAACTAACTCTTTGGACCATCCTAGGTTAGGTACTAGGTTCTCCCTTTCTTGTCTTAACAAAAATCTAAAATTTTCCTTTGCACTTTTGGTTTTAGCCCTTTTAAATTAATTAATTAATTTACTAAATAAAATTAATTAGGTGACCTAGGGTATTTTATAAAGTAACCCTTAGTTGATAAGACAATAACAAACCTTTTAGACCATCCTAGGTTAGGTACTAGGTTTTCTCTTCAACTAGTACTAGCTTAGTGTCAATCCGGTTTTGGTCCTAGGTTGTCGGGTGCACTAATGAGTCCAATTAGGTTAGTCCTAGGTTATTTAGTTATTTTGGGTAGTATATTAGAGTCTAGAATTGGTAGGGAGGTTAGGCCCCACATAGAGTGGTCCCTTATGCATGTATTTTCCCCTATCTACCCTAACCGAATTCAGTTAGGGTGGTCCCCTCCTTTGGTAGCTTATTCACATGTCTTGAACATGTGCTTTCACATGGGTTGGTTGCATTTTCCTAACTAACTATTATTTATGGTTCATTTGGGAATGTTTATTTATTGTCCCAAGAACCTCACTATGTCCTTGGGAACTACTTAATTTACATGATCATTTTAAACGGTCATGTGGAATGGTACTAGGATTGACACTTGGATGCCTAGTACTTTGTGTGAAACTATTCATAACGGATTTTCTTTTAGCTTAGGGTCTTCATTGCAGGTACAATTATGAACATCAATCTTGGATTGGGGTATGAAAACCCTAAAAGTATATTTCTTATTCGTATATAGAAAATTGGCTAATATTCCTTAGCCAATATTTCGATACTATGTCAATATTTCTCAATGTTAGGCATTGGGATGCCTATGTACCCCTAATAGTCTACCCTAAGGGCATCTTGTCTCTTCACTAGACATGCTTTTCCGCAATTTTACGAACAACCACCATCATGGTGTGAGATTTGCCGAGGAAGTGATCATAGTGAAGAGATATGAGGTGCGAATCCAGAATCTACGAATTAGGTAGGCAATGCACATAAACGAGGAGGCCAAAAAAACCATCGGAAATCATATAACAAAAGTTGGAGAAACCACCCAAACTTTTCTTAAGGTTGAACTCAAAATCAACACCAAGGGCAATATCAGTACATGCCTCAAGTTAATTCACAAGGGTATCAACCACATACGTAGAGAGACAAACCTAAGTAGCAATCCGGGTACATTAGTGTTTAGGAGATGTTAAAGAAAATTATGAAGGATTAAGCTCAGTTAACCGCAGATGTGCGAAACAATCAGTTTGCTACTCATAATTTGTAGAAATAATTTGGGCAATTTGCTAGTGCCCAATATTCACGATCATTAGGAATGCTGTCTTGAAACACTAATTGAAATCTTAAAAGGTCGAATGTATTTATTACCAGAAGTGGCTTGCAATTGGAGGAGTTAGATCCTAACAAAAGCAATATTGAAGTGGTAAACAAAGAGTTTGAAGAAAAAGAGGTTAACCCTAAAGAGAATGAAGTAGTTGTACCAGCTGAAAAATGCAACCAATAGGAACACCACCTCATCCATTGCCTTAGAATTTCAAAAAACAGAAGAAGGATGAATGTTTTTGTAAGTTTCTCTCTCTTTTATAACAAGTTCACACTAATGTGTTGCATGGTATATCCATGTATGGAAAGTATGTGAATGAGATTGTGTCTAATAAAAAATGAAAAAATATGAGACAGTTTCACTTACTGAAGAGTGTGGCTCTAGAATCCAGAACAAGTTGCCCATCAAATTGAAAGATTCGGGTAGCTTTACATTACAGATTACTATACGGAAAAGCTTCCATTCCCGAGGATTCTGTTATATTGGAGCGAGAATAAAGTTGATATTCACGTCTCTGTATAAAAAATTAGTGTAGGGTAGTCCGAAGTTAACCAACCAAATTTTTTGCAGTTGGAGGATAGATATAAAGCTTGACCAAAGGGTGTTCTGTAATATGTGATAGTTCAAGTGGGATTTCTGATTTTCCTAGTACACTTTGTAGTATTGAATTTTGAACCTGATCATGAGGTCCCAATCATCTTGGGTGTAACACTTTGGAAATCCAAGACGTGTCTTAAAGCCTAACATATGTGTCATGAGGTCTATAAACTATTTTAAGGGCTATTTTAATGAATATAGGTCATTTAGGAAGTTTAGAAACTAAAACGTCCAAGAACATCCATGACGTCCGTAAAGTAGTGCAATGAGGTACTAGCGTGCCTTACCCTATTTGACTAACTTTTAGGAGTCGGAAATACATGCAAATTGGTTAAAGGGTAGATAACATGTGTTTAAGTTAATTCATGATTAAAATGTCCGATTACGACTCCCCAAGGACCAGCAAGGGATCTTAAGGAGGACCCTTTCATGTTGGAGTCAACACTGCCTAGCAGTGTGTAACTATAAGATGCAATTGACAATCCATGTGTGGATAGAAGATGACCCTTAACCATTAACCCTACGTTTGATCTTGATATGAATTAGGTTGTAATTGGTTCAATTGACTTGGTTATTGGTTGAATTACTATAAGATGATGTTTTTACATTAATAATGAACAAATTAGGGTTATTTTTAGTCATTCATGCTAGCTCTTGAGAAGATGATCTAGGTTAAAAAGTATGTTGTGAATTGACCTATGCATCTTGTCTTAATCTATGATCTAGTATTGAATTGTGATGCAGTGATTCTTATAGCTTTGTTGTCATGTTGATTATTGACTTATGATGATGTATACCCAAATTGAGGTTAATTGAGGGTTTATGGTAAGACCTTGATGATAAACTATAAAGGAGACTTGGTAAGTCTTATGATCTCTATCCTTTACCCCAAATTGTGGTTAATTATGATTAAGTCATGATGTTGTATTGGAGAAGGCCTTATATTAGGATTGATAGGGTGGTAGATGTAGAATTCAAATGTCTTGATTATAAATTGTGAGGTGTTGGCTTTATATTAAAAGGTTATAAGGAGGGTGAAAGATTTACCAACGAGCCTTATAATGATATGAAGATACTAATGTGCTAACCTTACCTATATGAACTTTATTGAAAAGGATTATGCTAATGCAATTCTTATTGAGCTATTCATGATGATGATTATACAAGAAATAGACCCTATGACTTTAACTAAGCCATGATTAATAATAAAGGTTTAAAGACATTTAAAAAAGCGTCTCTATCTTAGAATCGAAAGAACTAGAGTGAGAATTGTTCCTTCCCACATAGGGAAAGTAGGATCACTAAAGTATTCTTGAGATTGGAGACTATAATGCATGTGTCATAAAGACGGTCCCAATTATATCTCCTAGTTTTTGAACTATGTTTCCTCATATGAATACTAGCTAGTGGATCCATGTAGTAGCTATGTTTTATGTTTTGGTACTACCTTGGCAAGTAGTCCGCCTTCCTTCGGTGTAGGGTTTTATGACACCGGATTCCACATAAGCTCATGTGGTCTACGTCGGTTAGGGAAAGATGTTCCCAAAGGGTAAAATGAATTAAAGTATTGGACTCTAAATAAGATTACCTAAGGTCAGTTTAGTCTAGGTAGGGGTATGGGACTCTATCTAAGCATTGAACTAGATAGCCTTGAGGGGAGTCTTAGGAGGATGTTCTTATGTATGACTTCTAAATTTAAAATTCTATATGACATGATTATGATGGACTTGCACATAGTTGATTTTATATGTTGATTAGATCACTTATGAATATGTGTTGATTTAGTCATGATTCTTGTTGGGTTATTTGATGGTTAAAGTAAGATGATATGTACACCTAAATGCCATGTTATGTGAAGTAGGATGTTAGTCATGATTCTTGTTGGGTTATTTGATTGAGTAAGGTTATAGGGCTTTGCCTGGTCATTGTACTTGTTGACTTAATAGGGTTTCATCGGTAATTGTGTTGCTTTGTTTATAATGAAATATACTCTTGTTCATGCTTATTGTTAATATGACATGACGATAGAGTTACTTGAATATGTATGTAATTATAGGCCATGCATGTTGACTTGACTTGACTTGATGATGTTGGTTTTTTAATGTACATGCTTATGGCTTAATGAACATGTCCTATGGATTGGTATGGTCTCGCTGAATGTGCATAAAGGTTTTAAATGAAAAATACCTACTTTATGAAATATCCCTTTTTCTTAGAATGTTTTTCATGTTTGTGGCATATGGTCTCATACTTAGTACAAGTGGCTTACTAACCCCGTTTCTTCCATCTCCCAACATTTTAGGTTCCGGTCGTTGAAGTGCTTTGAAGGAGACTTGAAGAAGTCTTGGATCTCTTATTCATCCAAGTAGGGTAGGTCCTCAACTTTTGCGGCGATGCCACTATCTAGCTTATGTAGTTCACTTTTTAGTAAAGACTTATATGGTTCTTTTTTTCATTTTAGTATGAAACATTGTATAGCCCATGTGAGGCACTTATACATGATGCATGGGTTATTACCAAGTTCTTACGATCTTATTAGATGGTTATGAGATGACATGACTATTATATTTGTGTCTTATATACTTATGTAGAAAGTAAAAGTCTGTGTAACCTTCCTATACGAAGGGTCTATGTATACTCGATACGTACATATATATATATATATATATATATATATATATATATATATATATATATATATATATATATATATATATATATATATATATATATATATATATAATGTGAATGTAGAGGTCTGTGTAAACCTCCAAGTAGAAGTAATGAAAAGTTTTAAAATTTCCGCTAAATTCGACCTATGAATGTAATGATGAAAGATAAGAGGCTAGTCTTAGTCCTCAAATAGGACAAAGACTCCAGTTGCGTGTACGGGGTAAACCCTGATCTGACATTGGGGCGACCTATCCTAACAAGTGGTAGGGCAATGATGATGTGGCAGCTGGGCAGCTCACTTTGAGAGCTCATGATAAAGAAGAGGTTTTTGATGTGTATAAATCCTTAAAGATGCAGCCTATATATGAAGAGTTGTCTGTCATTACAGTGATAGATCTTGAGACAGAAGCCAAGTATGTAGCAGAAAAGGATCTTCTAGAGCTAGTGTTGATGGGTGATGACATTTATAAAGTTGTTGAGTCATATGAAATTGTGCAATTCCTAGATGTGTGACTTATAGTTACTATTGGAGAATGCTGGGAGCCTTTCAAAAGGGTATTGGGTCGGTCCTCCACCGAAGCTCTCCATTGAAGAAGCTCCTAAGATGGAGTTGAAAGAGCTGCCAACCGACCTCAAGTATGCATTTTCGGGTGAAGATAAAACTTTACCAGTTACTTTTTCTGCAACATTATCTGATGAATAGGTGGAACCTACATACTAATTTTAAAAAGAAAGAAAGCAGCTTTGGGATGGCAAATGTCAGACATCCATGGCATGAGTCATGATCTATGCATGCACAGGTTATACATGGAGGAAGGCTACAACACAAATGCACAACATCAGTGGAGACTCAATCCTTTGATGAAGGATGTGGTCAGAAAAGAAGTTATCTAGTGGTTGGATGTAGAGATGTATACCTAATATCTGACAACAAATGGGTAAGTCTACTGGAGTGTGTGCCCAAAAAAGGCGAAATGACAGTGGTAATGAAAATAATGAGTTGATCCCCACAAGAACAATAACTGCGTGAATGATATGTATGGACTACAGGAAACTCAATGAAGCCACAAGGAATGACCATTATCTGGTACCTTTCATTGATCAAATGCTTGACAGGTTGGATAGCCAAGATTATTACTGTTTCCTTGATGGGTACTAAGGATAACGAGATTTTCATTGCATTTGAGGATCAAGAAATGATAACATTCACCTTCCTAAATTGCACGTCTGCATTCAAACGCATTTCATATGGCTTGTGAAATGCCCAACCTTCCTTCATAGATGTATGATGACAATCTTCCACGATATGGTGGAATTTTTTTGGAAGTATTCACGGACGAATTCTTGGTCTTTGGTGATTCTTTTGATCTTTGGTTAACTAACCTTGAGGGAGTCTTTGGTAGGTCTGAGGAGACTAATATAGTGTTAAACTAGGAAAATTTAAACTTTTTTGTTAGAGAAGGCATTGTGTTGGGGCACAAGGTATGCAAAATTGCGCTTGAGGTAGACAAAGCAAAGGTGGAAGTGATTGATAAGTTTCCATCTCCAATATCCGTGAAGAGTCTGTGAAGCTTCCATGGCAATGTTGGGTTTTTTACATGGTTCAACAGGGACTTCTCTAAAAGTACAAGACACATGTGCAACTTATTGGAGAAAGAAATGAATATTGTGTTCGATAAGAAACGCTTGGAGGCATTTGAGATGCTAAAGAGGAAGTTGATTGAGGCTCCAATCCTTATTTCTAAAAAATAAGAACTTCTATTCGAGCTTATGTGTGATGCAAGTGATATAACAGTTGGGGAAGTGCTCGAGCAAAGAAAGAACAAGGTGTTTCACTCCATACATGTGCTAGCAAAACACTAGATGCAGCACAATCTAACTACACAGTGACTGAGAAGGAAAAGATAGATTTGGTATATGCATTTGATAAATATAGGTCATATTTGGTGGGAACCAAGGTAATAGATTATGCGGTCATTCGGTATTTATTAATAAGAAAGATGACAAACCTAAGCTAATTAGGTGGATCCTATTGCTGCAAGAGTGTCATACACCGAGAGAACACCCTAGAAGATATGGCATTCTCGGAGTGCGACTGGCGTAATTGACCTGTCGGAGGTCTTGTACAAGCCATTTGACATCATTCATCGCATACATGTATGAAAAGTAGCGCAGAATTAAAACTTTTTACACGAAATATCTTAAAACACCTTTCATATTAAAATCATAGAAAATACTAAGTGTCAATGTACGACAATCTTAGACTCAAGAATACATGGGACACGACCCATACAATAAAAATATAGTTATACTTATTCTATTACAATACTATGAATTTAAAGAAATATAAAGACGATTATGCCCTCGAGTAAATTGAGGACATACTTGCACTTTTCTTGAAAGAAAGCTAGATTACAAGCTTTCCTTCAAGAAACTTCTCACCTTCCACCTACACCTTTAGATTTAACAAAACAATTGGAATTAGTACAAACACTTGTACTAAGTATGGCATAATGCATATAATCATGAAAACAAACATTCATAAGAAATATGCTTTTTTTGTATAAAAACATCATAGTATAAGCATAAGAACAACATGTAACATCTTAGAAACATATAAGGCATCATATAAAAATTTTACCACATTTAAATAAATATTACAGTAAGTTTTGCCAATTTACAGTGAACTAATTCTACATTACAGTGAACCCATTTATCATGCAACCATCTTACTAAAAACTATCCTAAGACTCACTTAAGAAGGCAAAGAGAGACATCCCATACACCCTCTCTTAGCACATCTATTGATGCTTAATACAAACTATAATGAGATAAATACACATAAAATACACCAAACACATAAACATGAGATCCTCCTACCAAAGGTGATTCTAAGGTTCACTTGGGTGAGTTTTCAAGCGATCGCACATACAATCCCTTCACACACACCTAAGAGATCCTTTAGACTGCCTAGAATAAGATCATAATCACTACACATAATAGCATACATATAATATGGCTTTTTTTTCTAAAGGTTATCCAAAAGACTTACTTAAGTAATGCAAGAAGAGAACGTCCATACTCCCTTTCCAAGATTACCTAAATAATCCTTAGGACTACCTAAGTTTAAATCATGTCTACTTATTCAAGTTACTTTCCTTTTCAAGAGTAATTCTTAAGACTTCCTAGATAGGACATGAAGTGACCGTTCTTATGCCCCCTTCATACCTTAACTAAGCAACCCTTAAACTACACAAGGTAAGTACTTAGTCATTAACATACTTTCCAACTTAAGTAATTATATTTATTAGTTCATTAAGATACATTCATCACATGTAAGTACATTAAACTAACGGTCTTAGAAAAGACATAGGGAATCACTTACTAACATTTTCAAAGCCTATTCGTGCAATATCAAGATAGTGTCTCATACACCATTTAAACTTCATATAAATTTTCAAATACTAGTAGGTACCCCATATGATGAGAATAGGAAATAACCGTCATAGACCATGGTATCTAATCATGGAATCCATAGTCAACCCTACTCTGATAAAGGGTGTTCTACTTTCCGATGGTAGAACTTAGACACATCCCATGTAGGAACATGGTTAAGGAATATCGAGGGTTCCTTTGTACTCTAGCCTCAATCTTAAATAGAGCTACTACCCATGCATACTCACTCGGTGCTAGACTTTTTTCTCATAGATTGGTTCAATAAAGGAGTACATCAAGGATTTTGATATCTAGTTCATAACCTAATCTCATTACACCATACCAAAGAGGTCCCCTCCAGTTGCATTACAATGGTCAAGAGGATAGCTCAATGACTTTACTAAGTATGATTTCATGTCGTTCTAGACAATCAACACTAAGTTTACCATTCACACAAGAAGTATACATTACAACTTTTGACTTCAAGGATATCTCAACCTTAGATCTAGGATTAAGGTTTCATATAAAGAACCTTCTTAGCAATATGCAAGGTCACATGTCAATCACACATATAAAACTAACAAGATTTATCCTACAAATTCAAGCACTCATATTCACATTATACATGTATCAAGTAAGGGACACAAGTCTAGCAAAACAAGAGACACACATTATTCACATATAGCTAATCATTCTAGAAGCACATAGGGTAAACTAAGCAGACTTACTAGTCATCCTACACACTTCTATAGAATAATCACATAAGTCATCACAAGTGTCCTATAATCTATAAAGAAACATCTTACTTCAATATCAAGTAATCAACATAATGACTACACTATAGTCTAATAGAGATACACATCATCAACTATAACAACTCATGCTTTGACTCCACATAAACACATAAGTGATATTGATATTCATACTATTCACATAATAAAGTTATAAATTGATAAATTCATTATACATAAAGTAATACCGACGAGGCCAAATCATTCACAATTCATAATGTAATGTAGAGAAGGCAACATTAGTTACAAGTATAGCACATAAGCATCGCCACCATAAGTGGACCATACGAAGCAGATTCATCATCAAAACTAGACTACACAATATAGAGAAAGCTGGTCAACATACCATTAATCTAACCTCACAACTTCAATCCATATCTAATTCATCCTACACAATATACCAAGGCCCTTACCAATAGCTATAGTTTACAATTCAATCCAATAATTACAATTTTCAATGAATCAAATATATTTCAACATATATTGATGAATTAAGGGAAGCATACTAACAATTCTAGCATGATTCTATCATAATTCATTAACCCTAATCAAACTACAAAAGAATGCAATAGCATTAATACATAATTAATTCACCCATTAAGTAGTCAAATATTGGGTTGATTGAATTACATGGGTTCATAGAGTTTTTGATTTAAAATCATCTAACTAATAACAATTTAATAATTATACAATCATTCAAAACCATTAACGCAAGAACCCATGGATAGATTACAGAATTGCACAAGTTTATCTTGGAAAGACTTTAGAAATCTCTTAAAAGATTGTCTCCTTTAACAAAATAGATTCAAGGATGAAAATCATACCTCAAATGATTTTAATCCACGAAAATTGAGAGAAATTGGTGGAGAAATAAACCTTCAAGCTTCAATCTCTCCTCAAGCTTCAATGGAGTTCTCGAGACCTCTTTAGAGGTTTTGGGATCCCATTTTAGAATAATGAATTAATCTAGGTGTTTAGGACTTATAAAACTATTTATAATACCCAAAATACCCTTATGTAACCGCTAATTTATATTTTTGGATGTGGGGTGAAATTACCACTTCACCACTCCACTATATAGTGAAGCTGCAATATTGCAGACTTCACCAACCCTGCTTATCGACACCTTGTATCTAAAAAATAGACCGTCATGTTGGTCCGTGGTTTGGGTCAGAGGCTGGTACAAAGGGAGGGAAACCACCCACGTCTAAGTGTCTGTAAAATCCTTAAAATGGCTATGCTAAAAAATGCTTAATGTGTCTAGATTGACTATGAATAAACTAGGTTCATACGGATTGATGCGCGTAGAACCACACCTATGGAACCTTGTTAAATCCAAGCCAACTAACTTTGGGATTTAGTTGATCTAGGGACGGTTGGGTCCAGCCATGTAGGGCTCCCGAATATGAAGATTTACCTGAATGAGTCTTTACCATATTTTAAAAAAGGGAAATCTTTAGTTTGGAGTGTCTAGGGTAAAATGGTCTTTTTCCAAGTTAAGGGTAGTATCGCAATAACCCTAAACATGTAATTAATTAATTAATTAATAAGGTGGAGGGGCATTTTGGGGAGAGAGGGACAAAAATTGACCTTTGAGTGAAGTCTTGCTCCACCCGAGTACGAACCTAAGTGGAAGCAATGATTTAGATTGTTTTTATTTATATTGGTAATTAGTTTAATTAATTAATATTTATTGGCTTATTTAAAATAAAAGAAAAATCATATTTTTCTCAATATTATTTCAAAGAGTCCTAGTTGACTAAGTCTAAACTACTTCACTTCTTTTAACTCTCTTTCATGTTTAACTCTACCTCTCTCTCTCACATCAATATCTCTCTTTTATTTAACATTCTCTCTGCCAAAAACACAAGAGCTAATCAGCAATTAAAAATTCTTTGAACTTAAACATCTTTCACGTTAAAAACTTATTCAAAACATAACAAAAAACGTTAGGCTAAGAAAGAAGTTTTTCTGTCGTGTTAGTGTTGAAGCTTTCGGACTTAGATGAAATTTTGGAGAAGGTTTGGGCAGCAAGTCAAGATCTTAACGTCAAAGAGGTATGGTTTCTCTTCTCTCTTGGTCCCTTTTCCCTAGAGAACCCTATGGTTCAGAAGAATCTCTTCTGAAAAATTAGGGTTGTTCCCCGTTGCATATCCTTGTCACTAGCTCCCATCGAATCATAGGTTAGGTATGTTTGCTGGTAGAAATTAGCGATGTAATATTTTTTCGTGATGATTATGTTTATGTATGTATGTTCGGAATTATGTGAATATTGAGAATGCTTTCCGAGATTAAGTGAAAAATGATGTGTGTGCAATGTGTATCCGTGATATACACTCTTGGATTCAAGTTAGATAAAAATTACATGTTTATGGTTGTATTTCATGTGCAAAAACTTTCCTAAATCGTGATGATCATAAGTTATTTAAAAATGCTAATTTGAGTGCAAACTAATAGTCAAATGAATCCATGTAAATTCACCTAAAGAACTCACTAAAAACTACTTAAAACGTCTAAACATATAATGTGAAAGAGTTGCGAAACTATGCTGTAAAAATTTCTCACATATTGTTGATAAGTTTCGACCAAGCTAAGGGGATTATCATGCTATGTAAAAATGAATTAAAATATGTGAGGCCACTGAGAATCGAACCCGTGACCTCACCATGTAAAAATTCATTGAAATAATGTGAGAAAAGAGAATGTGGATTGTCGGATTCAAACCCATGCGCCTTGATCTGAAAATGAAAAAAAAAAGAAATGAGAGGAGTGGGATTCTAACCAACCACCTCTCAATCAGATTTAAGGATGAATAAAAAAAATAAAAGTTTGAAGCGTGTGGGAATCAAACCCACGACCTCGAGGAAGAACCATGGAAAACTTAAAGAGAAAAATTCAAGTGGGTCTATGGGGGATCGAATCCACACCCTCTCAGTCAAGAAGGAGAGAAATTAAAGAAAAGAAAATAAAAGGGAATGAGGTTGTAGGGGTTCAATCCCACATCCACTCAGTCTCAATGAGTGAAAAATGAAGAGAGAAATTAATAAAAATTAAATGAAGGCGTTGGGGCTCGACCTTGGGTCCCCGAGACGTATGGATCAAAACAAAATAAATAAAAAAATGTAAGTGTTTTCTAAGGAATTCGAAACTGGGTTCCCTTGCCCAAATTCCGTATTGATATATTTCTAACGTGAATTAATGTTCAAGGTAATGCTGCCGACATAGATCGAAATTGAGGTCTTGGCGTACATACAAGATGTATAAGTCTTGTACCACATAATCTTAGGAAGATATGCATCACTTAAACGAACTATGAATGAAGCCTCATGGCTTTTACGTATAGACCCATAAGTCTAGCATACATTTAAAAGTAAGTAAATGTAAGATGTATGAAATGAAATGATGAAACCCTAGAAGGTCTAAGTAAGAGTGTGAGACACACTAAATCGTCAAGTACATTGGCATATGATGAAATGATTATTCATGTAATAAGGGTTGAGTAATTATGAAGAGAAAATGTCCGAACGTTAATGAATGTGGTGACAACATGATAAGAGGCTAATGAAAAAAAGGAGAGCAATCTCAAATGATCCTAACTAAATGTTACCAAAATGTACTCACCTATGAGAATGTAAAGTTGATGAAGAGACCAGTCTCTATGAACACTCTAATGAAAGTATTGAGATCAATATACACTTAATACTAATTATGAGATGAGAAATTATCTATTGAGCTATGATGTCCTCATACTAGAAGCCAGGTTCCATGACGTATGAGTTGAATGTAATGGAACATTATACTGAGCATCGATAAACTAACTATGAGAGGTGATGCCTTCTTTCGGGAAGGGCGGAGGTTCACGTAACTCTCATGAGATGAGATTGTCCGGCATGCCGGGTATGGTTATCCTTACATCTCCTAGTCTTCGAACCTATACTGCCAATATAGGAATCTGGCGGGGTTCAATCCCCATGTACGCTAGCATGTTTTGGGTCACTTTGGCCGGTGACTCCACCTCTTTTCGGTGGTGGGGAGATACTGGATTTCATGATTCTCGCATGATCTATGTCGGTTAAAGTTAAAGTTCCCTATGAATGAATGAGGTCAACCTTAAATGATGTACACAATGAAATGAATGATACCAAAGGTGTTAGGATGGGATAATCAAGAGGCTAGCTAGACCTAAGTAATGACATTAGGTTATTCTTGATCATTGCACAGTGAACCCGATGAAAGTCTTAAACTACATCCTAGGTATAGTTTGTGTTAACACTAGCCTATGAAAGAAACAAAATAAAGTAGGTATTTATGAATGAAGCGTGTCTAAAATCATTCCTTGTTGTTTTTAGAGAATGAATACTAGGAGAACAATTGGTCAAAGAAGAGAAGGAGTAGCTGCTTTGGGCAATCAGGTTCCACCCCAGTCTCTTGCTGAAGGAGTGGATATGCTGGTTAATCCTACTGGGTTGACAGATGCTGATGTACGGGCATCTCTGTCCCAGATGGCACTAGTAATCACTATGCAGGACATGGCCATGACTGACCAAATCAACTAACAGAATATTCAGATGGAGAACCCACTAGTTCGTAGTATGGCTGACAGGCTGTGAGACTTTATGAGGATGAATCCTCCTACATTCACAGGGTCTAAGACTTCGGAGGATCCTGAAGAGTTTGTGGATGAGGTGCATAAGATTTTGGTGGCTATGGCGCCACAGATACTGAGAAAGAAGAGTTGTCTTCCTTTTAACTCAAAGATGTTGCACAGATTTGGTGCAAGATGTGGCAAGATAGCAAAGTTTTGGGCGGAGTTCCGGTAACTTGGGAGTTGTTTAATACATCCTTTCAAGAGAGATTCTTTCCCAGAGAGATGAGGGAGGCCAAGGTTTAGGAGTTTATCAACCTTAAGCAGGGATCCATGACAGTCAGGGAGTATTCCCTGAAGTTTGTTAAACTGTCCAAGTATGCTACTTCCCTTGTATCTAACAGCAGGGATGAGATGAGCAGGTTCCTCATAGGAATCGATGGTGATTTGGAGGAGGCGTGTCAGTCTGAGATGCTTCACGATAACATGGAACTCTATTGGTGGATGGTACATGTCCAACAGGTAGGGGACAGTCGAAAGAAGAGAGGCGTTGGTGATGCTAGAAGGCCTAAGCCTCATGATCAGGCAGGTCCTAGGAATGGGGGCAAGAGGAATAACTTTTGAATCCATGAGCATCGCATATTTAAAAAGGGGAAATAGAGTTCACAGAACTCTAACTTCTAGAGGAGTACAACACCTAGAGAAGGCAGACCCGAGCCCAAGAAGGGCAATAGAGGTGAGATGCAGTGTCCCATAAAGGACTTTGCTAAGTATGGTCGTGCTTACAGTGGAGAGTGCAGACAGGGTATTAATGCCTACTTCGGTTGCGGTAAGAGCAGTCACATGATTAAGGATTGTTCACAGAAAAGAGGTTAGGTTGGAGGTAATGCTCATCCTAGGCCTAATCCACAGTATTCAGCAGCAGCCGAGGCTTCTAAAAGGAACAGGTTCTACTCTCTTAAGGGCAGGGAGGAGAAAGAGAAGTCAACTGATGTGGTCATAGGTATGCTGCAAGTATTGTCAACTTCTGTTTATACTTTACTTGGTCTATGGTCTACACTCTTATTTATATCTCCTTTGTTTTCTCTCATTTTTGAGATATTGCCTGAATTTCTGCATGATCCTATAGTGGTTAGTACACCTTTAGGAGAAAATGTAATAACTGATAGAGTATACAAGTATTGCCCATTAGTTGTATGTGGTAAGACTATGTGTGCAAACTTTGTTGAGTTACCCATCCATGATTTTGATGTTATTCTTGGTATGGACTGGCTTCATACTTGTTATGATTGCATGGATTGATGTAGTAGGGTTATAAGATTTCATTTCCCTAATGAAGAAGAGCTAGTTTGGGAGGGGTACAACTCGATTCGTCCTAATCCCTTGATTTCGAACCTTAAGTCCAATAAAATGATGTCCAATGGGTTATTATGTCATCTTCTGAGTATTAATGATTTAGATATTGACATTTCTTCCAATGACTCAGTGCCAGTAGTAAATGAGTTCCAAGATGTATTTCCTGATGATTTGTCTGGAGTTCCTCCCCCTCGAGAGACTGACTTTGGTATCAACTTAGGACCTGATACTAAACTAATTTAAATTCCTCCTTACTGAATTGCTCCAGCTGAACTCAAAGAGTTCAAGCTACAGTTAAAAAATCTCACTGATAAGGGTTTCACTCAGCCGAGCATATCCCCTTGGGGCACTCCAGTGTAGTTTGTGAAAACGAAAGATGGAACCCTTAGAATGTGTATCGATTATCGGCAGCTCAACAAAGTCACTACTAGAAATAAGTATCCATTTCCCAGAATATATGACTTGTTCGACAAACTCCAAGGGTCTAGTTTCTTCTCGAAGATTGATCTTCGTTCAGGGTACCATCAGCTTAGGGTTAGGGATGGAGATATCCTAAAGACAGACTTTCGTACCCGTTATGGTCACTATGAGTTCCTAGTTAAGTAATTTGGTCTCATGAATGCACATGCTGCATTTATGGATCTCATGAACAGGGTCTTCCGTGAATTCATTGACTCCTTTGTCATAGTATTCATTGAAAACATTCTCATCTACTCTAAGACCAAAAAAGAGCATGAAAAACATTTGAGACTAACCTTGCGGGTACTTAGACAACATCAGTTGTATGCCAAATTTAGCAAGTGTAAATTATGGCTTAGATTAGTGACCTTCCTGGGTCATCGACAAAGGTGTAGAGGTAGATCCCAGGAAGAATGATGTTGTTAGTAATTTGCCAAAACCTCTTACTCCCACAGATATTCATAGATTCTTAGGATTGGCTAGTTATTATCTCAGGTTCGTGGAGGGTTTTTCTTCCATTGCTGCCTCACTGACAGCTTTGACTAAGAAGAAGGCCAAGTTTGAATTGACGGAGGCTTGTGAGAAGATTTTCCAGGAGCTCAAGGATAGACTCACTTCAGCCCTGGTGCTTACTTTTCCTAAGTATGGTGAGAATTACACTGTGTATTGTGATGCATCTAGGGTTGGTTTAGGTTATATTGTTATGCAGGGTAGTAAGGTGATAGCTTATGTGTCTAGACAGCTCAAGGCCCATGAAAAGAATTATTCCACTCATAACCTGGAGTTGGAAGCTGTGGTGTTTACTCTGAAGCTGTGGAGGCCCTAATTGTATGGGGTTCATGTGGATGTTTTCAAGACCAAAAGAGTCTCTAGTACATGTTCACACTAAGAGAGTTGAATCTACGTCAGCAGAGATGGCTAGAGTTGTTGAAGGACTATGACATGAATTTCCACTACCATCTAGGTAAGGCTAATGTTGTAGTTGATGCTTTAAGTAGGATGATCATAGGAAGTACACTCCATGTTGAGGATAAAAAGAGATTTGGTGAAAGATATACATAGACTGGCCAAACTAGGTGTGCGGTTACTTGAATCTACTAGTGGGGGTGTTTAAGTTCATTCTAGTTTCGAATCATCCTTAGTACTTGAAGTCAAGGAGGGTCAGCATCTTCATTCGGTGTTGATGGAGCTGAGGAGTCAGTGTTGGTTAAGATGAATGAGTTTTTGGGAGATGACGACATACTTAGGTACCAGGACAGGCTGTGTGTACCAGAAGTGGATGATTTGCGGACCAGTATCATTGCAGAGGCCCATGGTTCTAGACATTCCATATATCCAGGTTCCACCAAGATGTATCATGATATTAAACAGATCTATTCGTTGGATGGTATGAAGAAGGACATTGCAGAATATTTGGCCAAGTGTCCTAATTGTCAACAGGTTAAGGCGGAACATCTTAAGCCTAGCAGTCTTACTGAAATTATTGAGGTTCCAACTTGGAAATGGGAGGCCATTAATATTGACTTCGTGGTTGGTCTTCCAAAGACTAGGAGACAGCATGACTCCATATGGGTTATTGTGGACAGGATTACTAAGTATGCCCACTTTATCAATATGAAGTCTATTTACAGAGTCGAGGATTATGCGAGACTCTACATTGATGAGATTAAGAGATGGCATGGTATTCCATTATCTATCATTTTAGATAGAGGAGTTAAATTCACTTCACATTTCTGGAGATCCTTCCAGAAGAGCTTAGGCATACAGGTGAAGCTTAGTACTGCCTTTCATCCTCAAACTGATGGGCAGACAGAGCACACCATTCAAACATTGGAGTATATGTTGAGGGCATATGTGATTGACTTCAGAGGTAGTTGGGAAGACCATCTGCCTTTAATAGAGTTCTCGTATAATAATAGCTATCACTCCAGCATCGAGATTGCACCATTTGAGGCACTGTATGGTAAGATATTTAGGTCTCCTGTTGGGTGGTTCGAGTTTGGAGAGTCATCCATCTTAGGTCAAGAGATCATTCATGAGGACTTAGAGAAGGTCAAGGTGATTAGGGATAGGTTGGCTACTACATATAGTTGGCAGAAAATCTATGCAGACAACAGAAAATGGCCCTTAGTGTTTGATGTTGCTGACAAGGTCTATTTGAAGACATCAACTATGAAGAGGGTGATGAGGTTTGGTAGGAAAGGGAAGTTGAGTCCGAGGTATGTTGGGCCATGTGAGATCCTACAATGTGTGGGTGAGGTGGCCTATGAGTTGGAATTGCCTACGGAGATAGCTTTTGTTCATCCAGTCTTTCATGTCTCTCTGTTAAAGAAATGCCTAGATGATCCATCATCAATTCTTCCTATTGAAGGTTTGGGGGTTGATGATATTGTACTATAAGGAGGTACCTGTTGAGATTTTAGACAGACATGTCAAGCGGCTGAGGAACAAGGAGATTGCTAGAGTGAAAGTATTGTGGAGGAATCACCTTATTGAGGGTTCTACGTGGGAGGCCGAGGCGGATATGATATCTCGCTACCATCATCTTTTGAGTTCTTGAGTAAGACTTCCTACTCTTAAGTCCAAGTTTTCTTATCTCTCTACTCTTTGTTGATATTGCTTGTTTGTGAATAGTATTTATGTTATGATATGACTGGCGTTACACTATATATTTAGTAGTGTCATTCGGGAATGAATGTTCGTAGGGGGGATAATGTAACAACCCTAAAAATGGCTATGCTAAATAATGCTTAATGTGTCTAGAATGCCTATGATTAGACCGGTTTCACACGGATTAATGCGCGTAGAACCAGACATGTGAACCCTTGTGACAGCCAAGCCAACTAACTTGAAGAGTTAGTTGATCTAGGAAAGGTTGGATCCACCCATGTAGGGCTCCCGAATATGACGATTTATCGTAATGAGTCTTTAACGAATTTAAAAAGGGGATATCTTATGTTTGGAGGGTCTAGGGGTAAAATGGTCTTTTTCTAGGCTAAGGGTAGTATCGTAATTACCCTAAATATGTAATTACTTAATTAATAATGTGGAGGGGCATTTTGGGGAGAAAGGTTTAAAAATTGACCTTTGAGTGAAGTCTTGCTCCACCCTGGTACGAACCTAGGTGGAAGCAATGATTTAAATTGATTTTATTTGAATTGGCAATTAATTTAATTAATTAATATTTATTGGCTGATTTAAAATAAAAGGGAAATCAGATATTTTTTGATATTATTTGAAAGATTCCTGGTTGACTAAGTCTAAACTACTTCACCTCTTTTGACTCTCTTTCACGTTTAACTCTCTCTCTCTTTCTCACGTCAATATCTCTCTTCTCTTTCACGTTCTCTCTGCCAAAAACACAAGAGCTGATCAGCAACTAAAAAATTTTCAAACTTGAAGAATTTTCATGTTAAAAACATAAAAAAAACATTAGGCAAAGTGAAGAGTTTTTCCTTCGAGTTAGTGTTGAAGATTTTGGACTTAGACAAAATTTTGGAGAAGGTTTGGGAAGCAAGTCGATGTTTGAATGTCAAAAAGGTATGAGTTATCTTCTCTCTTGGTCCCTTTCCCAAGAGACCCCTAATGTTCAGACAAATCTATTTTGAAAACTAGGGTTCTTTCCCATTGTATATCCTTGTCAGTAGGTCCAATCGAATCATATGTTGGGTATGTTTGCTGGTAGAAAATAGGGATGTAATGTGCTTTCGTGATGAAAATGTTTATGTATGTATGTTCGAAATTACGTGAATATTGAGCATGTTGTCCGAGATTAAGTTAAAAATGATATGTGTGCAATGTGTAACTGTGATATACACTCTTGGATTCAAGTTTGATTAAAATGACATGTTTATGGTTGTATTTCATGTGCACAAACTTTCTTAAATCATGATGATCATAAGTTATTTAAAAATTCTGATTTGAGTGCAAACTAATAGTCAAATGAATCCATGAAAATGCACCTAAAGAACTCACTAAAAATTACTTAAAACGTCTAAACTTTTAATGTGAAAGAGGTTAGAACTATGCTGTAAAAATTTCCTGCATTTTATTGATGAGTTTTTGCCAAGCTAAGGGGATATCATGCTATATAAAATAAATTAAAATATGTGAGGCCACTGGGAATCGCACCTGTGACCTCAGCATATTAAAAGTCATTCAAATAATGTGAGAAAAAAAGAATGTGGCATGTGGGATACGACCCATGTGCCTTGATCTGAAAATGAAAAATAAAAGAAATGAGAGGAGTGGGATTCCTACCCACCACCTCTCAATCAGATTTAATGAGGAATAAAAATAAAAATAAAAGGTTGAGGCTTGTGGGAATCGAACCTACGACCTCTAGGCAGAACCAAGGAAAACTTAAGGAGGAAAATTAATGTGGATTGTAGGGGTTTGAACCCACAATCTCTCGGCCAAGAAGCAGAGAAATAAGGAAAAAAATAAAAGGGAATGAGGTTGTGGGGGTTCAATCCCACAGCCTCTCAGTCCCAATGAGCGAAATATGAAGAGAGAAATTAAGAAAAATAAAATGAAGGCATTGGAGCTCGACCTTGAGCCCCCAAGTCGTATGGATCAAAATATAATGAATAAAAAAAATGTAACTGTTAAGCAAGAGATGTGAAACCTTGTTCCCATGCTCAAATTCCATACTGATATATAAGTCATACGTAAATAAATGTTCAAGGTAATGCTGCCCACATAGATCGAAATCGAGATGTTGGCATACATACAAGATGCATTAGTCTTGTACCACTTAATCATAGGAAGGTATGAATCACTTATACGAACTATGAATAAATCCTCATGGCTTGTACGTATAGACCCATAAGTCTAGCATACGTTTAAAAGTAAGTGAACCTAAGATGTATGTAATGAAATGATGAAACTCTAGAAGGGCTAGATAAGAGTGTGAGACACACTAAATGGCCAAGTACATTTACATATGATTAAATGAACATTCACGTTTTAAGTGAGTAATTATGAAGAGCAAATGTGTGAAACTTAATGAATGTGGGGACAACATGATAGGAGGATAATGTAAAAGAGGAGAGCAATCTCAAATGAACCTAAGTAAATTTTAGCAAAACGTACTCAAATATGAGAGTGTAAAGTTAATGAAGAGATCAGTCTCTATGAATACTCTAATGAAAGCATTTAGATCAATATACACTTAATACTAATGATGAGATGAGAAATTATGTATTGAGCTATGATGTCCTCATACTAGAATCCAGGTTCCATGATGTATGAGTTTAATGAAATGGAACTTTATACTTAGCACCGATAGACTAGCTATGAGCGGTGATACCTTCTTTCGGGAAGGGCAGAGGTTCACGTAACACTTATGATATGAGACTGTCCGGCATGCCGGTCATGGTGGGTTTCCTTAAATCTCCTAGTCTTCGAACCTATACTGCCAATATAGGGATCCGAAGGGGTTCAATTCCCATTTACGCTAGTATGTATTGGGTCACTTTGGCTGGTGATTCCATCTTTTTTCGGTGGGGGAGATACTTGATTCATGATGCTCACATGATCTATGTCGGTTAAAGTTAAAGTTCCCTATGAATGAATAAGCCCATCCTCAAATGATGTACACAATGAAATGAATGATACCAATGGTGTTAGGATAGGACAATCAATAGGTGAGCTAGACCTAAGTAATGACATTAGGTTATCCTTGATCATTGCACAGCGAACCCGATGAAAGTCTTAAACTTCAAACTAGGTATTACTTGTGTTCAAACTAGCCTATGAAAGAAATGAAGTGAAGTACGTAGAAATGAATGAAGTAGACTATGTGTTTACTAATGAAGGCTCCCTAGTTGAGGTCTCATATGTTGAGCCCTATTTTGGGAAGTCTTAATGTCAAGTCCATGATTCCAAGGTCTCATGGCATATGAATGAATTATATTAAAGATGTTATGTGCTATATGCAAAACGGTATGTGCTATGTTTAAGATGTTATGTGTTGCGTGCAATATGATATGTATGATGATGCATGTTACTCTCATGGCATGACTTTCCTAATACAAATTTGGAAAGCTCACTAACTTTCGTAATCCCATATTGGAAAATCCACTGACTTGACTTTCCAAAATCATGTTGTTAGGAAAGAGATGTTTTTACTCATGCATGTCTTTGGTGTATGCTTACATATACCCATATTTAGTACAAGGTTGTACTAATCCCATACAATGATATTATTTTAGGTGCACGCACAGGTGGATGCTTGAGCTTACAAGTTGACGTTGCAGCTATCCGTACGTGGAGTGTTCATCCGAATTTGGTAGGCCCTCATGCTTTCGAGGATGTATACTATTATTTTCTAGCTTAGATGTAGTATTATCTAGTGGATCATGTTCCACTGGTGTTTCATTTCGACTTTCATTTTAGACTTCGTATTGGTGCTGTTTTGGCAAAAATACATTTAATACATTTATAAACTATTTGTTTCATTTGATGATCTTAATATTAGATGGTTTATGGTAAACGTATATGAATTTAAATAGTATGTATACATGTATGTTAATAAAAAAAGTTTTAAATTTTCTGCTAAAATTAACCTAGATAAAGTAAGGATGACGTATGCAGAATTGTCTGCGACCTTTGAGTGGCCAACGACGCCGGTCTCATTTAGGGTCTAGATTCCGGTCGTGACAGTTTCAACCTACGCCCCTCACCTATGGGGCGTCAACTAAGCTACTGGTCGTTGATTGTCAACTGTAGTTTGGGCTGGTTTAATAGCTTTTGGCTTATATGATGGGTCCTTCTCAAGGACCCTTGTTTGGTCCTTGGGAATATTTTACCAGATTTTTTCAACCAGAATATGTTTGTATACGAGTTTAGGACCTCTCACATGAATTTCATCCAAAGCAAACACGTAAAACTGGACGAAATATACAAATACACACAAGGTAACTTCAAGGCAAACCTTTCCAACGTCATAGACATTCTTGAATGTTTGACCTCCAAACTTCATGAAAATTTGACCACTTCCTCCTAGCCTTATTTTAACTTATTTTAGGACTTCAAATTATCAAGACAAGTGTTAGGTTCTAGTTACGGCTAAGTCATTTTAGAGGTATTACAAAGAGATTGATCTAGAAATAAGTGATAGGAAAGTAATGGAGAACCAAATAGGTTATCTTCTGTCCCGATTGGAAGACTCATAGCATGTGGAAAATGAGGGACATGTTCGTTAAAAGTTTCCTTAAGAAAAGTTGCTTGAGTTGGAAATTGCTTAAGTACAATGGTATGTAGATATTGTAAATTTTCTAGTAAGTGGCTTATTTCCACCTGAGGCATCACCATACAAAAAACAGAGATTGAAGTATGATGAACGCTTCGACATATTGGATTCTCCCTATTTGTTCAGTTGTTTAGGCAATGTACAGATCATATGAGGAGGAGGTGCATAGCTGAGAAGGAGGTGACACATGTTTTAGAGAGTTTCCACGCGTCACCATCTGATGTGCATTATGGAGGCAACAGAACATTGCATAAGGTTATTCCTTCAAAATCTATTATTCCCTATTTTAATATGTTCTTATCTCATAAAAATCATGTGACGTTCTAGTTTATCCTTTTTCATTATGAGGGTGGTTACATTCTAGCACACGAGTTTCCATATATTCTAAGGCAGGTGTGGGTGCTCGGGATGGACTTCACTTTTGCTGACCCCGATGAGTGCAATCTGAACATGGTTCATGAGTTCTATGAGAATTAGATGTCCGAGACTCAATCACAATATGTGAGGTAAAGAGGATCATCGTGTCTATCTCACCAACGAGTAAAAAAGATATCTTCATATGACAAAGAATGCAGACATCACATTGTTGACAGGGATAAACATATGTCCTCCATGCCAGGGTATTCGAAATTTGTTCTGTGGGCCTCAGTCCATGGATCAATGGACTAAACATAATGTCAAAAGGTACCATAAGTCTCTACGATATGCGCACATGAAGATGGAGACACGGATGTGACTAAAGGTGGTGATGAATTATTTGATCCCAGGATAACACTACACAAACATCATTCCTGACCAGGTGTGTTTGGTGTATGCTCTAATGAAGGGCATAGAAATCAACATCGGTGCCATTATCAAATCAACAATGTGGAAGGGTAGAGTCAACAAAAGCCAAAGGTATGCATTTAGTGGGCTTATTACCAAAATGTGTCATATTACAGGAGTCCCAGCGGAGCTGTTAGACTATATAGAACCATTGTACGCTACAAAGGTGGATATCACTTAGATGAAGGGACCTGACACTGACTTCAGCCCGATACTTACCACTGAAGAGCGCCACGGAGAGATGACCTGATCATGGCGAGATGTATGTCTTAGAGATTCTTTGGCACAGGATTGGTGGTAGGCCATCTAATATGATAGATCTTTTAGAGGTCAATGTGTTTTATATTGAATGCTCATACTAAAGAATTATAGGGCATTGGCCCAAAATTGAGGGAGCCGATTGAAAATGACATTGCAACGGATGAGGAGAACTTGCGTATAGGTTTTCATGTTGACTCATATTCTGAAGAGAAGATGGGCCCAACATAGGCGGGTTATGATGTTGATGGCAATGATTCCATGGAGGATTTATGAGGGAGTTATTTTACATTACCCTTCGAACTTAGTTAAATTATTTTAATGTGTTGGGACAATGCTATTGTATAAGTGTTGGGTTGGGGGAGCAGCATATTTGATGTTTCTTTTTCTATTTCTTTTGTTTTTCATTTTTTGTTCCTTTGTAGTTGTTTTCAGTTCTTTAGCCATGGATAGTCCCTTTGAAGTGTACAAAAATACAAAAAAGAGTTTTCTCTAGTAGGATTGAGTCTGTAGTCATAGAATGAGTCAAGCTGGCCAATGATAGATAGATGACGACCATCTTAAGGGAGATTTCATCATTTGAGTTGTAGATTGGGTTGTGTTGAAGTTGTAATTCTCTGAAAATCGTCTATATTAAAAATCTTGATTGAATTGATGTATGAATACATTGATTTTTTGTATATGATAGAAATGTACAACTTAAGCTTAAATAAACCTTCAACTTAACAGGATTGTGTTCTGGTATTAATCTTTCGGAATACAACTTGTGCCATGAGTGGTGAGCTTCATGATGATATCCATGACATGTTTCTAAGTCTGAAATTTCTCGTATTGTTATTGAAGCTAAATGTAGGTGCTATTGTGCTTAAAAGATGACAACAAGCATTCCTTGGAAATTTTTTAGGAATTGAGCCTATTTAATATCCTTAGTTTAGCCAACTTGAGCATGTGACCTTTGTTTTGTTCTAACCCACAGAATGATCCAAATCCTTTTTATTGATACCATCGTTTTGATCCCGACCCCTAATGCACTGTGTTAGACTTTAAGGTAGGAACAAAAGTAAAAGGAGATAGAATGGGAAAGATATGGTTGTTGGGGAGAAATGAAAGAAAATTGAGAACTATACCCCATGAATGAAATTTGTGTTGACCCTTGTCCATAGGTAATTGTGCACTTCAACAAAGGGAAACCAAAGTTGAAGGTGGCTAACTTAGTAATACCTTGATGATTCCCTTGGCCCTAACAAACGAGTTATTTGTACCTTAACTTGAGAGAAATCTCTAAGTCAAGTCTTGTGACACACCCCAGAAATTCCAAGACCTAAAATAGAACCTCGCATGCTAATTAATAATGATTTTAGACCTAAATAAGTGTAAATAACATGTTTGAGAATTATTGGGTCCATAGCATCAAAGAAAAGCCTTAACGTCCGGAAACTAGTCAAATTAAACTAGTTGACGTCCCTGTATTTAGTGAAGGTTCGGGAGGGTCATATGAAATAAAAAATTTATAAAAAGACTCTAAATAGGTAAAATATAGTATAAAGAGTCAATACGTATAGTCACAACTCCCCAAGGACCACCGGAAGGGTCCCTGAGGAGGATCTGAACTTGGGCGACCAGGCTGCCAAAGTAGCCTGCGCATAGCCAAGAAATGAGTGGCTTCTATGCGACGCGCAGCCATCATGTGGGGATAAAAAATTGTCCTCACAACGCGGTGCCTACAGGAGGTCCACTTCCTCAACCCGGAATTCAAAAATAAAATGTGAAATTGACCCCGCGATGTGCAGCCACTTCATAGATTCGTTAAAGTCGTATTTTAAACTTTTTAACTTTACAAAAACCCAAATTAATTGAGGGGTATTTCGAGTAAATTAGGGGGTGACTATATATTGATTAAGGTTCGTTTTAATTCGTTTGTACCCACTCCAATAAATTGCCCAAAACAAAAACCAAAGTTGCCATCTCTCTCTACTTCTAGTCTTCCTAAATCCTTCATTGAAAAAGCATGAATGCTTGAAGAAGAAGATCAATTTCTCTAGGGTTTCACTTTGATATATTGGGTTAAGCTCCATTAAGGTATGGTTTCTTTTACTCTCGGGATTCCTTTCCCCAAGAGGTCCTTTCAAAATATTATTTCTAAATTCTCCAAATCCAGGTTTTTCTTCTACCCATGGATTCTTCTTTGAAAAAGAAAATTATGAATTAATTGTGATGATTGTGATGAATTAATGTTGTTTAAGTATATATTTATGGTTAATTGATGATTTCATATGAGATTTCTCTAGACCCATGTATTTCCCCCAAATGCATGAAATGTTGAATTATTAGGGTGAATGTGAAGATGATGAACTAGTAAATTGACTACAATGTTGTTAATTATGTAAATACTTCTTGAATTTACCTTTTTCATGAAATTGGTTATGTGTTCTTGGTAATGGAAGAATAAAGGTTCTTGGAGAGGTCAAGAAGGCATGTTGATTTGTTCTCCTTAGATTCAGTAGTGAATTATGAGTTACTTAGATAGTAATGCTCCTATGTCTAATGTGTGGTTGTGATGTTGATGCTAGGTATTCCTCATCCTTAACCCTAAGACATTGAATTAGACATTAATTATGTGTATATGTTATGATACGAATATTATATGGTTGAAAGTAGTTTCTCATGATTGTAATAAAGTGCTTAGTGAAAGGTTTACTCACTTGCGAAGTGGTGTCTAAAGTGAAAGAATTGTTCTCACTTGTTATGACCTATGAACTAGATATTGTAAGATGTTTACATTGGACTCTAGAAGAGATTAATGTGAACTTGTATGATGAAATAATATGATTACTAAAGGGAATAATTACTCACCATCGAAAGGGCATGTAAATGAGATGGAGGTCTCACGTTTAGTTAGTCCGGCCTCCCACATAGGTTTCCTCACGTTAGCAAGTCAAAATTCCCAAAATATGTGTCGTCTCATGAGATGGAAACGTTCACGTCTAGAAAGTCAAGGTTTCTAGTAACAATCTTCTTGACCCTTAATTGTGTTCTAACATAGGACTCTTTCTTAATGGATCCCCTAGATAGCTATGTATGTATGGTTACACCTTAGGCAAGTGTTAATCCTCTCTTTTCGGTGTGGTAGTAATACACCAGATCCCATGTAGCTCACATCGTCTCATGTTTGTTGTTGCGCGTCTTCCCTAATATGAATGTAATTGAAAAGTTAAATATGTGGACTTTTATTAGGATTGTCTTGAAGGCTACTTCATATAGTGAGGGAGGGTTTGGGACTTCTCTTACTCATTGCACATATGGGAACCTAAGGGATGGTTCTAATAGTGTTATTTTATGATTATGATTATGTTTATGATTGTGATTATGAGTATATGCTATGAGTAGTATTGTTTTATTAACCATGTCATGATAAAGTACGATAATATCTTGTAAGTATGAGGTGGGTCGCTTAATGTGATACTTAATTTTGGATAGGGTTATGGTTCTTTATTCTTGGCTTTTCACAAGTGTCGCATGAGTTCCTTATATATTTCATATATGTGTATGTTGAGTTGTTGGATATTATGAATGGTGTTGACTAAATTGTGCCTTTTTTGATGTATTAATGATTTTTATGCATAGCGACCATACTTAGTACATATGGTTTTTACTAACCCATATTTTCTCCCTTTTTCCCAAAAATTTTAGATTCGGGCCATTGAGGAGATTCGTGGCTATTGGAGAAGAAGACTTAGATATTTCCTAAGTCAATTGGTGTGTCCTCATGAGTTCCGAGGATAGAGCTACTAATCAAGCCTTATTAGTTTTGTCTATATTTTGAGACAATTATTCCAATTTCATGTTGAGAATTTTTTGTAGCCTATATGGGCATATTGTAATATACTAAGGCTATGCCCAAACTATTGTGATTCACTTTTTAGATGGTTAATGTGAGACGAACTATTAGACTATGTTGTTGTTAAAAGTTAAGTGAGAAGCCTATGTAAGTTTCATAAGTGAGGGGTCTATGTAAACCCTATATACTATATGCGAGAATATACTTCGCTATATACAAAGTTTTAAATTTTAAAAAATTTTGACCTATGATGTGCTATGTTGTATGCTAAGGGCTTTTCTTAGTCCTCTTGGAGGAGGAGGACGCCGGTTACGCCTAGGGGGTACTTTGGGTCATAACAGGTGGATTTTGGTAAGTGTTAAAAAATGAGTTTATAATGCAAATAAAGGGGGAAGAAACCAAAGTCAAGGTGGGTAGTAAGGCTGGAAATGTTGAAGAAGGTCAAGGCTCATGAAATAGAATAGTTGTGATTGCAAAAAAATTGAACATAGTGCAATAGGGAGGACAAGTCACTAATGTCATCGAAATGAATCTTCCTTTAACCTAAGCCTTCATTAAACCCTGAACAATTCCTGTTGTGATTTGGATCACAATACACTTCATTAGTATAGATGAACATAATTTGAAAGCTTATGGTTCTCAATGCATGCATGTGAATTATAATCCTGAGTATGAGTGGTATTTTATGCTAACTCCCTAAATTATATTCAATGGTAATTTGTGTATAAAGACTTTTTATTGTCGTGATGAGGACTTGTTGTAGGAATTTCAGTGATAATAAATGGTGCCTATGGTGGTAAAAGTGTTGGTTTAAAAAAGTTGTCAATTCATGTACATGAGACATGCATATCATGAGGTGAAATGTGTTGTGTGGATCATGAACAGATCTCTGGGAGTTGATAGTGGATGCACATTCCAGTGTAGGGAGTCTAGATCTAGGAGTAGTTAGTAGTTGTTCGAACGCGAACAAAGCTTTAAGTGTGGGGTGGTGATCTTGGGCATACTAACACGTCTAGAATGCTAATTATGCTCGCATTTAAGCTGATTTTGAAGTCAATATATCTGCGTTGATATTCATATTGAGTCATTTGTATATTTATGAACTGAGCAACATAATTAGTTGTGTATGTAAGTTTGATGTGAGAAACGTGTACAAAAAAAAGGGATAAAGAAAGTAGTCAAATGATTCGGCTAAAAACGGAGCAAGGAAGAATTTGAAGAAAATGCCTAAATCATTTCTGTGTTGTTCCCGCGTCGCGGAGAGGAGTGCAGATTGGAGGTCGCGAAAATTAATTTGAGGCAGTACATTTCGTGTTCGTCCCATATTTCATAGAAGACTAAAATGCCTGGACTCGAATATGGGAAGCCCTTGCACCTCGCGCACCTGAGGCCCAGAATTGGCCGTTTTGACTTTCTGTATAAATAGGGATTGGTTTTATTTTATTAGATGATTCGTTTTCTATTTTTGAAAGATGAAAACTGGACAACTACTTTTTGAAGTTTTAGGGTTAATTCTCTATCTCTTTTTATTTTAATCTTATTGATGACTCAGAGAACCATTGTAACATTTTTTATTAGATTATGAGTAGCTACATACCCTAGTTCTAGGGGTGTAGCTACATGATGATTATAATCTTTTGAATTTGATTTGGGTTTTGGGTTTTTTATTAACTATCACATTAATCTCTCATATGTTCTTATTATTTTCATGCTTAATCACCATAGACACAAATTTATTGACCAAATTGAACTCGGGAGAGGAAATAAGAGATAGAACGTGTGGCATGGGGAGCTTGTTGAACTCTAAATAGATAGGGTTGATTCATCTCAAGGATAGGCATATACTTAGAGACCTTGCTTGTGTCACTATAGAACGTGTGGCATGGGGAGCTTGTTGAACTCTAAATAGATAGGGTTGATTCATCTCAAGGATAGGCATAAACTTAGAGACCTTGGTTAGGTCACTATACAGGAAGATAGCTTAATACTTTGTATTTAATCATTTTATCGTTGCTCAACAATTTAGTTAGGGTGTTAAATATATTAGGAGATTAGAGGTCGGGAGACGACGATCATACATATAACCCTGTATTTAAGTGATTCAACAGTTAATAATGACCCATTTAAACGATATTGATTGCATGATTCCTGATGAAAGCCACTGCCCTAGATATTTCCCAAATCATTGTTCGAAACTCGTGGAATTGAATCATACTAGTTATATTTGATTTTAGGTTAGATTGAGATAACAAATAACTCTTGAAATCTAGAAATTCCATTTGTGTTGAACTTGAAGTTATAAAAATTGGTAAGTTCCAATTGTGAGTCCCTATTGGTATGATACCTGACTCTCAAAAAGAGGAATTCCATTTCTTGTACAATTACGTGCACTTGCTTGTGTGAACAAAGAGTAGCATCAATACAAAACCACACATACTGGTAGACATTATCGATCAACATGGAGCCCACCACATGACATAAGAATTAATCAACTTGTAAAAATATGCCATAAACCACTCGTTTATCCATTGTTACCCTCGCTTGAATACTTCAGAGTTACATTAGTACCCTTACTACCAACCGCCTTCTCAGTCGACCTACTTACTAGGTTTTTTATCATAGAACCATTCTAGCTCATAAAAGAGTCCACAAATATAACTACAAGCACTCCAACTAGCCACACATGATGTCCCCTAACTATATCTTCATATTACCTTGCCCTCGATACATTGTAAATTATATCAAGCTTTCTATGTGCTAACCATGAATCCCTTTTTCCAAGGTGAAATCTACCTACATATTCACATCATGTAAACTACCTACACTTCTCACCCTTGAAACATACGAACAACCCTTTTCTAGAAACATTAACACTCTCAAACCCTTGGATTGTCCAGCTTCATTCAATAACGAGATACATAATAGTTTAATCGACATAGTAGAACAAACATAAATAGGTCTTTAAAATCATTTAAAATTTTGAAAAAACAATGTCAATTATAACGTACATACACATTCAACTTTACCTTACAAGATATACAATTATGTCAAGTCTTTTGTCCCCTCAAGGGACCCAAACTCAAACTGTTAGCATAGTTGAACGTTGTACCTAATCCAATGTTTATTTTTGAACGTGGAAACCAATCTCATAGTTACATAAGAATGTGGAAGTCGATCCAAGTTAGTGTGTCAGAACACGACAATCGATCCATTAAACAATACACAATCACAATATAAAGTATATTCTCAATGTGGTGATGAGTGGTGTCCTCCTCTCCCTAATACCTATATAGAGTTCCATCTATGGAGACTAAATCATAAACCATGGTAGTAAGAAGTACGTTGTCTGAGTCTCTTGCCCAACCTTTGCCTTCATTAGTGGCCAAGTCTAAGCATTCAACGTTGGCCTACCAATTTTTTGGTCGAGGTTAAGCTTGTTAAATTGGTACTAATACTATGATTCCTTTCGCTTGTTCAACAGAAATCAAGGACTTTCTTTTAGATACCGTCCCAAACAAAAGAGATTAGCCTCTTTATCGGTCGATTGATTGGATCGATGTACAAAGGGGTTGATTGAAGTACGAAATCAGCCCGAGATTAAAGTCAAGCAACTAGATGATGTAGGATTGGACATCTATCTATCTCACCATGCTCCCCTACTCCTAAAATGGTCGGAGGAAGGGATGTTATGCTCAACTTTCTTACGTTTCATTACAGGAACACTCATTCACCACTTTTGCATATGATCGGATGCACAATTTTCTAGCTATAGGGGCTTGATTAGGAGTCGAGGATGTACCTTGGATTTTTTTTCTTCTTTCGAAGATCATGTCAAATTGTTCTATCATATTTCTCATAGGTCAGCCCTGGTACCACAAAGGTCGTTTCCACAGATGAGGATGGATTCAAATCTGCTTCATTATGTTCTTCTTTTTCAGCGAGTACACTACTCGATACGTACCCTTTTGCGATTGACTGATGAAGGAAAGTGATGGCTCATGGAGGGAAGGCACAGTGCAGACTTGGTTAATCCCATAATTGTTGGAGAGTGTTGTAAGTGCACAAACTTAGCCAGTAAATGAGTGTGAGAACAAGAATTTTAGAATTCACTTTATTAAAAAAAAAACAAATTAACTCTCTCAAAATGGAAAAAGGTTCAGAGTCTTATTAGGAAGCTTGCCCGCAGCCAAGATAGGGAATTACTAGTCATACAATCAAGAAGAGATTTAAGGCATGTAGTCATGGTGTAAAATTTTAGGTTCCGTCAAAAATTACCGAATCCATAATGTTTTTCATTTTAATTAATAAAATTGACCATGATTATTTTACTACACTCATATTCACACATTTAATCACCTGCCATTTTTAGACACATTATGTCCTGCTACAATATTCGCATACAAGAATGGAGCATTTTAATTTGACAAATTTCATGATGCTTATGAAGAGAATATTAATTTTCTCATTCATCAATACATCATCATAATATAACGTTAGAAATTGAAACCAATGTGTTACACATAAAAAGACATTTTATGTCAATATTTGTTCGAACCCAACCAAACATTTAATTATCATGACGCACTTGAACTGTCACCCGATGTATTACCATCATGATACAATATGACTTAAATCCTTCATCTTAACTTCAATCAAGGACATAATAAGCCAAATATAATAGGACTCATCATGGAGTCTTAAAAAATATTGTCACTTTGTGATTAACAAGCACAAATAAATATAGAACAAAAGAAACACAATGAAAGTGTTCTCCACAAAGTACGTACTAATATATTAAATTTGTCAAAACAGAGATTTACATATAGCATTATATTATAGTGCATTATTCTTAGTGCACACTAATTAAGTTAGTGAATTGCCGTATAAATCAAAGAATCAATTGCAAACTAAGAAAATAATAGTTTCTCTGCAGTAAAATAAAATTGCTCACTACCTCCATCCCTTATTCAATTTTCATGTGAACCCAAAATATTTCGCACAAAAAACAAAAATATATTAAAACCTTATGTCATAACCAAAACAGGAGCATAATCATAAATAAAATGTAAAATAAGTTTCACATAATAAAGAAAATTGGCATCAAATCACTTAGACACCTCAACTAGGCTTGTTCATTTTAGACACCTCATGTTAAGTCGCGCTGTGTCATTTTGACAATTTTTTCTCAGTTGACATATTGTGTATGTTGCACCCATTTTGAGCGCTTGAGGGATTTTTTGTTTTGGATTTTTTTTTTTTAGTTTCTCCCTTCTTTGTTACTTTTTAAACCTACCACTTATTCCACCTTCTACCATTAAAATTCATGATAAAAAGCCTTAAAAAATATTAAAAAATAAATTAAAAAACTATGAAACTAATTTAGAAAAACATTTATAAGAACAAAAGCTTTAAAAATCATCTCACTGATTTTAAAAAGTTTTTTAGAATAAGAAACACATTTTTTTTCAAAATAAGTTAGAAGAATGTCATATATAATTTTCAAAATCAATTTAAAAAAAATGAACCCTAAAATCTAATGATTTTTTAAAAACTAAATGGAAGAAGAACCAAGAAAATGGTTATAGAGTTGTGAAGGGAAAAGGGACATAAGGCAAATGGGGTAGGGGTGGGGTGATACAAGTTGGGGTGGAATGGTAGAAAATAGGTAATTTTATTCATTTATTTATTTTTGCCGAAAAATATGTTATTTTTTAATAATTTATTTTAAAATTATTATTTTTACATTCAAATTCCACATGTAAGCTTTTAATTAGTCATCATCTCATGTCATCCGCAAGTGTGTCACACACATTTTGTAATATTAAGTGATTGTCAAAATGGTGTGAAAATGATATAGTGGATCACTACTTTGAGCTGTTTAAAATGGTTTAAGCCTGCTTGAATTGTCTAAGTGAAAATTGGTGCCAATTTAAGAGTTTGCCGATGAGTTCACCCTATATATGTACATACATATAGATACATACGTACATATATATACATATGCATTCATATACATATGCCTATATATACATATACATATCTATACATATACATATCTATTCATATGCATGCATATATATACATATACATATCTATACATAAATATAAATATGCATACAGATATGCATACATACATATGCGTACTTAATAACTATCATTATTGAATATTTCAAAATTATCAAATCAATGAAGAAACCATCGGGAGAGGTAAAATAGTAATTTTATAAATATTTACAAAAAATGACTCTCAAAGTTGTAGTAGTAGTTGCGGGTTTTACCACGTACACACCCAAAGGGTAGAAGTTGTGGGTCTAACTTGTCATATAAAAAGTTTTTGTTGTTGTTGCTGCTGCTGTTGCAAATAAGGAGGTTTTGGAAAGATGGCTAAAGATATATTTTTTCCACAAAAAATGTATCACACACATTTATAAATGGTCATAATACAATTCACACATATTAAAAAAAATGATGTTATAGTGTTGAATGTAAGTTGCAATGACCCTCCAGGTCATTTGTGCAATAATTCATTATTTTCATTGCTTAGAGCGTTCACATAGTGATACCACGTCACTTATGACTTATTGACACCGACTATTCAATTGTTTAGTTATTCGTTTGGGTTTTACGCATGTTCCCTTATTTTGAAGCTTATGAAACTTGAATAGTTGACTTTAGTCTAAACATTAGGTAAACAACCTCAGAATAAAATTTTGACGGTTCCATAACCTCGAAAATGGTTAAATTAGGTTAGTGGCATGAACGACTCAAATCCAGAGGATTTCGGCATCAGTTTGTGCCATTATGCATTTTAGCTTTTAAGTTTTAGCCTAAGTTTAACCTTTGTTAACATTCTTCGTAAACATGCTCTAATTTAAATTTCGTCAGCGCGGTTAGCTGTAGAACGTCAAGTTTTGTCTAGAAGGACCTTTAGTTCCGTTCCTAAGGCTTTCGGTGTGAGTTTGGACACTTAGATGAGATGTTGGAAATATTAAAGGCCCAGCATTGAATTTTGTCAACATTCAAAGAATTAGTTGTTGTATGAGAATTTCTTCAGTGCCATTAGCTCCGAAATCTTGAATTTGGTCTAGTAGGACCTTCATTTGTTGATAAAATATGTTAGATCAAGTGTCACTGTTTGCGACAAGGAATAAGGGATACGTGGAAACTTCTGCATTTATTCAGAAAATGAAATTTCGAATTTCTTGTACTAAACTCAATATTTACAAGATTAAATCCATTTATAAATTCATTCTAAATGTCTGAACTAGCAAATATAAAAAGTTAAAAATACATTAAGCAATGTTATACACATTATTTCAGAAAATATATAATGCATGATATTAATTATAATTTTTTTAAAATTGTTTTAAAAAAAATTAAAAAACGACTATTTGTATCAATTGGGGAGTCACAACTATAGATATATATATAGTATTATCAAGCTAAATAGATCTTCTAACTTCAAACTATAAAAACTATATTATTTTAATCTTTTCGAGTTTTTTTTTTTTTACAAAAAACAACTCACAACAAATGTGAATATATATGAATCATTGAAAATTTTTCATTAACAAAAAAATTATATATCCTGTAATATGTAATAACATATTCTTTTTGTCCATACACTAAATTAAAATCTAATATCTATAAAAAAAAAATAGTAATAGTAATTAAAATTCCTATTTGTTTATGTAAGTATAAAATTTATTTGAAGTTCATCTATTGTGCAATAATTCTTTAGTTATAACATTATAAAATTTTCTTAGTTATTATTATTTAGTGCAAATGTTATTCACACACTTTTACATTCTTTTGTTATAATATTATTAATTCTCTTAGTTATTACATTAATTATTTTTGTCTTTCATATTTCCTTATATTAACTTTTAACCATTAATTTCTCATATTATTATACCGCTCCTATATATGTAATAACATGATGTTGTTATTTTTCTTTGGACGAAGCATGCTTAGTTGAATACATTGAAATTTTTTTTACAAGCATATGAGCTATATCTTTTTTTGATGTAAGATAAACAAGTGATTATATATATGATTTCATATATACAATACAATCTTTAATTTATATTTTTAGTTTTTTTTTATATAAAAAAAGAGAAGGATACCGTCTCAATTAACTATGAACAATAAGATAACTATCTTTGATTTATGCATACTGTCAATCTAGATTAAAATATAACAGCCAACGAAAAGAACGTTATTTTTTATATTATAACTTATAAAATAAATATGAATATACAAAAAAGATCTTAAAAAGAAAATGCCGTTGTTTACCACATGTTCAGATGACATCTAAAAAGATTAAGTGGAATATATGTGTGAAAGCATATGTGGGTAGATGACAAGAAAAGTACACAACAAATATAATATATAAGGTAATGTTATCGAGATACAATTAATTATCTTTTTAAACCTAATCAAATTGAAATAAATATATACATTATTGCATTTAACTAAAAAAAATATTATTGATCATCTTCAAAGTGTAATCGACTGGGTTATGTCGTTATAGAAAAGTCATAGAGAGGAAATTTTGGGTCGAAAAACTTTTGCGCACTATTTGAATTTCTCCCAACCTAGTCCAAATTTGGACAAAATTAGAGTTGTTGAGGTGTATGGAAATATGGTAAGAATTGGTTGAAGCATTTAACATTTTGATTGCATGAGTAGTTACATAACTCATTAAGAAATCCGTAGGACTTTACAAAATTTAATTCAGGCAAGTAAATCACCGAGAATCTATATTAGAGTAAAGGTCTTTTTTTAAGCATCGTGGATTAGAGGTGTGCTGTGAAATGGATATTTTGAAATTCTTAAGATAACTCTCTGTCTCGAGAATCCTGCCTACGCAGGCATTTCTGTAGCTCTGTCTGGGTAACTATGGAGGGCGAGACACAACTTAATGTCGTTAATCTACCCCTAAAAAAACTTATTTGGTACTTTCAAATCTTTAGATCTAAGGAACGAACCCAGGAGACTCATGTTGGTTTTTGCCCATTCTTGAGGCTAAAGGTAAGCGTTTCAGTCACCAAATCAATTTTTGATCCGTAGAACGCATTAAAAGGGTAAATATTGATGCAAACAGGTTTGTTATAAATTATATGGTGAAAACAACCCTAAATTTGATAATTGGGATCACGGGTTTTATCTAGGGTTCATAGAATTGTTATAAATTTGGGTAATTAGCGAGTGTTTGTTGATTATTGTGTTATTATTATTGTTTATAGACCAAGAACAAATGGAACAAATTTGGAAAGGGAAGGATCATGTTTATTAGAGTTACACTCTTGTTTCAACTTAGGTGATTGTTGTGATTTGATGATTGTGTGATACATTCTTATTATTGCTTCATTAAGATGCATGTTTCTACACAAATGCTGCATTGTAGAATATACACTTGTTGAAAATGAGATAGATGAATAGTTATATGTGATGTATTTCTATCGATTGTATAAATTGAAAGTAAACATGTGTTTGTGATTATGGTGTGTTGATGAATCAGATTGTCACTTTCCGGCATAACTAACTGGGATCGAATTGCCATGTTCCTGCATAAAAATGGTATCAAATTTCTGCATTTTGGAATATTTAAGGGATCGGGTACCACGTTTCGGTGCACTAACAGTATGGGTTTGGTTTCCATGAGAAGACCTACTACTTGTGATGAATGTGTATTGTTGAAGCACGTGATATTAAATGTTGTATATGTTCGATATGTTGCATGTTCATATTGTTGTTTTAACTTGTTTATGTCAAACATAGTGGAATAGTCGCGTGATCTAACCATTACACGATGGTTGTGTCCTAATACTCCCCTTGCTGTTTTTTTTTTAGTATAAGGCATCTTCCGGCGACTATTGACAAACCTCGTTTAAAAGATATGTGATCGTTGCTTCAAAATTCAAGGGTGAGGTAGCATCTTCTAGGTGTTTTTGCATTCTCTTTAGGTCTATGTCAACATAGTATTTAGATGTTCTACAATAGGTGGGGTTATAACCCTAATTGTTTTTTACTTTTTTATCGTTTAGTAGTTTTGGTACATTGAATTTCAGGTTCTATGTTTTTTTCTTCCGCATATTTTTGTTAGTTCTTTAGAATCCTGGTTGAATTTTATGGGAAGTTCTTATTTAACTTGATTCCGTAACTTAAATGTCTTAGTTTGTGATTTGCTTTCTATGGATTGTATAAATTGAAAGTAAACATGTGTTTGTGATTATGGTGTGTTAATGAATCAGATTGTAACTTCCCGCATAACTAACTGGGATCGAATTGCCATGTTCCTGCATAAAAATGGGATCAAATTTCCGTATTTTGGAATATTTAAGGGATCGGGTACCACGTTTCGGTGCACTAACAGTATGGGTTTGGTTTCCATGAGAAGACCTACTACTTGTGATGAATGTGTATTGTTGAAGCACGTGATATTAAATGTTGTATATGTTCGATATGTTGCATGTTCATATTGTTGTTTTAACTTGTTTATGTCAAACTTAGTGGAATAGTCGCGTGATCTAACCATTATACGGTGGTTGTGTCCTAATACTCCCCTTGCTGTTTTTTTTTTTAGTATAAGGCATCTTCCGACGACTATTGACAAACCTCGTTTAAAAGATATGTGATCGTTGATTCAAAATTCAAGGGTGAGGTAGCATCTTCTAGGTGTTTTTGCATTCTCTTTAGGTCTATGTCAAAATAGTATTTAGATGTTTTACAATAGGTGGGGTTATGACCCTAATTGTTTTTTACTTTGTTATCATTTAGTAGTTTTGGTACATTGAATTTCAGGTTCTATGTTTTTTTCTTCCGCATATTTTAGTTAGTTCTTTAGAATCCTGGTTGAATTTTGTGGGAAATTCTTATTTAACTTGATTCCGTAACTTGAATGTCTAAGATTGTGATTTGATTTCTTGGTTTTAATTGTTATAATGGTTCTCCCACCGGAGGGTTACTGTGGGTGTCAATCATGACAGCATGGGTCGTGACAAAGTTTGTATTAGATCCTAGTCTCATTGATCTTGATGTACTGAAATGAGTCTAATAGAGTCTCGCAGAATAGTACGGGGACACCTTTACTTTTCTTCGAGAGTCCATAGGACTTTAGGAGATCTGTATATTTTTATCTTGATTTCTTTCGTGCTATAACTCAACTATGATCTGTATACAAATCGGTATCTAACCTCCTTCACTCTTTTATCCGTTGATGGTTGATACAAGATTCAACGGTGCTTGTCCCGTCGTTTCCGTCATTGCTCCAACTGAGGAAATACATCAATAGGTCACGGTCAGGGTAGGGGTAGAGGAAGAGCTAGGGGTAGAGGTTGTGGAAGAGTAGCTCCTGATGGGAATGACATACCGATTGAAAATACTCATATGTGCATAATGAGGAGTTAGAAGATGATATTGAGGTAGGAGATGTTGAGGAAAATGGACAAGAGGAAGAGGTGCCAGCGGAGACTACAGTTGTTCCCCCAATTGATCCGGTGTTAGCTCAATAGATTGTTACATTCTTGAAAAGGTTTGCTGGTTATAGAGTTCTTTCATCTGCTCAAGTTTCTGCTAATCCTCCTATTGCTAGAATTTCCCCCTAGACGGGTGGATATGTAGGTACTGATGCTTTCTTCCATACTTTGTTGGGTTCCGTTATGATTTGTAATGTACATGACATGTTGACTAAGTTCTTGATGTTTAAGCCTTCGGTATTTCTGGTTTCTGAGGTTGAAAATGCCTATGACATTATCTTAGACTGTTATGAGAGACAGTATAAACTAGGTACTGTTTACCAACATAGGGTTGAGTTTGTGTCTTTCCAACTTCAAGGTGAGGACAAGCAATGGCGGAGAGCTTATACAGGGTGCAGATCTTCTACTTTACCTCCACTCACTTGGACCCAATTTCATGTTCTATTCTTGGAGAAATATGTGCCTAGAATCTTGAGGGATTGTAAGAAAAATCAGTTTATGCCCTTGGAGAAAGGTGGTACATCTGTGTCTGCGTATGAGGATAAGTTACATGCTTTATCTAGATATTCTACTCAATTAATGACTATAGAGGAGGAGAGAATCTACTTATTCATTTGGGGACTGAATTTCGAATTCCAAGTATTATATGTCGATATGACTTCTGCAGGGAGGAGCTTCAATAAAGTGAAAAACTATGTTAAGAAAGTGGAGGGGGTGAGGCGAGACGGTCAGGCTAAGGCATTGGCTAAGAGAGCCAAAAATTCTAAAAATTTTCAAGCTTCTATTCTAGAGGATTCGGTAAACTAACGCTGGCATCCAAGCCAATTCAATTTGCTATGCCCACTTGTAATTACTCAGGGGCTCCATCTTATAATTTTGAGGATAGCCAGGGAGTCGAGCCTTCAACAGGTGGTAGACCATATTTTTATCATACTTTCTACAATTACAAAGAACCTGGAAATGAGGAGATATTTTCCCAATCCGCATGTGTTGTATTCCGTGCAACATTAATCTAGAGTAGTGGTACCCGCGGAAAATGGTTATAATACTAGATGATGTCCACAAGGTGGGTGCGAAGGTAATTAACGAGGCCATGAAAGTAGAGGAAATTGTATAGCATGCAGAGGTAATGCGCTACTAGGCAAATAGGTATCTCGTCAAGATGAGAGACCTCATGTTATGTTTTTCCAGGAAAGAATGAGGTAAAGACATCTGACACTATGATCACACTTACTAATCTTATCTCTGACCGAATGACTAATGTGTTTTTCGATCCGATTTCTTCTTATTCTTATGTATCCGTGAGATTCACCTTAGAAATTAAGATGTTCTTGATGCCCCCGCTCATGTTTCTACCAATAGGAGAGTCACTCATAGTTACCTATATCTTTCGTTCATGTCCTGTCTTTTTTATGGGTTTGCAACATTGGTCTGATTTGGTAATTTTTGATATGATTGACTTTTACATAATCTTAGGAATGAGTTGGTTGTCCCTCTATTATGTTATGGTTAATTGCAATACTGAGTGTGTAACTCTAGAAATTGTGGTAAGAGAAAATTTGAGTGGGAAGGGGTGAACAAGCCTAAGAAAACTAAGATTATGTCCTCTATTCAGTCTAGTAAATTAGTAAAACAGGGTTGTTTGGCTTATTTGGCTCATATTAGGGATGTTGAGATTAAGGCTCTATCCACTGGGTTTATTCTTGTGGCGTTTGAATTTTGGGAAGTATTTCCTAATGACTTGCCTGGTATGCCTCCACAAGGAGATATAAATTTCTTCATTGATTTAGAGCATGGTACTCATCTCATTCCTATCCCTCCATATCGCATGGATCCGGCAAAATTGAGAGAGCTTTAAGGCTCAAATCCAAGAACTTCTTGATAAGTGATTTATTTTTCGTAGTTCTTACGCATAGGGTGCTACAATTTTGTTTGTTAAAAAGAGAACTGTAGCATGACAATGTGTATAGATTATCGACAATTGAATAGGGTTAGTATTCAAAACAAGTATCCTTTGCATCAAATAGATTATGCTTTTGACCAGTTACAAAGGGAAATCGTTTTCTCAAAGATTTTATTAGGATACTGTTATCAACAATTTAAAATTATGCATGAGGATGTGCCCAAGACGTCGTTTAGAACTCGCTATGGGAACTATGGTTTTGCTTTTGTCTTTTGGTTTGACAAATGTGTCTGCACCGTTCATGAGTTTAATGATTGGAGTGTTCAAACCATTTCATGATAATTTCATCAGACTTTATTGATGATATCTTTGTTTATCTAAAAAGTGAGGAAGAACATGTCGACTATCTTCGTTATGTTCTGGGTGTTCTTGGGAAACAAAAGTTGTATGCAAAATTTTCTAAGTGTGAATTTTGGTTGAAATCGGTTGCATTCTTTGGGCATGTAGTTTGAAAGGAAGGGATAATGTTTGATCCTCAAAATATTGATGCTGTTAAGAATTGAGTTCGACCTAGATTTGTGATGGAAGTTAAGAGTTTCATGAGACTCGCTAGCTATTATCATCAATTTGTTAAGAATTGACTTCCAATGCTACTCACTTGACTAATTTTACCAAAATGGAGATACCATTTAAATGGACTAAAAAGTGTGAAAAGAGATTTCGTAAGTTCAAGACTTTATTGACCACCGCACCCATTGTAGCAATAACGGTTGAAGGTAATGATTTTATCATTTATTTTGATGCTTCACATTTTGGGTTGGGTGATGTATTTAAGAACGGTAAGAATATCATAGTTTATGCCTTGCATCAATTGAAAGTGTATCAGAAAAATAATCCAACGCATGATTGAGAGTTGACAGCGATACTATTTGCTCTTAAAATATGACGCCATTACCACTATGGTATTAAATGTGAAGTATTTACCGATCATTGTATTTTGCAGCATGTGTTCACTCAAAAGGATATTAATTTGAGAGAACGAAGGTGGATGGAGTTACTTAAGGATTATGATGTGTTTGATTCGAAAAGGGTGAGTATGGGTCGTTTAGGTTGCTTGAGTGTATCCAAGCGACCTTAGGCTAAAGAAATTCATACATTAGATTCTATATTCATCCAGTTAGACATCTCAGAAAGACGTAGGGTGTTACCTAGTACTGAAGCAAGGTCCACATTCACAGAGGAGATCAAGGGTAGATAATTTTAATATGAGGATTTGGAGAAAATTAGAAAGAGGATTGTGCTTTTTAAGGCACAATATATTAATGTTGATGCGAGCTGAATACTCAACTTTAAGGGGAGAATATGTGTTCCTAAAGAAGGTGAGTTAATTCAAAAGTTGTTGGTAGAGTCTCATGGTTTGCGATATTCTATTTATCTAGGTGTGACCAAGATGTATAGAGTCCGAAACAAACTTATTGGTGGTCGGGTCTGAAGAAAGACATCCGGTAGTTCGTGGCGAAGTGTCAAAATTGTCAACAAGTGAAGAATGAACATCAAAGGTCTACGAGTTTGTTTCAAACAATGTCAATTCTATAAGTGAAGTGGGAAAGAATAGCGATGGATAGTAGTGACAATATTTTCGTGTGAATAAGAAATATATATTATGATCCACACTGAACATTTATAAAAGAATATGAAATATTATTCAAATCTTCACAATAAGTTTTCTGAATTGATAATCACGTGCAATGTACGTGTCAAAAAAAATAGTAGATATATAAGAATATGGAAAATAGTAAACCATAAGTCTTGCATAGAATTCACATTAAGGCCAAAATAATTCCCTAAAGGATATAAAATATTGCCAAATATTCCATGGAATTTTTGTAACACCCAAATCCATAATAATTGATTTACTCGATAAAGGCTATTAAACAAACACTTGGCTACACAATTAAAATACTTAACATAATGTTAAAAAGCTAAATAATTTAGGTAATAATATGCAATAGATAATTTCAAATATCATTGTTATACTTTTTAAGATAATAAAGATATTTTCACAACAAATGAAAGGTCCAACTAGATCAAATTCAATATTCAAAGATAATGGAGCTAGCGAAATTCTGATATGACATATATTTCCCTGAATGTTAACTGAAGTGAACTCTAGGACTTTAACTCTAACATCTCGTCTAAGTGCTCAAACTCATACTGAAAGCCTTAGGACCTGATCTAAAGCTCCTTCTAGACCAAACTAAACGTTCCAAAGCTAACCACGCTGACGAAATTTCAATTCGAGCATGTTTACATAGAATGTTGACAAAGGTCAAACATAGACTAAATTTTAAAATCTAAAATTCCTAATGGCACAAACTCATGTCGAAAGCCTTGCGATTTAATTCGGCCATGTCATTGTCATAATTTGACCATTTTGGAGTTAGTGAAACTGTTGAATTTGCGTTTCGAGGTTGTTTACTAACATTTTTTCTAAAGTCAACTAATCAAGTTTCAACAACTTCAAAATAGGGGAACATGCATAAAACCCAAACGAAAGACGAGACAATTGGATAGTAAGTGTCAGTATAAGTCAAAAATGACTTGAGATCACTATAGGAACACTCTAAGCAAGGAAAAAACATTAAGGCACAAATGACCTAGAGGGTCATTACAGCTTCCGTGTCTAACACCACAAAAAGACAATTATTTTAATCAAATAAAATATATCTAACTATTTGTAATTCGTAAATATACTAAATTCAAAACTAATATTTTAGAAAACAATTTTCATTAAGAGTTGTTTAAAATTAAACATGTCATTTTAATTTTAACACTCCAGACAAGTTGACAAGATGTATTACTGTTTTCCTTTTAAATAAATAAATTTACTAAATATTTTATGACGATAAAATGTATCCAAGAAATATTTCTTATTCATAGTACATATTAATTGTTATTGCTTAAATATGTATGGATTGTGATATAACCATTTTAAATGTGTGTGATACTTTTTTTTAGAAAAATATCTTTAACTATCTTTTCACAATATCCTTATTTTTAGAAAAATATTGTAAAATTATAATATGATAAAAATAAAAATAGTTATAATAATAACATAATGACCCGGAAGGTCATTTTAGTATATCTTTGTAAACTTACTATTTTACTTCTCCTAATGGTTTCTTCGATTCATGTTTGATCAGTAAGTAAAATTGATTTTGAGAATTTTAACTATTTGATAACGACACATATTGAGTCAATGTATATTAATTAAATATAATAAATTTATTTAATAATAAAAAACAAATCCTGTTGATTCTCTAAATTTTTTAATAAGTTATTCAGAAGCATATACGTAAATCACAAGAGAATTGTTAAAAAAAATAATACTACATCATGTTAACTTAATAGATTGGAACATTACATTCTAACGTATATTAAGCAAAATATCTAATTATTATATCATTAGAATTTAATGCTTTTTCTCAAGTACTCAAGTTTATATAATATGCCCTCTTACGATACAACGACTTACTTCATCAAAATAGTGGTAGCTCATATTCCGCTAAACTTCGAAATCACTCAACGACAATAAATTACATAGAAGAAGAAGAGTAGAAGAAGAGAAAGCTTGTGGTTGGCAAATGAGAGGAAGTCTTTATATTTATAGTAACAAAGGATAGTGTGAACACATATTTTTTTCGCCTTATTAGTATATCATGACCTTTCCAAGAAGTCACAACACTTTGAAAAAGTCATAACTCAATGAAAAATTCACAACTCCTTGAAAAAGTCACAACTTATTTATAAAGTCACAACTCTTTGGAAAAGTCACAACTTATCAAAAAGTCAAAACCTAAGTTAGGCATATTGTGCTAATTTAACATTCAAGTTAGGATTTTATATATAAAGGTAATTTAATATTATATATATATATAATATATATATATATATAAAAGTTGGTTGAAGTTTTTTAAACCCTAATTATTAGAAAGAAAGTAGTATAGCAAGAAAAATCTTGTGCGACATGGATGAGAAAGAACCCGACACTGGTAAATAAAAGTTCTTGAGCGACACAAATGTTCTACCATTGCAAGATTGAATAAAAGTAAGTAAAAGAAGGTAAAATAATTTTGTTTATTTTCCTCTAAGGAACAAGGAAAATTATTGTCAAATCTGTTGTGCTTGTGAAAAAGGTGATTGGTTAATATTATTGTAACGACCTGTTTAGTCGTTTTGAGCAACAGATTTTATTCTGGAAAACTGGCAGAGGTGACGGAGGCCACGACGGACCGTCAAGGGCACGACGGACCGTCGTGGAGGGTGTCGTCTCAAAACACTCAGAAAATCTGAAATTGGGTACTGAAAATCGACTCTCTGAACGTCGTGACGGAATGGAAGGACGGACCGTCGCAGGCTCGACGGCCCGTCACAGGCCATCCACTTAAAAAACAAGTCTCTGGACCTTGTGACGGATAGCAGGACGGACCGTCGCAGGCGCGACGGCCCGTCACGGGCTACGCAATCCCAGTTCGGGTCGGATTTCTTTACACGTTTTAAGGGACGTTTTTGACTATTCCTGCTTTAATTATAAAGTTAGAGGGTTAATGTTAATAAGTCTAATTACTTGGGGGTTAAAAAAAAAGGTAACCTTAAGTTAATTAGTGGGTTATTATTTCCATCTTTCATTCTTAATTACATAATAATTAGGGTAAAAGAAAGAGGGTTTGAATAAGAAAAATAGAAAGAACAAAGACAGAAAGAAAAAGAGAGGAGAACGAGTAGAGAGAGAGAGGAACGAAGAGGACAACAAGAAATTGAGGAATTTGCTTGCTTGATCACGATTCTTCGGTGAAGGTAGGTTATGGTTTCTTTTACACTATTCGTAGTAAACTCTTAATAGCGAATGATATGTGTTGGTAGTATTATAGGGTCTTCTTTATGCTTAATTGTGTGTATGCATGATGTGATTTTATATATTATGATGTTGATGATGAAACAAGCATGATGAAGCTATTGAATCCCAAATCTTGATATAAACCTAATCTCTTACTAATGATGATGCCTTGGTATAAAAGAAGGCTTGATGAACTAAAGTGATGAGATGATGACGCCTTGGTATAAAAGAAGGCTTGATGAATTAATAGAACGAGATTAGGGATCGGAGTGTCACGTACCGACACATAGAATTAGTGGGACGGGTGTCACGAACCGACACGTAGATGTAGGGGATCGGAGTGTCACGTACCGACACATAGAATAGTGGGACGGGTGTCACGAACCGACACGTAGATGTAGGGGATCGGAGTGTCACGTACCGACACATAGAATTAGTGGGACGGGTGTCACGAACCGACACGTAGATGTAGGGGATCGGAGTGTCACGTACCGACACATTGAATTAGTGGGACGGGTGTCACGAACCGACACGTAGATGTAGGGGATCGGAGTGTCACGTACCGACACATAGAATTAGTGGGACGGGTGTCACGAACCGACACGTAGATGTAGGGGATCGGAGTGTCACGTACCGACACATTGAATTAGGGGATCGGAGTGTCACGTTCCGACACATAGTAGTAGGGGATCGGAGTGTCACGTACCGACACAAGAGGAATAAAGATAATGAATCTTGAAAGATGCTAACATACTCAATCTAAAGAACATGTATCCCAAAAGAGTATGGTGTGGAGGCTTGAGTCCTCATGGATATGATCGGTGATATTATAAATGATATTTTGTACTTGTTGCTATCACATGTTAAGAATATTAGTTGATTTTATGATATTATCTGAGATATATTGCTTTCTATTTTGAGTTGGCCGATGATACCTACTCAGTACTTGTGGGTTGTACTGACCCCCTACTTTTATTTTCCTTTTGTTTATTTGTGGAGTGCAGCAAACGTGCCGTCATCTTCGACTCAACAGTAGTTCAAGCCAGTCTTCGTCACACCGGATCTTCAGGGTGAGCTAATGCTTCTAGCTTGGACTGGATCTCCTTCCTCATGTCTTGATGCCTTGAAGTTTCGACATAGACTAGCTTTTATTTGTTTTATCTTCTTAGAATACTCCTAGTTTAGTACCTTGATCATAGATGTTCTTGTGGTGATGACTTCCAGATTTTGGGAAATTAATAGATGTTGAATTTTAGAAGTTATTGAATTGTCTTTTATTTATGAGTTTAAGTCTTCCGCATTGTTTTATGTTGATATTAAATTGAAATGATAAGGTTTAGATTGGTTGGTCCGCTCACATAGGAGGGTAAATGTGGGTGCCAGTCGCGGCTCGGTTTTGGGTCGTGACAAACTTGGTATCAGAGCATTAGGTTCGTTGGTCTCATCACACAAGAACAGGTCTAGTAGAGTCTTAAAGAACGGTAGGGGGACGCCTTTACTTTTTCTTTGAGAAGCTATAAGACTTTAGGAAAATTTCATTCTTTCTTTCTTTCTTTCGTGCTATTACTTGGATCCAATTGGTATCTAGGTGATACAAATTGGTATCTGACCATCTTCACTCTATTTCGCAGATGGTTAGAACTAGAGCAACGACTACGCCAACATCAACATCAGCAAGACAAGATGCATCTGAGCCAGTTAGAGGTAGACTGGGCATATCAAGAGGTATTGTCCAAAACAGAGCGATAGACCCCCAACAGTTAGAGGTAGAGGTGGTCATGGCAGAGGCCGTTATTCCGGAGGACGAGGTGGTCGAGGTAATGGTGGTCACCAAAACGGCCGGGGTGATGGGCAAACGGGAGCCACTACATCACAACATGGTAGGGACAACGGACAAATAAACGAAAGGGCCCATTGTTATGTTTTCCCTGGAAGATCGGAGGCGGAGACATCTGATGCTGTCATCACAGGTAATCTTCTGGTTTGTGATTGCATGACTTCTGTATTGTTTGATCCTGGATCCACATTTTCTTATGTATCTTCCTCATTTGCTAATGGTCTAAATTTACATTGTGAATTACTTGATACGCCTATTCGTGTTTCTACTCCGGTGGGTGAGTCTGTGGTAGTTGAAAAGGTATATAGGTCTTGTTTGGTGAACTTTGTGGGGAGTAACACTTATGTAGATTTGGTTATCTTAGAGATGGTTGATTTTGATGTGATTCTGGGTATGACTTGGCTTTCTCCACAATTTGCGATCTTGGATTGTAATGCTAAAACGGTGACGTTAGCCAAGCTTGGGACAGATCCGTTAGTGTGGGAGGGTGACTACACTTCCAATCCGGTGCGTATCATCTCCTTTCTTCGTGCTAAGAAAATGGTTAGTAAAGGGTGTTTAGCTTTCTTGGCACATCTCAAGGATGACACTACCCAAGTACCTTCGATTGAGTCGGTTTTGGTGGTCCGTGAGTTTCTTGATGTGTTCCCTACAGATCTTCCGGGTATGCCCCCAGATAGGGATATTGACTTCTGTATTGATCTTGAATCGGGTACTCGCCCCATTTCTATACCCCCTTATAGAATGGCTCCCGCGGAGTTAAGAGAGTTAAAAGCCCAACTTCAAGAGTTGTTGAGCAAAGGCTTCATTAGACCAAGTGCATCTCCTTGGGGTGCTCCGGTTTTGTTTGTAAGAAGAAAGATGGGAGTTTTCGGATGTGCATAGACTACCGGCAGTTGAACAAGGTGACTATAAAGAACAAGTATCCTCTTCCTCGCATTGATGACTTGTTCGATCAGTTACAAGGTGCTTGTGTCTTCTCTAAGATTGACTTGAGATCCGGTTATCATCAATTGAAAATACGAGCAACGGATGTGCCAAAGACTGCTTTTAGAACCAGGTATGGGCATTACAAATTTTTAGTGATGTCTTTTGGTCTTACGAATGCCCCTGTTGCGTTCATGAGTTTGATGAACGGGATTTTTAAGCCATATTTAGATCTCTTTGTGATCGTATTTATTGATGATATACTGATATACTCCAAGAGTAAGAAGGAACATGAGGAGCATTTGAGAATTGTATTGGAAATGTTGAGGGAGAAAAAGCTTTATGCCAAGTTCTCTAAGTGTGAGTTTTGGCTAGATGCAGTGTCCTTCTTGGGGCACGTGGTTTCTAAGGATGGAGTGATGGTGGATCCGTCTAAGATCGAAGTAGTGAAGAATTGGGTAAGACCTACTAATGTGTCAAAAATAAGGAGCTTCGTTGGGTTAGCTAGCTACTACCGCCGATTTGTCAAGGGATTCTCTACTATTGCTTCCCAACTGACGAACTTGACTAAGCAAAATTTTCCATTTGTATGGTCGGATGAGTGTGAGGAAAGCTTTCAGAAGCTAAAGACTCTGTTGACTACTGCACCAATTCTCACCTTGCCAGTGGAAGGCAAGAATTTCATTGTGTATTGTGATGCATCTTATTCGGGTTTGGGTGCAGTGCTAATGCAAGAGAAGAATGTGATTGCTTATGCTTCAAGACAATTAAAAATGCATGAACGTAACTATCCAACTCATGATTTGGAATTGGCCGCGGTAGTGTTTGCACTAAAGCAATGGAGACACTATTTATATGGGGTTAAGTGTGAGGTCTACACGGATCATCGTAGTCTACAGTATGTCTTCACTCAGAGAGATTTGAATTTGAGACAGAGGAGATGGATGGAACTACTGAAGGACTACGACATCACTATTTTGTACCATCTGGGGAAGGCGAATGTTGTAGCGGATGCTTTAAGTAGAAAGGCGGGAAGCATGGGAAGTTTAGCTCACTTGCAAGCTTCTAGGCGCCCATTGGCTAGAGAAGTTCAGATTCTGGCTAACGACCTTATGAGATTAGAAGTAAATGAGAAGGGAGGATTTTTAGCTTGTGTGGAGGCAAGATCTTCCTTCCTTGATAAGATTAAGGGAAAGCAGTTTAATGATGAAAAATTGATCCGGATCCGAGATAAAGTGTTGCAAGGAGAGGCTAAAGAAGCGAAAGTCGATGAAGAAGGTGTTTTGAGGATTAAGTGAAGGGTATGTGTACCTCGCGTCGATGATTTGATCAACACTATTCTTACAGAGGCTCATAGTTCAAGGTATTCGATACATCCGGGTGCAACCAAGATGTACCGTGACCTAAAGCAACACTTTTGGTGGAGAAGAATGAAGCGTGATATTGTGGATTTTATTGCCAAATGTCCAAATTGTCAACAAGTAAAGTATGAACACCAGAGGCCCGGAGGAACACTTCAGAGAATGCCCATTCCGGAATGGAAATGGGAGATAATCGCAATGGACTTCGTGGTTGGTCTTCCAAAGACATTGGGCAAGTATGACTCTATTTGGGTGATTGTTGATAGGTTAACTAAGTCTGCTCATTTCATTCCGGTTAAGGTGACTTACAATGCAGAGAAGTTAGCCAAACTTTACATCTCAGAAGTTGTTCGATTGCACGGAGTTCCACTATCCATCATATCAGATAGAGGTACGCAGTTTACTTCTAGGTTTTTGAAAATATTGCATGCAGAATTGGGTACTAGGTTGGACCTTAGTACCGCGTTCCATCCTCAGACCGATGGTCAGTCTGAGCGAACGATTCAAGTGTTGGAGGATATGCTTCGTGCATGTGTGATAGAATTCGGTGGCCATTGGGATAGCTTCTTACCCTTAGCGGAGTTTTCATACAATAATAGCTATCACTCAAGCATTAATATGGCTCCCTTTGAAGCATTGTATGGTAGGAGATGTAGGTCTCCCATTGGTTGGTTTGATGCATTCGAAGTTAGACCTTGGGGGTACTGATCTTTTGAGAGATTCGATGGAGAAAGTGAAGTCCATTCAAGAAAAGCTTCTAGCGGCGCAAAGTAGACAAAAAGAATATGCAGATCGAAAGGTTAGAGACTTAGAGTTCATGGAGGGTGAACAAGTCTTGTTGAAAGTTTCACCAATGAAAGGGGTGATGCGGTTTGGTAAAAGAGGCAAGCTAAGCCCAAGGTACATTGGTCCCTTTGAAGTACTTAAACGAGTAGGGGAAGTGGCTTATGAGTTAGCCTTGCCTCCAGGGCTGTCCGGAGTACATCTGGTGTTTCATGTGCGATGTTGAAAAGATACCATGGGGATGGAAATTACATTATCCGTTGGGATTCAGTTTTGCTTGATGAGAATTTGTCTTATGAGGAGGAACCTGTTGCTATTTTAGATAGAGAAGTTCGCAAGTTGAGGTCAAGAGAGATTGCATCCATCAAGGTGCAATGGAAGAATCGACCGGTTGAAGAGAAACCACTTGGGAGAAGGAGGCAGATATGCGAGAAAGATACCCACATCTGTTTACAGATTCAGGTATTCCTTTTCGCCCTTGTTTTCCTTCTTGTGATCGTTCGGGGACGAACGATGGGTAAATTGGTATCTATTGTAACGACCTGTTTAGTCGTTTTGAGCAACAGATTTTATTCTGGAAAACTGGCAGAGGTGACGGAGGCCACGACGGACCGTCAAGGGCACGACGGACCGTCGTGGAGGGTGTCGTCTCAAAACACTCAGAAAATCTGAAATTGGGTACTGAAAATCGACTCTCTGAACGTCGTGACGGAATGGAAGGACGGACCGTCGCAGGCTCGACGGCCCGTCACAGGCCATCCACTTAAAAACAAGTCTCTGGACCTTGTGACGGATAGCAGGACGGACCGTCGCAGGCGCGACGGCCCGTCACGGGCTACGCAATCCCAGTTCGGGTCGGATTTCTTTACACGTTTTAAGGGACGTTTTTGACTATTCCTGCTTTAATTATAAAGTTAGAGGGTTAATGTTAATAAGTCTAATTACTTGGGGGTTAAAAGAGGTAACCTTAAGTTAATTAGTGGGTTATTATTTCCATCTTTCATTCTTAATTACGTAATAATTAGGGTAAAAGAAAGAGGGTTTGAATAAGAAAAATAGAAAGAACAAAGACAGAAAGAAAAAGAGAGGAGAACGAGTAGAGAGAGAGAGGAACGAAGAGGACAACAAGAAATTGAGGAATTTGCTTGCTTGATCACGATTCTTCGGTGAAGGTAGGTTATGGTTTCTTTTACACTATTCGTAGTAAACTCTTAATAGCGAATGATATGTGTTGGGTAGTATTATAGGGTCTTCTTTATGCTTAATTGTGTGTATGCATGATGTGATTTTATATATATGATTGTGATGAAACAAGCATGATGAAGCTATTGAATCCCAAATCTTGATATAAACCTAATCTCTTACTAATGATGATGCCTTGGTATAAAAGAAGGCTTGATGAACTAAAGTGATGAGATGATGACGCCTTGGTATAAAAGAAGGCTTGATGAATTAATAGAACGAGATTAGGGGATCGGAGTGTCACGTACCGACACATAGAATTAGTGGGACGGGTGTCACGAACCGACACGTAGATGTAGGGGATCGGAGTGTCACGTACCGACACATAGAATTAGTGGGACGGGTGTCACGAACCGACACGTAGATGTAGGGGATCGGAGTGTCACGTACCGACACATAGAATTAGTGGGACGGGTGTCACGAACCGACACGTAGATGTAGGGGATCGGAGTGTCACGTACCGACACATTGAATTAGTGGGACGGGTGTCACGAACCGACACGTAGATGTAGGGGATCGGAGTGTCACGTACCGACACATAGAATTAGTGGGACGGGTGTCACGAACCGACACGTAGATGTAGGGGATCGGAGTGTCACGTACCGACACATTGAATTAGGGTATCGGAGTGTCACGTTCCGATACATAGTAGTAGGGGATCGGAGTGTCACGTACCGACACAAGAGGAATAAAGATAATGAATCTTGAAAGATGCTAATATACTCAATCTAAAGAACATGTATCCCAAAAGAGTATGGTGTGGAGGCTTGAGTCCTCATGGATATGATCGGTGATATTATAAATGATATTTTGTACTTGTTGCTATCACATGTTAAGAATATTAGTTGATTTTATGATATTATCTGAGATATATTGCTTTATATTTTGAGTTGGCCGATGATACCTACTCAGTACTTGTGGTTGTACTGACCCCCTACTTTTATGTTTTCCTTTTATTTATTTGTGGAGTGCAGCAAACGTGCCGTCATCTTCGACTCAACAGTAGTTCAAGCCAGTCTTCGTCACACCGGATCTTCAGGGTGAGCTAATGCTTCTAGCTTGGACTGGATCTCCTTCCTCATGTCTTGATGCCTTAAAGTTTCGTCATAGACTAGCTTTTATTTGTTTTAGCTTCTTAGAATACTCCTAGTTTAGTACCTTGATCATAGATGTTCTTGTGGTGATGACTTCCAGATTTTGGGAAATTAATAGATGTTGAATTTTAGAAGTTATTGAATTGTCTTTTATTTATGAGTTTAAGTCTTCCGCATTGTTTCATGTTGATATTAAATTGAAATGATAAGGTTTAGATTGGTTGGTTCGCTCACATAGGAGGGTAAATGTGGGTGCCAGTCGCGGCTCGGTTTTGGGTCGTGACAATTATTGTTCCTATGAATTATTTTTCACGTTTGACTATATATACTTTCTTTTTTATGTGAAACTTATTTTATATTTTAATTATGATTATCCTCACTATTTTGGTTATCACATACGCTTTTAATTTATTTTGTTTTGTGTGTGAAATATTTTGGTCACATGAAAATTGAAAAAGGGGTGGTGGTAGTTAGTAGTTTTATTTTTGTGTAATTGGAAGTGTAGTGTGCAATTGATTCTTTTATTGATACGGTAATTCACTAGCTTAGTTATTGTGCACCAGACATAATGTAATATAATATAATGCTATATGTAAATCTATGTTTTGACAAATTAATATATTAGTACATTGTTTGTTGAAAATATTTTTCTTGTGTTTCTTTTGTTGGATATTTATTTGTGCATGTTAGTCACAAAGTGAGAATATTTTTTTAAGGCTCAATGATGAGTTCTTTATATTTGGCTTATTCACTGATTGAGGGTAAGACGAAGGATTCAAGTCCTATCGCACCAAGATGGTAATACGTAAGGTGAGAGTTCTGGTACATTATGATGATAAAATGTTGGGCTAGGTCCGAACAAATAATGGCATAAAATGTCTTCTTATGGGTAACACATTTGGTTCAACTTCTAATATTATATGATCACGATTTTATGATGATTGAGAAAATTAATATGCTCTTGATAAATGTCATGAAGTTCGTCCAATTAATTTGTTCCATTCTCTTATGTGAATGTGGTAGCAGGATATAATGTGCCTGAAAATGACAAGTGGTTAAATGTATGAATAGTGGTAAAATATTAATTTCCAATTGTGGTAATTAAAATGAAGGTCATTATGGATTCTTAAGATCATCCTTGAAATGTGAAGGTAATTTTTTACCATAAAAGTGGTATGAAAGGTTATTAGGCACATTGTGTTGGTGAAATTCAAATTTAAAGTTTTGTTAATTTTCATAAACATAAAGAAATATAAAATAGTATTACATTTAGTACTTTTAGAGTGATGTAACAACTTGTTCCCGTCGTTATAGAAAAGCCAATGTAAATTTTTTTAGATTAGAATATTTTTTCGTAGTATATTGGAATTCTCAACCTAGTCTAGGTTTGGATGAAAATCGGAGTCAGTAAGGTCTTGGGAAATATGGTAATAATCGGGTGATCTAATTATGATATTAATAGAGTGAGTAGTTAGCTTAAGGGTTAAGAAACTCGTGCCACTTTACATAATTTAATTTGGGCGAGAACTACCCAAAATGATAATAGCGTGAAATGGTAGTTTCTAATTGGCATGGGTTGAAGTTGTGTCGTGAGATGGAGTTTGTAATTCTTGATTTGACCCACACGTTTCGTGTATGGCATGATTATTCCCTCCAGGGTGGAGCCGTTGTAGCGTGATAAGGCTCGCCATGGTGGGACAGTCAGAAATAAACCCCAATTTTTTTCTCTGTACTTTTCAACTTTGAGAGCTAAGGAACGACCCAAGTGTTTTCTTGACAGTTTTCCACCATTCTTGTAGCTAAAAGGCAAGACTTTAATCCGGGTTATTAGGCACATCTAGGGTTGATAGTGTTGACTTTAATCCGGGTAATTAGAAAATTTTTTTTGTTGATCCTCCTGTTATATTGATTGTTTTAGACCAAGAATAAGTGGAAAGAATCTAGAAAGAGAAGAATAAAGTTTCATAGTGGATTCAAGCTTTGTTAGGTGTAGGTAATACTTGTGACTTCATATGGGTGATATATATATATATATAATTGTTTCATTATAATTCATTTATATGTGAAAGTTACATAATTAATCACAGTAGTAGTAAATGAGGATGATTAAATAATTGTATGCCACGAATCATGAATTGAATGTATGATTATGAGAATGTACATTGTGATTGTGGCTTATTGAACGGATCGGGTGTTACGTTCTGACACATGAATTGGAATCGGCTGCCACGTATCGACATAAACATTAAAACGCGTTTCACGATCAAACATAATAACTCAAAACGGGTACCACGTACTATTACACTAAAAATTTGGGTGTGGGTTCTATGGGAGTAACATTGACATGACATAATTGTATATCTTGAGTATTATGAAACTATATGTGGTCAGTATAGTTTTGTTAGATTTAGGTAATAGTTGTGACTTCATGTGGGTGTGATATATATATATATATATATATATATATATATATATATATATATATATATATATATATATATATATATGTGTGTGTATATATATATATATATATATATATATATATATATATATATATATAATTGCTTCATTATAATTCATTAATATGTGAAAGTTACATTATTAATCACAGTAGTAGTAAATGAGGATGATTAAATAATTGTATGCCACGAATCATGACTTGAATGTATAATTATGAGAATGTACGTTATAATTTTATCTTACAGAACGGATCGGGTGTTACGTTCTGACCATGAACTGGTATTCGTTGCCATGTATCGACATAAACATTAGAACGGGTGTCACAATCAAACATAATAACTCGGAACGGGTACCACGTACTATTACACTAACAATTTGGGTGTGGGTTCTATGGGAGTACCATTGATCTGACATAATTGTATATCTTGAGTATTGTTAAATTATACGTGGTCCGTAAGTGAGAATTGATATTATATATGTTCGTTGTATGCATGTTTATTAAGTGGTAATTGACTATATATATGTTTCACTTAGTGGGATATCTACGTGATCCTACCATTATACTGTGTGAACTGATACTACACTTTCTCTCTCTTTTTTCAGTACAGGGCACCTTCAAGTGTTTACTGATAGACCATATTTAGTAAATCAGTGATTGTCATAGAACTCAAGGGTAAGTCCATTCTTTTGGGCTACCTTGAGTTCTCATTTTGTTTAATCCATTTCTTCAGACTTAAAATATTACTGAGTTTTTTCCTATGGTAATTGGTTGTACCCAATTCCTTAGACTTATTGAACTTTAGATATTTGGGTACATTGACTTGAAGGTTCTAGGTATTATTTTTGACTTTATTTTATTAGACTTTTTGATTTGATGGGGACTCTATATTTACTTTAGCATTTAAACGTGATTCCGTACCTTTAAATGCCTTAGTTTTGATTTTAATTTGTATAGTTCTTGGTCAGCTAATTAGCATTCATAGTTTTTCCACCAGAGGGTTAGTATGGGGGCCAATCAAGATGATTTGTTTTGTGATTAAGTTGGTATCAGAGCCTTGGTTTATTGACCTTGATGTACCAAAACAATTCTAGTAGAGTCTTACGGAACGATATAGAGATGTATTTACTTTTATTCGAGAGGATATACGACTTTAGGAGATCTATCTGTTTTTATTGTCTCTTTTCTTGTTACAAATTGATTCCATTTGGTATTTTGTGACCCAAATTGGTATCTAACCTCCTTCACTCTTATATAAGAATATGATTAACACTATGTTCAACAGTGTCATGCCCGTAGCTCCTTCAATGCTCCAACTGAGGAATCTGCAGCAAGAGGTTGTGGTTGAGGCAGGGATAGAGGAAGATAAAGGGGTTGAGGAAGAGGAAGGGTGGAGCCTTCTAGGTATGAAGCACCAGTTAAAAATTCTCCTAGAAATGAGGCCCCTCCTGCGCATCATGAAGATGTAGAGTAGAATTCAGAGGTTGAAAATAAGGAGAATGTTGGACAAAAGGAAGAGGTGCATGCTGAGATTACATGTATTCCTACATTAGACCCTGTGTTAGATAAAGAAATAACTGTCCCCAAGGTAGGTGGAACTGTAGGTAATCATCCATTCTTCCGTCCATTTTTGGGTGCTATTATGACTGGTAATGAACATGAGATATTGACTAAGTTCATGAAATGGAAACCGCCTGTGTTCCATTGTCTTGAGACTAATGACGCCTAAGAGTTCTTCCTAGATTGCTATGAGAGGCTTCATAAGTTGGGAATTTTCCATCAACATTGAGTAGAGTTTGTGACCTTTCAACTGCAGGGCGAGGCTAATTAGTGGTGGAGAGCTTATGTGGAATGCAGATCTTCAGCTTTACCCCCACTCAGTTAAACCTAGTTTCATGCTCTGTTCTTGGAGAACTACGTGCCTCAGACTTTTAGAGATCATCAAAAGGATGAGTTCATGGCTTTGGAGCAAGGTTCCATGACTGTGGATGCTTACGAGGCCAAGTTTCATGCTTTATATATGCTACGCAATTAGTGACTACGGAGGAAGATAGGATCCACCTATTTATTAAAGGACTTAATTTCTAAATTGCAGGTACTGCCTATTCATATGAACTCTACATGCAAAAGCTTCAATGAGGTAACCGATTTTGTGAAGAAAGTGGAGGGGTGAGGCGAGATGGTCAGGCTAAGACATTGTCTTAGAAAGCCAAGAATTCAGGTAACTTTCAAGGTTCTTAGTCCTAAAGTTCATGGAGGGTAACATTTGTAGCACAACCAATTAGGTCTGCCATGCCCTCTTCTACAGTTAACTACTCGAGAACTCCACCTTAGAATTTGATTCAGGATAGCCAAGGAACCACACCTTCGGCAGAATGCAGTCCATCTCTTGATCATACTTTCTATAATTATGGAGAACCTGGGTATATGAGGAGAGACTGTCCCCACCCGCGCATGATAGATTCCATGCAACAACAGACTAGAGCAGTGGTACTCGTGGGAAACGGTAATAATGGTCGATGGAGACAAAAAGGTTGGCGAGGATAAAATCGACGAGGCCGAGGAGGTAGGGGAAATGGTAGCACAGGCGGGGGTACGGTACAACCAGGAAAGAAAGTCGTCTATCATGATGACCAATTCAATGTTATGCCTTTTCAGACTAGAACGAGGCAGAGTCATCTTACACAATGATCAAAAGTACTATTCTTTTTTGCGACCGGATGACTAATGTAACGACCTGAGAGCACCCCTCTGTCGCTATACAACGTACTTAACCCTTCGGAGGTCTTGTACAAGCACCTTAGATATCATTCATTACATAGGTATGAAAAGTAGTCAAAAATTAAAACTTTTTACCATATAATTAATAAGAAACTCATTTATGAAAAGCTAAGGAACAAGTCTCATCATCACAAGCCAACTTAGACACGTCTTAACTATCGTAGAGGCCACGGTCCTTTACATTGAAAGAAAAACATAATAAGTCTTATGCAAATATTAAAAGAATATACTAAAAGAAACATAGTCTAGGTCCTCAAACATATGAGGACATACCAATCTTGAGAGAATAAACTTCCCAAGCTTTGTCTTCTAAAAATCCTTCACTTGCCTTCCACCTAAACTTTGGAATATATATAACAGTATGGGTTAGTATAAACATTGTCTAAGTATGACATTATGCAAAAAAATTCAAAAGAGGACATTTTAGTTGAAACTTGTTTTTCATGCTATTGTAGTAAAACCTTCATGAATCAAGTCACTAAACATCATATAAATTATCATTTAGCATGTAAGGTAAAAATTCAATAATTCTCAACATAAAGTCATATTTAAAAGTAAACCCATTTATCATATAGACTTTTCCTATCCAAAGTTATCCTAGGACTTACCTAGAAAAGATTTGAAGACATCACCTATACAACCTCTTCAATACACACCTATGTGATCCTTTAGACTACCAAAGATGATCATGCTTCATTCGATTTAATAAGTCAACACTCATTGCTAAGGATACTAGAAGAAACATACATGCATTTAATAACTTCACATAAATACCATCATCCAATACAACCCCCAAGTTTCACTTAGTGAAATGTAAAAGTAGCATCACATACTACTAGTCCCACCTTAGTTTAGGCACATCACATTCATCATATACGTAGCTTTCACCATACAATACATATATCAACATAATTCCTTTACATTAGACATAAAGTAACATTATTTCTTTGACAAAATATAATGACTCATTCATACATGTTCATATAAGAACACACAAAGACTTCCTCCAAATGTCAACTTGTACAATAGATAGATAGCGTCCCATTCCACCACCTACCCTAAGTAGTACACCCTTTAGAAGACTTTGTTCATAACATGCATTTGTGGGGGCTAGCTTTAACAAATAAAGACCATGAGATCTAGATATGAAATCATTCACAGCTCTAGCATTATCTAATTATATACAATAAAAATATGCATTAGCATGGGTTCATTGGGGTTTTGACCTTAAAATCATCAACTAACTTTGAAAATATTATATAATATTCATAAAACGTTTTCATGCAAAGACGCATGCTTAGAATAAAAAAAAGAATTTAGGAAACTTTGTACCTTTTCGAGAAGTCTTTGGAATGGATTCTTGAATGAATGAAGAATCAAGGATGAACTACCATACCTTAGATGATGAAAGACCACGAAATTAGGGTTGGAAACTTGAAGAATTTGGTCTTGTTCCTTGAGCTTGAAGTTCGCCAGTGAAGGACTAAACTTTGAGAGAGAATTTAGAGAGAAGGGTTGGGTTTTTTTATTAGGATAATGCGTGCATGATGACCAAAAATCAATGTATAATACACCCCCAAAATACCAAAAACACTCCTACATCAATTGGACCTTTTTAGACAAGTCAAACATAACTTAAATTTTCAGAATTATCTTCGGGAAGTCCGCGACGCGGACCTTTTCCCACATATTTTTTAAAATAAATTTTGACACAGTAGAGTGCGTGTTGTTTTCTCAATGCAGACCAAAAATTTTGCCCAAGGTGCACCAAGTCCGCGAAAGCAGACTTGTTTCACTAATGAACAACTTTGTTGGGCAGCTTGTTGGCCCAAGGTTAGGTCCTTCTCAAACATTCCTAGAGAGGTCCTCGGGGAGGTTTGTACCCTAAACATGTACTTCTATGTGTTAGGGTCATCCCCAAAACTTTTAGACTTCAAACAGCACATAAAAACACATACAACATACAAGGACGGACTAGCACACAGAAGGCTAGTTTCCCAACGTCTTGGTCGTCCCTTGATGTTTGACTTCCAAACTTAAAAAACTGACCTCTACCACTAAAATTCACTGTTTTAACACATTATTAACTTTATAAACAAAAGTATTCAGTTAGAACTATTCCATTATGAGGTCGCTACATTCTCCTTACTTAGAAAATCATTCGTCCTCGAATGACACTAAACACTTTCAAGGACTCAACTAGAAGAGCACAACACATAACATCATGGACATAACATTCATATTCAATTCATAAAACTTACAAGGAACACCAACTACAGATCATTAAGAATTTTAAGCAACATAAGAAAATTTGGAACAATTTCCACAATTCAAAGTACACACTTACTTCATCGTTATCATTTCACTTATCAAGGAACCACCTTCTCCAACATTAGACTTTCTCTCATATAATTATAAATCTCAACATGTAATATCTTTAAAATCCCACATTTGCACATATACATGACAACCTACAAAACAATTATCATTACCTACACATTGACATGAGAAATATAGATTAACTACCAATCTACTCATATAACTATGATATCATTAAGAGCATGCAAAATATAATAGTATTAATAAAGCTCATAACATAAAGGTACATGTAACTCATACTAATATACAAGACTCAGAAACATAACCAAACTACTAAGAATTTTGGTTCTCGAGCTTGAGTAAGAATAGATGGAAAAGATAATGATACCCTACAACTCAACTCATTCTCCCCCACTAAGGATAAGACCATCTAGGAATAAATTATATCTAACCATAAGAAACCATGACTTACCAGGGCCTTTATTCCGGATGAGCTGCTTTGTTGGCTTGAAGTGCATAAAAACTATTCTTCTTTGGAGCATTAGGATTTGGGACATCATGATGAGCTTTATTGGTCTCCCTCCCTTTTTCCTAGAGGAATGGGCATTCTCTCATCTTATGACCCCTATTACCACATCCAAAACAGTCATTCATACTAGCAAGACACCTACCCACCCCACTTGTAGTACATGTATGCCTCTCAAAAGCATAGCCACCTCCTTGAGAATTTTTGTTGGAAACTCTATCCTTGTTCCCCATGGAAGAGTCTTGATTATAAAACCTCTTCTTAGACTTAGTTTGACTTGGTTCATTCGACCTGGCCCTCTTCCCATATCTATTAATCTTTTAAGCTTGGACTTCTCAATTTGTTGAGCATACACCATGGGTCCAAACATATCTATATCATAATGGAGCATTGTCGTACGACAGTCTTCTTCCACCAAGCTAGACACTCTCATCACGAACTTAATCATTCTAGCCCTAGAGTTGGCTACCGAGGTTGGGGCATACATAGAGAGTTTGGTGAACTTGAGAGAATACTCCTTAGCACTCATTCCCCTTTGAAGAAATTTCATGAACTCTACTAACTTTTTCTCTCTCAACTCTATGGGAAAGAACCTATCAAAAAAGTATGTCTTGAACACTTCCCAATCTACTGGACCTTTCCTTATGGGTCTATCATCCCTCCATTCCTCAAACCACACTCGAGCCACATTCTTTAGTTGATAAGCGGTTATTTCCTATTTCTTTATAGGTTTCACAACCATAGCGTCGACCACCTTGAACATCTTATCTATGAAGCCTTGTGGATCTTCATCCAACTTAGTGCCATGGAATGTAAGAGGATTCATCCTCATGAAATCTCGGATTCTAGAAGCGGTAGTACTTGCAGTGGGTTGAGGTCCAACTCCTAGGTTACCATGGGCAACCACATGATTAGTGATGACTTGAGCTTAATTCATCATGAGTTGGGTCAAATATCGAAGAGCATCCCTTATCTCCACATTAGACATATCCCTTTAAACATTGGGAGCTTGAGGACCTTGGGGAACTTGAGGCACATGAGGTACTTAAGGGGGAACCACCTCATTCACATCCTCTTTGTTAGCTATAGGGAATTTCTCACCTCGGGGTGGAATTCTCTCATTAGATACTCTTCCCTCCTCCTTTCTAGCGGGTGTCCTCCTCGTGTTCATGTCCTATAAACACAAGAGAAGAGGTTGAGAAAAGGAATTTATTGAACTCAACTCTATGATGCGACATTAACGTAATCAAAAAGTGAAACTTCTATCGCCTTATAGCCTATCGCTCATGGATATGTCGCAATTCACTACGATGAACAAGACTCTAGAAGATGTGGCTTGTGAGACTTTGGACCGTAAATAATTTTGTAAACCTTGTGCTCTTATACCATGTTTTAACAAACCAAGAGCAGCCCAAGTCTTTATGCAGCGTACTTGACCCTCTGGATATATGGCAAAACATTATATAAATCATCATTTAGCATATATGGCAAAAAAATTCAAAAGAGGACATTATAGTTGAAACATGTTTTTCATTCCATTGTAGTAAAACCTTCATTATTCAAGTCACTAAACATCATATAAATTATCATTTAGCATGTAAAGTAAAAAATCAATAATTCTCAACATAAAGTCATATTTAACAGTAAACCCATTTATCATATAGGCTTTTCCTATCCAAAGTTATCCTAAGATTCACCTAGGTAAGACATGAAGAGTTACATACCCCGGAAATTCCATGACCTATAATAGAGATTTACATGTTTAATAATTATTATTTTAGACCTAAATAAGTGTATATAACATGTTTGATATGTATCGGGTCCATAGGATTAACGAAAGGCCTTGACGTCAGGAAACTAGTAAAATTGAACTAGTTAATGTCCCTATGTTTGGTGACGGTTTGGGAGGGTCATATGAAGTCCAAAACTTTTAAAAATACTTAAAATAGGTATCGGGTCCATAGAATTAATGAAAGGCCTTGACGTCCAGAAACTAGTGAAATTGAACTAGTTAATGTCCCTATGTTTGGTGACGGTTTGGGAGGGTCATATGAAGTTCAAAAAAATTTTAAAATACTTAAAATATGGAAATTTTGGTATAAAGGGTCAAAACATACCATCACGACACCAAAGGACCACCCGAAGGGTCCTTGGAGAGGACCCAAACGTGGGTGAGTAGGCAGGATTTTGGTGGTTGTCGCGCAGATATCACGCAGGGATCCTAATTTGTCCTCCCAACACGGGGCATACACGAGGCTCACTGCCTCAACCCAGATTTCAAAAATAAATTGTGAAATTTACCCCGCGACGCGCAGCCATTTCTTTGATTCGTAAAAGTCGTATCTTAAGCATTTTGATTTCACAAATAGACCCATTTAAGTGAGGTTATTTTGGGTAATTTAATGGGTGACCATATAAGGTATTTTGTTCGGTTTTAGGTCAATTTTAACACCCAAATCAAGTCTCAAAAGTGGAAGTCAAAAATCACTCTCACCTCTCCCAAATTCTCTCTTCCTCCAAACCTCCATTGAAGACCAATAGAGCTCCAAGAAGACGATCAAGCCTTCATGTATCCAACCCAATTTCATGGCTTTATAATCTCTAAGGTATGTTTTATTTCACTCATGGGATTTATTTCCCCAAGAGTACCCTCCAAAAGATGATTTCTAAATCCCACAAATCTAGGTTTTTCTGCTACACATGGTTTTTTTTTTTTTTTTAAAAAAAAGCAAAATTATGAATCAATTGTGATAAATAATGATGATTAATATTGTTTAAGTATATATTTATTGTTAATTGATGATTCCTATGATATTTCCCTAGACCCATGTCTTTCCCCCAACTTCATGAAAAACTTGAATTGATATGGTGAATTATGAAGATTATGAATATGTAGATTGACAAATTTTTTGTTAATTATGATATTGCATCTTGAATTTACCTTGTTTATATAATTTGTTATGTATTCTTGGCAATATAAGTATGAAGGTTCTTTGACTGGACAAGAAGGTACGTTGATTGGTTGTTCTCGGATTCAATTGTGAGTTATGAGTTACTTAGTAATGCTCCTATGTCTAATGTGTGGTTGTGATGTTGATGCTACAAATTCCTCATCCTTAATACATTAACTTAGACATGAGTTATGTATGTATGATATGATACGAATATTATACTATTTAAATTAGTTTCCCATCATTATAATAAAGTATTAAGTGGAAGGTTTACTCACTTGTATGTGTTTATCAAAATGAAAGGGTAGTTCTTACTTATGTATACGTATGAGCAATGATTATAAGATGTTCACATAGGGGTCTAGAGGATACTAATGGGATCTTATATAATGAGTACAATGATAACTAAATGGAATAAATTCTTAGCACCGTAAGGGCATGTAAATGAGATGGATGTCTAACTTTTAGCATGTCCGGCCTCCCACATGGGTTTCTACATGTTTAGCATGTCTGGATTCCCATGATATGTGTTGTCTCATGAGATGGAAACCTCCACGTCTAGCAAGTCAAGGTTTCTACTAACAATCTCATTCACCCTTAACTATGTGCCCACATAGGACTCTAGCTTAGTGGATCCACCTAGATAGGTACGTATGAATGGTTACACCTTAGGCAAGTGTTGTCACGACCTGCAAGTACACCCTAAAAGTTAGAGTATCCTTGTGTCGCCACACAGAAAATGGGACTTCAAGAAGTCTCATCTAAGCCACTCGTATTATTCATTGCATAATAAACATTCTAAAATGAGTAAAAATTTAAAACATTCTTCACACACGAATAACTCTTTCATAAACAATACGCAAGAGGAAGACTTTCATTTAAAAATATTAAACCTTTACAACAAATTTATTGAACCATCTAACCTTTAGAGTTTACAACACTTGGGTCTATGGCCATACAAGACATAAAAGTAAAGACTAAGACATAAGGAACTTGTGGATATTGTCCCCGAATCGATGAGGACTCACCAATACATCATCTTCAAAGCCTTAGAAACTTATCCAACCTTCATGGAACATCAAGACTTCTAATTCCCTACACATTAGTCATAAAGGGAATGAAGGGGTTAGCACATTAGATATACTAAGTATGGAAGCTATCCAAAAACTATGAAAAAGAGACATTTAGTAAATAGCATGCTTTTCATGAATCTTCATACTATAATCTAAGCATAACATTCAATAACTTCGAAACACATAAGAAATCATTTAGACAATTAGTCACATTCTTAAGGAAGGTTACAGTAAACTTTAGCATATAATTCCCTCAATAAAAGCTATCCAAAACTCGCTTAAGTAAGACAAAGTGAGACCTCCCATACACCCTCTCTAGGCACACCTAAATGATCCTTAAGAACACCCATAATAAGATCAGCATACATTTACAAGACATCAAACATACGAACATGAGATCCTCCTACCATAGGTGATTCTAAGGTTCACTTGGGTGAATTGTGGAGCGACCTCCCATACAATCCCTTACACACACATGTTAGAGATCCTATATACTACCTAGGATAGAATCATTCTCGCTTAATACATCACACATACATAATATGCCATTCTCTTTCCAAAGGCTATCAAAAGACTAACTTAAGTAAATCAAGAAGATAACGTCCATAATTAACCTCTTCAAGATTACCTAAGTAATCCTTAAGACTACCTAAGGCTTAGATCATGTCTACATAATCAACCAACTTCCCTAATTAGATTCATTCTTAAGATTTATCTAGGTAAGATAAGAAGTGACCATTCCTATGCCCCCTTCACACCTTAATTAGACAACCCTTAATTACTCTAGATAAGTACTTATTCATTTAACTTACTTTATTAACATAAGTCATTACATTCATTAGTTCATTTAAGACTCATTCATCATATAAGGACATTCAAGTAATGGTCTTAGACAATACCTAGGGACTCAAACTGACACCTTCAGTTATTGTGCAATGTCAAGATAGCATCTCATACCACCACATAAACTTCATAGAACTTCTCTAATGCTAGTAAGTATCCTATATGATGAGAATAGGAAATAACAGACATATACCATGATAGATATACATGGAATCCGGAGTTTTAACCTACTCCGGTGAGGGTGTTCTACTTGCCAAGGGTAGAACTAGGACACATCCCATGTAGGCACATAATTAAGGAATATGAAGGGTGGTTTTTGTATTATAGTCTCATCTTTGACTAGACTTACTTTCCTTACCATACTTACTCGGTGCTAGACTTTGTTCTCATTGAGTAATCCACATTAAAGGTTCATACAATATGGTTCTATATCAAGTTCATAACACCAATTACATTTACCCCACCAAAGAGTTCTTCTAGGTTTACCTTACAATCGCGACAAGAAGATTATGATGACTTTCCTAAGGTTTGATATGATGTTGTTCCAGACAATCAACCTTAAGTCCATCATTCCTTTACTTTGAAGTATACCATTATGACTTTCTACTTCAACATTCACAACCTTACCACTAGGTTCAAGGTTTTCACACAAACGACTCTCTTAGCATCATTTAAGGTCACATGTCATTTATACATTCAAGACCAAGAGACTTTAGCTACCTAAGTTAAGACATCACATATTTACTTTCATACATGTATCAAGTAAGGGACCCAAGTCAACCAAGACAAAACACAACATATTTCACCTCAACACAGATTATATGCCATTCTAGAAAGACATAGTGATACGCTTAAACTTGCTTCTCAAATAAGAAGTAAAGCGGTCGTATCAAGTAAAGAACCCAAATATTGAGTTTGGGATCGATCCGACGAGGAAAATAGTTCAGACTTAACTTTATTCTATTATTACTATTATTTAGTCAACTATTTCCTTAGAAAACAAAAGAAAAAAGGGGTTTTATTTCTGAATTAATGAAAATAATTAACTAAAGTAAAGTAAACAAATAATAGATTCAGATCTCGGAGCTTAATCAATTAATAAAAGTAACTAGGAATTAACTGCTCCCAACAGGTTCCTAACATGATAATTCTAACTATAACAATTCTTTCCTAGTATCTTGCATGTAAAGTGATAAGGTATGTATCTCTAAATCCTTGGTCTGACATCTAGAAAATTTCACTCCGCACCTTGGTCCGGCTACGTTTGTTACTATACTAACCCTTACCTTTACCTCATATTAAGCTTTGTATTTGATATTTGACTAAGTTATTACATCGTACCAACCGACACTAGCCTATTAGATAGTGTACACTAAACCTATGTTGATAATTCTTTTCCTATTATCTACCTTCTTGGTCCGGCAAGTAGAATTAAGGCGAGTTCTAATGTTGGACATCCGTTAAAAAGACTTATAAATGAAAGAATTATCAATATATGCAAGACACTATTCTAGAATTGCTATTTTAGTTAGACTTTAACTCATTATTCACCCATGGTTCCCACAACCCTAGTTATGGAGTAAATTACCTATCGTCATAATCAAACTATTCATATATTTAATATAAGAATTCATGCACTTACTTTAATGAGATAGAATAACATCCAGAATTTCACTTGATTAATCAATAAAAACACCAACAATCAATCCACCAAAGTGTATCAATCACTGAAATTATTTCTTCAATACTTGAACAAGAGAACTAAAAATTATCCAAAAGTTTAGTCCCAGAAACGAGGTTTTTCGAACTATTTATAATAAATAAAAACCTAATAAAAGAAGGATTCTAATTACAGAAAATATGTCCAAACACGTCTGAGTCGACGGACCGTAGTGTATCTCCGTTCCATGATACTTTAACTTCTTGGAATTTGGTTACTAGGACTACTCTCTCATCATAACGACGAACAAGCAGAATGGATCGTCGTGCCTATGATGGTACGTCATGGACTTCCGTAATCCCACACTAGGTCAAACTTCTCCATCTTCCTTCAGCAGCTTCTCTCCTCACTACGATGCCACCTACGGACTATCACAGACCCGACAGACCGTCATAAGCTCCATAGGTGGTCTCTTTTGCATTTCTCGCTCAAAAAACTTCCGCATTCATCTTTGGATAGATTTCCTGCAAATAAGGAGAAACTTACGTAGAAATCAATACAAAAAGCCTTTTGTACACACACTAAACTTAAGGAAAAAGCATTAAAAGTACAGTGAAACCACGGTACAATGACATAGACATAACCATATCACCTTCAAGTCATCATATACATTATCATATCATCATCAATATAACCATTATAGACTCATATAGTCAAGTAGGAACAACCATGTATCAACCCTAAGACTACACATATAGCACATAGTCATAGTCTACATGATCACCTATATAACATCAATAGAAGAACACATACTTCTACATTAATTCACATATAGATAGATATGCTCATTCTTCACATAATTAAACTACAAAAATCATCATAATACTTCAAGTAGTTCCTACAAGGCCATGATCATCATATTGCATAAAGTAACGCCAACAAGGCCACATCAATTCACATAGCACCGTGACCATAAGTGGACCATATCAATAACAATATAATTGAAGTATAATTAACATAAAATAAAAGGAATTAGGGCAGAATACCCCCATTCCATCTTACCACTTCAATTCTAAAGCTAAATCTTCCAATCCAATACTATAAGGCCCTTACCCATGGCCATAACAAAAAATTCAATACAATTATATCAATAATCAATGAAAATAGACCAATTCATTACATACTCATCAATCTAAAACAACCTAAATATCAATTTTGTACAATTATCACCTCAATTGATAGCCCATAGAAAACTACATTAGAATTCATAAGCCTTAAGTCAATATCAATTCAATAAGCCTACTATTCAATATATCTAAGAATATTCAATACTTAATTGATAAAATTGAAACATCCTATAAACCAATCAATCATAATCTATGCATGAATCAAAATCCCATAACAAACTACACTTAAATTCATCAATATCAATGCATGATTAAATAACCAATATTTTATTCAAATTGAGGGAAAAATATAAAGGGTTCAAGGAGAATTTCATTGTAAACATGAATTAAACATAAATAACATCATTTCTTAACATTTTAAATCCTTTCATGCAAGAACCCAAGACTTAGAATAGAAATTGGACTTTTCATCTTTCTTTTTTTTTTTTTTTTGAAATCTTTGAAAATCATCTTTGAAATTGTCTCTAAGGTTATAGCAAGCCTTAAATGAAGAAATCCCATACCTTATTAGAAGAAACCAATTAAAATTGAAGAATAAACTCCACTTAAGAACCACCTTCAATATCCATCTTCACCTTGAACTCTCATGGAGGTCTTTGAAGAAACTTTAAGAGGGGATGTGTTTTGATTTAGGTGTTAAGGTTTAAATGAGAGTTTAATGACTTATATACTCTTAAAACACCCATAAACACTCAAAACAACCGTCCAAAGACTTATAGGGGCGTGGGGTGAATTTACAAGTTCACCCCTCACTTGGCAGTGAACTCCATGAAGGATTGCACCATCGCCGGTTGCCCATCACGGTCCGTCCCTTGACCAACGGACCGTCCTATTGGTCTGTGGTCTGGGAAAGTGGCCTTTAATTGGCCTCCTATCCCACACTCCTAAGTGTACATTGATGAGGTACCACCAACAGGGAGTCGTCTGACCCACTAGGCGTCGATTGCCAACCGTTGGTTGGGCTGTCTTGGACAGTTTTTGCACCAACTGTGGGTCCTTCGTCAAGGACCCTTGGGTGATCCTTGGGGACGTTTTCCTGGATGTTTCCCATCCAAATATTCTATTACATGAATTTAGTACCTACAGCATCCAAAACGAACATGTAAAACTTAACGAAACATGCATAGACACACAATGTCGTTTCAAGGAATGCCTTTTGAATGTCATGGACGTTCTTGGACGTTTGACCTACAAACTTCATGAAACATGAAACACTGCATGTATATACTATATTAAATCATTGAAGGACATTATAAAATCATTAATCACAGTTAAACACATAAAAACAAATATGAGGCACATAGGTGACTTAGTCATCGAACGTCTTGGTTGTCCATTGACGTTTAAGTTCCAATGCACCTAAACTCTTAGACACTGCCTATATACCCCATTATATACCATTTTAGGACCTTATACTATAATTATAACCATGTTAGATTGTAGCTTCACCTAAGTTATTTTTGGGGTCTTACAAGTGTTAACCATCTCTTTTCGGTATGGGAGTAGAACATTGGATTCTATGTAGCTCACACGGTCTCATGTCGGTTATGAAACTTCTTTCCCTAATGTAAAAATTAAATGAATAATTTAAGTATGTTAAATCTTATTAGGGTTGTCTTAAAGTCTACTTGGAGGGTATGTGACTTCTCTTACTCATTGCACATGTGGGATCCTAAGGGATGGTTCTAGTAATGTTCTTTTATGACTATGATTATGTTTATAAGCTATGAATAGTATTGATATATGATGCGTTATATATATATGATAATATGTTGTAAGTGTAAAATGGGTTGCTTAATGTCATACTTAGCTTTAGATAGGGTTTTGGGGCTTTATTCTTGGTATTGCACAAGTGTTGCTTGAGTTTCTTATATGTTGATATGATTATGAGGTTCCTTATATGTGTATATTGAATTGTTGGACATTATGCATGGATTTGGCTAAATTGTGCATTTTTATCATGCATTAATGATTTTTATGCGTAGGGACCATACTTATTACATGTGTTTTATACTAACCCAAATTTCTTCTTTTTTCCCCAAGAATTCTAGGTCCGGGCCATTGAGGAAATTCGTGGTCATTGAGTAAGAGACTTTGCTCTTTCGTAATTTAATTGGTGAGTCCTCATGAGTTCCAAGGATATAACCACTCATCAAGCCTTACTAGTTTTTTCTATGTTTTGAGATAATTTTTTCATTCTCATGTTGAGACTTCATTGTAGCCTATATGGGCATATTGTAAGAGAAAAAAGGCTAGGCCCAAAATATTTTCATTCATTCTGTAGATGGTTAAATGTGAGATGAACTATTAGACTACGTTGTTGTTAAATGTTAAGTGAGAAGATAATTAAGCTTCATAAGTAAGGGGTCTATGTAAACCCCATATACTATATGCGAGATGTCTAAGTATACTTCGCTATATAGAAAAGTTCTAAATTTTCCGCAAATTTTTGACCTATGAAGTGCTATAATGTATGATAAGGTCTTATATTAGTCCTTTTAGAGGAGGAGGACTTCGATTACGCCTAGGGGGTACTTTGGGTCGTAACAAAGGGATCACCCAACAACCTATTCAATACATATTTATGTGATCCTTAAGATTATCAAAGATAAGCATGCTTCATTCCATTTGATAAGTAAGCACTCATTGCTAAGGATACTAGAATAAACATACATTCATGTAGGAACTTCACATAAAGACCATCCTACAAGACAAACCCTAAGTTTCAATTAGTGCAATGTGAAAGTAGCATCCCATACTACTACTCCAACTTTAGTGCACATCATATTCATCATATACGTAGCTTCCATCATACAAGACACAATATCAACATGCTACCTTAATATTAAAACACACCAAGACTTCCTCCAAATGTCTACTTGTGCAATGGATAGATAGTATCTCATTCCACCACCTACCCTAAGCAGTACACCCTTTAGAAGACTTAGTTCATAATATTCATTTCTAGGGGCAAGTTTTAACAAATAAAGACCATGAGATCTAGAAACGGAAGTCGATATTAACCCCTATCAGATGAGGAATCCCTGCTTGCCTAAGGTAGGGTCATACTCTTAGCATTTATATGGATTTTCCAATAGCTACACCTACGGAGGTGCATAGTTAAGGGATAAGCAGATTGCTTCTAAGTAACTCATTCTCAACTAACGAGGATCACTCATCTCAAGAGGTACATTGGATAAAACATCTATACTAATGAATTATACCCACCTCTTCTTCAAATCATCTCGGTATTAAGCATAACTCCCCACAGAGTCTTAAGCATTCATTGACTATAGGTTAATGGATAACTATTTAGTACTACATCTCAACTAACGAAGAGTACTTATCCCTAGAGGTTACTTTTGAATACTACATCTTAACTCAAGAAGAGTATCCAAACCTCCTACCTTTCTTTGAAAAGCTCTAGGGATTAGTGAGGTTTCTACCAAACACTTACCCAAAATCCACCTTTTCATTTCTAGAGTTCTTTAGGAATACAAGGGAATGGTCTAGATACTTTATATCTACTCAGGAAGAGTTCCTACCTTACAATCCCCCATTTTCATTCATTGACTTCATGCATAAATTTGATGTGTGTGTGTGAGTACATGTGAGCGCACCTTTCATTTTATCACCATATTTATAACTTTGACTTCTAAAGATGATTATACCTACGTTCATAATAATTCACACACTATCATGCTTCACATATACATAGACTTCATTTAGACATAACATCTTCAAGATACACATTTTAACTTCCTAAGACATATCATGCACATTCATTACAACATCACTTAACTACACATTCAATGCCTTAAAGGCCATACTCAAAATACACATATATATTCATATACTTCAAGTAAACAACGCCACCAAAGGTGGACATACCACTAAAGATCAATTCAATAAGAACTAAACCATATAAACCAACTTACCCTTAATCCAAGCCTTAGCCACATTTTCTGAATACTTCACAAAATCATCATAAGAAAGAATATTAAGGCATTAAATATTCATAGTACAACATAGGGAAAACATAGCTCTAACATTATCTAATCATATACAATAAACGCACTTCATAAGCCAAAAGTTGAGAATATAAATGACTATTGGTTTATTGGGGTTTTGACCTTAAAATCATAAAATAATATCAAAAATATTATATAATATTCATTAAAAAGTTTTAATTCAAAGGCCCATGCTTAGAATAAAAAATAGAAAAATTTAGGAAATTTGGAAACTTTTTTAAAAGTCTTTTGGAATGGGTCCTTGAATGAAAGAAGAATCAACGATGAACTACCATAACTTAGATGAAGAAATCCCAAGAAATTAGGATTGTAAACTTGAAGAATTTGGTCTTATTCCTTGAGCTTAAAGTTCACCAATGGAGGATTCAACTTAGAAAGAATTTAGAGAGAAGGGAGAACACGTAATATATTTGGATTCATATTGTGGGTTGGGGTTTTTGTAACGACCTGTTTAGTCATTTGGAGCAGCAGATTTTATTTTTGGAAAACTGGCTGAGACGATGGACCCCACGACGGACCGTCATGGGCACGACGGACCGTCGAGGGGGTCTCGTTTCAAAACACTTAGAAATTACAAAATTGGGTACTGAGATCGACTCTCTGAACGTCACGACGGAATGGCAGGACGGAATGTCGTGGACACAACGGCCCGTCACAGGACTTTTTACTAAAATCAAGTCTCTGTATCGTGTGACGGACAGCAAGACGGACCGTCGCAGGCACGACGGCCCGTCACGGGCTGCGTAATCCCAGGCTGGGTCAGATTCCTGTTAATTAATTTAAGGGGCGTTTTGGACTATTTCCTGCTTTAATTATAAAGTGGTGGGTTAATGTTAATAAGTCTAATTACTTGGGGGTTAAAAGAGGTAACCTTGAGTTAATTAGTGGGTTATTATTGCCATCTTTTATACTTAATTATATGATAATTAGGGTAAAAGAAAGAGGGTTTGAATAAGAAAAAGAAAAAGAACAGCAAGAGAGGGAGAACGAGTAGAGAGAGAGAGAAACGAAGAGGATAGCAAGGATTTTGAGAAGATAGCTTGTTGATCGCAATTCTTCGGTGGAGGTAGGTTATGGTTTTTACGCTATTCATAGTAAACTCTTAATAGCGAATGATATGTGTTGGGTAGTATTATAAAGTCTTCTATATGCTTAATTGTGTTGCATGCATGATGTGATCTTATATATATGATTGTGATGAAATAAGCATGATGAAGCTATTGAATCCCAAATCTTGATAAAAACCTAATCTCTTGTTAATGATGATGTCTTGGTATAAAAGAAGGCTTGATGAACTAAAGTAATGAGATTGATGATGCCTTGGTATAAAAGAAGGCTTGATGAATTAAAGTAATGAGATTGATGATGCCTTAGTATAAAAGAAGGCTTGATGAACTAAAGTAATGAGATTGATGATGCCTTGGTAAGAGAGAAGACTTGATGAATTGATAAGAATGAGATTAGGGGATCGGGTGTCACGAACTGGCACGTAGAATTAGGGGATCGGGTGTCACGAACCGACACGTAGAATTAGGGGATCGGGTGTCACGAACCGACACGTAGATTTAGGGGATCGGGTGTCACGAACCGACACGTAGATTTAGGGGATCGGGTGTCACGAACCGGCACGTAGAATTAGGGGATCAGAGTGTCACGTTCCGACACATAGTAGTAGGGGATCGGAGTGTCACGTACCGACACATAGTAGTAGGGGAGCGGAGTGTCACGTACCGACACAAGAGGAATAAAGATAATGAATCTTGAAAGATGTTAATATACTCAATCTAATGAACCTAATTCCCAAATGAGTATGGTATTGAGGCGTGAGTCCTCATGTATGAACTTGGCGATACTTATAAATGATGTTTATACTTGTTGCTATCACCTATTAAGAATATTATTTGATTTTATGATGTTATCTGAGATATATTGTTTTTTATTTTGAGTTGGCCGATGATACCTACTCAGTACTTGTGTTTGTACTGACCCCCTACTTTTATGTTTTCTTCTTTGTTATTTGTGGAGTGCAGCAAAAGTGTCGTCGTCTTTAACTCAACCGCAATTCTAGCCAGTCTTCGTCACACCGGATCTTCAGGGTGAGCTAATGATTCTAGCTTTGACTGGATCTCCTTCCTCATGTCTTGATGCCTTGAAGTTCCGGCATGGACTAGCTTTTGTTATTTTAGCTTCTTAGAATACTCTTAGTTTAGTAATTTGATCATAGATGTTCTTGTGGTGATGACTTCCAGATTTTGGGGAAATAATAGATGTTGAATTTTAGAAGTTATTGAATTGGTTTTTATTAATGAGTTTAAGTCTTACGCATTACTTTCTGTTGATATTATATTGAAGTGTCAGAATTTAGATTGGTTGGTTCACTCACATAGGAGGGTAAGTGTGGGTGGCAGTCGCGGCCCGTTTTGGGTCGTGACAGTTTTTGATTAGGGTAATGGGCGTATGATGACCTAAAATAAATATATAATACACCCCCAAAATACCAAAAACACCCCTACATAAATTGAACCTTTTTATACAAGTGAAACTTAACTTAAATTTTTGGAATCCTCATCGTGATACAAGTCCGCGACGCGGAGCTGTTTCCACAAGAATTTTGAAAATAAATTTTGAGACAGTAGATTACCCGTTGTGTCCGCGATGCATACCAAAAATTTGTCCATGGTGCACCAAGTCTGTGACGCGGACTGGTTTCACTAATGAACAACTTTGGCTGTTTTGAGCAACTTGTTGCCCCAAGGTTGGGTTTTCTTCACGGACCCTTAGGACGGTCCTTGGGGAGTATTAATCGGACGTTTTGACCCTAAACATGTTCTTATTGGTTTTAGGGTCATCTCCTATGCTTTTAGATTCTAAACAACACGTAGAAACACATACAACATACAAGCACGCACTAACGCACACACAAGGCTAGTCTCTGAATGTCTTGGTCGTCCCTTGACGTTGGACTTCCAAACTTAACAAAATGACTTATAACACTAAAATTCACCATTTTAAAACATTATTAAATTATAAAGCACAAGAGAGCTCTAGCTAGAAATTTTTCATTGTGTTGATTGATGTGGGTTCTACTTATTTTAATGTGTCCATTTGATTTGCCTCAAAATTTTCTATGATTTGTGATATACTTGATCCCCCCATGAATTTTTATACCTTGGTGGGAGAGTCTTTAATAGTCACCTATCTCTATCGTTCTTGTCCCATTTTGTTTTTGGGTTTTTAGACTTGGGCTTATTTGGTAATTTCGAATATAACTGACTTTGATGTATTCTTACACATGACTTGGTAGTCTCCCTATGCTGATTTACTTAATTTAGTTTTCTAACTCTAGAAATTTCTAGAAGGGAAGAGTTAGAGTGGGAAGGCGTTTACAAACCTAAGCAAGCTAAGATAATATCTTTCATTTGCGCTAGGAAATTGGTAGAAGAGGGATTTTGGCTTATTGGTCTCTTATTCGAGATGTTGAGGTTAAGTCTCCTTCTTTTGAGTGTATTCATGTGGTGCCATAAGTAACAGAAGTGTTTCCTACTGAATTTCCTAGCATGCCTGCAGATAGAGATGTAGATTTCTAGATTGATTTGGAACATGGTACCCGTTATATTTTGATCCCTCCATACAACATGGCTCTTTAAGAATTAATAGAGGTTAACGCTCAAATCCAAGAACTTCTTGATAAAAGATTCATTTGTCCAAGTGCTTACCTATGGAATTATCATGTATTATTTGTTAAGAAATAGGGTGGAATCATGAGGTTGTGTTTAGATTATCGAAAATTGAATAGGCTCACCTCAAAACAAGTAACAATTACCTTGAATAGATGATCTTTTAGACCGACTGTAAGGTGCATGAGTTTGTCTAAGATTGATCCAAGATCTGATTTTGTATGAGGCATTGATTTGACCTTAGAAACTGCTATTGGCATTAGGAGTTTGTAGTTATGTCGTTTGGGCAAACTAATGCTTCTGCTACTTTCATGAGTTTGATGAGTAGTGTGTTTAAAATATTTCTTGATTTGTTTGTTATAGTCTTTATTGATGATATTTTGGTGTATTAAAAGTAAAGAAGAGCATACCAAACATCTTCATATTGTTCTAGGTGTTCTCAGGAAAGAAAAGTTATATGTGAAATTTTCTGAGTGTGAATTTTGATTGAATTCAAATGCCTTTTTGGAGCATGTAATTTCAAAAGAAGGGTAATGGTAGATCCCTAAAAGATTGAAGCGATTATAATTTTTGTTTGTCCTAACTCTCTGAGTGAAGTTAGGGGTTTTGTGGGGCACAATATGTACTTCGTCGATTTTTAAAGAACATTACATTGCAGACGTTTGACAAATTTTACCATAAAGGAGATACCTTTTGAATGAACTAAAATACATGAGGAGATCTTTCAAAATCTCAGTACTCTCTTGAGACCAACAGTTATTCTAGCACTACCAATAATAGAATTTGTTATTGTTTATTGTGAAGCTTCCCATTTGGGTTTGTGTGCGGTGTTAATGCACGATAGGGTTGTTATAGCTTATGGGTCATGATCGTGGAGGTTCATGAGAGGAATTATCCAACGCATGATTTGGAGTTGGTAGTGGTGGTCTTTGGTCTTAAGATATGGTGACCATACTTGTATGGTGTAAAGTGTGAGGTGTTTACTAATCATTATAGGTTGCAGCATGTGTTCACTCAAAAGGATCTAAATTTGAGACATCCAAGGTGGATGGCGTTACTCAAAAATTATGATATGACCATCCAATATCATATAGGTAAGGCTAATGTAGTGGCAGACACAGTAAATTGAAATAGAGTAAATATAGGTAATTTAGCATTCTTGAGTGCATTCAAGTGACTTTTGGCTAAGGAAATTTAAACCTTGGAAGCTAAGTTCATGCGGTTGGGAATCTTTGAGAAAGTAGGGGTGTTAGCTAGTATTCAAGTAAGGGCCACATTCATCTACAATATCAAGGCCAAACAATTTGAGGATTGAACTTTGAATAACATTAGAAAGAAGACTAATGATTGGTAAGGCACAAGAGACAACTATTGATTCAAAAGGTGTGCTTAGCTTTAAAAGAAGGATTTGTTTTTCTCGAGTTTATGGATAAGTGTAAAATTTCCAACAAGTAAAATATGAGCAACAAAGGCGTGTAAGTTTTCTTTAGAGAATGCGAATTCCAGAATGGAAGTGGGAAAGGGTAGGTATTGAATATATGGTTGGTCTTATCAAGACTTTGGAAAAGTTTGATTCTATTTGGGTAGTGGTGGACAGATTGACTAAGTAAACCCATTTATTTCCCTCAGAATAGATTATAATGTTGGAAAATTGGCTTATGTTTATCTGAAAGAGATAATGAGTTTGCATAAGGTTCCCCTCTCTATCATCTAAGATTGTGGTACACATTTTACCTCCAAGTATTGGAAGAATTTACATGATGAATTAGGCACACAACTCACTTTTTGTACAACTTTCAAACCACAGACGGATGGAAAATCATAGAGGACTATTCAAGTGTTAGAAGACATGTTGAGGGTATGTGTGATTAACTTTGGGGGACATTGGAATAAGTTCGTACTTTTGTGTGAGTTCTATAAAAGTAGTCATCCCTCTAGCATAGATATGACATCGTTTGAGGAAATTATGAGAGTTGATGTAGATCACCCATAGGATGGTTCAAGGCTGGAGATGTGAAACCTTTGGGGATTGATTTAGCGAAGGATGCACAAGATAAACTTAGGAAGCCTTACGCTAAGCTTTTGGAAAAATAGGTAGAAAACATATGCACGCCATAAGGTAAAATGCATGGTATTGCAGACTAGTGAAAATGTTCTTCTAAAAGTATCACAAATGAAAGGCGTGATAAACTCTTGCAAGAAAGGAAAGCTTAGTTCTAGATACATTGGTTCATTTGATATTCTCGATTATGTATGACTGGCAGCATATAGATTGTCACTACCTCCTAACCTATTGATATTTAATTCGGTATTTCATGTGTCCTTGTTAAAGATATATCATGGCGAATAGGATTATATCATAAAATGGGACTCAGTGGAGTTATATAAAGACCTTCAGTATGAGAAGGAATCAATTTCAATTCATCATTCTCATGTGTGTAAGCAAAGTACCAAAGATATTATCGTGAAGGTACAATGGAATTATTTTCCAGTTCAGGAAACTACTTGGGGAATCGAGAAGGACATATGAGACAAGTATCCCTAGTTGTTCGTTGATTCAGGTACCTACTAATTTCTTACTTAGCCTATTTTCCCTAACTTTGTCACTCGAGGATGAGTGATGGGTTAATTGGTATCTATGGTACAAAAACTCTTCCCGTCATTTTCAAAAATCCAACAGGGAAAAATTTTTAGGTCAAAGAACTTTTTTGTTGTATTTTGGAATTTCCCAACTTAGTGTCCAGATTTGGATAGAATATAAGTCAATAAGGTATAGGTAAATCAGGTAACCATTGGGTGATTTATTTATAATTTTGACCACATGTGTATATATCTAAGGAGTTAAGGAACTTATGTGATGTTACGGAATTTGAGTTCGGTCGAGTTGAACTCTAGGAAATGATCTTAGCATTAACATATAGTTTCTAAGGTTTGTGGGTTGAAGGCGTGTTGTGAAATGGGAGTTTGGAACTTTTATTCGATTCACTGGTTCCATGCATGGTGCTATGGCGGGATTACTCCCTTCTAGCGGGGCCGCTGTAATAGGATTAGGCTCGACATGGCTTTAAAGTCGCGAATTGAGTCGAAAATAAACCCCAATAATGTTTTATTGTACACTGTGTGACTTTGAAATCTATTGAACGACCCAATGTGTTTTCTTAACATTTGCCCACCATTCTTGAAGCTAAAGGTAAGGATTTCACCCTTTGAATCGAATTTTTGATATGTAGAGCTTAGTTTGTGGGTAATTATTTTTGGGGAAGGGTTTTGGAATTAGTTGAATGGTGGGAAAAACACTAATTAAGAGATTGGCATTATGGGTCTGATCTTTAGTTGATAGTTTTGACTCTAATCGAGCTAATTAGACATAGTTTATTGATCCTCATGTTAGGTTGATTGTTTGTAGACCAAACGGAAAGAGTCTAGTTTTTTAGGGGATTCAAGCTTTGTTCAAGGTAAGTGATGGTTGTGATTTCATATTGGTATGATATATAATTGTAATTGCTTCATTATAATGCATGTATGTATGCAAATGTTACATTATTGATCACACTAGTAGTAAATAAGGATTATTGAATAATTGTACGCCATGAATCATTACTTGATTTTATGATTATATGTATGTTGTGATTCAGATAGTGGCTTGTTGAATGGATTGGATGTTATGTTTCAACACAATAACCGATATTGGTTGCCAAATACCGGCATAAATATTGGAACATGTGTCAGGATCTGACACACTAACTTGGAATGAGTACCACATACCGGTACACTAATAGTTTGGGTGTGGGTCGAATGAGAGGATCATTGACTTAACATAATTGTATATCATGAGAATTCTGAAACTGTACGTGGTTCATAAGTGATAGTTGATATTTTGTATGTTCGGTGTAAGCATGTTTATTATGTGGGAATGGCTTTTGTATGTTGCATTTGGAGAGATAGTGTACTCATACTACACTTGCTCTTTCTTTATTAAGTATAGAGCATTTTCAAGCGGCTAGTGACAGACCTCGTTTAAAAGATCAGTGATCGTCATTAAATTCAAAAGTGAGCATGTTCTTCTAAACGACCTCAAGTTCTTCTTTTGTTTAGTCCATTTCTTTAGACTTGGACTAGAACTTAGGATTTTCTTATGTTAATTGGTCTGTACCCATTTCCTTAGAATTGTTGAACCCTAGATATTTTAGTACATTGACTTTCATGTTCTATGTTTATTTTCTCATAAACTTTCTGATTTTTTGGGAACTCTATTTTACCTTTCGCATTTAAACCTTCTTCTGTAACTTCAATTGTCTTTTTTTTGATTAAGTTGTGTAGCTCTCTGTTAGCTAATTACTACTTATGGTTGTCCCACCAGAGGTTTAGTGTGGGTGTTAATCACTACGGTCTAGGTCGTGACAAGTGATGTTGAGGTGGGTCAAGTAAATTTAATAATGTCAAAGTATGACTAATTAAAACTTATGGATCATGTACAACTGGTTATGACCGTTTCTTGAAGAGAATCTGTTTGGTGTTCCTATGGATAAGGACATGTTCATCTATGGTTGCATAAATTCCACATTTCACCTCTATGGAAGGTTTTAGATATTGAAAATTTTATTTTTGACATTAATGGTCATTTTAATAATATACTTTGTGTACTACATAAATATTGTGGTATGCTTTATTATGAACTACTGGAGGACAAAATAAATAATTCATTTCTATAAAGCTTGAGGTTATGACCAAAATAAATGTTGATGTGTGGCAACAAAAATTTGTTATTGTTGTCAATAAACAAGTCTTGCATGCAATAATTTTACTTATGACAATAATAATAATTTTCTCTATAAGAATGATGTTGTGAAATTTTCGTAAGTACGCAAAATTAAATAAGATTTTTGGAAGGACTAATTTCTTACTATCAAAAAAATGAAAATAGTTCATAATACTGAAGTTGTAGTAAGTCTCAAAAGAAACCTTATAAGTTTCAGAGAAATTGATAAAAATATTATATTGAAATTGTAAATTATTGAAAGATTAAGTATCGCTGATTACCACAATCAAAGTGGGTTATGAATATTTACATAAAACTTTACCCGTCTTTCTCTTGTTTGTTGAATAAAAATATGTGCATGATGAAGGAATCACACAAAAAAGTAAACTAGAAGTGTACTAAAATAAATATCGGTTGTCATAATCGGTTGTCATTCCAATTTAAGTGTGATGAAAAAGAAATTGATAATTCATATGGCTATATGTTATAAGAAATAAAGGATTCTTCAAGATTATCTTTTGTTGATTGTTCTCATGATAAATTGATTATTGTACCAATTAAGATAGGGATTGTATCACCTGAAATAATTTAAAACATATAAAAAGGTGAATATGGACCCATTCACCTTACTATTGTGATTTAACAGACGCATCTATGGTTTGGGGACATGCACATTTGTTTCAAATTAAAACTAGTTTTTGTTAGGTTTTTTCTCAAATTATAAAATTAAGAGCACAGTTCAACAATATAAAGTTATGTTGATAATGTTGGTTGATTTCGTAGAAATTATATGTCTCCAATTATAACTACACCATTACTTATGAGAATAAATCTCTCAAATACAATTTGGTATGACATGAATTTATTTTAACATGTATGCTTTAAGACAATAAGGTTCTCCCATCACAATTGGTTCAGGATCAGGAACGAATAATTTCTATCTAAAAGCTTGATGGTGTACATATGATTTTATTGGTCAAAAATGCACAAGGATGAATCTCCAAATAAGGTTTGCGGTATATGTTAGATCCTAACATTAGGATGAGATATGCTTAGCAACTAAAAACTATATTTTTGGTGAATTATCTAGATCCTCGTTAAAAATATGAACTTGAAGTTAAAGAGATAATTTGCAAAATTTTACAAATAATTTACAAGATATATGTGTTGTCCCAATATTTTAAATAAGTTTCAAATGCGAAAAGTGTTTATGGTACGCTTGAAGCTTGATAGACTAATCTATTCCAACAAAAAACTCCTAGAGGAAGGACATGAGCAAATTATCAAAAAGGTCATGATAATGAGGTAATTTTTTGATAGCACAATGAAATAACACTTCATAAAACCTTGGAAAAGGTTCAGATACCTGAAATAATAATAATGAAGATATATCAATAAGATATGTTGTATTGGAATTGAGTCAAATGACCATCGAAGTTATCTTAGATATGAAAATAGCACTAGAATCTATAAATGGTTAGAGGATCTTAAATTCGAATGTGCATATAATGAGGAAAAATAAGTGATTTTCCAAATAAAATGCATTATCCAATTATAATTTGTTTCACATAGAAAAGTGATGTTTTTTTATCTTGTAATTCATACATGAATATATAATGTCAGTGTAATACAAATGAATCATTATGTGGTATAACCGTAGGATATAAAGTTTTGTTTGTGCCTCGGGGCATAAAGAGTTTTGGCAAAAATGCTGACATTATTAAATGGAGATATATTCTCTAGTGGTGGATGCAATGAGACTTGTTGCAGTCTTGCAATAGATAAAATACTGAATATTTACAATGAATTATTATTATTTCTAACTAGACTATGAAGGTTATATGTAAATCCTTGAAGGTTTTAAAAGGTCTTAAAGAAATTCTATTGAGCATTCAATGGTTTTGAAACTGCTTAACATAGAGAAAGAATCTTTTTTATCCCGTGAAAATGATTTAAAATGTCATATATTAGTGCAATTGGTGCAATTCCAGATTGATTTTATGTTTTTCTATAAGATTATTTTATATACATAACAAACGTAACGCGAAATTAATGTTATACTATCATTGAAGATACGACAAGTAAATAACAAAGAATGTGACTCAACACATAGAGGATGTTGTTTGACACGATCCAAGGGTACCCCAAAGACGTAACATGGTACATAATACCCCTATCATCACATAAGACCAATAAAGAATAAATACACATTTTTGAGTCTTAATAAGTTTTCATAAAATCAAAGTGAAAGTCTAGACAGAGTCTCATTAAACCAACTATTACAATCGAAGTCTCAAAATAGGGTCACAACCCTTATAATAGAAATTCGAAAAGTCTACTACAATGAAAGGAAATGAAACACAATATATCATTTGTCCTCAAATCCATGTGGATATACCACAAGCTTTGGAGAATAGTGAATCAACGATTTGAATAAGAAGGAATATCACCTCAAATGTCGAAACATACATTTTGTAGAAAATGTAGAAGAAATATGGGTTAGTATAAAAATGCATTAAACATGGTAGTTATGCATAAAAACCTTTAGACATGCTAACAGGGTACATTTGGATTGAAAATTGTGCACTTTACCAAGTTTAGAGTTCATCATGAAAATTTATGTGAAAGCATAAGATACAAGCATAATAAACATATTAATTATCTCATCATAATGGAAACAACCCATATGTACCCTCAAAGCATCCTTTTGTGATGTATGCATAACGTAGCAAACTTTAACCTACACTAAGGAAAACTTCTTAAGTGCTTATTGTTCATAATTCCAATTCTAGTTCATTATATCATAGTGGGATTATCTTTAACCAACGTATACCATGAGAGAGTAATAAGGTGAATCTAGTGCCTACCCCACCATGGAAAGTGTGTCCTACTTGCCTAAGGTAGAACTCAATTATTAGCTTAGATGTATCCACTAGCTAAAATACCTATAAGGGCACATAGTTTATGGGATAACGAGATTGCTACGAAAAAACTCGATCTATACTAACGTAAAGGCTTCCATCCCAAAAGATTGTTCCTAGAAACATGACCTCTACTATCGTGAGGGCTTCCATCTCACATAACTATCCACTCTGTGATAAGCATAATTTTAATTGAGATTATGTTAAGTCTTGACTTAAGCTGATAATTATGGAAGTATGTCTTCACACTCAATCCAAAAAACTCATGCTAAAGCTCCTAGAATCATTAGGGGATACTAGTCTTCAATCCTTAAACTCATTAAATGTGAAAATCCTTTCAAATTGTATGATGTTCATACCTAAGTGTCCAATTAAGGATAATAATCCAATCAACTCGACAATAAGATTATAATGTATTTACATTACTCTCAAAGCAATCTAATTGTATACAAACAAGTCTCATAAACATAGCTACTATTCAAGTGCTGCCCTTCAAGGGCAATAGGTCACGTTCAACCAATCAATCTATAATTACTACATTAGAAATAGATGGTAACATGATTCAATTAACTAATTTACTATTAGTACAATTTCATACTTACTACAATTAACCCAAATCAAGAGTCATTAATTAGGGTTATAGGGGTTTCATGGATTCATGGGATATTTTCTCATAAGAACTATAATGATAAACAAATCAATCATAATACATAATAATTAAATCAATGAAAATGTTTTTAGAAAAAATACATGGCTAGGAGTGAAAATCCTAGGTTTTTTTGACTTTTTCATATTGAAATTGAGAGTTTGAAGATTGCATGTTTGAAAGCTAACCATGAATCAAATACTTTTTAAAAAAATGGGTAGAAAATCAGAGTTTTTGAGCCTTAGACTACAACATCTTCTTCTTCTCCTCCAATGAAGGTTTTAGTGGGAGAAATATTTGGAGAGGTTTTGATTTGATTTGGGTATTTATGGATTATGATCTTAGATGAGTTATTTAAGATGAGAAAAATACTTATATAGGTGTATAAAATGGTCTTAAAACGACACCACTTAACCATTAAATAAAAGGGAATTAAAAAAGGCCCATAACCTTAACTACTAAAAGCATGTTTCAGGTTTCTCTTACGACCCAGGACCCACGGTCCGTGAGTGGACTCACGTGGAGTCTTGCAGGTCTGTGGTGATTGATATGCAGCTTGATTTTTTGGGGGGGTTGACCCACTACCCCACCTACGGGCATGGGTGGACCTACAAGGCTTAGGTGCCCTCAATTGTCACTTGCCACAGAACGTTTTAGGCCTTTTACTGAAGGACCCATTGGTGGACCTTAGGGTTCAAACTTTGGCATTCTAAAACTAAACCATGAATTTAAGGTATGGGGAGGTATTTTTTAAGGATCTAATTTTAACATCAAGTTCTATCTTAGCCTACTAGTTTTAGGTTAGACACTAGTTAAGTCTACATGTTTCTCTATTGTTACTTTATGTTCTCCTTGGAAACATTCGTCCTCGAATGATGATTTAGACACCTTACAGATTTTAAGACTCAAAATTAGCAGTGAATCATGCATGAAACATAAAAATAGTGTTCAATTTAAAGGAGGAAACATCAACTCCATCTCAACACATAACCAATGCAATTCAAGAGAGTAAGAACTACATATAGCAACCCAATATGCATGAAACTCAATAATTCTCATATGAATAGGCGGAACTACTTACTCCAACCAAAATTATGCTCACACAACATGATGGAACCAATATGTAAATACTCTAAAAATCATACTAAATCATGCATCAACGCATCTCATGAAGTCAAAAAGGAAACTCACACTAAATGTACAACAACATGCAGAACATAAATCATGAAAACTCATTTTCTCAGTGAACCTAAATTTCATCAAAAACATGAATAACATAGGGAAATAATGGAAAAACTTATCAAATACACTTGACACCCGAAACCTTTAAACTTAAGAGGAACGACGTACGTCAAGCTTGATTAGGAGTAGAAGGAAAAAGATGAGAATATCGGGAATTCATATCGTCCTCAGCTTTCCAAGTAGATTCCTCAACTAAATGATTTCTCCATAAAACCTTACTGGAAGTTACTTCTTTATTTCTCAATTAGTTGACTTACCTGTCAAAGATCTCTTCCAAAACCTCTTCATAGGAAATACTTTTGTCAACTCCCAACCATCCTAGATAAATTATGGAAACCACATCCCCAATACACCTTTTAAGCATGAAAACATCAAATATCGGGTGGACAGGGCCAACTTATTTGGCAAGTCAAACTCATAGAAAACTCGCTAATACACTTCAAAAATTGATATGGGCCTACAAAACCTTGGACTAAGCTTTCCTTTTTTTCCAAAACTCATCACACTCCTCACATCGGCATAAGACTTTTGCCTACTTTGAGTTTTTTTCAACCTCTATCTAATGAGAAAAACTTTCTCAATAGATTTATAAACTAATTTGGGGTCCAATAATAGCAATATCCCCTACTTCAAACAAACCAACCAGATACCTAAATCTCCTACCATACAAAGCTTCAAAAGGATGTATACCCAAGACTTGAGTGGTGACTATTATTTTGTATGCAAAATCCATCATCCTCAAGTAGTCATCCCAATTACCCTTAAAATCTATGACAAACTCCCTCAACATGTGTTTTAAAGTTTAAATTGTATGTTCGCTTTACCATCCATATGAGGGTTGAAAGCGGTAATAACTTCACCTTTGTACCAAGCCCTTTTTGGAATGACTTCAAAAAATGTGAAGTAAAATGAGTACCCTGATCCGAAATGATGAATAAGGGAACTCCAAGTAACTTCACTATCTCACTTATGTAAAATTTGGGATAGTCTTCTGCCGAGTAAGATACTTTAAGTGGAATGAAATGGGATGATTTCATCATTCTATCAGCAATGACCCAAATAGAATCTTATTGACTTCGAATACGAGGCAAACCCACAATAAATACATAGTAAACTCTTCCCACTTCCAAGAGGGAATTGGTATATGTTGCAAAAATCCTACCATCATTTGGTGCTCAACCTTAACTTTTTGATGATTAGGAAATTTGGCTACAAATGTTGCACTATTTTTTCATATTATTCAACCAATAGACTACCCGTAGATCACGGTACATCTTGGTAGCTCCTGGATGAATGGAATATCTAGAATCATGAGCCTCTTCTAAAATTTTCTCCTCAACCCATTCACATCCAGAAACACAAGCGATCTAGGTACCTAATTACCCCATCCCCAATAAGAAAGCCTCTACGGACTTGTTGATTACCGATTCTTTCGATTCCATCAACAAAGGATCAAGGCCTTTTTAAGACTTCACATCTACCACAAAGGGCGATTTAGAGCGACTATGAACCGCGAAACTACCCTTAGGAGAATCTACTAGTTGGACACTTAGCCAATCCAACCTATGCACCTCATGAACCAAATTTTTTTTCATTCTCCACATGAGCCACACTACCCATGGATAATCTACTAAGTGCACCCGTTACTACATTATCTTTGTCGGGATGGTATAGGACACTCATTTCATAATTTTTGAAAAATTCTAACCATTTTTTTAAAAAGATTCAATTATTTTTGGGTATACACATATTGATGACTTTTTTGACCGATGAAGATATCTACATGGACCCTATATAAGTAATGCCTCTATATTTTCAAAGAAAAAAATAACGTCGCTAAATCAAGATCATGGGTTGGATAATTCTTCTCATGTACATTTAGTTGATTGGAAGCATAGGCAATCACCTTATCCTGTTGAATGAACACACATCCCAACCTGACTCTCAAAGCGTCACAATATACCACAAACCCATTGGTACTCCAGTAAGGTCCACATTGGAGAACAAGTAAACTATGTTTAAATTCTTAGAAGTTTTTTTTATAAATCTCTGACCATTCAAATTTAGCCTTCTTTTGAGTCAAAGTCGTCAACAGAGAAATAATGGAGGAAAAACTTTCAACAAACCTCCTATAGTAACTGGCCAAACCCAACAAGCTTCTAATGTCAGAAGGATTAAGAGGTCTACGCCAACTCATGAGCGCATCCATCCTCTTAGGATCTACCTCAATACCATTTCTTGACACAATATGACCAAGGAAAACTATGGACCTCGACAAAAACTCACACTTGCTAAATTTTGCAAAACATTGTTGGTCCTTAAGAACTTACAATACAATTATCAAATGGTTAACATGATCATTCTCAATCCTTGAATAGAATAAGATATCATCAATAAACATTTTCACAATTATATTAAGATTTTATCATAACACTTTATTCATAGGTCCATAAATGCCACTAGGCATTTGTCAACCCAAATGACATAACCACAAATACATAGTGACCATACCACGTCCTTAAGGCCATCTTGGAAATATCAAACCCTCTCACCCTTAGTTGGTTATAACCCAAATGAAGATCAATTTTGGAAAAATAGATAAACCCTTAGAGTTGATCAAACAAGTCATCAGTTCTCGAAAGGGATATTTCTTTTTTATGGTTACTTCGTTCAATTGGCAATAATTAATGCATATTGTAAAATATCCATCCTTGTTCCTAACAAATAAAATCGGAGCACCCCAAGGAATGATACTAGAAAAAATAAAACCCTTGTCTAGAAAATCCAATAGTTGTTCCTTCAATTATTTCAACTCGTCCAGAGCCATTCTATACAGAGGAAAGGATATAGGTTGCATATTCGGCAAAATATCAACGCACAAATATATTTCCCACTCGAAATGGTGTCAGGAAATCTCACCACGGGGATCGACTCTAGGAAAGGGTTTTAGACTCAACATTCATCACCCTAATAAGATGGTAAATCACCTTTTGGATATCATTTTCCTAGAGTTGAGATAAGAAACAAATTGACCTCTAGGAATATAATTCCCCCCTTTCAACTTTAAAAAAAGATCATTTGCAAATTGGAACTTGATAACGCGAGTCCTAAAATCTATAGAGGCATAACATGAATGCAACAAATCCATACCCAAAATCACATCAAATTCCAACATTTCTAACTCCACTTAATCCACCAAAGCGACTTTATGAGACAAAGTAATAGGACAACTTCTATAGACCCTTTTTGCTACTACAACTCACTAACTTGGTAGAAATTGGAAAAAAAATATACTAACACTTTGGGGAGTATTTCAAACTTCGTACTACAAAAGGCGTAACAAAGGACAAAGTGGCACTGAGATATAACAAAGCGTATAACATATCGATCACCACATCCGGGGAGATCTCTTTGTTACCTCAGGATTGAAGAGCATAATAGCAGTTTTGCTTTTGAGAATTGGAATTGGCACCGCTAGGAATAGTTTGTTTGCCTTATCTCCACTTGTCCATGAGTACCGGGCAACCATTGATCCTGTGGACACTCTTTTCACACCCATAGCACCCATCCGAGCAAACTAAGAATTTTCCTTCATGTTTTCAACCATATTTTACACAATTAGGCCTAGCAACATATGAACTACCACTATTGCTTCCTAGAGGTTAATGGTTAGAAACCCTATCTTTGTCAACCCTTGGAGTACTAGAGGAGACTTGAATGGAGAATCTTTGATTGAGCCTTTGTAGACTTTGCCCATCGAACTTAGTATTGGAAAATTCCCTTCACCGTTTCTAGCTCGTTTCACCTTTTTATTGTTGCCTATGAGTTTCTCACTCTCCATTTGTTGGGTATACACCATAACACCTTAGATATCCATGTCATTAAGGAGCATCTCCCTACGATATTATTTTCTTACCACTTTGGATATACCCGTCACATACCTACTCATTTCATCCCCTGGATTCGCCATTATAGCCAGAGCAAACTTGGACAATTTGGTAAATTTAAGAGAGTACTCTTGAACACTCATGCCTCCTTGACGAAGGTTGATAATTCTTCCTTCTTAACTTCCCTCATCTCTCGGGGAAACAACCTATCAAGGAAAGCTTTCTTGAACACCTCACAATCTATGGGACCCACTCCTACCCGCCTATTCTTCTTCCATTGAGTATACCATACTTGGGCCACACCCTTCAATTGTTAAGTTTCTACCTCCGCTTTCTCTACCGAAGTCATCCCCATAGAATCAATTATCGTGTAATCATCTTCACTAATTCTTGAGCATCTTCTATAACTTTGGAAATATATGAGGGTTCATTCTTGTAAATCTCTTAGCCTTAAGGCCACAGAGTTCACATTAGGGTTCACATAGGGCTCAACATCTCTCTTTTCTTAGGTCGTCATAGCTTGAGCTAATGTTACAAGGGCCAACCTAACCTCCACATCCGTCATAGACATAGGATTAGCCGGGTCTTGGTCATCTTGAGGAGCTTGATAACCTTGAGGAACTCCTTGATTCACATTCTATTCTTCCATCCTTCTAGAATTTTCCTTTCGTGTATTCATTTCCCAAAGACATAAGACAAGTATTAGGAGAGGGAATTTTATAGAGGTGAACTCTATGACACGACTCAAGAATAATGAAAGAAGTGTAATTCCCTAAACAACTTGTAGCCTCTCACTCATAAATGAGGTGTGCTTCATACTCATGAACAAGACTATACTCTACATAGCTTATGAGACAGCATCCTAGAATCATTTACACCTTTTACTATGGTTACTAAGTTTGTCATGACCCAAATGTACCCCCTAGATGTAAAATTTCACATATTACCCCTAAAGGTACTATGCAAGCCACTTAGGATATCATCACATAAGTAAAGAAGAATAAAGAGTAAAAAAAAACATTTACAAATCTTATGGAGTTTTAATAATATAAAAAAAAGTCTACACATAGTATCATTTAGCTATCTATTACGATCAAATTCTCACAATAGGGTCACAACGCTTACAATAAAAATATGAAAAGTTTAGTACAATGAAACAAATAGAACAATAATACATCACTTGTGCTTGAATCTATGAGGACATACCACAAATTTAGAGAATAGTCAATTCAAGCTTTGAACAAGAATAAAGATCACCTCAAATACCAGAACCTATACTTTGTAGAAAATGTAGAAGAAATATGGGTTAGTACAAAAAGCCACTAAGTATGGTAGCTATGCATGAATACCTTTAAATATGCTGAAAAGGGACATTTTAATTGAAAATTCTACACTTTAAAACATTTAGAGTTCATTATGAATGTTAATTTCAAAGCATAAGTTTCAAGCATATTAAACATATGAATAATCTTATCATAATGGAAGCAACCATAAGTACCCTCAAAGCATCCTTGTACAATATATGAATAAGATCCCATACTCCTACCCACACTAAGGAAAGCTTATTAAGTTTTTATAGTTCATACTCCAACTTTAGTTCATTATATCATCTTGAGATTAGCTTTAATTGGCATAGACCATGAGAGTTTAATCATGGAATCTGGTATCTACCCCACACCGAGAAAGGTTTCCATACTTGCCTAAGGTAGAACCTAACAATTAGCTTAGGTGGATCGACTAACTAAAAGACCTATAAGGGCAGATAGTTTATGGGAGAAGGGAATTTCTACTAGAAAACCAAACCTCTACTGATGTAAGGACTTTTATCCCAAGAGATCGTTCCTTGAAACTCGGCCTCTACTGTCGTGACGACTTCCATCTCATATAAATATCAACTCGGTGTTAAAGATAATATCCATTTAGTTTATGATAAGTCTTGACTTAAATTGATAATAATGGAAGAATGTCTGGACATTCAATCCAACAAACTCATGCTAAAGCTCCTAGATTCATTAGGGGAGACTAGTATTCAATCATTAGAATGATTATATGTGATAAACCTTTCACATTTTATGATTTTCATACAAAGTAAGGAAGTAAGGATAATCATTCGATCAACTCAACAATTATATTATAATGTATTCATTTTAATTTCAAGACAATTTAATTGTATAACAAGTCTCATACACATAGATACTACTCAATTTTTTGCCGTTCAAGGGCTATAAATCACATTCAACCAATACTACATTAGATATAGATAATGACATGATTGAATTGACTATTATACTATACGTACAATTTCATAGTTACAACGATTCACCCAAATCACAAGTCGTAAATTAGGGTTATAGGGGTTTCATGGATTCATAGGATTTTATCATAAAAACAATAATAATCAACAATTAAATCATAATATATGAAAATTAAATCAATGAAAACATTTTTAGTAAGAATCCATGGCTTGGAGTGAAAACCCTAGGTTTAAGAGACTTTTCTACTTTGAAATTGACAGTATGAGGAATTTATGGTTCAAACCTAACCATGAGTCAAAGACTACCATACCTTAGATGAGTATTCCTCACGAAATTGGGTAGAAATGATGAGTTCTTGAGCACTAGACTGCAACTTCTTCTTCTTCTCAAATGGAGGCTTTAGTGAGAAAAATAGATTAAGAGGTTTTGATTTTATTTGGGGATTAATGGATTATGATCTTCGATGGGTTACTTTAGGTGGGAAAAATACTTATAGGTGTTTAAAATGGTCATAAAAAGATACCACTTCACCATTAAATAAAAGGGATTTAAAAGATGGCCCCTGAGCTTAACTGCCAAAAGGTTCTTTTAGGTTTCACCTATGACCCTAGACCCGCGGTCCGTGAGTGGACTCTAGTGGCGTCCTGCAGGTATGTGGTGACTGATTTGCAGCTTGGTTTTGGGGGGTCTTGACTCACTACCCTACCTACGGGGCGTAGGTGGATCTACAGGACATAGGTGCCCTCATGGGTCACTGTCAAGGCAGCTTTTTAGGGCTTTTCCTCAAGAACCCATGGTTGAACCTTAGGTTTTAGCATTTATCACTATAAAAATAAATCATGAATTTAAGGTACGGGAAAGTATTTTCAAGCCTCTAATTCTAATGTCAATATCTATCTTAGCATACTACATTTAGGTTAGACACTAGTTTAGTTTATGAGTTTCCGAAACGTAATAGTGATTTTCTTTGAGAAGAAAAGAGGAGATTCAATAAAATTTAAATGATTCAAAAATGATTTGATTATGTATATGCAGAATATTTATTTGATCTGCATATAATGCTTTATTGAAAGTAGACTATCTATTTACATATGGAGGCGTAAAAACAACTTGGCGTTCAAAGAATCAAACATTAGTAACTAATTCTTACAATGACGCAAAAATAATGTTTTTCGATGAAGTAAGTCGGGGAGGTGTTTGGTTGGAATCATAATCTATCATATTCATCAAATATGTGCTTTCTTTTGATAAAAATATTCCAGCCACCATATATGAAAATAATATATTGTTCAATTGAAGCGAGGATACAATCAAAGAAGATTGGACAAAGCATATTTCATCAAAAAAAAATTTCACACGTGATCTTCAACAAAATGATGATATAGAGGTTCATAGACTTATTCAAGTGATAATCTTGTTAACTTTTTCACCAAGGATTGCTAACATCAATATTTGAGAAGTCCTAATATAAGATTGGAAAGAACTGTCTTCAAGATGCCAAGTAAAATTTTTATTAGGGTAGACAAATATGTGTTATAGTCTTTTCCTTAACCATGGTTTTATCTCAATGGAGTTTTTTTGGTAATATTTTAATGAGACAACATTCGAAGTGTATTTGTGTACTCTTTATCCTTTGCTAGGATTTTTTCCAAAGAGTTTTTTCTCTAGTAAGATTTCAAAGAGGCATATTATCTATCAGCATTCAAGGGGGAGTGTTATAATGTAATATATTTTGGATGTCCACTACAAAAAGAAGTTACTACATTACTTCCCTCCACTATGAAGATAATCTCCACCTTTATAATCATTATTCTCACCTCCAAAACCTCCTCAATGATATTCATGTTTAAGACTAACCTTTTGTAGGCCTCTATGTTACACTATAAATAGATACGTAAGAGTTCATATTGTATACACTTGAAGATTTGGTGAGTACTTACGAGAAAGAAAGTTATCTTATATTGTTCCTCTTGTCTTTTGTTCTTCTTGTCTTCATCTTTATATTGTTCTTTTGTTCTTCTGCATATTTATGTTATTTGTAGATTGAACCCATTTATATATATGGCTTTAATGTATGAAATTTTTTTTTGTTACCATATTATGATTTGAGTTTTAACATATTGAGATAGTACTTAAATATTAGGTTTATTGTATTTCACCAATATCATTAGATTAATGATATTCAAGAAATTTATTAGGTTTATTTTACTACACCAATATCATTAGATTAATGATATTCAAGAAATTTGGAACCTAACCTAAGATTTAGTTTGGAAAATATGAGAGTTGACATTTCAATTGGCATCAAGATAAGGATCTTGATTATAGATTTGGGTGTGTTTTCAAGCGTAGGCTATACATATAGTAATATGAGTGTTTTTAGTTCTGAAATTTTATTGTGATTAATTAATTGAATAGATTGCATTGATTTAAAAGTCCAACGAATAGAAAAGGCTCAAGTCCACAATATTTGTTCAATCTTTTGAGGAAAGTATATTTATCAAACATTGTTAAGTGTACAAAATCATGTATTTCCTTTTGGTATGTGTTAAGGATATCATAGTAATTTAAAATATATTCTTTGTTAGATTCTGGCTACTAGTTTTAGTACTAGAAGAGCTTCTTCAAACAAGGGGATACACCTTAATCACTAAAATATCCTTACTGATGGTGCCATAGGTATGCCTCAAGTTGCGAGATTTTCTTGATTTCCAATAATTTTCCATCAATCTTAAGGATATTTCAAGTACCATGGTTCATGAAAATGATTCACCTGCTAATGTTATTGATAATACCACATTGTTGCTCAAATATCTCATGGTTTTGTCCCTATAATGTTCCTTCGCACAACATTACCAAATAGTTTCTGATATTACAATATTCAAAGTTTTTGGTGCAAAAAATTTCAAGAGATGATATGAAGAGATTTTCTCTGTTGTTCACATGTATGGAGTGACGTCTGCACTAAAAGAATCAAAACTTAATGAACCTGCTTCAGAGAAACTACATCAGTGGATTTATGCAAATAAATTATTTAAGCACACAGTATCAAGTACTCTTTCAATGGAAAGCTCGATGTGTATTGTTCTATTAAGGAAACAATGGATCTTTGGGGGTCGCCACTTGCTAAATATACTACTGAAGATGCTACAAAAAAATAGTTTATAATAGGTAATTTTTACAAATTAGAGATGACCGAGGAGAAAGATATCAAGATACAAATCAATGAGTTTCAAATACTACTTGAAGATATTAAGTCGGAGAAAATTATTTTACCAGTGAAGTTTGTGGCTGGAATGTTGATTGAAAAACTACCAGAATCTTGGAAATACTACAAACAAAATTTGAAGCGCAAAGAGAAGTTATTATCTATTAAAGCAAATCTTGTGGAAGACCATAAGTCGCGCAATAAAGATAACAAGTAATTATTTTGTGTGTGGAAAATCAGGCCACCAATAAGCTCAATATAGAAACAGAGTTGAGAAAAATGATAATACTACTAAACCAAGAGTAAATTTGTCGGCCCTCATTTCCAAAGAAAACCTTGTGGCCACTGTGAGTGACTAATGTAACACCCCAAAATTTTGAGCTAAGAGGTGAATGATTCTTCGTTGTGAGTAAGGTTTTACCGAGGTAAAATTAAATTTTCTTAGATGTCCACGTCACTAGATGTGGCACCTTGATTCCAAAAAAGAACCAACGATAAATTAATTCAAGTCATCCATAATATCTTTTAAGATTTGACTCAAATTCAAACAACCATAAATTTTAACTATTAAGATTTATGTGGCCTACGAGGTATCAATAATAAGATTATTGAGTCCTCTTTCCAATGCCATCAAGTTTACTAGAATCCAAGTTTGGATGCGGGAGATATGACTGTTTGAGTCCATCCTCTAAAAATAGGTCATTTTCACGCGAATGAAGGAGGGGTATTTTAGTTGTTTCCTTACCCCCACTTATTCTAAATGTAAATTACACCCAGTTTAGGGTCTAAACTGATCAGAATCAGTTTCATTCATCCACAAAATGTTGTAGGGTCTTAGAGAGAGGATTTAAGAAGAGAAAAAACTTCAAGGTTTCAAATGTTCGTCCAAGATTTTACAAAGAACCTAGTTCTTTAAGGTATATAATTTCTCATTGGGTTGAGCTCGTTCACCCGCACACCAATCATGTGATTTTTATCAGTAATTTCGTTCTTGAGGTTGAATGATTTGAGTTCTTGTGGAGTTTCTTGAGGTTTTGTTCTTCATTCCTTGTTAATGGAGTTTGTTCAGTTCTTGAGGTGAGGATCTTGTTATTATTGAGGGATTTCAAGAAAAACTTCATGAACTTGGGTTATGTTTATAAACCTAAGATTGTTTGGAAAATCTAGTAAATTTTAGGATTAGGGCCCAAAAACTAAAAAAAAAATGTCAGAATGTCCTGGGGAAAGGGTGTCTCAAAGCGCAAGGGTTGCTGGTGCCCCACGCCTGTAGTGCGCCAAGATTGGGGTTCTGAAATTCAAGGGTTAGTGCCCCGCACAACTCAGTGCGCCAGGGTTGTCTACCCCCACCCTTTTTCCATCGTTTGTTTTGTTTATGTTCTTTTTAAATATATTCTAACTCTTTTCCTAATTATAACAATCTAAAATACATCTAATCATTGAGAAATGTAGTATATCAAAATTATAATTCTTGAGTTCATAATTCAAATTAAAGATAGAGTTAAGAGTAAAGTTCCATGGAGGTTTTTTAGTCATTTTGAGAAGTCCTTTGCAGACTTCTAAAAATTATTTTTTGAAGACTTGAGTATAAAGATGAGGAGTGTTAAGTTTTATTTTTCAAAATGTATATAACGACCCAAGAGTACCCTCTAGATGTATTAAGGCACCATAGAAGCCTGAAAGGCACCACGTAAGCACTTAGCATATCATTACATAAGCGTAGAACAATAGAGAGTTAAAAAAATCAAATCTTAATAAGTTTTTTATTAAAGCAATCAGAAGTTTCGACTTTGATCGATTAGCCATATATTACAATACTTGAATAAAATATTGTTATAGACCATACAACAAAATCCGAAAAAAAAATACAAGAATGAAACTACTTAGATAATATTCATCCTAAAAACATGAGGACTCACCAATAAGCAAGGAGAAATGATAAAATCAATGATCGAGCCACAATGGAGACCACCTTGAGAACTGAACCCTACACTTGGGAAAATGTAGGAAAATATGGGTTAGTGGAAAAATTCACTAAGTATGATAGTCATGCATAAAATCACGAAAATATGCTAAAAGGGCATCCTAGTTCAATACATGCAATTTACAAAGTTAAAGCATCATTTAGAAAATAATAGAAGAGCACAAACCATAAGCATAATCAACTCATAGATCATCTCACTATAAGACGAACATACCATAAATATCCTCAAAGCATATTTGTGCAATGCCTGAATAAGATCCCATAATCTCACCCATACTAGGTAAAGCTTCTTCAGAAACTACAGTTAATAATTCATATTCTTGTTCATACTATCATAGTGGGATAAGCCTAAACTGATATACACCATGTGAGTTTAACATGGAATTCAGTGTCTACCCCATAGCGAAAAGGGGTTATCCTACTTTCCTAAAGTAGAACCTTACTCTTAGGTTAGGTGGATCCACTACTAAAGACCTAAAAGGGAACATAATTTATTGGATAAGGGGATTGCTACTAGAAAACCTGGTCTCTACTCCCATGAGAGATCCTATCCCATGAGATTACTCCTAGAAACCCAACCTCTACTAACATGAGGGCTCCCATCTCATATCACCATCGACTCAGTGATAATCATTAATCTCCAAGGAGTTCAAATTAAGACTTTACTTAATTTCATACTCATGGAAGAATGTCTTGACACTCAATCCAACGTACTCCTACTATAGCTCATAGATTGAATAAGTGAGAATAGACTTTCAATCTTTGAATCATCATATAGTAAGACGACCTTTCACATTATATCATATTCATACATAGGGGTGTATATAAACAATAACCTTTCTACAACACAAAACCTAGATTATAATCATATTCACTTTACATTGAAAGTGTTCATCAAGCATATATATAAGCTCATTGTCATACATAATGCTCATACTTTGCCGTTAAAGGACCATAGATCATATTCAATAAACACATCTAGACTTTCTACATTAGAAATTAATAATAATATGATTCAATTAACTCAATTACTACAAGTATAATTTTAGAATATCTATTAAATTCACCCACATCACAAGGTGATAAAATTGGTAATATTGAGATTTCATTCATTTTTGAAGGATTTAAACATAAAACCATAATAATACATCAATCCAAACATAATATAAAGTAATTAAAGCATTAGAATAGTTTTGTAAAAGAATCCATGACTTGGAGTCAAACCCTAGATATTCGGGAACTTCTATGTTTGAAATTAAGTTTTGAAAGGACTCTATGGATGAAGGAATACCACATCGTACTATGAATCTTCAAAGAATTTTAGTAGACCTTAACTTCAACTTCCTTCTTGTTCTTCCTTGAAGTTGTAGAGACAAAACTTTTGGAAAGAATGAGTTCTTTTGGGAATTTTAGAATAATGGCTTGGATGAATTAATTTGGTGACATAAAAACCTTATATATTTACTCTAATTTAGTGTCAAACGAAGTTACTTAATATTAATTAATACCGAGAATCCCCATAATGTCCCTTAGTATAACTGCCAAAAGGCAGTTTCAGGCCTCACCCGCGACCGCGACCAGTGGATGGACCCACGGGGCGTGCTGGTGAACTACGGGTAGAGGTTTATAGATCAGGTTTCATAGTCATGAAGAGGTGGATTCCCTCTATTTTTCACTACCTAGACAACCTCTAAAGGTCCTTCCCAAGGTTCCTTGGTTGGTCCTTGGGGGTCGTACCTTGAAGCTGTAACACAAAACCCTATATTTTTAGGTACGATGAGGTGTGCTTACGAATCTAATCCTAATGTTAATCTATGGTTTAGCCTACTATTTTATGGAGGGTTACAATACCTCCCACTTAGAAACATTCATCCTCGAATTACGATATGATACCTTATGGGATAAAAGACTCAAACTAGCCTACCAATAAGCATGAAAAACAAAAACAATGCACAATTCAAAGGAGGAAACTTCAACTCCATCTAAAACACAATCAATGAAACATAAGGAAGTAGGAAAAACCCATAATGCATGAAAGTCAACATTTCTCATATTCATAGAAGGAACTGCCTCCTCCATCTAAAATCATGCTAAACACAATGTAATGGATATCAAAAGCATACTAATGCATGTTCACCAACTCATATCATGAACTAAAATAGGCAACTCATACTAAATGCACAACAACATGAGGAACATTAATCACGACAACTCATTTTCTTACTAAACATAAATTTATCAAAAAACATGCATAACATAAGGAAATCATGGAAAACATATATGACACATATGACACCCAAAACACTAAAACTAAAGAGGATCCACTTACCTCAAGCTTGAATAGGAGTAGAAGGAATGAATGAGGATATCGAGACATCATATTAGCCTCGGCCTCCCAAGTAGAACCATCAACTAAATGATTTTTTTATGAAGCATGCACAGAAACTATTTTGTTATTTCTAAAATCCCTTGATTTTCCGGTCTAGGATCTTTACCGAAACCTATTCATAAGAAATACTTTCGTCAACTCCCAACCCTTTTAAGAAAACAATGGATGTCGGATCTCCAATACATTTCTTAAGCATAAAAAAATGAAATACTAGATTAATTGGGGCCAACTCATTTAAATAATACACCTCATAGTAAACCTTCATGCGTTGAAAAATTTGATATGGACTACACACAGGGGATTAAGTTTCCATTTCTTTCCAAATCGCATCACACCCTTCATCGGTAAGATTTTCAACTAGAACCAATCATTAGCTTCAAATTCTAAATCCTTTCTTATCACAACATCATAAGGCATTTTCTACTTCGAGGCGTTCTCAACCTCACTCTAATGAGCTGAAATTTCTTAATGGATTCATCAACCAATTTGGGAACAATAAGATAAATATCACCTATGCCAAACAAACAAACTTGAGACCTACATCTCCTACAATACAATGCATCAAATGGATCTTTACTGAATTTGAGTCATAACTATTATTATATGCAAACTATATTAATGGAAAGTGGTCATCCCAATTACCCTTGAAATCTATAACACATGCCCTAAACAGGTCTTCTAATGTTTGGATGGTATACTCTTCTTGCTCATCGGGTTGGGGATGAAAATTTGGGCTAAGCTTAACATTAGTACAAGCCCTTTTTGGAATAACTTCCAAAAGTGTGAAGTAAATGGAGTTCCCCAATCCGAAATAATATATAAAGGTACCACATGCAACTTCACTATCTCTTATATACAACTTGGCATAATCTTCCACCAAATGAGAAACCTTGACGTTATTAAAGTGGGATGATCTTTTCATCCGATCTATAATGACTCAAGTAGAATCACGGTACCTTCGAGTTTTAGGAAAACCACAATAAAGTCCATATTTATATGTTCTCACTTCCAAGTTGGAATACTTATATCTTGGAACAAGCCTCATGGCTTTTGATTCTCAACCTTAACTTGTTGATAATTTTGACAATCGGCTACAAATACCTCAATATCTTTCTTCATACCATTCCACCAATAGACACACCATAGATCACTATACATATTGGTGGCTCCCGGATCAATAGAATATCAAGAACTATGAGCTTCCTTTAAAACTTATTCCAGCAAACCATCAACATCAAAAACACATAACTAACCTTTGTACCTAATCACATTGTCTCTCCCTTTGGGGAATTTCTCATGTATCGACTTTTTTAACTCAAAAAATATAGGTCCAAGGCCTTTTATAGAATTCACATCCATCAAAAAGGAGGATTCAGACCTATTATAGACCATAACACCACCAGTGGTAGAATTCACTAGGTTGACACCTAGTCGGGCCAATCTATGCACTTCATGACCCAATTATTTCTTATTATCCTCTACATGAGCCACACTACCCATAAAAAATCTACTAAGTGCATCCTCTACCACATTAACTTTGTCGGATGCTGAATGACACTTATGTGATAATCCTTCAAGAGTTCTAACTACCTTCGTTGAGAAAGTGTCAAGAGCCTCAAAATCAACTAAGGTTCCAGAGCCTCACATGTGCCTATAAAGGATATTAACATGTTAATGAATTTTTTTAAGATATATTATAGTTGATTTGAATTTATTTGGAGGTCAAAGGTCCAAGAAAAACTAAGACGTTCAAAAGTTGGACTTTAGACGTACTAGTGTGCCTTTGTAAGTTTTATGTGTTGTTTGGGGTATAAAATGATAGTTAAGAATCCTAACTTGTATATGGAGAATATTTAGGTTCAAAACGTCCGGCTCCCCAAGGACAACCAAAAGGTTCCTTGAGGACGACCCAAATGCTGTCCAAGGACAAGCCAAGACATTGTTCAAACGACGAACAAAAGTCGATGCCCCGTTCTTTGACCAATGGTCCGTCGTTGGGGGCGTTGCTCTACACTTAGGTGTGGGATCTCAGTGCCCCGAAATGGGGTCTCTGTCACAAATGACGGAGCAGCAGGACGGCGCTGTCGTTCCATCGATGGTCCGTTGACTACCACCATCGATTGGAGCCTACAGTTCTGTCTTGAGACGCTGCCATACAAGGGGTGAATTAGGAAATTCATTTCACGTCCTAATTAAAACAAGGAGAGTTATTTTAGGTATATTTTGGTATTTTAAGTCCATTAACAATCCTTAACTCTAATTTAGAATTTCACTTCCCCAAATCAAACCTTCCCTCCCAAATATGAAACCCCAAAACCTCCATTGAAGACCAAGCTCAAGAACAAGCTTTGGAGGTGAATTCTTGGTGCATTATTCTCTGAATTTTGTGTATTCTCGTGTATAATGTATGGTAATCTTTCATACTTAGATAATATTTAATCTAAGTAGTTCCTTTGAAGGTTTTTCAAAGATGATTCTAAAGTCAAAAGTCTTATCTTTCAATCTATCCATGGGTTCATTGTTAAGTTATTTCAAAAGAATTCTAATGGCGAATATGTTATTAATAAATGGTTGAAACATTAGTTTCAATCCAAATCCATGAAGAACCCATGATATCCTTAATCCTTCAAATTATTCTTTGTATGTGTCTTGTGATCTTGATTCAATGATGATCCAATTATGATTTGATTATAGTGTATTGCTTATTCCTAATGTTATATATGTTAATTGATATTGAATTGTCGGGAAATGATCAATGATTATCATAGCTTGGAGAGTTGGTAAGTTGACCTATTTCCTCTAATTAGCTTCGAATGTATATTGAATTGTGTTGATTGGTATGGTCCACTTATGGTGGCGGTGTTTACATTCTTGTACATCTATATGTGTTGTGATCATGGCCTTGAAGGCACTAGATGCAAGATGAATTGATATGATGATTTCATGTTTATGAAGTTGATGGGTGTAACCCGTGATTCTAGTATCAAGTCTAAGTGAATTGATGCTATGTGAAGTTATATTTATAGTTTCCCACACTAGTTGCATGATCTAGGTTTGTGAATGATGTTTTATATATGTGGTTGATCATGTTAGTGTTAGGTGTTATCTATATGACTAATGATATGAATACTCTTATAGCATGACCCCTACCTATATGAACCCTATATGAATGTGTGATCAACGTATGCTAGGAGTCTTCTATTCTAATGTTGAATATTCTCTTGTCTCCTACGATCTAATGTGAGTGTGTGTAGTCTATAGTCCTTAATACTCTAGATGTGTATGACATGAGACTTGAGGAATGTTGTACATGTGTTTTGATCTTTAGAGGGTGGCTTCCTCAACGTTATGTTATAGTAATAATGTGATCATGTTGACCAATGTACATACACAGAGACTTCATACATATCTTGAGTAGGGTAGATTCATCATAACTAAGGAAAGTATAGTTCTCCTATGCATAATTTCCTATTACTATGCATGTAAATATATGATTAATGAAGTTATTAACATGTGTGCTAGAGGTGCTTATGTGAAGGTAGATCTCACATATGTATGCACACACACATGATTGTATGAAGTAGAATTATATGAAAGGACATTCTCACATGAAATAGGTTCTATGATAATAAGGATATTCTAATCTTAGAAACCTTTTAGCTATATAATGTATGAAGGAGCAAGCTTCGAAAGCCTTATTTATGAACTAAAGGCTTAAATATGTTTAAAAAGGGAGTTTGAGATTATCACTGAGTGAACATGAAAAATGAGAGTCGGCTTCACGTTAAGAAAATACGGCTTCCCACAAGAGAACCTTCACGTTTAGTATGTTTGGGTTCCCTACATAGATGTTGGCTAATGAGATGGAAACCTCCAAGTCTATCAAGTCAAGGTTTCTAGTAGCAATCTCCATGTTCCATAATTGCATGCCCCGTTGGTTTTAGCTTGGCAGATCAGCAGAATAGCTATTATGTATGAAGGTCCTACCTTGTCAAGTAGTAACGTCTCTTTTCGATATGGGAGTAGAACACCGAATTCTATGTAGCTCACATCGTCTATGTCGGTAATTGTTATGTCTCTCGAAAGTGAAGAAATAAACTAAGATAAGAATATGGACTCTAATCATAAATCCTTGAGGAGGTTACCTAGTATAGGTAGAACTATGGAGCCTACCCATGCATTGCACTAGTGAACTCCAAGAAAGGATAAGATTAGTACATTTATGAAATGAAGACTTATGTAATGTATGAATGGTATGAATGATTGTTAAAGTGACTTTGCTATCTCAAGACATGAAATATGATTATGCATGTGAATTACACTTATGGCTTCTAAATGAGTTTACTTTATATACATAAGGTATGGGACTCCACGTGTACATTTCACAAGTAAGCTTGTGAGAGGTTATGAGGGTGGTTTACCTATGATATGAACTAGTTGAGTATGACTAAGGTTGTAGTAAAGGAAAGAGTCCTTAGATGATACTATGAAGTATGTGGCCTTATGTCTAATGATAAATGAAGGTGTTATGACTTTTTGAGTATGTTATGCCTAGTCTAGGGTGACTTCTTGAGAAAATCTGGTGTAAGTAGCATTATGGAATACTACCTACACATTGCACTAGTGTGACTTGGGGGTTGTCTTAGGTGATTGTTCTTATGTGAAGATTATGTCATATAATGTGCTCATGAGTTTATGAATATATGTGGTTGTGTTGATATAGCATATCTATGAAAGACTATCCTTGGTGACCTCAAGGTGATACATTGTACTAAGTATACTTGAGTGTTGCTTAAGGAAAGATGTTGAGGTAAAAAAAAATAATGTGTTGTATGTATTGAATGTGCCTCAAAGTGTGATAAGTGGCTTTATGTGTTAATATGAATAGTATTCATGTCTACTTTGTTCATATGAATTATAATGTAGGTATGGTGCCAATGTTCATGAAGTTTACTAAAAATACATGATGCATGATTTCTAACTAAATGCCTAGTTTAAATGCATATTTTCACATGATTTCCATACTTAGTGCAATCTTGTACTAATACCATTCTTCTTCATCTTATTACACAAAGTGTAGGTGGTGATGGCTAGAGTATGTCTCCTTAGTGAAGGGCTTGGATAGATCTCCCAATTTCAAGAAAAGGGATCCTTATGACTCAAGGATTTCCCTATGTCATGTTCTATTTCATATTATGTAATAGCTTAGTTATTATTTTATGTTTTTAAGGGTCGTGTCCCTATCCTATTGTATGGAGTTAAGTCTTAATATGGAAAACGAGACTTAGAGTTTAATTATGTACTTATGATATTTTATATATATATAAAGTGATGATTCTAGCATATGATATGCTATGAAAATTTTTAAATTCCGTTAGTTTTACGATTATGCAATGAAAGATGTCTGAGGGCTTGTATAAGACCTCCGAGAGGTCAAGTACGTCGTGTATCTTTAGGGGGGTGCTCCCCGGTCATGACAGAAAGAGTCAAGTCATTTTTTCTAAACACATATTAATGACTTATGATAGGTGTAAATAACCACATGGACCCCATACATGTTTATGTCTCCATTTCTTAAGGCAAATACAACCGCCATTAATTCTAGATCATGGGTCGGATAATTCTTCTCATGGACTTTTAAGTTTTCTTGAAGAATAGGCAATGAATTTACCATTTTTCATGAGGAAACATCCAAACCCCCACTCTATAGGTGTCACAACATGCCATAAAACCATCCTTACCTTCTGATAAGGTCAACATTAGAGGAGAAGTAAGTATATCATTTAACTCTTGGAAGCTTTTATCAAAAGCCTACGACCTTTCAAACTTAGCTTTATTTTGAGTCAAATTCGTCATCAGAGAATCAATAAAGGAAAATCCCTCAGCAAACCTCCAATAGTAACCGAGCAAACCCAAAAGGTTCTAATGTCGGAAGGAGTTAGAGGTCTAGTCCACTCTTGACCACACCTTTTTTTAGGATCTACCTCAATACCCTTGTTTGAGACAATATGACTAAGAAAAACTATGGACCTTCTCAAAAATTCGTACTTGCTAAACTTTACAAACAATTTTTTGCATGCAACACCATTTGGAAACTGTCCATATGTTCATTCTCACTCCTTCAGTAGATCAAAAAAGTACCGATAAACAAAATCACAAGCATGTCTATCTATTAAATAAACACTCTATTCATCAAGTCCAGAAACGCCGCTAGAGCATTAGTCAATCCAAACGATATTGCCACAAACTCATTGTAACCATAGCGGGTTCTAAAGGCCATTATTGGCATATGAATCCCTCTCACCCTCAATAAGTGATAACCCAAACAAAGATCAATTTTGATATATATCTAGCTTCTTGAAGTTGGTAAAACAAATAATCAATTTTCAAAAGGGTATATGTAACAACCCTAAAAATAGATAAGAGAAAAATGCTTAATGTGTCAAGAATGCCTATGATTAGAGCAGGGTTCACACGGATTGATGCGCGTAGAACAAGACCTCAGAACCCTTTCTAAAGCCAATCCAAATAACTTGGGGAGTTATTTGATCTTTGATAGGTTGGATCCAACCATGTAGGGCTCTCTAATACGAAGCTTTACTTGAAGGAGTCTTTACCAGACTTAAAAAGGGGAAATCTTAGGTTTGGAGGGTCTAGGGGTAAAATGGTCTTTTTCCAGGCTAAGGGTAGTATAGTAATTACTCTAAATAAACAAGAAATTATTTAATTAATAAGGTGGAGGGGTATTTTAGGGAGAGAGGGACAAAATTGGGCTCTTGAAGTGAAGTCGTGCTCCACCCGGTTTTGAACCTAGGTGGAAGCAATGAATTAAAGTGATTTCTTATTTAAGTTATCGAATTAATGTAATTAATTAATAATTATTATTCATTATCTGATTTAAAATAAAATAAAAATCACATTTTTATCAAATAAATAAAACCTTATTGACTAAGTCCTAAAACTAGACTCCTAAGCCTCCTACAACTCCCACTCTCTCATGTTTATCTCTACACTCTCATGCTCAATCTCTCTTATTGTTTCTCACGTTTTTTATCTTCCAAAAAAAGATACAAATCATAATAATAAACCAAGTTCTTCACCCTTGAAGAACTCACACGAAATCACAAGAAAACAAACGTTAATCGCACACTAGGCTAAGGGAGGATGTCATTCGAGTGGAGTTGATATTGAGGAGGCTTAGACGTGTTCTTGGGTGAAGTATTTGGGCAGAAAGTCAAGATTTTAACATCAAAAAGGTATGGGTTATCTTCTCTCTTGGTCCCTTTCCCAAGAGACCCCTTAAGGTTCACAATTTTTATTCCAAAAACTAGGATTGTTCCGTTGCATGTCCCTGTCACTAGCACCCATTGAATCATAGGTTGGTTATGTTTGTTGGTATAAAACTATGGATGAAACGTGTTTTCATGATGATTATATGTTTATATGTATGTTTGGAATTATGTGACTTATGTTGATGTCTCCGAAAATGTAACTACGTGTGTATGTGTGTGTTGCCATGGGTATTGTTCATGGTTTAGGATTTGAAATGGCATGATAGTTCTTTATATTTCATGTACACATGTTAATGTAAATGTGATGTTTATATGAGTTGAAATGTGGCTGATTTGATGGATAATGTCTTGGCTAAACAAATACATGAAGACGCACCTAAAATGTTCTAAATGCACTACGAAATTCCCCTAAGAACTACGGTGTACCTTGATGAAAAGATGCTGAAAAATTAAAAGAAAACTTCCAGCTTCTATTGATGAATTTCGGTCAGCAAAGAGGGTTCAAAATTTTGGAAAAAAAAATTAAAACAATTGCGGTCATGGAGGATTGAACTCGTGACTTCACCAAGTTCAAAACTATGAAAATAAAGAAGTAAAAAAGAAATATCGCGAAGGGGATTCGAACCATGGTAATGGATGGAAAATGTAACTTAAAAGAAAAAAATAAGAAATGAGAGGAGTGGGATTCGAGACCACCACCTCTCAATCCGATTTAAGGAAGAGTAAAAGAAAAAAATAAAATGTAAGGCATGGTAATCGAACCCACGACCTCTAGGTAGTGAAGGAGACTAAAAAAAATGAAAGAAAAGAATGTGAGGCGTGTAAATAGAACCCACGACCTTTAGGAAGTGAAGGAGAGTCAAAGTAAATCAAAGAAAAGATATATGAGGCGTGAGAATCGAACCCACGACCTCCTAGGAAAATTCAAGAAGAAAATTAAAAGAAATTAAAGAGGGGTTGTGGGGGTTCGAACCCACAAGCCCTCGGCCAAAGGAGAGAAATTAAAAGTAATGAAAATAAAAGTAAATGAGGTTGTGGGGGTTTGATCCCACATCCTCTTAGTTCTATTAAGGGAAAAAGAAGAGAGAAATTAAGGGAAAAATAAAATGAAGGCTTTGGGGCTCGAACATGGGTCCCCAAGCCGTATGGATCAAATAAAGTAAATGAAAAGAAAATGTAAATGTTGTCCAAGGGATTTGAAATCGGGTTCCTTTACCCAAATTCCGTATTGATACATAAGTCATACGTGAATTAAATATTCTAGAATAATTTTGCCTATTTAGATCGAAATTGAGATCTTGACATACATACAAGATGCATAAGTCTAATACCACATAATCTTAGGAAGATATGAATCACTTAAACGAACTATGAAGGAAGCCTCATGGCTTGTATGTATAGACCCATAAGTCTAGCATACGTCTAAAAATAAGTGAACCTAAGATGTACGCAATGAAATGATGAAATAAACAAAGAAATGATGAAATGACCAATTAAATGATGAAACCCTAGAAGGGTTAAGTAAGAGTGTGAAACACACTAAATGTCTAAGTGCATTGGCATATGATGAAATGAACAAAGAAATGATGAAATGAACAAAGAAATGATGAAATAAACAATGAAATGATGAAACTCTAGAAGTGTTAAGTAAGAGTGCGAAACACACTAAATGGCCAAGTGCATTGACATATGATGAAATGAACAATCACGTAAAATGGGGTGAGTAATTATGAAGAGCAAATGTGCTAATGTTAATGAATGTGGTGACAACATGATATGAGGCTAATGTAAAAGATGAGAGCAATCTCAAATGAGCCTAAGTAAATGTTACCAAAACTTACTCACCTATGAGAGTATAAAGTTAATAAAGAGACCAGTCTCTGTGAACACTCTAATGAAAGTATTGAGATTTAACACACTTATTACTAATGATAAGATGAGAATTCATCTATTGAGCTATGATATCCTCATACTAGAAGTCAACTTCCATTACGTATGAGTTGAATGTAATGGAACTTTATATAGAGCACTGATAGACTAGATATGAGTGGTGATACCTTCTTTCAAGAAGGGCGGAGGTTCACATAACTCTCATTAGATGATACTGTCCGGCCTGCGGGGTATGGGTCTCCTTATATCTCCTATCCTTCAAACTTATACTGCCAATATATGGATTTGGCGGAGTTCAATTCCCATATACGCTAGCATGTTTTGGGTCACATTGGCTGGTGATTCCACTTCTTTTTTTGTGGGGTTTCATGGCACTGGATTTCATGATTCTCACATGATCTATGTCGGTTAAAGTTAAAGTTCCCAATGAATGAACGAGGCCAGCCTAAAATGATGCACACAATGAAAAGAATGATATCAAAGGTGTTAGGATAGGATAATCAAGAGGTGAGTTAGACTTAAGTAATGACATTAGGACATTCAGGTCATTGCACAACGAACCCGATGAAATTCTTAAACTACATCCTCGGTACAACTAGTGTTTACACTGTCCCATGAATGAAATGAAATGAAGTATGTGTGAATGAAAGAAGCAGACTTTGTGTTTGCTATAGCAGACTCCCTAGTTGAGGTCCCGTATATTGAGATCTCATTTTGGGAAGTCTTAATGTCAGTCCATGATTCCAAGATCTCATGGCATACGAATAAATTATATGAACAACGTTATGTGTTAAATGAATTACGATAGGTGTTATGAGTACGTTGTTGTGTGTTGTGTGCAAAATGTTAAGTATGATGGTGCATGTTACTCTCATGGCATAACTTTCCTAATCCAAATTTGGAAGGTGCACTCACTTTCCTAATCTCAATTTGGAAAGTCCACTGACTTGACCTGCTATAATTATGTTGCTAAGAAATAGCTATTCTTACTCATGCATGTCTTTGGTGTGTGCTTGCATATACCCATACTTAGTACAAGTGTATACTAACCCTAGAAAACTCTAAACTAGGTGCAGGAACAGGTGGACGCTAGAGCTACAGGATCAACGTTGCAGCTATCTGGACGTCGAGCATTCATACGGACTTGGTAGGCCCTCATGCTTTATAGGATGCTTGCAAATTTACATTCTAGCTTAGTTGTAGGATTGAGATAGTGGAGTATAGAATAGAATGTTTCGTACGCATGTTAGGAAACAATAAGTTTTAAATTTTTTGCTAAAATTAACCTAGATGAAGTAAGAATGACGTATGTAGGCTTGTTTGTGACCTCAGAGAGGTCAAAGAAGTCGGTCTCATATGTGGTTTAGATTTTGGTTGTGACATAATATTCTTGATTGTCACTTTATTCAATTGAAGATAATCAATGCACATTCTAAAAGACTCATCCTTCTTTCTAACAAACAACATCGGAGCACCCCTTGGAAAGATACTAGGTTGGATAATGCCTTTGTCTAATAAATCTTTTAGTTTCTCTTTCAACTTGGTCAGATCCATTCTATAAGGAGGAATTGAGATAGGTTTCGTATCCGCTAGAAGTTCTATACAAAAATCTATTTCCTATATAGGAGGAATTCCTAGCAAATAGTCGGGGAAAACATCGGGGAACTTATTCACTACGGAACTTATTCTAAAGAAAGGGTTTTGTATTCAACCTCCCTCACCCTAACAATGGTAAATACACCCCTTGTGTCACAACCTGAGAGTATACCCTAGAAGAAATGGCATTCTCAAATCGCAACACGGCATACTCTACCTCTCGGAGTCTTGTACAAGCCCTTCGACATCATTCGCTACATACATGTACGAAAAATAGTGTGGAATTAAAAATTTTCACACAAAATAATAATACTTAAAAGTATCTCTTTTATAGAAAATCATAAAAAAAATAAAAGGCTAAGTATCAAAGTCACAATCATAGATACATTGATATTGGTCTTTACATAAACAAAATAGAAATATCACATCCATTACAATACTTTTAACAAAGAAACTAAACATAGTGATGTCGTCAAATCTATTGAGGACATACCCCAACTTTGCTTGAATGAATACTAATCCAAGATTCCACTCCAAAGGATTCCTCTTAAATGTCACTTACACCTTTAGAGATAAGATAAATTATATGGAATTAGTAAATTAGAATGCACTAAGTATGGTAACATGCAATTAAAACCATGCTAAAAGGACATTTGTATAAAACATGCTCTTTTTTTGAAGAAACTCCATAAGACAAGTATAAGAGTCACTTACAAGTCAACATAAACACATATAGTAACATTCCACAATATAGCATCAACATCACTTCAAAACACATAAACATGAGACCCTCCTACCAAAGGTTATTCTAAGGCTCACTAGAGTAAGTTATGAAGTGACCGCCCATACAACCCCTTCACACCCACATAAGTGATCCTTAAGACTACCTAAGGTAAGATTATTCCCATTTCATCAACTAGACTCCCTACCTATAATTTCTCTAAGACTCACTTAAGTAATACATGAAGAGACTGCCCATACTCCCTCTTCAAGCCTATCTAAGCAATTCTTAAAGCTACTCTAGATAAATACCTTTACATTTACAAGAATTTAACTTATGTAACTATGTCCATTAAAACATTTAATATACATTCAAAAATTAAGGACTTCACATAATGGTCTTGGATAGACCTAGGGAACATACATACTAACATTTTCAAAGCCAGCATGTGCAATGTCCAGATAGCGTCCCATTTCACTACCTACACTTTGTAGTACATCTCCAACACTAGCATGTATCCCACATTTATGAGAATAGTCAATAACCGACATAGACCATACTAGCTAGGCATGGAATCCGTAGTTAACCCTACACCGATGGAGGGTGTTTAACTTACTAAGGGTAGAACAAGAACATATGACATGTAGGCACATGGTTAAGGAATATCAAGGGTTTCTTTGTAATCTAATATTATGTTAAATAGATCCACTCCCAAGAATACTCACTTGGTTCTAGCCTTTGTTCTCATAGAATAACTCAATCAAGGAGCATATGAAGAGGTACCACACAGAAGTCATAACCAAATCATAATACACCTTACGAAAGGTGGTCCACTAGTGCAGCCACATAATGGTCAAATAGGATGGCTTAATGACTTTCTTAAGGATTATTTCACGTCGTTCCAGCCAACCAACCCCTACATCCATCATTCACACAAAAAGGATAATATTACGCCCTTGAACTTCAAGGATAGCATAACCCTTCTATCTAGATTGAAGGTTCCACATTCATGACCCTCTTAACTATGTTCAAGGTCATATTTCAATCATATTTACACATACATGACAAAGGTGCTTTACCCTACTATGCCAAGAGTCATATTCACATCCTACATATATCAAGTAGAGGGATATAGATCTACCAAGACAAGACACACATATCATGATCTTATCACATGTACAATCTCATTCAAGTAGCACAAAGGCTCAACTAAGTATACTACAAGTCACCCTACACACTCCTAAATAAGCGTCATCATAATTCATCATAGGACTCATATAGTCAACCCGGAAGAATCATACTTCAACATCGAGCAACACATACTAAGGAATCATCATAGTCTACAATAGACACCCATCATCAACTAGAAGTACACATGCTTCGACTATATATATCCATATTAGTCATATAGACCTTCACAATGATTATATATCCAAGTTATGACATGATAACATCACGATTCATAAAGTAATGCTGACAAGCCAAATTCTTCACAAATATATCACATAAGCACCGCCATTATAAGTGGACCATACCAAACAACACAATTCAATACATATACTACACAATATAAAAGATTTTAGGTCAATATACCACTATTTCAACCATGACATATCCAATCCATAGCCAATTCAATCAACAACGGCTCTTAAAAATAACCATGATCACCAATTCAACCTAATAATCACAATATACAATGATCCAACAAGAATCAATATGAAAATCATCAAATTAAGAAAGACTATATAAATTTCTTGCATAATTCATACTTATAACAATAGCCCTATACAATATACTTAAGAAATCAATACAATTGAGACATGATCAAATCACCCTAACATAGTCAAATAAGGAAATCATGATTTGCATGGGTTCATGGAGTTTTTGTTCTAAAATCATCAAATTAACATCAATTCAATCATAATTCATTGATTAAAAATGTTTTATGAAAGAACCTATTGCTAGATAAAAAAATAGGAGAATTCATGTTTTTTATCATCTTCGAAAATCATTGAAATTGACTCCTTGAATGAAAGAGGATTCAAAGACGAAACACCATTCCTTATATGTACCAAATCCCACAAAATTGACGTAGAAAAACTTGGAAAATATGTCTTCTTCCTTGGAGCTTCATAGCTTCATCAAAGGATGTTTTTGGAGAAAGGAATGGAGAGGTTTTGTTTTGGACTTGAGGGTTTATATTTGAATAGTGAATTAGGGTTTCAAAACTCTCAATAAACTCCTATAACTAGTCCCCAAAATACCGAAAAGACCCCTTCACTTATAGCACCTTTAAACCTAGTCAAACTCAACTTAGATTTTTGGAACTTTCATTTGGAAACAAGTACACGACACAGAGCTGCTCCCACATGATCTTTGAAAATAATTTCCAAAAGAGTAGAGTCTGTGCTCTGGCCCGCGGCGCGGACCAAATTTGGACCTTCACAAAACCAATTCCACGAAGCGTACTTGTTCCACCATAGTATATTTTGTTGCTGCCTTGGGCAGCTTGCTAGCCCAAGGTTGGGTCCTCCCCAAGGACCCCTAGGTTAGTCCTTAGGGAGGGGTGTCAGGACGTTTCCAACCCAAGTACCCTCGTATAGATGTTAGTAACCTCTCCTATAAAATTGAACTCCAAAAAATACATAAAACATGCAAAGGCACACTAGAACACAAAAGCACGTTTCAACGCCAAACTTTGGAACGTCTTGGACGTTCTTGGATGTTTGACCTCCAAACACTTCCAAACTTTAGTCAATGCCTCAAAAAATCATTATATACCAGTTTAGAACTTCATAACCTCATGACACACGTGTTAGGCTCTAGCTTTACCTAGTTCATTTTCAAGGTGTTACACTCTTCCCCACTTGGACAACATTCGTCCTCCAATAACACTTGCTTCATTTTAAACACTTTTAAGAGATGAGAAACTCAAGACTAGCAAATCATTTCATACCAAACAGTATACAATACATATAGATAGTGGAAACACCAATTTCACATAAACAATAGACTCAACACACAACAAGAAGATAGAAACTACTTCCACAACTCTTCATGCAATAAGACTCACATTCCTCTTTTCATATAGGAGGAACTTTTTCTCCACACATTATCACGCTCGTATACATTAATTCTATACACATTATAACTATTTTTTCATAGAAGAACATCTTAGTCAAAAATTTCAAATCTTTTACTAAAGTGAAGTATGCTTAAACATACAATAATGCAACTCTTAAGCAATTTATGATGGAAGCATCACAATATGAGAGATAAAACCATATAAAATCATTTTTACAACATAAACATAACTTCATGAAATGAACAATGCAAGGAGATCGATGAAATTCATTTTCAACTATACTCCTAAACAAAATGCAACATGCAATATTCTACTATGACATACTATCTCTCAAGCTTGAATTGAATAGAAGATAAGAGACAAAAAATCACAACTCCACTACTGACCATACTCCCCCACTTAGAGAAACACATTACCACACATGAGAGAAAAATGTAACTTACCGGCATCATCATCCGGCGCATTAAGAGGAACTTGCTTGGCCTTTCTTCCTCCAGCAGCATTAGTAGGACAATCCCTCACCTTATGTCTACCCTTACCACAACCAAAGCAACTATCGGTACTGGCTAGACACTTCTCAGCGTGCTTCTTTCCACAAGTAGGACTAACACCTTTTTACGGAGCCCACTTCTTAAACCTAGGTAGGTTTTGCTCCTTGGATGACCCCTCTTAAAAATTCTTGCTCCTCCTAAGTTTGGACTCATGAACACTCACATTATCTTTCCATATGTCAATGAACCCCTCAACCTTAACCTCTCTCCTTTCACGAGGTAAATATTTTCCTAAGAAAGACTCCTTAAACACTTCCCACTCTATAGGACCCGACTTAACTGGAATATTATATTTCCATTGGGTGTACCATACTTAAGAAACTTCCCTCAATTGGTATGAAGGCAAATCCGCCTTCTCCCAGAAGTCACATCAATAGCACTCAACACCTTGCACACACCATCAAGAAACTCTTGGAGATCTTCTCCCACCTTAGAGCCAAGAAAGACAGGAGGATTTATCCTTACAAAGTCCCTCAATCTAGAGGTCATAGTACTCTACAAAACATTCACCCTAGGTTCAATACCCATATTCACATGAGTAATTATGGCTTAGGCTAAAGCAAGTAGAGCCTCTCTAGTCTCCCCACTATTCATGTCCAGGGGAACCACCGAAACCTCATTACCTTCACCTCCATTAGGTACTTGATCACCTTGTAGAGGAACTTCCTCATTCACCCTTCATCTCCCAAGCTTCTTAAGGTCATTCTTCTTGTAGTCATCTCCTATAATAACAAGAGAAGAGATTAGGAATAAACACTTATAACCTCAACTCTATTGGCACGACACAAGAGTGATGAAGAAAGGGAAACTCTATCGTCATATAGCCTCTCTCTCATAGATGCGTCGCGACTCACACCGATGAACAAGACTCTACTAGACGTGGCTTTAATGAGACTTTGGATTCCAAAGACTACTTCATAACCTTTACTCTGATACCATGTTTGTCATGACCCGAGAGTATACCCTACAAGAAATTGCATTCTCAAATCTAAACACGCAGTACTTGACCTCTCGGAGGTCTTTGTACAAGTCCACTGACATCATTTGTTGCATACATCTATGAAAAGTAGTGCGGAATTAAGGCTTTTCACACAAAATAATACAAATTCAATTTTATAGAAAATCATAAGGAAAGGCTAAGTCTCTTCGCCATTGGGTCACGGACCATTCATTAACAAAATAGAAATATCTAAATCTAATACAATACTTTTAACAAAGAAACTAAACATAGTGATGTCCTCGAATCTATTAAGGACATACCACAACTTTGCTTGAATTAATACTAATTCAAGATTCCACTCCAAAGGACTCCACTAAAATGTCACCTATATTTTTAGAGATAAGATAAAATATACGGAATTAGTACATTAGAATTCAATAAGTTGGTGAAATGCAATTAAACCATGCTAAAAGGACATTTGTATAAAACATGCTCTTTATTTGGAGAAACTCCATAAGACAAGTATAAGAGTCACTTACAAGTCAACATAAACACATAAAGTCACAATTCACAATATAGCATCAACATCACTTCAAACCAAATAAACATGAGACCCTCCTACTAAAGATTATTCTAAAGCTTACTTGAGTGAATTATGAAGCGACCGCCCATAGAACACCTTCACACACACCTAAGTGATCCTTAAAACTACCTAAGGTAAGATCATTACCATTTCATCAACTAAACTCCCTACCTAGAATTTCTCTAATACTTACCTAAGTATGACTTGAAGATACCACCCATAAACCCTCTTCAAGCTTACCTAAGCAATCCTTAAAGCTACTGTAGAAAAGTTCATTTCCATTTACAGGCATTTAATTTAAGTCATTTTTTTCATTAAACCATTTAAGAGACATTCACCAATTAAGGACTTTGCATAATGGTCTTGAAGAAGACCTAGGGAACCTACAATCTAACATCTTCAAAGCCTACTCGTGCATTGTCTAGATATCGTCCCATTCCAGTGTATATACTTTGTAATACTTCTCCAACACTAGCATGTACCCCACATGATGAGAATAGGCAATAACCGACATAGACCATACTAGCTAGGCATGGGATCAAGAGTTAGCCCTACTCCGATGGAGGGTGTTCTACTTGCCAAGGGTAGAACTAGAACACATCCCAAGTAGGCATATGGTTAAGGAATATGAAAGTTTCTTTGTACTCTAATGTAGTCTTAAATAGAGCCACTCCTCAAGCATACTCACTCGGTGCTAGTCTTTGTTCTCATAGATCAACTCAATCAAGGAGCATATGAAGAGGTAACATATAGAAGTCATAACCAAATCATAATACACCTTACCAAAGGGGGTACAATAGGGCTGCCACACAATAGTCAAATAGGATAGCTTCATGACTTTCCTAAGGATGATTTTATGCCGTTCCAGTCAACCAATTCCTAAGTCCATCATTCACACAAAAGGATACCATTACGGCTTTCAACTTCAAGGATATCATAAAATTCTATCTAGGTTGATGTTCAACATAAATGACCATCTTAACTATGTTTAAGGTCATATTTCAATCACATTTACACATACATGACAAAGGTGCATTAGCCTACTATGTCAAGAGTTATATTCACATCCTACATGTATCAAGTAGAGGACATAGAATTACCAAGACAAGACATACATATAATCATCTTATCACATATACAATATCATTCAAGTAGCACATAGGCTCAACTAAGTATACTACAAGTCATCCTACACACTACTAAAAAACCATCATCATAATTCATCATAGGAATCATACAGTCAACTAGGAAGAATCATTCTTCATCATCAAGCAACACACACTAAGTCATCATCATAGCCTACAATAGTCACCTATCATCAACTAGAAGAACACATGCTTTGAATTCGTATATCCATATAAGTCATATACACCTTAACAATAATCATATATCCAAATGATGACATGACAAAATCACAATTCATAAAGTAATGCCGACAAGGCCAAATTCTTCACAAATATATCCCATAAGCACCTTCACCAAAAGTGGATCATACAAAACAACACAATTTAATACCTATAATACACAATATAGAAGATGTTAGGTCAACATACCACTATTCCAACCACAACATCTCTAATCCATATCCAATTCAATCCACAAAAGCTCTACCAATATCCATGATCAGGAATTAAACCAAATAATCACAAGATACACTGATCCATCAATACCCTATATGAAAATCATCAAATAAAGACAACCCATATACAATTCTAACATAATTCATACATATATCAATATCCCAATACAATCTACATAATTACTCAACACAATTGAGACATGATCACATCACCCATAATATAGTCAAAATAATTAAATCATGATTTGAATGGGTTAATGGATTTTTTGTTCTAAAGTCATCAAATTAACATCATGTCAATCTTAATGCATTGAATCAAAACGTTTAGATAAGAACTCATGGCTAGATAACAAAATAGGAAAATTCATGTTTTTGATCATCTTTGAAAATCATTGAAATTGACTCCTTGAATGAAACAGAATGAAACAGAATTCAACGACTTAACACCAAACCTTATGTGAAGAAAAACGCACAAAACTTCTCGAGAAAACATGGAAAATATGTCTTTTTCCTTGGAGCTTTAAAGCTTCATCAATGGAGGTTTTTTTAGAGAAGGAATGGAGAGGTTTTGTTTTGGACTTGAGGGTTTTAATTTGAATGGTGAATTGGGGTTGTAAAATGATCAATAACCTCTTATAACTAGTCCCCAAAATACCCACAAGAACCCTGCACTTATAGGACCTTTTTACCAAGTCAAACTCAACTAAATTTTGGAACTTTCATCGGAAAAAAACTTCACGACGCGGAGATGCTCCGACATGATTTTTGAAAATAAATTCTGAGACAAGAGTACGCACTATGGCCCGCGGCGTAGACCAAAATTTTCCCCTTAATGAACCAAGTCTGCAACGCGTACTGGTTCCAGTATAGTGTATTTTTCTGCTACCTTGGGCAGCTTGCTAACCTAAGGTTGGGTCCTCTCCAAACACTGTTAAGTTGGTCCATAGGGATTCGTTTCCAAAAGTGTCCATCCCAAATACCCTCATATAGATGTTAGGAACCTCTTTTATCAATTTGAACTCCAAACAACACATAAAACATGAAAAAACACACTACAACACACAAGCAAGTTTTAAGAAAAAACTTTCGAACGTCTTGGACGTTCTTGGACGTTTGACCTCCAAACACTTCTAAACTATAGACACTTGCTTAAGAACCATTAAACACCATTTTAGATCTTCATAACCTGATGACACACGTGTTAGGATCTAGCTTTACCTAGTTCGTTTTAGAGGTGTTAAACCTTGGAGAACATCTTTCTATCTTAAGGCAAGAAACTATTTGACCTCTAGGCATAGAATATCCCTCTTCTACTCTAAGACAGGCTCATTTGGAAATTGGAACTTAACCACCCAAGTCTTATAACCTATACAGGTACAACATACATGCAACTGATTCGTACCTAAAATAACATCAAAGTATAACTTGTATAACTGTACCAAATCCACAAAAGTAACTATATGGGACAAGGAAATGGGATAACTTCTATAGACCATCTTAGCCATCACTGAGTCCCCAACCGGGGTAGTGATCGAAAAAGGTTCTACTAATACTTAGGGAGTATATAAAACTTCATGGGCATATAAGGTGTCACAAAGGACAAAGTAGAACCGGGATCTAGCAAGGCATATACATCAATAGAAAAGACATAACATATTGTTCACCACATCCAGGGAGCTCGCTTTGTCACCTCGAGATTAAGAGCATAAAAATGGTTTTTCTTTTAGGTATTGGAGTTATAATCGCTTGCAGGAGTTTGTTTTCCTTATTTCCCCTTGTCCATGAGTATTGAACAATCTCTTATAATGTGGCCACTCTTTTCAAAACCATAGCAGCCATCCGAGCCAACTAGGCACTTACCATCATGCTTTCTTTCACATTTGCACAATTAGCCCTAGCCTCATAAGAACCACCATTATTGTCTCCTTGAGGTTTACAATTGGACACCTTATCCTTGTGGAACCTGGGGGGAGCACTATAAGAGCCTTGGTTGGATAACCTTTGATTTAACATTAGTCGACCTTGTCCATCAGACCTAGCGTTGGAGAAGCTCTCATCACCATTGCTAGATATTTTCACCTCATCTCTCTATCTTTTTCTTGAGTTTCTCTTCCTCTGTTTCTTGGGAATACACCTTAAGACATTAGATATCCATATCATGATGAAGCATTGATGAATGCCATTTTTTTCTACCAAGATTGACACACCCGTCAAAAACCTATTCATCTCATTCCTCGATCCTGCTACACTAGATGGAGCACACTTGGATAATTAGATAAATTTCAAGGCGTATTCCTTAAAACTAATGACACCTTGCCAAAGGTTAACGAGTTTTTCCATATTAGCTTCCCTCAACCCTCGGGGAGAGAACACCGATCTAAACACTTCTCACTCTAAGGGACCCGCTTCTACCAACCTATTATTCTTCCATAAGTTATACCTTACTTGTGACACACTTTCCAATTGGTAAGAGTCTAACCCCGTTTTCACTACCAATGTCACCCTCATAAAAGCAAGTATTTTATAAACCTCTTCCACAAATTCTTGAGGGTCCTCTTCCACTTTAGAGCAATGAAATTCGAGAGGGTTTATTCTAGAGAAATTCCTAACCCTTAAAGTAGCCAAATTCACATTACAATTTACATGAGTCAAAACATCGCTATTGTCTTGAGCCAACACTACTGGATCTTGAGTAGCCAAAACTTGGGCCAACATTTGAAAAAACGACCTAACCACCACATCCAACATAGCCAAAGGATTAATAAGAGCTTGATGAGCTTGAGGATCTTCTTCATTCACATTATTGTTATCCTTTGTTCTTCTATTGTTAGACCTTCGTGTATTCATATCCTGAAGACAAAAGAGAACAATTAAGAGAGGGACTTTATAGAGTTGAACTCTAAGGTATGATTCAATAGTAATGAAAGAAGTTAAATTTCCTAAAGATCTTATGGCCTCTCATTCATAAGTGTGGCGAGCTTCACACTCATGAAAAATAATCTATTAGATCGTGCTTATGAGACATCATCCTAGAACATTCTAAACTTTGTGCTCTGATAACAGGTTTTGGATAATCCGAGGGTACTCCATAGATGTAACAAGGCACATAGAACCCCGGAAGGAACCATGTAAGCGACTTACCATATCATAAAAAAGCATAGAACAATAAAGACTAAAAACACAATTCAAGTCTTAAAACATTTTTCATAAAAGAATTTAAAGTCTAGACTTGTCTCACATAACCATAAATTACAATGCTTGAATCAAATAGGGTCATATCCTATACAACAATATCCATAAAGGAATACAAAAATCAAACTACTAAGATAATATATGTCCTCAAATCATGAGGACTCACTAACAAGCAAGGAGAAATGATCAAATCCAAGCGCTAGCCACAATGGGGACCACCTTGAGAACCGAACCCTACACTTGATAAAAATGTAAGAAAATATGGGTTATCACAAAAAAATGCACTAAGTATGATATCCAAGCATAAAATCACGAAAACATTCTAAAGGGACATTTTAGTTGAATACATTCAATTTACTAAGTTAAAGCATTATTTTGAATATAATGGAAAAACATAAGCAATAAGCGTAATCAACTCATAGATCATCATACCATTAGAGGAACATATCAAAAATACCCTCAAAGCATACTTGTGTAATGCCTGAATAAGATCCCATAATATCACCCATACAAATAAAAGATTCTTGATTAACTATAGTTTGTAATTCATATTTTTTCATACTATCATAGAGGGATAAGACTTAACCGGCAAAGGTCATATGAGCTCAACATGAATTCGATGTTGGACTGATCCGAATTGAGAAATGAAAGTGAAAGAGTAAGCAAAAAATGTGTGTGCTCCAGCACTATACGGACGACTTTTTGGCAATAGGGTTGGGGTGCTTGAGGCAGATTCAAAAAAAAGTGGTTGATTACAAGGATTGGTTCTTGCATCCCTCGAAAAGTATAGGCGAGTTTGGTTTGAGTGTTCGTCGATCGAGTGGATCTATATGCTTTGGGATGGTGAGACGAGGTGTAACGCAGTCTGGTCAGCGCATCTATTTTGGGTACAGAGGGTCATATGTTCGGATTTCCAACACCAAAAAGGGATTGTCCTACTTGTATTAGGTAGAACCATGCTCTCAGCTTAGGTGGATCCGCTTGCTAAATTCCTATGAGGGCACACAGTTTATGGGAGAAGGGGATTGTTACATGAAAATCCAGCCTCTACTATTGGGAGGGCTCCCAGATAATATTACTATCTAGTCGGTTCTAATTATTAATTTCCACAGAGTTCATATTATCTCTTCATTTAAGTTCATACTAATGGAATAATGTCTTGACACTAAATCTACTACACCATTTTAGATCTACGGCAACCCCACTAAAGTGTAGCCTAAACTAGCAAAAATTGTGGCCTTTGATACAAAACTACACTTTTGGACTTTAAACAACGCTTTTTAGGGGGTGGACTAAAGAAGCATAACCTTTGACATTTGGCAACACTTTTTAAATGACGCCAAAGGTTTATGGGCACGCTTTGTTATGCATTACGACACCTATTATTTATTATACTACACTTAAAGTGTTGCCTTTGCACTATTATTGGTAACACTTCAAAAGTGTTACCTTTTATATGTCATATAGAGCAACACTTATAAAGTGTAACTTTATATATCATATAGAGAAACACTTATAAAGCATAAGTTTAACATTGGACGTCCTACAAAAACACTTTTGGATTGCATATATTAAATATATAATCAAATAATTAAATATACAAGTGACCTAAAGCACCAAATTAACTAATCATTCAATTGAAGTTATATATTTCAAATAAATTTCAGAAAACATGTCTTGTACAACCAATACTTAGAAAGTGATTGCTTAAGGAACTCTAATATAAATAAATTCCAAAAAAAACAAATGCATTCGTACGTATATGACAATAGTACAAAAACTCTTCATCATTCACTACAATACATCGAGTTTACTTTTGGCAACAATTCAAATTCTATTATCGGCATTTTCTAGCAAATTCAAAATAAAATTATAAGTTAGTGAAATAAATGTGTAAGTGCATATTTTGCATCTGGGAAGGAATAATGATTTATTTCACTCACATAAATGTTCTGCAACACTTGTTCACTGTAGTAAACCACATAGGTATAAGGTAAACTTTACAAAAAATAGAAGGGACTTCACACTTGATGCCACATCCCCATGTCTCACAATCATAAGCAGCACAAAGTGTTATGCTATATAAACTCTACATCAAACGTCAAGCAACCTCCGAGAACTCTACTACACCATACAACCCATATTTGATCTAGCAATCAAGATATGTATTTGTAGTTCTAACTTGAGTGTTTGACAAACACTTACGGACACCCACTCTGAGTGGGCCACTCATTTACATAGCAAAAACACAAGATAAAGCCCATAAATTTGATCCCTAGATATACTGTTACTTTCTCCAAAGTTTTTTTTGGTTCGTGTAGCAAGATGTAGAAGATGTAACCTAATAGATCTGTTAGAAAAAAAAAGAAGGAAAATTCTTAATAGTGAACTAAGTCAATTGTTTTATTCAAATAGGGAGAAGAAATTATGTAGCTCAACACAGATAATGCGAAGACAGACAAGATATCTCACAACCAACATAGGAGCACAGAGAAAAGGAAAATCTAGTGAACACAATTGTATCTGTTTACCGAATAAGACAGAGCCATTAAGGTGATCAACCTTAACGGATACAAAATTATGTGTAACAACATCTACAGAAATATTCTCAATAGCAGCAAAGTCGAATAATGGAATCATCTTAGACAGTTTATCAATTTGGATGGTCTGATACATTTAGATACCTGGAAAGATAAAATAAAAGAAAAAAACCATACTCTAACTTAGTTAAAATGTAAGACAAAATATCAATAACAAAGGATTCTAAAGTTAAACATGAGAACTTGTTGGAGCAACCTCAGAGTTGCAAGATTTTCAAAGGATGGAACATACTAGGACATTTGCACTTCAGGAATTGAAGCAACAGAAGATAGTTTACCCCAAGCTTCGAGATTTTGTTCAACAAGGGTTGTACTTTCAGTTCCAGATCCAAAGGAACATTACAACATTTTAGGCCTTAAACCACCCCATGTATAATATGTATAAAGGAAAAGGGCCTTAAATAACCTCAAAAAATTGAAAATTATACAAAAATACCCTCCATCCACCTATTGGCTTCAAAATGTCCTTAGCATCCATCTATTGGCTCCAAAACGCCCTTGTCATCAACCTTTGGGTTCAAAGTTGACCACTTATTTAACAGTTTTAAATTTTTAACTATTTAAATATTTGACGCTCAATTGTTGGTTATAATTTAATTTATTAATATCATTTATAAACAAACCCACTACCCACCCAATTAATAAACCAATTATAGTATAAAAATCGCCCTAAACACTACTAAAACACGACAAAATTATCCTGAAAATGACATCCAAAATTATTCGAGTCCAAATTGAAAAACCAATTAAATTTAGTTGAGCCGATTATTTAGAAGTTCACTTTCAATAGGATTCTCTTCCAAGCTTTAATTTGAATTTACGAATAAATGTAAAGAAGTAGTACATCCCGAACAATTCTGCACTTTTTTAAAATATAATTTTATAAATATTATGTTCTGTTTTAAATGTTAAAACTTTACTATATTTTTTAAATCGAGACGAAATTTCTTTAGGGGGGAGAGAATTGTAGCACCCCTAAAATACTAGACCAACATTGGCATGTTGATACGTTTTTGGGCATCACCTTTGAAGTACAGTTGTAAAGGGGATAAACATTATTTTTGTTGACTATATGTTTACACCTCCTCTATAGGGAAATTTGTGTTCTTTAACTCTCAGAAACATGTATACATCCTCTAAAGATATTACTCTCAAAATTTTCAAGAAAATCCTTGGTCCTTTTTGGCTAGAATTCTGTATACACCCTTCTCTTTGGTCAGTAGTCAAAATATGTTTTTGATCTAAGCGGTGTCCAATACTTTTAGAATATCTCGTTCTCTAGAACTTCGTTTACAGTGAACAAATATGATTAGAAACCTAATCCATATACCTACAACTCTTATGTTTATGTAAAACTCTAATTTATCTGATATGGATTCGAAATACAGGATGAAACATAGGACAAGTTTTATCCAGCTTCTGGAATTAGAAATATTGTATGTTTAATTGTAAGTGTTTTTGATTAGATATTTTTGTACAAAATGTATTTTGCGGTGATTTAGGATTATTTACAAGCTTATGAAATGTACCTACATTTTTCATAAAAGTTATAAGTCCAATTTGGTTGTTTCTAAGTTGCGACATGAGGTATTAGGCTTGCTAGAATCACTATTCTAGGAGCATAGCCATATATGTAAAGGCTAAGAATACTTGTGATGATTATTCTATGTTACTTCTTTAATTGCATTTTTAAGGTTGTAGATACTCGTAAACAAGTTGAGGACCTTTATTTGTTGGTTGGTCTATGATTTGAACTATTGAACTGGCGTTGCATTGTTTCTTGTCTAAAAAATTGAGGTTTATGCATAAAAATGTACTTGTACTCGTTTTACCAACTGGTATATCTGAAAGTTTTTTTTGGTACATTGGTTACCTCTTGTCTCTTTGCATTGTTGTGTTGGTATCCTTTAAGACACAAAGGACACTTGTGTAACTCGCCCACTTGTACGGATTTTTTGATCACTTGATACTCTTGTTGGGACCTTGTCCTTCTTATGACTGTGACATTGTCACTATTGGCATCACTCTTGATTCAGATCATTTATCATCTTGATTTTGGATTTTTATTCCGTCTTTAAGTTTTCCATTTAAAGTACGAATTCAAAAGCAATTTTTAATATGCTTCTTGGTTCTCTTGGTTATTGGGTTTTGACCCTTCTTGATACAGGGCATCAGCCCTTCTTGGTACATGCTTATGTTGGGTGTGAAGACATGATGTATATATTGGGGAACCTTGTCATTGTGTTTCTTGGAAAGTTATGCTATGAGCATTCTTGACATTTGAATCTTTAAATATCGAACTTGATACTCTTTATATATTGCTTGCTTTATATGTTTATTATATTTCAATGGTGTTGTCCATGAATTGAGAAAGGTGTATTGGTGAATCTAAGGGCTTTGAACCTATAGTTATTACACCACTAAGCTATATGTTTTGCGATAGTTGCTTCTATCGTAGGGAATGTTCGAGAGGATGCTTGCAGTTGGCCATTGTAGATGGAGATTTTGAAAGCCTTAAGGAAGATCACGTTTGCATATAGGCATTTATATTTTGTATAAACCTTGGGAATTGTACTTGATATATCTATTGCATATTTACATGAAATCTTGAGGGCTGATCTGATCATGTCGCCATGGGTTGTAATATAAGTATGGCTATACGTTTTGATCTTTTGGGGTATGTAAACCCCAAGTCTTTTAATATGATAATTTACAACTTATTTTGACAGTTTGTATGAAATATGAACCGGCTGATTTTTGTATTCGAAAGTTGGTAATATTCTTTTTAATTCATCCCTAAGTGTGAAGACAATATATGCATGAAAAGCGTGTTAGTTATTTACTTAAAATATTTTGGAGGGTTTTTTTTCGTTGTAAGTTAGAATTCCACACCATATTAATTTTGTCATCAAATAAGTATTTAAAATGGACAAGATGCACATCCTTATTTAAATTATTTGTTATGAACCTAATCCCTCAACAAGATAAACATCAGTATGCCCTTCGTTAATCTCTTTTAATTGTCACAAATATTAAATTAGGTTTCTCATTAAGTGGTAGTATCTTTTCAAAAGGGTCATTACAAATAATGTAATACCCCCGAAATCTAATGACCAAAACTAGGTCCTTATATGATGTCTATTAACTTAAAAAGGCTTTAAATAGTTTTTCTAGACCTAGCTTAATGTAATATCTTAGTTTGGAAGTGTTAGTGTATAAACGTCAAGAAACGACCATGACATCCGGAAACTAGTAAAATTGAACTAGTGTGTTCTTAGGTCTTGTAAGGGGTTTTGATGGGTATTATGATGAATAAATCTTGTAAAAATTATTTAAATATTTAAAAATATATTCTTAGGGTCCAAATGTCATGGTACAACTCCCGCCCCTAAGGGCCACCCTAGGGGTCCATGGGAACACCCAAACATGAAACCAAAAGTTGTCAAAGTAGGATCCATGAAGCCTATTGACGGGCCGTCAATGGATCCACGCGGTGTGGATTGGCTTCGTGAGTTGAGACCTTTTATTCTCACCAAAGCCACCCAAACACCCCTTTCTAATAAAAAATGACGACCTGCAGTACGGGTCCATAACTCAACCTACGGTCCGTAGGTGGGTGACCATAGTTACTGTCATGTGAAGTCAATTTTCCAAATTAGTTAGGGGTCATAGTTTTAGTTAGTTATTTAATTAGGGTTTAAGGGGGTGTCTAGTTAACTAATTAACTTTCTGAAACCACTTGTAAGACCCTAACCCTAAGATTTTAAGTCACACTACTAAACTCACAACTCAAACATCAAAACTCAACTTCCCTTTAAAAACTCTCTCTGATCTAAGAACTTCATTGAAGAACAAGACCAAGCTTCAACTAGGGCATCAAGAATTTAGTTTTCTCCATAAATCCTAAGTATTTTAAAAGGTATGAAATCTCTTCACTCTTGGGATTATTTTCCCCAAGAGGTTCTTCAAAATTGGATACAAAAATCCCCAAACTGCTAGGTTTTACTCAATTTCGTGGGTCTCTTCTTAAATTGACTTATTTGAACTAAATTGTTTATTTATGAGTGTATATAGATGTTTATGCATGAATTCAAGTAGTGATTGTGATTTTTGAGCAAATATTCTCAAGTCCCATCAATTGTCCTTCTTTCTCAATTCAAACCCTAGTTTGTGTTAAATGTTGATTAGAAGATGAGAATCTAGTATATTTCTATGTAATGCATTATTATATATGGTTTTATCTCTTATTTGAGTGAATATCATGAAAGTAGGGTTAAATCTTGAAAGGAATCTTGAAGGTGATGAGTAAGGGTTTTCAAGGTGATGAATATGTTATTATTGAAATGTTGATCCATTTACAGAAGAAAAGCTTACTTGATTTATGTATTCAGGAGTTGAATTATGATTTCCTCTTCCCTATAACCCTAAGCATGATCAAGTATGTTATGGTATGGTTATGTATGTTATGCTATGATATGAAACATGAATGTTGTGAGATGATTATGGTAGTGTTTTTATGTTAAATAGAAGGTAATTCTCATGAACTCTATATGAATATGTTATAAAAAAGTACAGTTTCACATGAATTTTGTTCTATGAAGAAAGGTCATTCTCATCCTGTAACCTTGAGATATATGATATATGAGGTATTAAGTCCCTAAGGTATTCTTTATGAACCAATGCTTAAGTAAAGACTAAAAATTTCTTAAAAAGGGGAATTGTTCTTAGCACCTAGTGGATATGCAAGTGAGAGGGGTTCCTTCACAAAGAAAGGGAGGTTCCCTCTTTGGTATATCATGAGATGGAAACCCCCAATTTAGTAAGTATAAGGTTTCTAGTAGAAATCTCCATATCTCATAACTATGCGCCCTCATAGGTTGTAGCTAGTGGATCCACCTAGATGCTACAATGAATGTATGCCTATCTCGGAAAGTAGGATACTCTCTTTTCAGCGTGGGAGAGAAACACCGGATTCCATGTAGCTCACATAGTCTATGTATGTTATGGTAAAGTTTATCGAATGTTAAAAATATGAATGAATATAAGAACATGAATTCTAACTAGGGATTCTTGAGAGATACCACTTCGTGAAGGTGAAGGTACGAAACTTTACCTATTCATTGTGTGAGTTCTTCATGCATGGTTAGTTATTAATGATGTTATGGTTGGTCTACTTATTATTATGACTAATGAAGTATGTGATTATGCTTATTACTTCTTGATGGTTCACTTAGTATATGAGACGGTATGGGACTCATATGTATATTGCACAAGTGAGCTTGAAAGTGGGTAGTGGGTGGTGTCTTATGATGTAATGTTAAATGAACTCAAGGAGGTAAGATGTAACTTATGACTTTGTATAATTGACTTTGGATGAATCTCCGATAATTCACAGGGTGAGAACCCGGAAAGCTTTGTGGAGGAGCTGCAGAAGGTGTTTGAGGTTATTCATGTTGATAATGTTGAACGTGTGGAGTTAGTTGCATACAAAATAAAGGGTGTTACTAGGATCTAGTATGACCAATGGAAAAAGAGCTGGGCAGAAGGGGCACCAATTTTGACCTAGGTTGTGTTTTAAAATGCTTTCATGGGGCATTTGTTTTCTCGTGAGAAGAGAGAGTCAAAGGTAAGAGAATTTCTCACTTTCAAGAGAAGTCCATGAGTTTGCATGAGTACAACCTCAAGTTCACTCAATTGTCCCATTATGATCGAGGATATAGTTGCTGACATGAAGAGTAGAATAAGTCTATTTGTGTTTGGACTGTCCCGCCTATCAAGCGAAGAGGGTAAGGCTCCTATGTTGATAAGAGATGTGGACATAGAAAGTCTTATGATCCATTTGCATTAGGTTGAGGAAGACAAGTTGAAAAAACTAGGGAAGATTTCTATAGTAGAAGGCTAAGTCAGCAAGTAATGAGTCCGGACAATAGAAAATTGAAAATGTAAACAGGTCATCTTTTCATCAAAGGTCAACTGGACCTGCTCCATCATTTGCTTGTGCACCTTCACCAGGAAACATAGGTGAGTTCAGGAATCAGAATTTGCAAAACTTCAGAGCTTGACCTACCTAATATCAAGGTAGTGCGGCACAAGGGGTCAATTGGAACCCTTCATGTGCTAAGTGTGGTAGATACCACCTGGAATCATGTATTGATAGATCCACTAGCTACTTTAAGTATGGTCAGATAGGTAGCTTCATGAGAGTATGGACAAATAGGCAAGGAAATGGTAATGGGGGCAATAAAGCCCAATCTTCTTCAGCGACTTTGGTAGACAAAGTTGCACCTAGAGGAGCTACTTCAGGAACAAGCGGAGGAGCAAACTATTTTTGTATGCTATCACCAGTCACCAAAAGCAAGAAGGTTCACTAGATGTTATCACTTTTATGATCAAACTCTTTATTTTTGATGTATATGTATCTCTTGATTTACGTGCTACTTTATCTTTTGTGACTACATATATTGCTATGAGATTTGAGCATGAGTTATATATTATTGGGAGTAGTATTGAGAATCAACATAGGAATGAGTTCAGAAAACTCAAAATCCTCATAAATTATGTATGCCAACATAGGTAAAGGATCATACTTTTCAGATAATTCATTATTGTTTTTAAGCATAGCTTAGTGGATTCACTTAGTTAAGGATGTTCTATAATCCAGCAAGGTATTGGAAAATTCAGGTGGCATGGGTGGGACAACTATCATCACACAGTGATGGTTATCGGTTAAGAATCTTCCAAATAAGAGTAAAGAGATTATTATTGTATTTTTATATACAATGAGTTATTATCTACTGCTTTATACATCTTGATATTTTATTGTTGCATGCATATTGAGTTGAGTTGAGTATTCTTGAGGTGAGTATGTCTTCATTTTTATTAGTTCAAGCTATATGTTATGTTTGAGTGGTTCCCTTACATGCTTGTACATTCAATGTACTGACGTCATTTGGCTTGTATCATTTCATGATGCAAATACAATTGTTCAATATCATCAACTGGCGCTAGATTGATCCAGTCTTATTCCAGGTAGCTTTGGTGAGCCTTCTTATTTTTCAAAGGGCTTGATATTTAGATTTCAGTTATGTTAGGATGTCGTGGGTCTTGCACTACTTCCATCATAGTATTTTAGAGTCTTTATAGATAGCATCTTTGAGGAGTGTTTTCCCTATCTTCCTGTGTGATGTTTTGAGACTTGAAGTAAACCATTTATATTTAACTATATACTTTCATAAATCTATTAAGTTAGTCTTTTATTGATACCTTATGAGCTTATGTTGTAATTCTCTTCTTATATTGCCAAGTAAGTCTTTTGCAGTGTATAAAAGTCAAGTCAAGGATTCACTTGGGAACTAGCAATGGTTCTTGAGTTCTGGCCACGTTTGCGTTGTAGGATTAAGGCGTAACAAAGAAGAACAATCACACTATATAGGGTTCAGAACCTACACCGGTGTAGAAGTAAAAAGTGAGTGCCAACCAACACAATACTCAACATAACCAAATAAACAAGGCAAACTATCTAGAAAACGATTACTCCTTTCATCCCAACCGAACCTCCTCAAACAACAACATACATAGAAATCAGCTCAACCAAACAATTCTACAATGAATAGTTCACAAGTCTCAATAATCACAGTTCAATTGTCACATGCAACAACCAACAAGTATTAAATGTGTCAAATCAAAAGTATCAAGTAATTACTCACAAGTACCAAATAGGTCAGTCATAGGTATCACGTAGATCAATCACAAATACCAAAATACATCAAGTCATAATAGTCAACTTTTGCCGAAACCATTTTTGTTCAGCACAATAATATCATAAGTTGGACCTATTTCCCTCATCTTTATATCATATAATTTTCCATAACCATTTCTCTTCGATTTTATTTAACATTACTTGCCAGAACCATTTCCGTTCAGCACATTGTCACTAGCTGAAATCATTTCCCTTCGGCTTTATATCATGTCTCTAGCCAGAACAATTTCCTTTTATCCGTTTATCTCATCACTAGTCGAAATTATTTCTCTTTGGTTTTATATCTTGTCACTGGACGGAACCATTACCCTTCAACATAACATCACATGTCTCATCAGAGGGCACAATAAAATCAGTGCAATAAGTAATTTCACATGGTAAAGAAGAGATAACAATTCAAGCGATTCAAGTCCAAATTAATGCCATTATAGCATTTTATCAATCGATTAAATAGGGTTCACAACAAGATTCACAAAACATTAGGGTTAATAACTTTCCATGTCATTAATCCTTTCATTATTCATTAAGATTAATAAAGTGTAGCAATAAACCCAACACCTGATTCTCATTACCTTCCAATACCCATAATATAGGGAAATACATGAATCTATACTAGATTTCAAAGTTTAAGAGATTACTTGCCTCAATTCAATCAAATGGTCAATCTAATACTTGAGTGTTCCCTTTTCGAATAACGTCCAAAGCCACACAATCTATTTCATTCAAGTAGCCACAATAAGACTACATAATTAACAACTCCCAGTTCATACATGCATTTTGGAACAATGGGTCAATCTACTCAAAAATTCAACTGTGAAAATGAGGTTTCTTACTTAGAAACATTACTCAAGATATTTGGAACTCATTGGTTTAACAATTTACAATCACCAATTTACTTAAGAGCTCATTTTTTAAATAAAAAAAACATACCATTTGTCAATCGAAATCTCAAGTTTTAATGTTAAAATCCAAAAATAATCAAATGGAAATAAAGTTTTAGGGTCACAAAATCCATAAATTTATATATATAAAGTAAAACCTCTATAAATTAATGTTCGATATATTAATAATTTATCTAAAATAATATTTTCCATCGATCCGACTTGGGCCAATGGAAAAAATCACCAATTTCGATACGATAATAAAATAATGTATTTTCATATGACTCTTATATAAATATATGGTCCCATTAATATCATAAATTAATATTTTTTTCAAAGAACAAATATATCTAAGACAATTTAATGAAATATGTTTCGATTGTGTTTTCATTTTTCTTACACTTAAATTCTAGTTGAAGCTCATCTCTAACTTTTCTTATTGCATCCAAGAGCTCCAAATATTGTCTTTTAGAACTGCACCACAAAATTGTGAAGAGTACTAGATGAGATAAGTATTTCTTAAATGTAACTAGTTTCTAACATATAGTATCATCTTCAACATCATCAATATTATTTTTTTGAGAAAATACATAAAAAAAATCCTGAATTTGGCAAGAAAACTCGCTTTAGTACTTAAACTACACGGGTGTTTACATACCCCCTTAACATGTTTAATGTGAATTATTTTTATCCTTCCGAGCTTAAGCCTTCTGCGCGTGTTGATACAGCTTTTTAGGGCGCGTAATTCATCTTTTAGCTTTTTTAAAAAAAAAAAAATCGACCCTCCACCGGTAATATCTGACCCATTAGGGTTCTTCTCTTTTGAAGAACCCTGATTTCCTCTTCTCCTCACCAACCCAATCATCCAAAATGCTTACCTAATTCATGCTTTATTTATTTATTTTTCTCAAATCTTAGCTCTTCAAACCTCAAATCATAGCTCTTCAAACCAAAAAAGTTGAATCTTTGAAGGAATAATTGTTCTTTAAAATGTAAGCTTCAAACCTATTCTTCTTTATCTATTATTTTGATTTTTGCCTCTTTTTCTTATTATTTGGATTTTTTCCAGGTTCTGTTAATTCTTGCACAAAATTGTAACACAGAATGCGATCAATTAATTTGACATTTATTGTATGGAGAAGATGCTTATACTACGAAGAAAAAAGTTTGTTGTAATCATGGACTTGTGGTGCGTTTGAAAACATGTTGGACTTCCAATAACCCCGGAAGAAGATATTGGTCATGTCCTTATTATGAGGTAAACATCATTTTTATTTATTTTATTTTAGCCGATTAAGAATTTGATTACTAATTCCTTCATCCTTTTTCATTATTGAAGGGTCCTAGATCTTGCAACTTTTGGTGTTGGAAGGATAAAGAGAATATTGATTCGAGGTCGAAATTTGTGATTCATAAACTAATACAGAAATTGGGTGAGCTTGAGAATATAGTAGAATCATCTCAAACCTCAGCCACTGCATTTGAGGATAATGAAGAAGTTGACAAGCCGGGAGATTTCAAACAAGATGATGATTGTCTAGGAATGAAATTAAAAATGTTGGAAGAAGAGGTTGAGAAGATGAAAGTAATGCAGAACAGATGGAGAAGAACATGGCAGAATGTGCTCTTTTTTATTGTAGCTTGTTGTTATATTATGGTAATAGCTATAAGCTCTTGATGTAGTGAGATCAATGTTGGAGTAGTGTAGCACTGTTTATGTTGTAATATGAGATCAATATTGGAGTAATGTAGCACTATTTATGTTGTAATCAATTAAGTACAAGACTCTTTTGTAATGAATTGGGTGTTCTTCTTATTCTGTTAATGCAATTTGTTGGTTTATGTATTTTGTTTGTGTTTTATTTACAACTGCATTGACATTATTACAGTCACAACTGCATAATTGTATATGTAAAAGTAATGCAAAACTGGTTGCTCAATTGTTTCAAAAAGACACAACTAAAATAACAAACTAATGCAGCAGTCACAACTAAGTGTGGCAGCGGTACCAGAACCGGGAGAACCGGTCCGGTAATTACCAGAATCGGTATGGAACAGGTACTGTGCGAACCGCTAACGTTTCGGAATCGGTACCGGACCGGTCCGAGAAACCGTTAAAAATGGTACTGCTCCGTCCCGATCCGGAAGGGAACCGGTAGTATAATTTTTATTATAATAATTAAGCAATTAAAAATTTAAATATCAAACTTTAAAGTTATAAAATTTAAATTTCAAACTCTTAAATTTTGAAATTTAAATTCAAGTTTTAATTAAAAATTTTCAAAATTTTAAAGTTTCAAATTTAAATTTTCAAACTTTAAATTTTTAAATTCAAACTTTTAAAGTTTGAAAATTTTAAATTCAAATTTTAATGTTATAAAATTTAAATTTCAAACTCTTAAAGTTTGAAATTTTTAAATTTAAACTTTAAAGTTATAAAATTAAAAATTGACTATATTAAAAGTTAAATTTAATACAACAATATTTAAAAACAAATTAAGGCGAATAGACTATATTTTTATTAATATTTATTTGAGATTACAATTACATTTACAAAAATATTAGTAGAGTATTAAAAGATTTAATCTACACAGCCACCTTCTAGGAAGGATTCTGTTTGAATTAAATCTCGAATTATCATATTTTTACTAATAGTTGGTGCCACCATATAAATCCCTTCGTAAATCATTCAACATTTCTTTAGTAACATGTTCGGGAATAGGTTGAATAGAAAGATCTTTCATTGCTTCAATCCCGTCGTCAGAATAATTCTGCATTACTTCATCAACGTCATCTGGAAATTTGGTGGTAGTGGTTCACGATCCAAATCTCTTCTCTCGGCATTAATCCAATCTCGAAATAATATCGATATCTCCAAGCTGTCGGCTGCTAGTGAATGCCTATGTTCTCCACGTTGAAACCTTGCTGCACTAAAGATGCCTTCCGAAGCTATCGATGACGCTTGCATTGCTAATATATCTCGAACTATCGGTACTAGTTTTAGAAATCCTTTGCCGCGATTTCTCCACCATTGGAGAATATCTTCAGTAGGTTCTGTATTTTGATTAATATAGGCATCAAAATCATTTCTATTATCGTGAGAAAGTTCAAGATAATCCTGTAAATAATCATCAATATTATTTTCATCAAATCTAACCCTAGAGCTTTCAGGTTCATTTTCACTTGATAAATTTATATTAGCATTATATAAATCATACAATTTTCTAGCTTCAATTTTTATGTTATCTTTAACTTGTTGACAGCTAGGAATTTCTTCTAATACATCATTAATATCTAAGTTAAAATACATTTTTTCAACCATTCTTGATGCACCTAAATCTTTATACTTAGGGTTTAACAAACATGCAGTTAAATAAATTTGAGGAATAGGAATATAATATTTTTTAAATTTTATAATCATTTTTTCAATGGTTTGTTGAAATCTTGGTTTATTTTTAAATTTATATAATTGAGAAGAAATCATACAAATATCAGACAAAACAGTACAAACTGATGCATTATAAAGTACATATTTTTTTTGTAGTTAAGTAAAAAACTTTTAGGAAATCTATAAGTTCATTTATATCACGACAATCATTATTATCTAGTCTATATGTCATATCAGAATTATGAGCATTCCAAACCATTTGTAAGGGTATTCGATATTCATAAGCGACTACAAGCATTTTATATAAATTATTCCATCTAGTAGCCACTGTTTTTGGAATTTTTCTAGGTGGAAGATTATTTTCAAAACAGCGATTTTGAAAATCTTTACGCCTAGACTTAACTTGACATTTAAATATAAAATGACATGCATTTTCAACTTTCGTACATCCTTTATTATACATATGTACACCATCTCTAACCATCAAATTATATATATGTGCACTACACCATAGAAAGGACAAAGTGTAGGTTTTAAATATTCAACAGCAGCGTTATTACTTGAAGCATTATCTAAGGTTATACTACTTATTTTATTATATATTTCATAACTTTGTAAAATATCTAAAATAGTTTGAGCAATATAACTACCGGTTTTTTGCATTTGACAACATTTATAACCTAAAATTCTTTTTTGCATATACCAATTTTCATCAATCCAATATGCACTAACAGTCAAATAATCATTACCGTTTACACTACGACTCATATCAGAAGTAATAACTATTTTACAAATATTATAATAAAAGAAATAACGAAGATATTGAAAATGTTGTGCATGATAATCAAATACAGCCTTTTTATTGTATTTCTAGCAAAACCTTTAAAATTTGGATTATATACAATTTGAATATAATGTATAAAACCAGGATTTTCAGCAAAACTAAATGGCAAACCCATAACACATATCATTTTAGCTAGTTCTTCAAGATCTTTTTTTCTACTATATGAAAGAGGTAAACTAGAGCCAGAAACATTAGACGGATTTAATAGTGTTTGTACCATTTTAGAGCCGCCTACTCCTACATTTTCAGGAAGGGGGGTACCGTTTTTCTTAGCTTCCGCTACCGCTTTAGCATGCAAAAATTCATTTTTACAACAAGACATTAAATGACTACTCAAATTTCCCGTCTCGCCAGATTTGCCAACGGTTTTATGATTCAATCTATGTTTACATTTATTACAAATAGCTTGTGTTTTATCTTCATTTTGTGTCATTAATTGCCAAACAACCAATTTTTTAACACGTTCTACCTTAGGCCTAGGATGTACTGGGGGAACTGGGGCAGGACAACGAAAGGGAGCGGGACTGGGAGTATTAGTAGCTGTAGGTGGCTCAGTTTCATCATCATCACCATCAAAAGTAGGCCTATCAGTATAATTATCAATATCATTATCATTATCACTATCACTAGGCAAATCCTCATCAAAATTACCAAAGCGACGCTGTAAATGTTCATGATAAGGATCTAATCCTGAATTACTATCAATATTAAAAATTGTATCATCAACATGTGTATAATCATCCGTATTTATTCTTAATATGGTAGATTTTTTAGTTTTTGATTAAAAAGAACTACCGGTTTTTGCATTATCGGAAGATGTAAAGTTACAAATATTTTTACACGCTCTAATGCACTTTTTTCCCCTTTCCTTTTTGAACAATATTTTTACCGAAATCCATATTAAAAAATTAAACGTGAGATTAAATATAATATGAAAAATGTAATGCAATTATGCAAATAATAAATCACAAAATAAATAAATAATTATTTAAATATAAATGAAACGTAAAATAAAAGTTAAAACGAATGTACCGAACATCTACTTAAAAAAGTAGACGTTTATGACCGCCGAAAGCCGAACGTAATAAGTTGAAAATTGAATTTTGAAGCTCCAAATCTAATTTCTAAAGACCAAGTAAGGCAACACTGGAATTTAAGATATTATATATTATAGAATTATAGATTAGAGAGTAGAGAGTTGAGAGAGTAGAAGATGAATATATGATTTTTTGATTTAAAAGAATGAAATTTAGGGGTATTTAAAAGTAAAAAAAGGGTTAAAGTATAATTTTTAAAACTTTAGGGTATAAAAAAAGTTTGGGGTGGTAGGGCTCCTGTTGGATGAAATTTTACTCAAATAGCCGTTGGGGGGGCCCACTAGCCATTATCCAACGGATATATTTTTTTTAAAAAAAAATTAACCGAACAGGACAGGACCGGTAATTTCCGGTATTTACTGATTTCCGTCCTGGTACCTGTCTCGAAACTAAAAATTACCGGTCCATACCGGTACCGAACCGGACCGGACCGGTAACCGGTAAATACCGGTTCCGTTGCCAGCCTTAGTCACAACTGCATAATTGTTTCAAACATAGATCAAACTAACGTAGTCCCAGTTGCTACATAATTGTTTCAAAAACAAATATTAAACAAACTAATGCAGTCACAACTGCATAATTGCTCTAAAAACATATAAAATATCATCTAAAGCAGTCATAACTGCATAATTGTTTCAAAAATAGCTCAAATATCAAACTAAAGTAGTCTCCATATCAAACATCATCTGCATCAGACCTTGTTCTCCTTTTTTTGTTTTCTCTCATCTCTTGAAGACCTTGTTGAGTTACAACATTCTTTCCTTCCATTTTAATACTGATCTTGGTTTATGATGCCCAAGATTTTCAGTCACTATTGAAGAGTTCATAGGCATTCCAAACTACATTCACAACATAAACATTGTCTTAGATGCTTCATAAATTAAAATTGAAAAAGGTGTAAATATTTAAGACAACTTACATTGTGGATTGTAAAACCACTTTGTTGTGTATGTAGAATCCCCATTCCAACCATTCTTGGCCTCTTCACTCCTCAAATAGCACCAGGAACATCTGTAGCAGTAGCAGCTACACCAGTTCCTCTTCCTCTTCCCCTTCGAACTACACTAGTTGCAATTCCTTTTCCCCTTCCAGCAATACCACTTCCAGTTCCTCTACCCCTTCCAGTAGGACCAAAACCATTGACATCACCATCAATCCCTGTTTCATTAACAGATCCAGTTGTAGTTTCTCTTCCCCTTCCAGTTCCAGGCAAACCAGTTTAAGTACCTCTTCCCCTTCCAGTAGCACTAGCCTATAACATAAGTTGATTAACAAAAATATTAGACTGATAAAGTTGTAAAATAACAACTACATGAATTACTATAAACATTACCTGTTTTGTAGAACCTCTTGGTCGACCTCTTCCTCTCTTTGTGCTTGATTATGATTCAGTTGGTACTGTAGAAGATCCAACACTTGACCTAGTTGAATTAGTATTTGTTCTTCTCCCATTTCATCTTCCTCTGCCTGCATTAGCTTGAGTATTCAAATGACAACCCCTCTTATTATGACCCTTTATGTGACAGAGACTACAGGTCATCTCAACACCTCTCTTAGACAATTTTCCTATTTTATTTTCATTCTGATCCTTTCTCTTACATTTTCTAGGCCTTCCTGGTAGTGTTTTGATAACAGGTGGTAATACAGAAGGGTTGGTCGATTGTGGCCACATTTCCATGTTAGTAATTGGTTGAATGTAATGACTATAGACCTTGAGATAAGTCTCCTTTCTATACCAATGTGCAACATAGTTAATGGGCTCCAATCTTCTAAAATGAAGTGCAGCTATAGCATGACAACAAGGTATTCCTTTTAGCATACAAGATATACAAGTACATGTTTGTGTGCCTAGATTCACAACAAATGTGTTACCCCAGCTATCTTTAACCTCGAAACCATATTCACCATTCCATTCAAGGTTATATTGCATCGACTTTGTTGTGTTCTCTGTTAAAAACTTTAAGGTCATTAGAGATACGTCTGTTATCCAAGTATCACTAAACTCACTCAATTGTCCTATTCTTCTCATCACTTTGACCTTTATTTCTTCAAGCATTATGATGATAGTTTTGTGTCTTGCCCCCAAAATCCATCAATTAAAGCTTTCAGCCATGTTGTTGTCAACACTATCACAACAGCTAAAAAACTTAAAGTATAATTTAGACCACCTTTCTATATTGTAGTACAATAAGTAATCAATTATTCCAGTACCTAACTTCTCCATATGATCCAAATTTCTTTTCAATTCTTGTTCGTATGTAGGTTTGGCACATCTCCAAAAACAATTTCTTGTTTCGATGCCTTTCCAATTGATAGACTAGATGGCTAGAACATGTCTTGCACACATTCTTTGTTCTGCATTTGGCAGAAGTTCCTGAATAGCTTTGTCAAGACTCTTTAACAACATTTAGAATATTATGAGAAAATAAATAAAAAATAAGATAGATAAATAAATGGAAAGGAAAATAAATGAATAAATGAGAAGGAAAATAAAAATACCTTCTGTATATTAGTAATGGTTGTCAATTCTATCCCATCTCCTAGCTCAAGATCATGTTTTACAATCTTGATAAAACATTTCCAAGTGAATGTGTTTTCCACCTCAACAACTGCCCATGCTAGTGGTAGCATTTGGTTGTTCCCATCCTTACAAACAGCCACAAGTAATTGACCTCTATAAAAACTTTTAAAGAAGCAACCATCAAATCCTACACATCTCCTAGCTCCAGCTTTGAATGCTTTCTTTAAAGCATCAAAACATATTTAAAATGATTGAAACATTTTTCTGCCATTAGTCCTTAAGAGCTCATCTCTATAATCTAAAATTCTTTTAAAATCCTCCACATGATCACCCATAATTTGTTGCAACACAATGTTTCTTGCTTTCCTTGCTATAGTCCTCCCCACATAAACATTCAATTCTTTCTTCACTAAAATTTGAAACTAAAAAACTCTAATATCAGGCTCAGAAATAATTCTGTCCTTGTACCTTTCTGCTAAGTACTTTGAATGCACCAATTTATTTCTGGTTGTGCCATTGCATTTATGTGCTGGATTGTAATTCTTCACCACAAAATCTCCTGATCTTGAATCAATACTTCCAAACAACAACCATGGATAGCCAGTTGTACACTTTACACTCACCCTAGTTGCATCATTAACATATTTATCTAATTCAATATGTTCTTGAACTGCATATCTAGTATTAGTTTCTGTAAACTGCTTAACACTTTCAAAAGCAAGACCAGTCTCCCAAACTATTAACAGACAGGTAGGAACAAATACAATTTTCTTTTTATTTCTTTTTGCTCTTCTTGATTTTCTTTGTCTTCTTGTAGGTAGTTCAACATCATCTTCCTCATTAACATCATCATCAGTATCTATTTCAAAACTAACAGCTTCATCTGAATCAAAGTAGGGTTACCCTCTAAAGTAGTTTGTTTCTTGGATAGATATTTATCATATCCCAAATCAACTCTTTTTTTCCCTAAATCAACTCCTTCAGATCTTCTAGGACCTTTTTCTTTTCTCTTTTTTATTTTAGCAGCCATTTTTCTTTCCTAAGATTTATAACTTCCTCATGAACATCATTACCACACTCATCTTCTCCTTCATCAGACAAATTTGCATTGTCTGAATCATCACTTCCTTCTATTTCACTTTCCCAATCAAACCCAATTTCTGGAATATCAGATGCGGCAACAGCAAAAGAAGTACCACCCAAGTCTTCTCCACCACTAGCAGTTGCCCTACCCAAGTCTTCTCCACCACTAGTAGAAGCCCTACCCAATTCCTCTCCAGCACTAGAAAAAGCCCTACCCAATTCCTCTCCAGCACTAGTAGAAGTCCTACCCAATTCCTCTCTAGCACTAGCAAAAGACCTACCCTCCAGCACTAGTAGAAGTCCTACCAAATACTTCACTCAACTCTTCACCCACAATAGGTTGTGCAGGTTCTTCAAACCCCAGACCTTTACTATCCTGAAAAGTCTGACTAGATTCCTTATAAAAGTAGCATTAGATTCCCCACCTACCCCATCCACCCCACCCACATCATTTAGATATTCAATTGTTGGTGGGGCCACAACATCTTCTTCAACTAAATGAGTCACATAAAGTTCAACAATATCTCCATTTTTTAATTTAGGTACAATACTCATAATATCTCTATCACTTTTAACTTCAACAACATGTCGACATTTAGGTGGTTTAATATAAACAACACTAGCAGCATAGTTAAACCCAATTTCTTTAACAATATCAACAAATTTGAAGTAGGACAATTTATCAACATCTACGTTAAAACAATCAGTGACCATACCTCCTTCATACTTAATACGAGGTTTTTGTTGAAGTTTTCCACCATGGTGAAACCTTAAAGTAACGTACATATCCATCGTCAAACTGAAAAGATAAAAAAAACTAAGCTTCTCATCTTGTAACGACCTGTTTAGTCGTTTTGAGCAGCAGATTTTATTTCTGGAAAAAACTGGCTGAGACGACGGATCCCACGACGGACCGTCATGGGCACGACGGACCGTCGAGGGAGTTTCGTTCTAAAACACTTAGAATTCTGAAATTTGGGTACTGAAATCGACTCTCTGAACGTCACGACGGAATGGCAGGACGGAACGTCGTGGGCACGACGGACCGTCAAAGGCCATTCAGTAAATTCAGATCTCTGAACTCTGTGACGGAGCAGCAGGACGGACCGTCGCAGGCGCGACAGCCCGTCACAGACTGCGTAATCCCAGGCGGGGTCGGATTTCTGTTAGGTAATTTAAGGGGCATTTTGGACTATTTCCTGCTTTAATTATAAAGTAGTGGGTTAATGTTAATAAGTCTAATTACTTGGGGCTTAAAAGAGGTAACCTTAAGTTAATTAGTGGGTTATTATTGCCATCCTTTATACTTAATTATATGCTAATTAGAGTATAAGAGAGAGGGTTGAATAAGAAAAATGAAAAGAACAGAGAGAGAAAGGGAGAATATCGATTGAGAGAGAGGATGAACGCAGCTTTGGGAAGATATCTTGCTTGATCACGAATCTTCGGTGGAGGTAGGTTATGGTTTTTATGCTATTCGTAGTAAACTCTTAATAGCGAATGATATGTATTGGGTAGTATTGTAAACCCTTCTATATGCTTAATTGTATGCTTGTATGAATGTGATTATACGATTGTGATAAAATAAGCATGATGAAGCTATTGAATCTTAATCTCGAAAGAAATCCTAATCTACCTTGTTAATGAGAATTGATGATGCCTTGGTATAAAAGAAGGCTTGATGAACTAAAGTGATGAGATTAGGGGATCGGGTGTCACGAACCGACACGTAGAATTAGGGGATCGGGTGTCACGAACCGACACGTAGAATTAGGGGATCAGGTTTCACGAACCGACACGTAGAATTAGGGGATCGGGTGTCACGAACCGACACGTAGAATTAGGGGATCGGGTGTCACGAATCGACACGTAGAATTAGGGGATCGGGTGTCACGAATCGACACGTAGAATTAGGGGATCGGGTGTCACGAACCGACACATAGAATTAGGGGATCGGAGTGTCACGTACCGACACATAGTAGGGGAGCGGAGTGTCACGTACCGACAAAAGAGGAACAAAGATAATGAATCTTGAAAGATGTTAATATACTCAATCTAATGAACCTAATTTCCAAATGGGTATGGCATTGAGGTTTGAGTCCTCATGGGTGAACTTGGCGGTGCTTATTAATGAGTATAGAACTTGTTGTTGCTACATGTTGAGTATTGTAGTTGATTTATGATATTATTTGATATATACTGTTTTCTATTTTGAGTTGGCCGATGATACCTACTCAGTACTCGTGTTTTGTACTGACCCCTACTTGTATGTTTCTTTCTTTGTTATATGTGGAGTGCAGCAAACATACCGTCGTCTTCAACTCAACCGCAACTCTAGCCAGTCTTCATTACACCGGATTTCAGGGTGAGCTAATGCTTCTAGCTTGGACTGGATCTTCTTCCTCATGTCTTGATGCCTTAAAGTTTCGGCATGTACTAGCTTTTGTTATTTTATCTTCTTAGAATACTCTTAGTTTAGTAATTTGATCATAGATGTTCTTGTGGTGATGACTTCCAGGTTTTGGGAATAAATAGTATTGAGTTTTTATAAGTTATTTAATCGATTTTCATTAATGAGTTTTAAGTCTTCCGCATTATATTTTGTTATTTATGGTTGAAACGTTGGGAATTGGATGGGTTGGTTCGCTCACATAGTAGGATAAGTGTGGGTGCCAGTCGCAGCCCGTTTTGGATCGTGACAAACTTGGTATCAGAGCATTAGGTTCGTTGATCTCATCACACAAGAACAGGTCTAGTAGAGTCTTAAGGAACGGTAGGGGGACGCCTTTACTTTTCTTTGAGAGGCTATAAGACTTTAGGAAAATTCCATTCTTTCTTTCTTTCGTGCTATTACTTGGATCCAATTGGTATCTAGGTGATACGAATTGGTATCTGACCATCTTCACTCTATTTCGCAGATGGTTAGAACTAGAGCAACAACTACGCCAACACCAGCACCGGAAGAACAGGGTCCGTCTGAGCCAGCCACTGGGGCTGTAGCTCGAAGAGGAGTAGTGACAAGAGGTCGTGGAAGAGGTCGTGGGAGGACGTCCTCTAGAGGAAGAGGACGAGCACCTAGCCCATCTGGTACTAGGGCGGTGACTCCTCCACCAACTGAGGAAATGGTAAGAGAGGGCGAGGATGGGGAGACTGAACAAGTGCAGAATGAGGAATTTCCACCTCAACCTACCCCAGAAATGATCAATCAGGTTCTTGCTTATCTTAGTGGGTTATCTGATCAGGGCCAGATGCCTCCAGTGTTTTCTGCACCAACACCTCCGGTTCCGGAGGTACAACATGCAGCTACTATGGCTCCCCGCGTGGATGCCTCATTGGAAATAGGCGCGTTTCCTCGTCTGACCACAGGGCCTATAATGACAAATGATCAGCATGAACTTTTCAGTAAGTTCTTGAAATTGAAACCTCCAGTCTTCAAGGGTGCTGAATCTGAGGATGCCTATGATTTTTGGTTGACTGTCATGAGCTACTACATAAGATGGGTATAGTAGAATGGTTTGGTGTTGAGTTTGTGACTTATCAATTTCAAGGGAACGCCAAAATGTGGTGGCTGTCACATGTTGAGTGTCAACCAACAGAGAAACCACCTATGACTTGGGCATCCTTCTCTAGCTTTTTTATGGAGAAATATATCCCCCGGACTTTGAGGGATAGGAAAAGAGATGAGTTCTTGAGCCTAGAGCAAGGTAGGATGTCGGTTACTGCATATGAGGCTAAGTTTCGTGCATTATCCAGGTATGCCACCCAACTTTGTTTCAGTCCACAAGAGCGGACTCGCCGTTTTGTGAAGGGGTTGAGGTCAGAATTGCGGATTTCAGCCTTACAGGCAGCGGCTACGGCAAAATCCTTTCAAGAAGTGGTAGACTTCGTGATAGAAGTGGAAGGAGTGAAGCCAGATGACTTCACCATGGAATCGACATCAAAGAGGTTTCGAAAGGGAGGTGAGTTTAATGGTTCTTACTCTAGAGGACAGGGTTCAGGAGGTTACTCAGTCCGACCAATTCAGTCTTCACTACAGACTGTAGTTGGGGGTCCACCTCAGACCGGTCAACACTTCTCTGAGAGGCCTATGCTTGACTCCAGGGAGTGTTATGGATGTGGGGAGACTGGACATATTAGGAGGAATTGTCCAAAACAGAGTTATAGACCCCCAATAGCTAGAGGTAGAGGTGGTCATGGTAGAGGCCGTTATTCTGGAGAACGCGGTGGCCGAGGTAATGGTGGTCACCAAAACGGCCGGGGTAACGGGCAAACTGGAGTCACTACAGCACAACATGGTAGGGGCAACGGGCAGACAGGTGATAGGGCCCATTGTTACGCTTTCCCTGGGCGGTCTGAAGCGGAGGCATCAGATGCTGTTATCACAGGTAATCTTTTGGTTTGTGATTGCATGGCTTCTGTATTATTTGATCCTGGCTCCACATTTTCATATGTATCTTCCTCATTTGCTACTGGTCTTAATTTACATTGTGAATTGCTTGACATGCCTATTCGAGTTTCTACTCCGGTGGGTGAGTCTGTGATAGTTGAAAAGGTATATAGGTCTTGCCTTGTGACTTTTGTGGGGAGCAATACTCATGTAGACTTGGTTATCTTAGAAATGGTTGATTTCGATGTAATTCTGGGTATGACTTGGCTTTCTCCAAATTTTGCAATCTTGGATTGTAATGCTAAAACTGTGACGTTAGCCAAGCCTGGGACAGATCCGTTAGTGTGGGAGGGTGACTAAACCTCCAATCCGATTCGTATCGTCTCCTTTCTTCGTGATAAGAGAATGGTTAATAAGGGTTGTTTAGCTTTCTTGGCGCACCTCCGAGATGATACTACCCAAGTACCTTCAATTGAGTCGGTTTCGATAGTCCGCGAGTTTTTAGATGTGTTTCCTACAGACCTTCCTGGTATGCCACCGGATAGAGATATTGACTTCTGCATCGATCTTGAACCGGGTACTCGCCCCATTTTTATACCCCCTTATAGAATGGCTCCCGCTGAGTTAAGGGAGTTAAAGGCTCAACTTCAAGAGTTGTTGAGCAAAGGCTTCATTAGACCAAGTGCATCCCCTTGGGGTGCTCCTGTTTTGTTTGTGAAGAAGAAAGATGGGAGTCTTCGGATGTGCATAGATTACCGGCAACTAAATAAAGTAACTGTTAAGAACAGGTATCCTCTTCCTCGCATTGATGATTTGTTCGACCAGTTACAAGGTGCTTGTGTCTTCTCTAAGATTGACTTGAGGTCTGGTTATCATCAATTGAAAATACGGGCAGCAGATGTGCCAAAGACTGCTTTTCGAACCAGGTATGGGCATTATGAATTCTTGGTAATGTCCTTTGGACTAACGAATGCCCCTGCTGCTTTCATGAGCTTGATGAACGGGATTTTTAAGCCATATCTGGATCTCTTTGTGATCGTATTTGTTGATGATATACTGATATACTCCAAGAGTAAGAAGGAACATGAGGAGCATTTGAGAATTGTGTTGGAAATGTTGAGGGAGAAAAAGCTTTATGCCAAATTCTCCAAGTGTGAGTTTTGGCTAGATTCAGTGTCTTTCTTGGGGCACGTGGTTTCTAAGGATGGGGTGATGGTGGATCCCTCTAAGATCGAAGTAGTGAAGAATTGGGTAAGACCTACTAATGTGTTAGAAATAAGAAGCTTTGTTGGTTTAGCCAGTTACTACCGTCGATTTGTCAAGGGATTCTCTTCTATTGCTTCCCAATTGACGAACTTGACTAAGCAGAATGTTCCATTTGTATGGTCGGATGAATGTGAGGAAAGCTTTCAGAAACTCAAGACCTTGTTGACTACCGCACCTATCCTTACCTTGCCAGTAGAGGATAAGAACTTCATTGTTTATTGTGATGCATCCTATTCTGGTTTGGGTGCCTTGCTAATGCAAGAAAAAAATTTAATTGCTTATGCTTCAAGGCAATTAAAGGTGCATGAACGTAATTATCCGACCCACAATTTAGAGTTGGCTGCGGTGGTGTTTGCATTAAAGCAATGGAGACACTATCTATATGGGGTTAAGTGTGAATTCTATACGGATCATCGTAGCCTACAGTATGTCTTTACTCAGAGAGATTTGAATTTGAGACAGAGGAGGTGGATGGAACTACTGAAGGATTATGATGTTACTATCTTGTATCATCCGGGAAAGGCTAATGTTGTAGCAGATGCTTTAAGTAGAAAAGCAGGGAGCATGGGTAGTTTAGCCCACTTACAAGTTTCTAGACGCCCATTGGCTAGAGAGGTTCAGACTCTGGCTAATGACTTTACGAGGTTAGAAATAAATGAGAAGGGAGGATTGTTGGCCAGTGTGGAGGCAAGATCTTCCTTTCTTGACAAAATTAAGGGAAAGCAGTTTACTGATGAGAAACTGATTCGGATCCGAGATAAGGTGTTGCGAGGAGAGGCTAAGGAAGCAATAATGGATGAGGAAGGTGTTTTGAGAATTAAGGGAAGGGTATGTGTGCCTCGTGTCGATAATTTGATCCACACTATTCTTACAGAGGCTCATAGTTCCGGATATTCTATACATCCTGGTGCAACCAAGATGTACCGTGACCTAAAACAACACTTTTGGTGGAGTAGAATAAAGCGCGACATTGTTGATTTTGTTGCAAAATGTCCAAATTGTCAGCAAGTAAAGTATGAACACCAGAGGCCCGGAGGAACACTTCAGAGAATGCCCATTCCTGAATGGAAGTGGGAGAGAATTGCAATGGACTTCGTGGTTGGTCTTCCAAAGACATTGGGCAAGTTTGATTCTATTTGGGTAATTGTGGACAGATTAACTAAGTCTGCTCATTTCATTCCGGTTAAGGTGACTTACAATGCAGAGAAGTTAGCCAGACTCTACATCTCGGAAATTGTTCGGTTGCATGGAGTTCCACTTTCCATCATATCAGATAGAGGTACGCAGTTTACTTCTAAGTTTTGGAGAACATTGCACGCAGAATTAGGTACTAGGTTGGACCTTAGTACTGCATTTCACCCTCAGACCGATGGACAGTCTGAGCGAACGATTCAAGTATTGGAAGATATGCTTCGAGCATGTGTGATAGAATTCGGTGGTCATTGGGATAACTTTTTACCCTTAGCGGAATTTTCATACAATAATAGCTATCACTCAAGTATTGATATGGCTCCTTTCGAAGCATTGTATGGGAGGAGATGTAGGTCTCCCATTGGTTGGTTTGATGCATTCGAGGTTAGACCTTGGGGTACTGACCTTTTGAGGGATTCATTGGAGAAGGTGAAATCTATTCAAGAAAAGCTTTTAGCGGCTCAAAGTAGGCAAAATCAGTATGCAGATCGAAAGGTTAGGGACTTGGAGTTCATGGAGGGTGAGCAAGTCTTGCTGAAGGTTTCACCCATGAAGGGTGTGATGCGATTTGGAAAAAGAGGTAAGCTTAGTCCGAGATATATTGGTCCATTTGAAGTCCCGAAGCGAGTAGGGGAGGTGGCTTATGAATTAGCCTTGCCTCCAGGGCTGTCAGGAGTGCACCCGGTATTTCATGTGTCTATGTTGAAAAGGTACCATGGGGATGGAAACTACATCATTCGTTGGGATTCAGTTCTGCTTGATGAGAACTTATCTTATGAGGAGGAGCCTGTGGCCATTTTAGATAGAGATGTCCGCAAGTTGAGGTCAAGGGAGATTGCATCCATTAAGGTGCAATGGAAGAATCGACCCGTTGAAGAATCCACTTGGGAGAAGGAGGATGATATGCAAGAAAGATACCCACACCTGTTTACAGATTCAGGTACTCCTTTTCACTCTTGTTGTTTTTCTTCTCGTGATCGTTCGAGGACGAACGATGGGTAAATTGGTATCTATTGTAACGACCTGTTTAGTCGTTTTGAGCAGCAGATTTTATTTCTGGAAAAAACTGGCTGAGACGACGGATCCCACGATGGACCGTCATGGGCACACGGACCGTCGAGGGAGTCTCGTTCCAAAACACTTAGAATTCTGAAATTTGGGTACTGAAATCGACTCTCTGAACGTCACGACGGAATGGCAGGACGGAACGTCGTGGGCACGACGGACCGTCACAGGCCATTCAGTAAATTCAGATCTCTGAACTCTGTGACGGAGCAGCAAGACGGACCGTCGCAGTCGCGACAGCCCGTCACAGACTGCGTAATCCCAGGCGAGGTCGGATTTTTGTTAAGTAATTTAAGGGGCGTTTTGGACTATTTCCTGCTTTAATTATAAAGTAGTGGGTTAATGTTAATAAGTCTAATTACTTGGGGGTTAAAAGAGGTAACCTTAAGTTAATTAGTGGGTTATTATTGCCATCCTTTATACTTAATTATATGCTAATTAGGGTATAAGAGAGAGGGTTGAATAAGAAAAATAGAAAGAACAGAGAGAGAAAGGGAGAATATCGATTGAGAGAGAGGAGGAACGCAGCTTTGGGAAGATATCTTGCTTGATCACGAATCTTCGGTGGAGGTAGGTTATGGTTTTTATGCTATTTGTAGTAAACTCTTAATAGCGAATGATATGTATTGGGTAGTATTGTAAACCCTTCTATATGCTTAATTGTATGCTTGTATGAATGTGATTATACGATTGTGATAAAATAAGCATGATGAAGCTATTGAATCTTAATCTCGAAAGAAATCATAATCTACCTTGTTAATGAGAATTGATGATGCCTTGGTATAAAAGAAGGCTTGATGAACTAAAGTGATGAGATTAGGGGATCGGGTGTCACGAACCGACACGTAGAATTAGGGGATCGAGTGTCACGAACCGACACGTAGAATTAGGGGATCGGGTGTCACGAACCGACACGTAGAATTAGGGGATCGGGTGTCACGAACCGACACGTAGAATTAGGGGATCGGGTGTCACGAACCGACACGTAGAATTAGGGGATCGGGTGTCACGAACCGACACGTAGAATTAGGGGATCGGAGTGTCACGTACCGACACATAGTAGTAGGGGAGCGGAGTGTCACGTACCGACACAAGAGGAACAAAGATAATGAATCTTGAAAGATGTTAATATACTCAATCTAATGAACCTAATTTCCAAATGGGTATGGCATTGAGGCTTGAGTCCTCATGGGTGAACTTGGCGGTGCTTATTAATGAGTATAGAACTTGTTGTTGCTACATGTTGAGTATTGTAGTTGATTTATGATATTATTTGATATATACTGTTTTCTATTTTGAGTTGGCCAATGATACCTACTCAGTACTCGTGTTTTGTACTGACCCCTACTTGTATGTTTCTTTCTTTGTTATATGTGGAGTGCAGCAAACATACCGTCGTCTTCAACTCAACCGCAATTCTAGCCAGTCTTCATTACACCGGATTTCAGGGTGAGCTAATGCTTCTAGCTTGGACTGGATCTTCTTCCTCATGTCTTGATGCCTTGAAGTTCCGGCATGGACTAGCTTTTGTTATTTTAGCTTCTTAGAATACTCTTAGTTTAGTAATTTGATCATAGATGTTCTTGTGGTGATGACTTCCAGGTTTTGGGAATAAATAGTATTGAGTTTTTATAAGTTATTTAATCGATTTTCATTAATGAGTTTTAAGTCTTCCGCATTATATTTTGTTATTTATGGTTGAAACGTTGGGAATTGGATGGGTTGGTTCGCTCACATAGTAGGATAAGTGTGGGTGCCAGTCGCGGCCCGTTTTGGGTCGTGACACATCTAAAGGAAGATTACTAACTTGGTAACTCTGTTCTTCACGCGATCCTTTGTTTCTTTCATGAAAACCTTGAAATCAACAACTTATTCACTCTAATAGAAGAGAAATCTTCAGATTCGATCTTCTAGGTTTGAGAGAAGAGAAAGAATGAGAATTGCGGGCTTAGGGGATTTAAGGATATTTCTTTATAAGTGGGTCGGGTTGTATTTGGGAACAGATCTTAAACATTCAGGGATATTTGTTTATAAATGGGTCAGGTTGGATTTTGGGAACGAGTAAGATATTTTTTAAATCCTTAGGCGATGTGGACCACTAAAAATGCGCGTGCATAACAATGCTCAGCCTTCAACTGGGCTGGAGCTCGGAAGGTTAAAATAATTCACATCAAACATGTTAAGAAGGGTATATAAACACCCGTGTAGTTTAAGTACTAAAGTGAGTTTTCGTGCCAAGTTCAGTTTTTTTTTTAATGTATTTTCTCTATTTTTTTTATGGTATCCACAATTTCTTTTAAACCATGTATCACTTTCACCCGGATAATCCAATAGGTAATTGACACCCATTTGAGGTAATCGAGATCATTAATTCTGACCTCAAGTTCATGAATGACGTTTTCACATGTAGGTTCATTCAAATTCTCTGAGATTGCATTCCTGAACGAATTTACAATGTCGAAAATAATTTGTTATTGTCTCTTGCTGAACATTTGTTCTCAAAACAGTGATTGCAAATTGCTAGCATCCAAAACATCGATTTTTGCTGGATCAGTTTATCCCACTTCATAACCTTCTAATATCCTACGATAAAATCTGTTCGATAATATATCTAAAAAACTCGTATTATCACAACATCACAAGGTTGAAATTAGTAAAATACAACGATTTTGATGTATTCGTTGTACTGGATGTGTAATATTTTTTTTTTTTATGTGAAATCAATAAATATGATACATAAATTAGTAGGATACAATGATTTTTATATAATCAAAATTAACCTTCATCAAATCTCATATCATTCTTAAAATTAATAAATATTAATTTCTCAATTAAATTATATCTCTACAAAATAATAAAATTTCATGGTCTCGCATATATTAACTTATATTTTTTTACTATATTCTAATATGTTCAATATGTTATTCAAAATTGAATATAAATTTATAAATATATTATTCAATTGTAAGAATTATATAATACATAACTATATCATAATCGTATGATTTTGCTTAATGATATTTAATTTAATCTAATGATTAAATCTTTATATACTTGTTATTCTAATTAGAGGACAATATGGATGTCTATTTTTTTTGGAATAATTTAATAAATAAATAAATTAAATAATGCATTTTATATACTAAATGAAGCACATACATGAATTTATTTACATAATATTCTATAATAACAGATTAATGTGCTAAATATTAACATTCTCTCAGATAAATTTTAATATATCATTATATAATAAGTTAAACTTTAAAAATTTCACTAAATTAACATTTACAATTATATTTATCAAAACAACCAACCACACAAGATCGTTAATACATATATTAGTTTAGTTTATTTGTAGCCGCGCAAATTAAAAATAATAAATTTCTAGGTCACATTCATCGGTGACTCCCTAAACTTGAAATCAATTTTCACTTAGACACCTAAATTACGTAATGTTCATTTTAGACACCTCATGTAGGTTCTGTTGTGTCATTTTTACACTTTTTGCTAAATGACAAAGTGAGTGTGATACATTCAACAATAGTGCGTGAAAGCTTAATTTAGCCATTTTTAATTTTATTTTCTCTTCTTCTTCTCAAATATCAAGCCATCACCCCCTATTTTTTTTCAAGCTAAATTCCTTCAATGGAGGTCAAATTTTTTATTCAAATTCTTTTTAAGGTCATTTTCTTCTTCTTCATTGTATTACTTATCTAAATCTACCATCATCTCCATCCCCTTTTTGCCTGAAAAATAGATACCAACGCTCATATTTCATATTTTTTTTCTCTCCTTCTTTCTTCCTCTCCTCTTTTCTTTCCAAAAAAAAATTCTAAAAAGAAAGAAGATGAATAAATATGAAAAATAGTAAAAGAAAAGAATATTTTTTTCGGAAAATGCACAAGTACCCGCTCAATCTATATTCGAAATTCCAGAGACACACTTATATTATACTAGGGTCCTATTACCTCACTGAACTTATTTTATAAATAATTTTCTACCTCTTTTTGGCCTACGTGACACTAGCTTAAAAAAAAACAACTAGCGTTGGGCCCATAAGATAGTGCCACGTAGGCCGAAAAAGGGTAAAAAGTTATTAATAAAATTAGTTTAGGGGGTAATAGGACCTTAATATAGTATAAATGTATCTATGAGATTTCGGACGTAGGTTGAGGGGTACTTGTGCATTATACCTATTTTTTTTTGAAAAAGAATAAAATAGATTTTAAGTGTAATGAAATAAGAGATTTTCTTAGAATAATATTTTAAATTTATTTACTAAATAGATTTTATAATTATTTTTAACTAAAAATAACTATTTGTTTAATTGATTATTTGTTACGTCATCAACAAGTAAATTAAACTCTCCTTTAGCTTTTTGTTTATTATTAGAAAAATGTCAAAATGATGCAGAAAATCCTATATAAAGTGTCTAAAATGAAAATTAAGTGATAATTAAGTGTGGCAGGGCAAAATGAAATCTTTCGTGGGTTTGACCCGCAACTACCCCACCCTGCCCCGTTCATAAATCCTGGAATTTCAAAAATTTCGAACCGAATCGTTGTTTCAAATGGACGCTTCGCACTTGATGGCGCCTGGCCGATCCCGGAGTTCACAATCGCCGTCACCCTCACATTCTGCGTCGGCCTCAGCGACCTCGTCGATCCACAAACGCAAGATGGCATCTGATGACCACGCGCCGCCTTTCCCGTCCTCTTTCTCCGACACGCGCGACGGCGCTCTTACCTCCAACGATGACTTAGAGAGTATCAGCGCCCGCGGAGGCGGTGCAGATTCCGACTCCGAAGATGACTCCGAAGAGGTCGGCGATGATGACGAAGAAGATTATGATGCTTCTTCCATTCGCAATTTCACTGCCTCGCGTTTGGAGACTAGCGTGGCTATGGTACCTTCAGGGAGGAACACTAAGATTAAGAGTGATAATTCAGTGAAAATTGAGTCTTCCGAGATAGCAAAAGAAGTTGGTACTGGTTGTTCCGGTAATGTTGCACCACCTACTGCCACTGGTTCTGTTTCAGGGGCGGTAGTGAAGGATGAGGGTATGAAGAATATTTTTACTGAAAATTTACAGACTAGCGGTGCTTATACAGCAAGGGAAGAGAGCTTAAAGAGGGAGGTAATAGTTTTCAGCTGACACTTTTTTCTAATGGATAGTATTTGTTATGGTGGAAAATGATTTCTGAAAAAATGTGTTCTTTAAGTAAAATAGTTTTCAACGGGCAAATGATCCTCTAAAGGAATAATTTTCCATGGAAAATTGAAGTATATGAGTATCTTTAAGTAGCTTTTGTGTCCTGCTTGTTGAATTGTGAAATGATTCCTTCCACTTTCTGTAGGATATATTGAGCAGATAGAATGCAAAGCATGCATTCTGTTTGACATAATGTGAATCTCTCTTGAAGACTGTTTGTTATGAATAAGAAACTAGAAAACTAAATTTAGGCATCAAACGTTTTGGAAGTATGCAATGGGATTTGTATGTGTACCCCTCTTTGGACCTTCAAAAGTGTATGGTCAATTGCAGTATCAAGAATTTCATTTCCCCTTCCTATAACTTCCCTATTTGTATTGACATCCTTTTATTTTCCACACCTAGTCTCTTTGAAGTAATATAGCTTCATATTTTCTTGCTGTTAACTTTTTTTTCCTTCGTATTTCGATAATGTAAGATATGTCCTTGGTATTACTTTGTTGTTCTTCCAGTTCGGCTGAGAGGGACAGGTTCAGTCACATACTGTAAATCATGAATTTTGTCCTCTCTTGCTCTAACATTATGCTTAAGTGGCTAGTGGCTACTACCTCTGATGGTTATTTCTAAAATTATGCACTTGTATTTTGTTCAACTTGTTGTAATTTTTTGGCTCCATTGCATGTATCTTTTTCTTCTTGGTGTACACGATTGATATCCTTGTCTATTTGGTCCCACTAGGACTTTGACATTTCAAGTCAAGATAGGCCCACCTTCAACTTTTGGCTTAAACTAACTTTAGATGTCAAAGAACCTAATTTTTCTTGGTTTGCTGTAAAACTGGAGAAAATTAACTTGTTGAAAAGGGAAAAAAAACAGAAAAGAGCGGTAAATCGATGGAAGAAAGAAAAAAGAATTATTTTTGCATTGAGTAGTGAGTAATGTAAATGAGTAAATTCAACCATTCTTTTAGCAAAGAGAAAACAAACTATAAAGAAAAAGGTCAAGTGGGTTATACTAAATTGGAAACAATGCAATACGATCAATTCCCGTGACAAGAAAAATAAAATTATTAAAAAGATAGCTTATTAGGGACTACATAAACAAAAGGTGATGTTACTATCATGGAGATGGTGGTGTTGAGAAAGAAGCCACGTGATTTAAAAAGATGTCAATTTGTAGCATGAATAAAATGATTAGATCTCCCTAACCAGCTCTAGGTGATGTACTAAAGCAAATTGTTCTATCCTGGTGGTAAATTTTAGAGTTATGGACCTTGGACCTAACTCAATATCAAAATTTAACTCAGGATGAGTGGATTTCCCAAGACCATGTGAGGGGATTGTTGAAGAGTCCCATATTGGATGAAAAACGGATGGTCTCATTATATGGTCTTGGGCAATTCTCTCATCTTTAGCTAACTTTTGGTGTTTAGCTTGTGTAAGCTCTGTTCATTTCTCTACAAGGTATCATAGCAGGATCCATCTCCGTTGTTATTTCCCGATGTTTGGTGCCTATATTAAATTGCTCACACTCTAGATTCCAACCATGGGCGTCAGGTGGGGTGTTGGAGTGTCCCTTATCGGATGAAAAAGGGATGGGTGGTCTCTTTATATGGCCTTGGACAATTCTCCGTTCTAGAACTAGTTTTTAAGGCTGAGTTAGACCCAAGATCCATTTTTTATGCCTTTATGGTAAGAATTGGATTGAGAGAGATATTCTATTTTGTTCTCTTTGCCTATAGGGACTTCTTGTTTTTACATAAGTTGAGGTTATTTTTAGGATTGACTTTTTAAATTTTTGCAACTAAAAGTCTGAACCTGTAAGGGTTTTACAGATTGTTAGTACATTCAAATCTTTATTTATAGACTTGTTTCCATTCATTTACTATCAAAGTAACTTTTAACATTTTGCAGGAGGAATCAGGAAGACTCAAGTTTGTATGTGTTTCAAATGATGGAGTTGATGAGCATATGATTTGGTATCAATATTTATCTTACGTTGTTGCACGTAGTGTTTACACATACGATCTATCCTGGCAAACTATAATTGCTGTATGTTCTTTGCAGGTTAGTAGGATTGAAAAATATATTCGCAAGGCAACTACCAAACATGCCTAAGGAATATATTGTTCGTCTTGTGATGGACAGGTGTGGATCTTGAAATGTTCTTTTAGTATATATCTATCATTCTATTTCTCTTGACATGGCTAAGGTTGTATTTTGAAAACAACGGTATATGTGAATACTCAATTTTCTCTTCGTCTCGTTCGGACACATCTTCTCTTGGTTTCCCGGTCCTCTAGTGAGTTATAAATGGAGTTTGAAAGGGTTAAATCTTTGAGGATTTCATCATCTATGATTGAGTTGCAAAAACTTCTGGATAAGTATGCTACATCAAACCGAATTCTTACTGGTTAAAGAATCACTTTCTAGTTGCTTTGGAACAATTAAAAAATACGAGTTCTTTCTGGTTAAAGAATCTCTTTCTAGTTGCTCTAGAACTATTAGGAGATTCTCTAGAAGAAATATGGGGTTCGGCTTTTGGAGGCAACATGGTTGGTCCTGCTTATTGGGTCAAATATACCTTAGAATTAAAATATGAGCATTTCGCCAATTTTTTGGCGGCTTTCACTTTCAACTGGATTCTTTGCCCATGTGCCCTTTACGCCCAGTCATTGCGAAGAACACTTTCCCCCCTATCTTATCGCGGTTACTAGCACGGAGTTAGCCGAGGCTTCTTCCTCGATCCTGTCATGATTGCGCACTCAATGATCAGGCTACTGCTGCGGGAAGGTGGAGAGAGCAAGAGGACCGAAGGAGTTGGAGGAGAGGAGGATTGAAGGAGTTGGAGAAAAGGGAAACACAGAAGGAGTTGAAGAGGGAGTTTGCGACATAAGCAATAACTCAAGACATCACTTGGAGAGAAAAATCACCGAAGTTGTGGTTGAAAGAGGGGAATCAAATATTTAATCTTCTTATAAGGTAACAATTGCAAATTAGAGCATGAACTTTATAGAGTCAATGGAGGTGATTGCAATGATTTTAAGGCTGAGGGGGTAAAAGGAGTGGTTGTGTATTTTATGAACATTTGTGTAGGGAGTAGGTGAACCTAAGATGGGAGAGGGTGTCAAATCAAATAGGAGAGCAAAAGAGGGAGCGCTGAGGGGTATTGGGGAAGAGGAGTTGTAAGAGGCAATGGAGAGTTGTGTGGTATACATGGCCTTCAGACCAAATCTAGTCATGTTGGCGTTTCTCCAAAAATGGTAGATCATAATTAAGGGAGTCACGATGGAAGCCATAATTATATATCAAAAAGCTGGAGAGTATGAACAAATATTAATCATAATTCATTACCATTATGTTGAAAAGGTAGGGAGCAACGAGCATAAGGAAATATAGGCCTGTTAGTGTGGACAAGAGCATTTATAAGATAATTTTTGTGGTGCTCTCCAACAAACTAGAGAAGTGTTGAACGATACAATGTCTACCTCTTAGAAAACACTTGTGGAATGGATCTTATGGAAAATGGTGTGGTCAACTCTAGAAGGAAGAAGGGAAGCCGGAGGTTTTATGTGCATTGGACATAGAGAAGGGCTACGACCATGGGAAGTGGGTATTCCCGAATTCATCATGTGAAGTAGTGTTTTATCTTTAGATTCTTGTTGGTGTAATTATGAGTCCCTATTTACATAGAGGATTGGATTTCTTTTGTTGAGAACTATATTATGGTGTAGGTTCTCTCTTTTGGTATATGACTTGTATACAGGTGTTCCCTCAATTTTTGTTGAAATTAACTACCCTATTGAAAAAGAAGAAAATGGATTTTGAGAGAAGTGAAGGAAATGGATCAAATTTTGTATCAACAGAAGATGATTCTTGATCCCGCTGAGTGGAACTCCAGTGAATTTTTTAACAGCTCTAGTGGCTTGCAACAGGGAGAGCCGTTATGTATGTTATTCATTTTGGTTATGGAAGCTGAGAGCAAAATGATGGAATGAGATGTGTCAGTATGGTATGGAGGGGTTTAACTATCTCAATTATGGGCAAAGCAATGTTAGGGTTGCATCTTCTATATTTGATGACACATTGCTGTTCTGTGATGCAGATCTGTCTCAATTGACATTCATTAGACACATTCTTATATGTTTTGAAGTGGTGTCAAAACTTTAGATCAATCTCAGGAAATGCAAAATCATACTAATAGGCGAGGCAAAAAGCAGTGAATATTCAGCACAAGTACTAAACTGTAAGGTTGGAGTGCCTCGATCACAGTGTTTTTGAGAACGGGAAGCGACAAAACCCCGCTTCACTTAAAAGTGCAGTGTTGTGCTCACTTCATCAATGCAATTTTTAGAAGACAAATAAACTTGCTCAAAGACAATATATATAAGAAAATGTTCATTTTAAAAACTAAAAAGTAGATAGCACAAAATTCTGCGGGACAAGCAAAATAAAAAAATGTAAATAGATCAACATTCTATTCTTCTACAAGATTGTCAAAATATCTAATTCTTCATTGTGTCATCATCATCTTCATCAGTTAGGTATATACTACTATCTCCTTTTCCCCTCTTATGTGAACTCAAACTTGAATTTCTCCCTCTTAAACAGTAAATGACTTCTTATTTGATTCTTAAAGATATGCTCTTTTGTCCATGAAAAGTGTCGTATCATGTTTTAAGATCATGTCTTCTGCGCATGATAGTTGGTTCTACCCTGGAAAAGTCTGCTTCTTTTGGTCTGCTGGCCATGTATTGGCCATCCTTGCTGCAAGAACACATGAACGAGGAAGAATGCTCATATCTTATGTATGTGCTACTTACATACAATGTTTGATGAAGACACAAATCACTAGTACTTGTATCTTCTGAATATGCTACTAGGAGATTTAGTGAAGACGTGAATCACTTGTGACATCACTCCAAGGTTGCAGATCTTTGTGGAGTAGAGTTTGAAACCTATTTGGTATTAAGTGTTAGTGCTGGTATGATGAGAATTTAATTTAAGTTTTGCAATTGGAAGGAAGGGGAGGTGTACATTGTAGAGGTTGGAGTCGCTCCTTTGATAATCATATGGAAAATGTTGAGAGAAAGGAATTATGGAGTCTCACCAAATAACCTTTTTATATTAAGAATTCAAGGATATTCTGTCAGAGTCAGGAGTAAAGTTAAGTATGTCAAAAACTTCTTTGGGCATATCTCAGTGTCATCTTGTGTTTTGGGTGTATAATTTTAGAGTACTAGCGAGTCCTGGTTATTGTAGATGATTGCTACTCTTTAGTCTTTATAAATAATAATATTTCTGGCTAGGCTCTTTTTTGTTTGTATGCCATTTCTACTTCGGGGTCATTGACCTGCATTCATTAAGTTTTTTTCTTTATCACCAAAAAACGAAAAAGAAAGAGAAACAGAAACAGAAACATGGTGATCTTCTACGGCTTTTCTTGATGGCTAATAGCTTGTAATCTGTAGTGTTTGTAAATTATTCTTAGTCTCTTTTTCATTTTTGTTTGTTACAGAAACCATAAGTCTGTAATGGTCATCAGACGCAATCTGGTGGTTGGTGGCATAACATATCGTCCATATACCAGGTAATTATCTCGTTCTTTTTATTATTCTACTCATACAACAAGAGGTTGGAGTCATTGTCTGATTCTTATCATCCAACAGAATGTGCTTTTCCTGATTGTAAAAATGGTTTTCCACTTCGCTACTTAAAGTTAGTAATTAAATACTGAACTTCTTTTCATCCAATCATTAGTGTTTTCATGTTCTCTCCCTTCAGGAAGTGGATTCATATTCATCAATATGTAGTTTATTTTACTCCCAGTTGCATTTATAACTACGTTTTAGATGACTCACCAGTACTTCTTTTCTTTTGATAAGTGATGACTTGGCAATACTTAATGGACAGTTGCACAAAGTGGGTTTAAGTCCCATTATATCTTAGCGGATCCAATGCTTAATATGAATTCAACTTAATCATGAAGCTAATACCTCTAAATCCCTGTGTACCAATATGTTGTCTTTATGTGAATACGCACGGGAGTTGAGGGTGGAGTTGAAGAAGATAACAGAGCCTGAGAGTTGAGTTAATATTCACCGGATCTTGGATTGTCGGAGGTGATTTCAACATTGTCAGGTATGACTCGGAGAAAAGAACTGCTCCAGAACCTCGGTATACATGAATGAGTTTTCTAATGTAATTGAAGAGATGGAATTGATCGATTCACAATTAGAAGGAGGGGAGTACACCTGGGCCAGGGGTAGTAGCACGGAAGCTGTATCAAGAATTGATAGAATACTATATTCTACTGAATGGGGGGGAAGTTTCAACAATGTGAAGCAAGAAATTTTACCCAGAGTATGCTCAAATCATACACCAATTGCACTAACAAGTGGCAGTTGGATTCACACAAAATCCTATTTTAAGTTTGAAGGGTGGTGGCTGGAGACCGATGGTTTTAATGAAAGAATCAAAGAACGGTGGCCATCTTTCGTTTTTGAAGGGAAGCCTGACTATATTTTAGCTTCCAAGTTAACGGCCCTGAAGTTCAAATTGAAAGAATGGAGTGCAAGTACATATGGGAATCTAGGAAAAAAGAAGAAGGAACTGCTTTCCAGAATTACTGAATTTGATAATATTCAGCAAAATAGACCTTTAACAGAAGCGGAAGCTGTCCGTCCAGAAAGCAAATTGGTCAAAATGTTTGATGATTTTGCAAAAAGGGAAGAGATAGCTTGGAGACAAAGATCAAGAACATTGTGGATTAAACAGGGTGACAAGAACACTAAGTTCTTTCATTGCTAATGCTCGCAAGAGGATAAATCACATTGATAAACTAGTAGTAGAAGGACAAGAACTGGTGGAGGCTGCAGACGTCAAAAAACAGATTGTATCATTTTACAGGAAGCTGTATAGTGATGGTGAGAACTGGAGGCCATCTTACAACATGAATCAGTGTCCTTCTATTAATGCAGAAGAACAACAAGAACTGCAAAAACCTTTTGAAGAGGAAGAAGTTATGTTTGGACTTAAAGCTTGTGCCGCTGACAAAGCACCCCTTCCGGATGGATACTCTATGGGTTATTTTGTAAAATGCTGGGAGACTGTTAAGGAAGATGTGATGGCAACTTTTCAAAACTTTCATTCGCATGAGATTATTGAGAAGAGCTTTAATGCAACATACATAGCTCTCATTCCAAAAAAAGAACGGTGCCAAGGAGTTGAGAGATTTCAGACCAATCAGTTTGGTAGGAAGTGTCTACAAGCTGATATCTAAAATTCTCACAGAAAGATTAAAGAAAGTGATGCATAAGCTAGTTGATACGCAACATTTGGCCTTCCTGAGAGGTAGACAAATAACGGATGTAGTTCTCATGCTAATGAGTGTTCAGATTCAAGAATAAATGACAAGATTCGAGGAGTTATGTGCAAACTGGATATAGAAAAAGCATATGACCATGTCAATTGGATTTTTTTGCTTGGAATCATGCAGAGGATGGGATTTGGAATGAAGTGGATCAGGTGGATGAGATTTTGCATAAGTACTATCAAATTTTTAGTGTTGATAAATGGGTCTCCTGAAGTTTTTTTCCCTTCGGACAGAGGATTGAGACAAGGTGATCCCCTCTCACCTTTTTTGTTCTTATTGGTGATGGAAGGTTTTAAGTAACATGATAAAGACATCTCACAACAATGTTTGGATAAGGGGTTTCAATGTTGCAAAGGATGGGAATGCAAAAGTGGCAGTCACATTTACAATATGCAGATGATACTCTTATCTTTTGTGATGCAGAGGAGAAACAACTCAAGATTCTGAGGGTAATACTCATCCTTTTGAAGCAACTTCTGGTCTGCACATCAATTTGAGGAAAATTCACATTTTCCCAATCAATGAGGTGAAAAGAATCCAACAATTTATAGAAGTCCTGGGAGGAGAGATAGGGCAGTTGCCAACTATCTATTTGGGGATGCCCCTAGGAGCAAAAAGCAAAGTCAGAGATTTGGAATGGAGTGGTGGAGAGATGTGAGAAGAGATTGTCCAAATGAAAAGCACAATACTTGTCAAGAGGACGGTGACTAGTTTTGATCAATTCAGTCTTAGACGCCTTGCCAACTTATTTGATGACAATTTTCCCTATTCCAGCCAAAGTAGAGGAAAGAAGTGATGCCATAAGGAGGAATTTTTGTGGAATGGAGAAAAGGAGTACAAAGATTTTCATTTAGTTGAATGGAAGACTGTAGTCCTATCAAAAAAGTAGGGCATTTTAGGCATCAGAAATTTGAGAAAACATAACAAAAACTTGCTTATGAAATGGCTGTGGAGATTCCCTAAAGAAGAGCAGACATTGTGGGTGAGGGTAATCCAAGCAAAATATGAGAAGGAAGATTTCTGGAAGACCAAAGAGGTTTTCTTTGCTTATGTCATCAGTTTGAGGAGGTCAATCAGCAACTTGGGGTATGTTTTTTTTAAAAGAACAAGCTTCAATGTAAAGAGTGGAAGAAAGATCAAGTTTTGGGATGATGATTGGTTATGAAATGATAGTCTCAAGCAACTTTTCCCATAGGAGTCTACTCTACAAGAAGTATGGACTCCTCGAGGGTGAAGCCTGACATATAAAACTGATGCAAGATTGGGAGGTGGAAAGACAGGCAGAATTTTATGGCACCTTAGATCATTATACAGGACCAAGGAAGGAGAGATACTTTCAGATGGAAGTGCCATAACAACGGTTTATTCACAGTCAGCTCTGCTTATAAGAGTTTGAAAAAGACGGGGTCTGAAATTAGTTTCTTGCCCTCGAAGCTTATATGGAAAGTAAAAATTCCCTACAAATACTTGGCTGGTAGTGAAAGAGGCTGCTCTAACGCAAGAAAACCTCATGAAGAAGGGCATACAAATGTGTCCAAGATTTTTTTTTTTGTGAGCAGAAGGCAGAGACAATCAACCATTTCTTTTTACATTTTAAAGTGGTTAGCCAACTATGTAACTTGTTTACTAATTTCAGAGGCACAAGGTGGACTATGCCTAAAAGGGCAGGTCAAGCTCTAGTAAGCTGGAACTATGAAAGGAGTGGTAGCATGGACAAAAACAGATGGAAAATTGTCCCAGCAGTGACATGGTGGACCATTTGGAAGGAGAGAAATTCGAGATGTTTTGAAAGTGTTAGCAGTCCTCTGCATAGGATTAAGACGAACCGCATTATCACTTTTTGCTAGGTGTAGTCCGGAATATATAGATGGTTCTGTAGTGATTGTAGACATCTTAGGATCCTTGTAAGATGAGATAGGACCTAGAGATAGATTTTCTTTTTTAGGGTTGTAAGTAATTGTGAGATGTAAATTTTTGGGACACCAGCCTTATTGCTGAAGATTTATACGAAAACTTGTTACTTTTGACAAAATTTTTTTTGTGAAAATAAAAAGAAAGAATTATTGGATTGCGTATTCTACATTATTACATTGAGCCCTATTTATCGCCACTACATTACAATCCTTTTCTCGGTGGACAATATACAAATCATAATTCCTATTCTAATTCTAGCATTCCTGAAATTGGCGCATACAAGTAATATGCACCGAATTTGTTACAAATGTAACAAATAGTCAATACGAGGATTTGTGAAAGACTTGGTGAAAATATTTGCAAGTTGATCACTTGACTTCACCAATTTCGCAACAAGATCTCCTGAAAGTATCTTTTCACTAAAAGTGACGGTCAAAATCTCAATATGATTGGTCCTCTCATGAAATATCGAATTTGATGCGATAGGAAGGGCAGCTGTGTAGAAGTTCCATGATTGATTTCTCCATATTTTTATTCTCTAACCAATTGTGTAATCTAAACTAGCTCACAAGTTGCTGCAACCATTGCTCGATATTCTGCTTCTACACTAGATTGAGGAGCCATACACTGTTTCTTACTCTTGTAGGAAACGAAATTATGTCCTACTAAAACACAATTTCTGGATGTAAAATGTCTACCTAAAGGCAATCTTGCTCGGGTGCTCATAGGTTTAGCCCTTGAAGAGTAGCCCTTTACCTGGATTGACTTTATATATCATAGAATGTGGACAATTGCATATTAATAACTATCATGAGAAAAATCCGTAAATTGCCTTGTAAAACTCACAATATAAGAAATGTTAGGTTTAATCAATATGAGATAATTTAATCACGGACAAAGGCAGTCACATGCTATTATAGCCACAAGTGAAAACTATCGTTATATTTGAGCCCAAATATTCCAGTATACTATTTTGGCAACAAAGGTGAGCCTTAACCTGACCAACTTGACCATTCAGGCCAACTTTGACGGCATAAACCCAACGATGATTAATAGGAGTTTTACTTAAAAGGAAGAGAAAGAAGCTCTGAAGTACTACTCGCGTAGATTACCATAAGATCAATCTTCTCTCACTTTGCTATGGTCTTCTTCTCAATCTCCTATCCTTTTTTATTAAGTGATTTCGATCATCTTTTTCTTTGCACCACAACTTAACCAAGAAAGCCCAGGCTAAATAATTTGAACTTCCTATCAACGGTTTAGGAGTGACTATAGGACTTCAACTTTTTAGATTCTCGTATTTTTGGAATTTAAAACATCAAATATGAAAGACATGGCTCAAAACTTCAAGGAATCTTACCAAAGAGTAAATCACCAATTTTTCGAGAATTAGAAGTCTTGAAGCTGAATAGAAGCTAAAAAAAGGTTTGGATCTTCTCGAAAATTTGACTCGAGTGGCTGGATTAGGGTTTTGGTTGTTGAGACCCTCAAAAAAATATCTAAGGTGAATCAGAATAGCTGGATGAACCTACAAAAGAAAGATCCAACGGGTGTAGTCTGGATGAACCTATAGAAGAAAGATCCAACGCGTGTAGTAGATGCATTATCCAATATGCTTGTTTTGCTGGTGCGCGCCAGAGAGTCTACTTGAGTGTTCTGATGAGGTTTTGTAGCTAGAGTTTCCCCTACCATGTGGTCGGTCGTGGTTGTCACGACCCAGGGTAGCCCCTAGGCGTAACATGGCGTACCCGAGAGGCCCCATTACAAGCCACTTAACTTTCATAATAAAAGATAATAGAATAAAGATATTTAAAAAGAAGTTTTAATGTAACAAAGTTTTATAAAGCAAAGCGAAAATCTAAACATCGTCTCAAAACCATATAGTACATAAGAATGAAATTAGGCCTAGCTCATACATCACGTCTAAAACTGAAAATAAGGAAAGAACTAAAAACAATGAAAGTTTGGTCCTTGAAGCATGAGGACTCACCAAAGCTCAAAATCTCTCAAATCAACTTCTAGCCACGAAACTGAGAACCCTAACTGTCAGGCCTTACATTTTTGCCAAATATAGGCAAGAGTATGCATGCGTTAGTACATACATGTACCAAGTATGATAGCCATGCATGAAAACATTTAAAACATGTTAAAACGAGACATTTTCATGAGTAAGCAATTATCAACTAAAACATCAGTGTTGTGAGTTAGAAAATATAAGTCATAAACATGATGAATGCAAGTGGACATCATCTTAAAACATACTTACGATACTTCTCGAAGTAACCCTGGTTCATCATAGCTTGCTTGTGGGATGTAGCCTTAACCGTCATATAAGACCATGCGAGCTATAAATATGGAATCCTGTGTCTCCCACACCGAAAAGAGTCGTCCTACTTGCCAAGGTAAGGACCATTAACTTCTAGCTATTGTGGATCCACTAACTAATGTCTATCTCATATAATGGCGATTAGTTTATGAGACTTGGGTAATAACCACTTGTCCACTCGGTACTAAGCTTAACTTCCACAAAATAGTTCTTAATCCTATTCATCTTAGCTCTTAAGGAACATGGGTAATCACCTCTTTTCCTTACATCACATGACATGGGTAATCGCCTCTTGTCATTGTCATTCAATAGAGAGCATAGGTAATCCCTATTTGCCTCAACATTAGCATAACTCCTTAATCGTTGATTCATTTTAAGTGAAAAAAAACCTTTCAACCTTAGAACCCTTAGTATGTAGAAAACCTTTCATAATCATGCTTCCATGTGTATATGAGAAATCCTTTCAACAATCATCATCATTGATGCTTCACTCTCAAAGCATGCTTAAAACATTTACATAAATTTCATACGAACATGCTTACTTTCATAATTCAAAACCCACATCATATTCATCATAACTTGGAAACATGAAAATTACATGGGCTCATGGAGAATAATCATAAAACCATAGAATTTCATTAATTCATGCATAAGAGATCAGAATTCAATCAATTAAATCAATAATCAAGAGAACCCATAAAATAGAAGAAAAACGCCAACTCAATTGGCGATTTCTAACTTTGAAAATAGGAGAATTTGGCAACTCTGTGAATGGAAGGAAGGAATCAATGGATGAAAATTATCATCCTCAATGCCAATTGCTCAACTTCAAGGGAGGAATTGGAGGCTTGACTTAGAACCCTAGGTTGAACCCTTTTATCTTCAAGCTTTCTAGAGAGAAATATTTTAGAGGAAGAAACTTGATCTTCTTTTGTATGTTTTAGAGAATGATTTTAATTGGGGAACTTTGGGGTTAAAAATACTAATATAGGGGTTCTAGGTAAGGGAAAAATGACATAGTATCGAGATAAAATAATTACGAAAAGACCCAACTGACCCTAGTTTAAAACTGATGCAAACCTCCAGATGGAGGACCGCACAAGTCGTCTCAGGGTCCACGAGCCGTCTGGGTAGTCGTGACCCTAGACTAGTGGCTAGGGGAGTTTTGCCTCCCCTTCACTGTCACCACCACGAGCCGTCTGGGGGCTCGTGGGAGGGGAGTCCCTCTTGGCCAACTTCTGGAACGCACCACAAGCCGTGGTACCCTTTACTGGCCCGTGAATGGCTCCATGAAGGGTGCCATGGCTTAGTTATGGGCTGGTGACCTCCCACTTGACTCCCTTTTCTAGGCTTCTTGATTCTGAGGTATTACAGTGGTGTTGTTGGTTTTTGAAAAAAGAAGTAGCGTAGCAAAGGTGACACAATCTATCTAGAAAAAGATCACTAGAAAGAGGCATGACTAATCTGGACTTGTTGGTTACTGCACAACGAAGATATCTCACAACTCTGGTACCATGTGAAAAATAAAAGGGTAAAATATTATTTGGTTGTGTATTCTACTTTATTACATTGACCCTTATTTGTAGACACTACATTACAATTCTTTTCCAATTACCAAGTAGGGTAATGTATACAATCCTATATGGATATAGTTATCTGGTACCTATTGCTATTGCTGGTGCGAGGTGACAGGTATCTTGTAGAATTAGTAGAGGTGTGCGACTGGTCTGAACACCACAATTATTAAAAAATAGATGCAATCCTATTTCTATTTTAATTCTAACAAAAATATTATAATAATAACATATGTTCCTATTACTTCTCAATAGTTTGATATCCAAAATGATTTCAATATTGAAAGGAAATGGGTTACCATTAAAAGAAATTGATAGTATTTTGCAACTGCTTTTAGAAACACAAAAGAAAATGTTCTCTTGGATGGAGTGGTAAGTATATTTTAATTCCACAATATGATTCACATCTTCTCCCTAAGAAAAAAAGTATGTGGAAGAAATGTGTAATTTGTTCAGTTGTGACATTTTGTTTCATCTATAAATTGTTGATGGAAGTCTTTTTGTTGATGCTGTAGCCAGAAGTTTGGGGAGATAGCTTTTTGTGCAATTACAGCAGATGAACAAGTTAAGGGCTATGGCACCAGACTGATGAATCACTTGAAGCAGCATGCACGCGATGTGGATGGTCTGACTCATTTTCTAACGTATGCTGACAACAATGCTGTTGGTTACTTTGTCAAACAGGTACTTCGCTGGTTCTTATTTTAGTATGGTATTATTTTTTGCAACAAACATGACCAGTCAGTTCAGCAAATTCATGTTTACGTCCATGCAGTCTGTTAATGAGTCTTATGAACTATTCATGAAGTTGTTAAAATAATGGTATTACCTAACTCATCGTTTCCGTTTCATCTTTTATGTTATATTTCCTTTATTCAAGAGTGACAATTATAATAATTGCTTACAGTATTTTACTCATTATTCTGAAAGAGAACTCTAGGACGAAAGAACCTGATGAAGATTAGTATGGGCTCATTAAAAATTGAACTTCAAGTTGTTGTGTAATGTTCAAGATTGTGATCAATGTTTTATCTAGTTGACTTTTGAAAAAGAGCTGTTTGATGAATATATAATGGAGGACTTACTAGCTACACCTTTAATCAGAAACGTGGTAGAAAAATGGGTCAACCAGTGTAAAATTTATACAGCTGTTAATTAGGTTAGCTCGTGGTGAAAAAGGCCTCAAGGTTTTGTCTACATGAGAGCATCACACGAGAGACGAAAATCATCTATATTATTACACCTGAGACATGCCACCTTTTGCCAAAGCATAGTCCTATTTATGCTTGGATTCTTTTGTTGGTACATAAATTCAATTGATTGAATCTTAATTTATGACACTCTTATGATCAGAAGTCATTTCTTACTTATCAGGAAATATGCAGTTTTACCATCTTCTAATTATTACCTAATCTGTGAGAAATATAACATGGGGAAAGATCTTATGGGGAATGCATAATTAATACACCGTGCACTTCTATCTTTTTACACACATGATTACAATGAGTACATACACTTGTCTAATAGTGGATGCTAAGTATAAATATGTCTACATCAACTATCTAAGACACCCACTCAAGCTGGGGCATATAAGTCACATGTACCGTGCTTGTTACAGATAACTCCCACTTATTTGGAACTATAAGCATCAGATTGAAAGATATGATTGGATTGAGGAAATCTCTAACCAAATATTAACTAATAATCACACAATATAGCCAGGACAGGTGGAGAACTTCCTTGAAAATGGATAGAGAACTGCTAGCTCGCAAAAAGTGGTCGGATAGTCGCTGGATAATACTGAAATTGAAGGGATAGAGTAGAAGCTGCAGCCGAAACCCAAAATGGAAAAGCTATTGGAGTCGATGGATTAGGTTTTTGGTGATTGGAAACAGGATATAAATGGCAAGGGGGTGGGTACAGAACGAGTGGCCGAACACCAAGGTGTCGAGACTTTCTCTGAAGGTTGCTGGAAACTGCTCCACCCACTCAACACGTATCGGAAGCTTCTCCGTAGATGTCACTATCAGCGGCATATGACGATGCGTGATGAGAGTTTCTTTCATATTTTTGCTCCCTGAGGCTGATCTACCTTATGATAGTGCTAGTTTTTGCACAACATAGAGTGAAAAGAATGCTTAAGCTGACAACCTTGTGGTCACTGTAAAAGATTGTTTAGTGATTGATTTCTTCTTCTCGGAGTTGATGGTATGTTGAGCAACGATAAATTTTCTCACCAAAGTTCTGATGCGAAGTGAGAAATATAGCATAGGAGAAGATTTCATTCGAATGCATGGCTACTACTCCCTTTGCTTCTATCTATTCATATATGGAATACAATAAGTACACACTTGTCCAATGTGGGACACTACCTATAAACATATGGACATTAACTATCTACATAGTCATGGATAACATTTGGTGATTTACTTGTATATTCTTTCTTGATTGCTTAGAAGCTCTATCATTCCTTAGTCTTATCGTTCCAATGAGTTAACTTCTTACAATGCCTTGCAGGGATTCACAAAAGAGATTTATTTAGAGAAAGAGCGTTGGCAAGGGTAAGTTTACATTAATCTTTCAAGGAATAAATGCTATTTACCGAAATAATTCTTGTGGCATAATTCAATATGCTTCTATAAGGGTACTCCATTATCTTATTTCACCCATCTCCTTATTAACCCACCTCAAACCAAAAAAGGAGAAGGAAAACAGAAAAGAAAGAAATAAAAAGAGAGGCTCATAGATCATTTTGATGTTTTGAATTACCTTATATTCTTAACTATCTATGCTAACTTTTTATCCAGGTATATTAAAGATTATGATGGTGGAATCCTTATGGAATGCAAAATAGATCCAAAGCTTCCATACACGGATTTATCTACAATGATACGTCGTCAAAGGCAGGTAGACTGAAATGTAGCTTCATTATGCTTCCTCTCACTGTCTAGGCTTCCTTAAGTTTGAGTAGTAAAGTTTTGATAAAAATTGTTGAAGGGTGTCATTTGAATTTCAATTGTTAATGTAATTTCACTTATAGAAGTCAACTCCTTTTTGCATATGAGCTCTCCGACATCCCTGTTTTTGCCAATGAAGTCGTGGAGGAGAGGGAGGACTTACTTACAGACCTTTAGATTGTTTCTTTTTTTTTTGTTTGTAGAGTCTTTCAGATAAATTAGTCTACCATTTCTTGTTTGTCTGAGATAAAATTTTCTCTACTACTTTGGGTCGTTTAGATAGTGGTCCGGACATACATATAAATTATAATGCTAATTCATGGATTAAAAAAGAGAGATTATAACACAGTTAGTCTGTAATATGGATGGGGTTTAAAGAATAATAAATGGGATAAAAGCTGTATGCACTATATCATAATTAATATTTACTTCTGGTCCTCACATTTCCTCCCCTAACATGCTGTACGGACTGGTAGCAATATGGTGTTTGGCCTTATTTTTTTTTAAAAAAATAAAAATAAAAAGAACCTGGCTGGATGTTCAGTATAATTTGGCTCTGGTTATTCTAACCATGTGGAAGTTAAATTATATTGTTTGGAGTAAACTTTCCCTTTTAACGCGACCAAGTGATTGACTAGTTACATGGAGTCTTATCTGGGCCTTTATTACAGCTCTGTAGAGTAAGGTATCGTTCTTGCCCAAATGAGAGGCTATTGACTTGCTGTATTTTCCTTTTGTTGTTATTAGGCAATTGATGAAAAGATAAGAGAGCTATCAAATTGTCATATTGTCTACCCTGGAATTGATTTTCAAAAGGTATGCACTTTTATCTCTGAACAAAGTTCCATCCTTGATATTGATTAATCATTACTGCATTGGTCGAATGTGGTTCCTCTCTTTTGTATTTATTAATTCAATATCTTGAAAGAGGGTTCTAGCCCTCAATGGACAAGGGTCTGTTTATAGAAAAATATGATGCAATGACAAAGTCGGTTAGCTAATAAACTTTTGATCATGCTTAAGTTTGAAATAATAAGATCTGCACCATGCTTCATCATTTTTTATTAGATAATGTAGGAAAACATATAAACTCAATGTCGCACCTTTCCAATGCTACCTAACAAAATAAGGCAGGCAGTGACACTTTTAGAACCAAAAAAATCCTCAACAATTTGGCATGTTTTTCAGCTCTTTTGGGCATCTACTTCAGAGTTCAGCTACCAGCAACCTTAGCTCGAAATTTGGACGGTTTTCATAGGGCTTCTATATCATCGTCCTTGCCAGTAGAATTATCAAAGTATCTGTATTATGTGTGGATGTCTTATGACATCAAATGGATGTGTGATAGTTCATCAAGGACGTGGCCTAACAGTTGATGAAACTGATACAAAGATCATAGGAAGCTAGGATTTGACTTTCAATAGAATCAAACTATCTGTATAAGTTCTAGTGGACCGAATTACTTGGTGCCAATATTGATCGGAGGATGCGGGCACCCGTGCAATAATCGAGGTGCATCCAATGTGGTTTTGGACACCTTTGTTCTTCTTAAAAGTAAAAATGTATCAGCTGTATCACATCTGTATACATGAGGTAACACACTTGATCTAATGTTATGGTTCCAACAAGTTCCTTTTGAAATGAATCTATAAGTGTCATACCTCTTTATTAATGAGAAAAGTGGCTTGGGGTGGGTGGGTGAAGGGATGGTATTGAGAGGAGGTGTGAGGTGAAGGAAAGACTTTGGAATGCCAATTATTAAGATTGAGAATAAACTTATGGAAAGAGAGAGGAGTCTGTGGCCCCGATTAAAAATATCATTAGGGTAGGCTTGTGGGGACAGAAGGAAGATTAGATTAGCTGAAGCAAACTTTGAAAGCAATTCCCGGAGTCAACCTCGAGAAGTGTGTTGAGAAAGGTGTGTAAGATAGAAATGACTTTATTCATAAGAAGTGTGAGTAAGCTGTATCAAGTAAAAGGAATATCTTCATTCTCAAAACATTTTTTGGGTTGGATTAAGATTTAAGCTTTTTGAATATACTAATACTTTATCAATGTATCCAGACTTTTTACGATCATGATCTAATTGAGCAAAAGGTTTCCACGTACCCTTAACCCCAACATTTTGCTTCAGAAGACTGACCTTGATGATTGATGTCTTTAATCGTGTGAGAAGTAAAGATATGGAAGAAAGAATTGTTAAGATGTGTATCTACACTATTGCGTTGAATCCTATTTATATATATATTCTACACACAACATACACTGTTTTTCCATGTATGACACTAAATACATTAATATTCTAATGGCTTAAGTCATCAACGACCCCTTAAAGTTGTCCGCATAATTCACTTAGACACTTCAACTAATACTAGTACCAATTGAACACTTTTACCTATATAATAATCGTTTCTATTTGACATTTTTTGGTAATCAACAAAAATGTGAAGAGTGTGTGATACACTTGCGGTAACGTAGCAACATGAATAATTAAAAAATAACATTTGGCATTGGGCCCAAAAATTATTTAAAACACACATTTAATATCTAATTTCTTAAAAAAGAAAAAGAATAATGAAAATGTCAACCTATTCTACCCCACCTTACCCCACTCCACCCCAACCCCCTTTCATCTTCATCTTCTTCCCCAAAACACATTCTTTCTCAAATTACAAAATCTTATTCTTTTCAAATAACTTCAAGATTAATTTTTTTTTCAAACTAAGAGTGAAGAAGAAAGATAATTTTGTTGGCTGTTATTCAATTTTACGTCGATGATAAAATGAAATTGATAACCCCAAAGTTATTTCTTTCAAAAAATTTTATATCATTTTTGATAAATTTAATGACCACATATGAATTTGAGTAAAAGCCTTTGTTCGAAAATTATGATAAATAAATATCGGCTAACTATTTTTATACGTAAAAGTCATTTATCCTTTTTCATCTTCTTCATACTTGTTCCTTGTTTTTATGAGATTTGAAATAAATCATACGAAGACTTTCTTTCAAATCTGAATCTTTATAGTTGATTTTTATTTATCTTCATATTTGGAAGATAAAATTTTTTTGTATATAAAAAAAGAAAAAAATAGTGTTGGAGCTAAAATGAAGAAAGTTTTGTAAATTAAATTATGAAGAAGATGATAGATAGAGAGTGGGGTGTTTTCATTTTTGAAATAAATGTAAATAAAGAAGAGAATATATTTTAAGTTAATTATAATGCCAAGTGTCAATAAAAGAAGAAAAACAGTAAAAAAAAATAAAAGACACTATTTTAAGTCTTTTCATGTGCTTCAGGGAAGTGCAATACACATTTTTTGCCGTATCAGCATTTTATGTCTAATAGGTACATGTTTTGAACAATTTAGTTGTTCAATAGGTACAAGTCTCAGTTGAGGTGTCTAAGTGAATTATGCGGACAACTTTGAGGGTCGGTATATGACTTAAGCATATTCTAATATCCCCTCAAAGTGGTGCATATAAGTCATACATGTACTGAGCATGTTACAGATGTAACTAATACAAGGACTAGTGAGGGACTTGGTGAAAATATCTGTAAGCTGATCTTTTGACTTCACAAATTTCGTAATAGCATCTCATGAGAGTATCTTTTCTCTAACAAAGTGATAGTCTATTTCCATGTACATAGTCTTCTCATGAAATATTAGATTTGTCCACAATATGTAGGGCCAATGGTTGTCACATTCCTGATGATTTTTCCAAACTTTTAATGTTTTAAGAAACTGTTTTATCCACAGTAGCTCACAAGTTGTTACAACCATTGCTTGATATTTTTCTTCTTCACTAAATCAAGCAACAACATTTTGTTTCGTCTCTTCCAGGACACCAAATTACGTCCTACTAAAACACAATATCCACAAGTAGAACGCCTCTCAGAAAGTGATCCTGTACGATTAACAATGTGTATATCCAATGATTTACCCATGGCCTTGATCTTTGAGGAGCAGGCCTTTGCTTGGAGCCGACTTTATATATTGCAGAATGTAGATGACTACATCTGAATGATTCTTACACGGAGAAACCATAAACTGACAATCACCACTTCATCGGAATAGTTATGTCTATTCACTGTGATACAGTTCAACTTACCAACCAACTTTCTATATCTTCCAAGACCATTGAATGGTTCCCCCTATCTCGATGGGAGTTTAGCATTCAGATCCATAGAAGTGTCAATGGGTCTACATCCTGTCATTGTTGTCTCGTCAAGGTTGTCTAAGGCATACTTTTGTTATGAAATGATGATGCCTAATTTGGATTGAGCGACCAAAATATCCAGAAAATACTTAAGTCTGCCAATGTTTTAGTGTACTATCTTGATTAGTGATAACAATATCATCAACATAGATCACCAAATAAATCCACATATTTGGAGTTAATTTTAGATAACTTCCCAATGAGGAATGACAAACTTCTAAATTAGTATGTTGAGCTTCCTAAACTAGGCTCGAAGAGATTATTTCAGACCATAGAGTGACCAACTCAATCGACATACAAGGCTACTAGACTCCCCCTTGAACAAAACCAGGTGGTTACTTTATCCTCATGGTCATTGTGGCGAAAAAACATTTTTTATGTGCAAATGCAATTAAAAAAGAGACCAATGACAGACAACAACCATGCATAGAAAAGACGGACATATGCTATTTTAGCCACAGGAGAGAGTATTATTGTAATCAAACCCAATTATCTAAGTATACCCCTTGGCAACAAGGCAAACTTTAAGTCTATCAATTTGACCTTTCAAACAAACTTTGAGAAAATAAACCCAACAACAGTCAACAGTCGATTTACATGAAGAAGAGGAACAATCTCCCTAGTACCACTCACATATGAAGTACACATCACATTAAACATAGCTTGTCGCCATCTTAGATGAGAAAGTGCTTCACTTGTAGACAAGTATGTAATACGACGTGAATCATCTATGCTTGATGTTGGATGCGAACAACAATGATAAGTCAGGGTGGTGGCACTATGGTTGGAGATGTAGCAGTAACCATGGATTCCTCAAAAGTTAGTTTAAGTAAGACCTCAAAGATATCAAGATAATCAAAATATGTAAAGTAAGGTTGAGACTAAAAAAATGTGATATTAGTTGACCTAAGATACCAAGAAAGATTAGGTGAGTAGCAATGATCCCCTTTTGGACCCAAGAACAATCAAGAAAGATACAATTTAGAGCACAAAGGTCTAAATTTATTTTTCCCAAAGACTAAGGTATGAACAAAACATCCTCTCCCAAAAGACACTGGGTAAGAGAGTTTAGAGGAGATTAAGGAAACAATACCGAATAAGGAATCTGATACTTAGTGGAATTTAAGGGAATTCGATTTATTAAATTGCAAGTTGTGAGAAGAACATTTCCCCCAATAAACACAACGGAACATGAGATTGAATAAGAAGAGTGCGAGCAGTTTCAATGAGGTGCTTATTCTACCTCTTTATAATATCCCCATTATGTTGAGGGGTGTGTAAACAAGATGTCTAATTAATAATTTCTTGGTGAGTCATAACGTGCTAAAATTAGGAGGATAAATATTCTAAGGTATTAGCACTACGAAGTATAAGTACAAACACCAAAATGATTTATATTTTTGCACAAAAACTCTTAAATTAGAAGGATCTTTTATTGAGAAAATCAAAGTACATCTTGATTAATCATCAATAGAATGAATAAACTAATGAAATTCTATGGTTGAACCAACTCTACCAAGACCCCAAATATCTGAATGAACCAATGAATAAACCAGACTTCACATCTTTCATCAGTATGAATAAAGTTAGTCAAGTGTATTGCCCAAGTTTCCATGACTCATAATCTAATGCGATACACTAAACAAACTAAGCACCATCTTCTGTAGTTTGAATAAACTTTGGTGCCAAACGTTTGTGGTATAAGTTTGGTGGATTTGTAACGTTGTAGTTGGAGAGGTGAGAGCCCTGTACTAATTGTATGTCTCATACTGTGGACCTGCTTAACAAAAGAATCATCAAGAAATATAATGGTGCAATTAAGGGCATGCACCAAACATGTAATCATATCAGAGGGAAGAAGACATCTTATTCCAATAAATAAGCAATGTATAAATACAATAGATTGTGTGCTAACTTAGGAAAGAAATAAAAGATGATTCCCGTGAATCTGCTAATTCCTACAAATCAAATCTACTATCTAAATGAAGCTATGTATTCTACTAGGAATCAAGTCTATATACCTTCTATAACACTCCCCCTCAAGTTGGTGCGTAAATATTGATCACGCCCAACTTGTTACAAAGGTAGTCAACTCGAGCTCCATACAATGCCTTTGTAAGCAAATCAACCAGCTGCTCTCCTGTCTTCACACAGCCCGTGGAAATCAAGTTCTCCTGAATTTTCTCACGAATAAAATGACAATCAACCTCAATATGTTTAGTTCTCTCATGATACACCGAATTTTAGGCAATATGAAGAGTAGCTTGATTATCACACCAAAGTTTTGCTGGTGTATGATGCTTTAGGCCAATTTCCGTTAAAAGATGATGTATCCACATAATCTCACACATAGATTGGGACATACCTCTGTACTCAAATTCTGCACTTGATTGAGATACAACTGTTTGCTTCTTACTCCTCCATGAAACTAGGTTCCCTCCAACAAAGACACAATAGCCAGTAGTCGATATCCTATCAATATTGGATCCAGCATAGTCAGCATCTGCAAAGCAATCAACACAGGTATGATCGTGATTTCTATACAATATTCCTAGTCTAGGGTAACCTTTCAAGTAACATAGAATTTGTGCCAAAGCTTCCTAATGTTTGATCGTAGGTGATGATGTGAACTGGCTAACAACACTTACCGCAAAAGCGAATATCCAGACGAGTCACAACAAGGTAGTTTAATTTCCCAACTAACCTTCTGTATTTGTCAGGATCATCAAAAAGATCACTATCATCTTTCATAAGATGCACATTGGGAACTATTGGAGTACTGCAAGGTTTTGGCTGCCAACTTTCCTGTTTTTGCAAGTAGGTCAAGAATATACTTTCTCTAAGATAGAAAAATTACCTTCTTGCTTCCATTTACTTCTACTCCCAAGAAGTATCTCAGTTGACCTAAGTCTTTCTTATGAAACCTATTATGCAGAAAAGACTTTAGAGAAGAGATGCCTGTATAATCACTTCCTATGATAATATCATCAACATATACAACAAGAAGGATAGTGCCAACTGTTGATTGACGATAGTAAACGGAGTGATCACATTTGCTCATTTTCAATCCAAACTCTTGAACTACCTCACTGAGCTTGCCAAACCAAGCTCGAGGACTCTGCTTCAAGCCATACAATGACTTCTTTAAATGACCGACTTTTCCAAACTCCCCCTAAGCAATAAAACCATGTGGTTAGTGCATATATACTTCCTATTGAAGGTCAACATGAAGGAAATCATTTTTGATATCCAACTGAAGTAAAGGCCAATTCTTTAAAGCAGCCAGAGAAATGAATAAACGAATAGAAGTGAGTTTAGCAACCGGAGAAAATGTGTGAATAATCCACTCCATATGTCTGTGCATACCCTTTAGCCATAAGTGTGGCCTTAAGTCTTGTCACGAAACCATCAGGATTAACTTTAACTGTGAACACCCACTTACATCCCACTGGTCTCTTTCCGTTAGGTAAATCCACCAAATCCCACGTGCGGTTTTCCTCCAAGGCATGAATTTCCTCAAACATTGCTTCAGACTATCCAGGATGATTCAAAGCCTCCCTCATTGTTTTACGTACAGAAACATTATCTACATTACCTAGAGAAACAATCAATGATCTAGATGTCGAGGATAAACGGTCATAGGAAACAAAATTAGCAATGGAATATGTAGATTTACAAGTCCGTGTACCTTTGCGAAGAGCAATAGGGAGTTCAAGATCTGGTGATGAAGTGATTGGTGATAGACATGTATCTTCGGTTTCTCGACTCCTCGAGTAAACATGTACAATCGGTGGTCTCACTGGAGATGTTGAAGGCACAATAGTCTATTCCTGCTCAATAGAAGTAGGGGATGGGAGAACCACGTCATCTGATTGTTTTGTCACTGAACGAGTAACTTCATAGACTAACCACTCATCTTCCTCCCCCCAATTAGTAGAAATGGGACGTGCATAGAAAAATGGTGGTCTCTGAAAATACCACATTAGTTGACACAAGATATATGCAGAGTTTTATAGAGTAACACCGATATCCTAATGGAAGGCAAGAATATCCTAGAAAAACACAATTTAATGCCTTGGGATCTAACTTGGAAACAGATGGTCGAACATCTCGAAGATAACATGTGCTCCCAAACACCTTAGGGTCACACCGGAAATAGTGACTTGTTTGGAAAAAGAAACATTGTAAGGCATATTACCAACAAGCACAGTCGAGGGCATGCAGTTTATCAGAAAACAAGCCGTAGAGACCGTCTCTTCCCAAAACTGCTTAGGAACCTTCATTTGGAACAGAAGTGCTTGAGTTGTCTCAAGTAAGTGCCTTTTTTCTCTCAGCAACGCCGTTTTGAGAGGGTGTGTCAACACACGAAGATAGGTGAAGAATATTGTTTTGTCTTATGTATGACAAACAATTCTGACATGTATTCTTTAGCGTTGTCACTTCTTAGAATACGTATTGAAGCATTGAATTGAGTTTTGATTTCAGCATAGTTGGCACAAAAATGGGTAAACACTTCTGTGCGACTCTTCATAAAATAAATCCAAGTCATCCGAGAGAAATCATCCACAAACGTGACAAAATACTTATGCGCTGTTCTAGAAACGACAGGACATTGTCCCCAAACATCAAAATGAACTAATTCAAAAGCTGACTCAACTTGCTTATTAACCCTTGGACCCATTAAACTGCGATGATGTTTTGCAAATCGACATGATTCACATTCGAATGAAGGAATATTTTGAAACTGAGGACAAATTCTTCAACAAAAGGCAGAGAAGGGTGTCCCAATCGACAATGTGCTTCAAATGGAGACACGATACTCGAGAAGGCAACTAATCGAGACTCCCATTCATCAAGGATGTAGATATCATCAGATACATGTCCTTTACCAATAACTTGATTTGTCGTAAGATCACGAAACAAACAATAATTCAGAAAGAACGAAATATAACAATTCAGATCTCTAGTAATTTTGCTGACAGAAATCAAGTTAAAGGCTAACTTCGATAGACTTAATACAGATAACAAGGTAATAGAGGATGTTGGTTTGACAGTCCCAGATCCAACACTATTGCAAGTTATCTCTACAGTAACTGGAGATGGATATTGTGTGGTCGAAAGCTAGAGAAAATACTAGGATTCCCAGTCATGTGATTTGTGGCACGCGAATCAATAACCCATTTATTCAAGAGGTAATAAGGCATATCTTATCTGTCTCAGAAAATACATTAACAGAATTGGATCCCATCAATGATTTTTGATGTTGCGCAAATTTCTTCGTAGAAACCAAAGCCATATTATTAGAAGACTGACTAGTAACAACATTAGTTGCATCCATTTTTAGTTTCAACTTCAGCAGTTAAATGAAGAGAAATGCAGAGACAGTATCTATAGAATAATCTGAAAGGCTAAAAGAGGAACAAACATGTAGCCCAATCACAGAGACACAACGTCAATGTTCAACAAATTTTTAGAGAAAATCAATATCATAACGTAAAATAGAATAAAATGGAAAATTTCCAGTAGATTGTGGTGTGCAATCTAAGTTACAAATCCCAAACCCAGCAGCAACAACAAAGAACAAAGAAACCAGGGATAACCACCACAAGCAACCCACACATTCAACAATAATTCGAATCCTAGAAGAAGTGCAGCCGCAGAAGCACAAAAGATGAATACCAAATTGAAGTCGCAAAAGTTACAAGGAAGAGAATAACCTGGAAATGAAAACTCTCCAAAGAGTGTTTTAAACACCTGAGAAAACTCAGGATGCGCTTGAACAAATAAGGCGACGCCGGAGATGACTGAAATGATCAGTTCTTTCTCGAATAGATAGAGAAGAGTTCCCAATTTCTGAATATGAATAGAGCCTACGAAGAGTTTCCAATTTCTGAATATGAATCGAGCCTATAGGCTCTAATACCATGTAATCATATTAGAGGGAATAAGATATCTTATTCCAATAGGTAAGCAATGTATAAATAAAATAAATTGTGTGCTAAGTTAGGAAAGAAATAAAAGACGATTTCTGTAAATTTGATAATTCCTACAAATCTACTATCTAAATAAGGCTATGTATTCTATTAGGAATCAAGTCTATATACATTCTATAACAAAACAAATGACAAATACTAAACTAGGACTTCTAGGGACAAAGAACAAAGTTTAGAGTAATGGAGGATTAGCTCGCTAACTCTTTTTGCTCTTATTTGGATCCCATAGGCTAAAGTAACATTTTGAAGAAATTGTGAATAAATAATATTTGATAAAAGTGATGTATTGTTGGACATATGATAAGAAGTGCTTGTGTCCATGATCTACAGTCCTAGGGCATTACCGCATTAGACTTTGAAACAGAAGAAAAGCAATTACCAACTACTGAAGTAAAAGACTGAGCAAACGAGACTACTTGTAGTGATGGCTGCTTGCTTGATAATGAAGAAACTCATTATACTTATTTTAGATAAAGAAAACCTCTTGTTACATGTTGACCTACTTAAAGAGTGTATCCAAGCCTATTACAATAACTACACTTGGGACAAAATCTTCCAAAATGGGATCCTTGTCAATCTTAATAGATTAGGATGCTCGATTATCTATTATTTGAGATTGGAGGAGCGAGGAGTCAATGGTTGGTGATAAGTCTATGATGTGATTGAATGGCGTGACAAGCCAAAGTAATCGAGAGAACATTTCATCAATTGTAGGAACCGTTGGATTAGCCAAAATCTTATCACACATAAAATCAAGGTCATTAGGAAGTCTATCAAGTGTTAGTACTAGAAACAATATCCGTCTTCGCTTATGTTGTTTTTCAAATGTTCGTTGTGACTGTATCAACCTATCAAATTCCTCCATGTTTGCTTATACCAGTCCCAAGTAAGTAGACAAGTCCAATTTTTTTTTTCTTTAAGTGTGTCATCTGAGATATCATGTCATAAGAATGAGATATGTCATGTCTGTATATAGCGTGAGCCTTTTCCCAAACTGAATAACATGTGTTGAATAGACGAAACAAGGGCATCAACTTGGAACCTATAGATCGCCACAAGATACTATATAATTAAGCATCAACCTTCTCGTACTGTCCTTTGGTCCTTTTCATGAATTGAACTAGCTTTTTTCCTTAAGTGATCTCGGACATCTTGGCCCTAGCACCAAAACTCATCCAAGGAAGCCCAAGCTAACTAGTTTGGATTTCCCAGTAAGGGTTCTGACATAATCATAACACTTGAATTTTTAATTTCTGTATTTTTGGAGCCAAAAATATCGACCATGAAAAACATGTTGAATCAAAGAGATATCTAGTAACAACCAACTAAAGATTGTGAAAAAGGGTTAAAACTCACTGTAATGCCGAAAAATACTATTCTATTGACTGATGTGCAATGATACCTTGTGGGTGGGGTCAGAAAAAGGAGGACAACCAACTCAGACCAGGGCTCAAATTAGGTTGCAAGACACATATTTGAGTTGCAAAATTCCTTGTCATACAAATAGCAATCTGCACAATTGGTGTAAAGAATCCCCCTGCTTTCCCTGATATGCACTGGGTGAAATCAGGAATAGGGTTCAGGCGACTAGAATCTACATTAAAGTGGAGGGAACTTCTCAGAATTACTATAAGAACGCACTAGAAGAAAAACAACTTGAAAAGTAGCTGGAAAGGGCTTCATGTGGTTGCACATGAGTCAAAAGCGTTGTCGGCGTCAGAGCTCCGAGAGGTATGTGAGAGCACATTTAGGGTTGTCTACCAGAAGGGTTGATTGGGTTTGTCGCTAGGGGAGCCTGTGATGGTATTTGTTTTCGCACAACTCTAATAGAAAGTAACATGTCACAAGTTAGATCTGAAGAGTCACCAGAAAAATGCATTGCAATGGATTTGTTTTTCCCCAAATGGTTCTCGTTGTTGCTATCATACCATGTGAGAAGTAAAGACATGGGAAAAAATATTATTAAGATGTGTATCGCTATTATTACAGTGAGCACACTAATACCTATTTGTGGAGAGGTATCATATAGTGTCAAAATCATGATCATAGTTAGTCTGGATAAAAGGCAGAATCCATTCCCCTTCTGATCTTATCGGCCTTACGGTGGGCCTAAGAGCAAGGAAGTCTCAACCCCCCAATCCCCCAGGATGAGGGATGAACCTTCGCTCGATTTATAATCAAAGACTATTTCAAACTTCAAGGATTGGAGAGAAAGGTCTTGTCCAAGACAAACTCCTTAACTTAATGCTTGAAGAAGAGAATCTTTCCTTTATTATTAATGAATCCCCTTACTCAAACAAGAAAGGAGGCTTATCACTTTCTTGAAGACGAGCTTCGGCCTGTTGGGGATCCACATCATGCTTTTCAGCGATATTTCACACATTACATTCAATCCATATCCATTTAGGACACTACATACATTGATATTCTAACAAATCATAGTATCTTTGCCATCATTTTCTAGTTTTAGTAAGTTGTAAATATCAATCTGTAAATTACTTGTTTTTGGTTTGCAAAATGAAATTTATTAATGGGAAATGGTTCTTTTAGACTTGTTAACTTGTCAACAGATCATGTAAAAAAATTCCGAGGACAAAAGACAGTATCTCAGAAGATATCTTCTTTTATTTGAGAGGCATTTCAAATTCTTTCGATTGCAGATATGGTCTCATATGGACATTGTTTTCTTTGTAACTGGATTGGTCTGATGTTGCAATACTATGTTTTGCTGCTATCGTGAAGAAACTGTTGGATTTTGAAGTTCACTAATCTTGACTAACTTATTTAGAAGGAAGCTGGCATTCCCAAAAAGGCTATCAAGGTTGAGGATATCCCTGGCTTGAGTAAGTTCTCTCCATCTTTATTTCATTTTTCTTAGTTTCTATTTTTCTTATGTATGTGTAGAATTTCTAAACTCTGCTCTTTATAAGTGTGATCTGAGTCCCTATAACTTACCTTAAGCTGTATTCTTTTTGTGCTCCAATAATCTTAAATTTCTTATGGGAATTTGCTGTTGACATCTTAATAGGAGAGGCTGGATGGACTCCTGATCAATATGGTCATTCTCGTTTCAAAACAGTAAACTCCTTGTCAGATCAGAAGTCTTTGACTGCATTCATGCGCTCACTCCTGAAAGTAAAACTCTGGTTTTTCCTTTTTCTAAAAATTTATAGTTGCCTCATCACTAAATATGTATCATAAATTATATTTTTTGAAATAATGACTATAGAAGCTAACTTGGCAAAGTTGAGTGAGTTGGGTAACAAAACAAAGTTGAGTTACTATGAAGGCCAATTACCAAAGTTGAGTGACCACCCAAGCTTCTAACTCTTGCTTGCTTTATATAAGCTTTTGGTGCACAAAGGCCAGCTAGCACGACTTTAATTGACTACTTCTTTAGTTAAATAGGCACATCTTTACTGAGTTTTTGCCTCCTGTGCAGATAATGCATGACCATCCCGATTCCTGGCCTTTCAAAGAACCTGTTGATGCACGGGATGTTCCTGATTATTATGACATCATCAAAGATCCAATAGGTGATGGACTTCTCTATTTCTTTTTTTTCGTAAAAGTTATTTGTATTTCAAAATTTTGATGCACCAAGCAGTTTTTACATGAATTTAGAAGTTGAAATGTTAAATGGACTTTGAGTCTAAGTCAACCCTAAACACTAGCTCAAGACGAGAGGATTGCTCAAAGACCATATAAAGTGACCTCCCGTATAACTAAGTAGGTGGTAACTCGAAAGAGTATAATGGAGGTTAGCATTACTAGTAGATTGTTTACCTTTTTGAAGTGCAATTAATTGTTGGGGTGTGCAAAAATGGAACCAGAAAAAATGCTATCGGTTTACCGTTTACCATTAGTCTATTATTGGGTTAAGGAGTTTGTCATGGTTTATAAAAAAAAAAATTAGGATGTGTTTGGATTTGTTTTTTTAATATCGGGTGATTGGGTAAAACGATAACCTATTAAGACTCTAGTAATTTACTTCTTTACCCTATATAAATATTAGGTACTGATTGGTTACTACCTTTGCCATTTTGCCTTTAATTCCACATTATTTTCTTTGTTCTTTTATTTGTGTTGCACTTGCATAGTTTTTTTCATGTTAGTTACTTGTGTTTCTATTTTAAGGGCATTATGTAAACCGATAACCAAACTGAAAGGACCAAAAGCCGAAAAACCAAGAACTAATAAAAAATATCTTATTGGTTTACTGGATTTAAAAATAAAAAACCGATAAATCGAGCCAATAACATAAATATCGAATCGACGGATGCACATCCCTCATCATTGACTAGAAGAAGGAAAGTCCTTAGTAGGTGCAAGGTCTGTGACATGAATCAACTGGGCCTAATGGTGGACGCGGACAACAATTATAAGTCAGGGTTTGTAACAATATGGATGGAGATGTAGAAGTAACCATAGATTCCTCAAAAGTTAGTATCGGTAAGACCTTAGAGATAGCATGATGATCGAAACATGTAAAGTTAGGTTGAAACTCAAAAAAATGTGGCTTCGACTACAAAATTTCGACGAAGATCACTTTAGTAGCAACGATGCACTCTTTGAACCCGAGAATGACCAGGAATTACACATTTGAGAACATGAGAGACTAACTTATCTTTCTTCGGGGCTAAGTTATGAAAAAAACATGTGCTCTTAGAGACATGAGGTGGGAAGAATATAAAGGTGAATATGGAAACAATATGGAACAAGGAATCTGATTCCGAATAGAAGATGAGGGCATTCAATTAATTAAATAGCAAAATGTGAGGACTGCATCACCCCAAAAGTGCAGCTGGACATAAGATTGAATGAGAAGAGTGTGTGTAGTCTCAATGAGGTGTCTATTCTTCGTCTCTGCTACCCCATCTGTTGAGGGGTGTACATACCAGATGTTTCATGACTAATTCCTTGGTGAGTCAACAGATGCTCAAACTGGGAGGATAAGTATTGTAAGACATTATCACCACGAAAAAATATGAATAGAAACACGAAAAATGATTTTGTACTTTAGCACAAAAACTCTGAATATAGAAAGTAAGTTCGAACAATTTTTCATTAAGAAAATTTAAGTAAATCTTTGAATATCAATAATGAACTGACAAAATAACTAAAATTGTTAGGTTGAACCAACTCAACTAGGACCCCAACTATCCGAATAAACTAGTGAAAAATTAACTCTACACATTCGCAACACTACGTGGAAAGGTAGTGCATGTGTCTTTTTCAAGTTGACACGATCACTATATAATGTGGATAGACTAGACTAATTAAATGCCATCTTCTGTAGCCTGAATAATTTTTTTTGATGACCGTAACTTGAATAGATTTAGATGTCCCAAATGCTTACGAGGTCTGGGATCTGTAACATTGTTACATGGCATGTTCTGGAATAAATAGAAGTAGTAAGATAGTAAAGGTAGTACAGGTGTCTTTTTCAAGTTGACACGACTTACAATGTAATGTCGATAAACTAGACTAACTAAACGCCATCTTCTGTAGCTCGAATAAATTTGGATGTCCCAAATGCATGAGTTAGGTCTGGATTGTCTGTAACATTGTAACATGGGATGCTGTGGAATAATTAGTAGTAGTAAGATAGTAAGGCCTTGTGATTATTGCCTTGCGTCAATCGTCTGTCTTATATGAGTAAAGAATCATCAAGAAATATTATGGCACAATTTAGGGCATTAAACGGCTAGCAGATGCACTATTTAAAGGACAACCAGAAACCTAAAGAACAATGTTTAGAGTGACTGAGAATAGGGGGTTAGCTTGTCCAACTCCCTTTGCTATATTTTGGGCCCGTTCGCTAATGTAACAATGAGAAGAGATTGTGAATAAACGTTATTTGGCAAAAGTGAGTTGTCAGTTATCACCAAAAACATGATCAGAAAGCATCAGAGTCCTTGACCCACGGTACAAGGGTATTAGACTATGAAGCAAAAAGATTACCATCAACAGAAGTATCATGCTGAGCTACTGAGGCTACTCGTGGAGTTGTATGTGTACTTGCTCGATACTAAAGGAACTCATTATATTATCCTTCAGATAAATAAATTCACCTGCATTGTTAGTCTGAGCAACACGAGTATTCTTAGGTAGTGAGCATGTAGAGAATCATATATTTCATGAGTGTCTAAACCTATTACAAGAACTACCTCTATGTAGCAGAGAATCGTATTCTTAACGAGAATCGTATACTTAACAAGTATTTTCACCTAAGTAGCGATTACACAAATCAAAGAGATTGCTTGAAGAATGTCAATGGAGTCCAGATTAGGGTTCTGATCCCCGTTAGTTTACAAGCTGGAAAATCTGGCTCGAAACACTTCAAGGAACCAGATCTACTACTGGAAGCTATTGGCTACCTTCCAAGTAACAAGATCTGTCCCAAGAAGCTGTTGGACATCTCACAAAAATAAAAATTGATTGGAACTTGGAAGAAATTAGTTCGGCTCAGCTTGGAATCAATGGGCGAATCCAACAGGAAAAAAACTGATCTGGAATGTGGTTGGAAACTGCTCACCACGCCGATGTTTGTTTCAGATTTGTCCGATGTCATATATTTAACAAGTGCGTGAGGGTGCATTGCTGGGTTTCTGCCGGGATATGTTTTTGGGGTTTGGTCGCTAGAAGTTGCTGCACCTTTTGGTAGTTTTACTTATCGTAAAATACTGGTGACGAGACATGACACTGGGCATATCCAAAAGTCATCGGAAAAATATGCAGTGATTGGCTTTTTTGTCCCCGGGATTTCTCACTGTAGCTCTGCTACCATGTGAGAAATAAAGTCTCAAAACATCCATGTCGGGATACAATCCTATTCTGATACGGCCGTGAAAGTTGCTGAAAATTTTTCATACAAAATTCTCTTCCAATATATTGGTGACCTTAACAAGGTTGGAAAAGGGACAAGAAATATTTTGTTGTTTCTTCAACAATTTCTGATCTCTAGTGGACCTCTTTTTAGGATTCAAACCCAAATGAAGTTCTGACCATCTATCAGAGAAAATTGAAAGCACGGTTCTTGTTTTGATTTTTTTCAAAAATAGATGATTAATCATGTGCTTCTCACGTTCCTGGAATAGATGGGACATTAAGGAGTATCCAGAAAGGCATTTTGGGAATTGGTCCGATTCTATCTCTTTTCGTTCCTTTTGAAGAAAGGAAGGAACCCAAAGAATCAATCTTTCTTTTCGTTGTTGAATCGTTCTTTGATTTATCAATGTGGGATATTCCGAATCCTCATTACTGATGGAATCAAAATGATCTCTAGATTGATCATAAAATCCTTTTAGTTGGCTAGAATTTGTTATGAAATCATATTGAATATTTGACGATACATTTTGTATCTTGCTAAATCCTTGTAGTCTTTTGATAGCGTTCCTCAAAGAATCTGATATGTGAACTGGAAGAGAAATTAACTGAGAATTCAACCTTGAATATTCACCCAAATTATTGGGGTTTAAATAAATATATTTGCATGTTCTAAAAAGGAAAGGAAGTTACTATCTAATTACAATATGAGTAAATTAAGCCACTTATTATATTTATGTATATTCTAGAATATTTGTAAGAATTTGAACACTTTCTGTTGTTGCTAAAGCATGGAAATATTTCCAAAAGGTCCTATAACCGTGGAGGCTCTTGGGGACAAATGTTAGAGACAATTTTGTCCAAGTTTATTTTCATTGTTTCAGCACATACACATGTTATGAATGGATATTTCCAGTAGACTTTTTCTATTTTTCTTTCTCTGTACTTAACCATGTGAGAGGTAAGACCAAATCAGAGTTTGGAACTTTTAAGAGATGAAAAACATCCCCTCTTTTTTTTTTTCTTGTTGTGGGGGTTGGGGGATTGGGGGTTGATATTATACATGTATGTAGAGTCCATGAACTGTTCCTTTGATTTTGGTGTCTTCTTGTCCCATGCAATCTCTGATCTACATTAAGATTCTTTTCCCCTTTGGACCCTTCTTTTAATTTCATTGATAATTAATTTGTGAATATTTGTTATGGTTATGTACAATGCAGATTTAAAAACAATGTCAAAGCGGGTTGAGTCGGAGTTATATTATGTGACATTTGATATGTTTTTGGCGGATGTGAGAAGGATGTTTGCGAACGCTCGCACCTATAACTCTCCTGAGACCATTTACTACAAATGTTCAACCAGGCAAGTGTATTGCTCTTTAATGCTCTCTTCTTCTTTTCCATATTTAATTTTTCTAATTATATCCTTCTTACAGGCTTGAATCACATTTCTCAAACAAAGTTCAAGCTGGTCTACAGTCTAGCATCAAGATTCAGTAGGAAGTTCATTATTCGATATTTATGAAGTTGATTATGGTTCAAGTGAATCCCATCATAATTTATGCCTTATGATATCATCCGACCCTGGTGTTTCATGAGAGTACTTGTATAATTTGTATACTAAGTAGATGTACAATAGTTAATTGAAGTTGTTACTTGAGTGAGTTTTACACCAGTTGCTGGTGGTACACAAAGTAATCTTGTATGTGGGTAACCCCAAGGCGGTACATGTTTATTTTGTGAAAAGTTGTCACTGACGCATTGTTATGTTAGGGTTAAATTATGCAACCAATTAGGGTGTATGACTTGTTTGGTTAGCAACTGTTGTATCCGACTTAACTTATGAAATTGAAGCATCAGATTTGCATTCAAAAGAGAAAATACGTGATGTAGAAAGAAGTCTGGAGTTCAAAAGGACCATTTTTTTAAAAGCAAATATACACTGGTTACTTTTTTTTATTTAACCAAATAATATTAACGGTATGTAGACATCCGTCATCTCTCTCTCTCTCTCTCTCTCTCTCTTTCTATATATATATATATATATATATATATTAAGAAGCTCTTTGTTGAGTCATATTCTTATTTTTTTTTTTCATGATGTCGTTACAATTGAGTGATGCTCTTTGATGAGTCATATTCTTATTTTTTTTTCATGATGTCCTTACAATTGAGTGATGCTTTTACTTTTACAAAGTTTAATAAATAACAAAGATAATAGACATAATAAGGTCCTATAACATAGTTTTAATAATTTCGCTCTGTAGCTATAGTTTCGTGCTATGGAGGTTGCAGTTTATAAATTTCGTTTGCGCATTTGTATATTTTAGGGGTGTGTAATACTCCACAAGTCTAAAGCTTATCTAGAGTATAACATGAGAGTCTAAGAGTTGTAACACTATTTTTAAGTCAATAATAATGTAAACAAGTCATTCAAGAAGTTTTAGAATCAAAATGTCAAGGAACGTCCATGACGTCCGAAACTAGTTTAAAGGGGTGCTAGTATGCCTTAGCCTATTTGACAAGGTTTTAAGAGTCGGAAAATGATGAAATTTGGTGGAAAGGTGTCTAACACGTATTAGAGTTAGTTTATAGTCGAAACTCTCGGGTATGACTCCCCAAGGACCAACCAAAGGGTCCTAGAGGAGGACCCTTCCAATTTGGCCAAAAGTTGTCATGGAGGCAGTGTCTACCTACATGCTGCAAGTGACGAGGCGTAGGTCAATCGACGGGCGTCGATTGCCTCCGTCGACCAACACTTAGCCATTATGGCCAATGGTCCATTTGGACCAGTCTCTGACACGAACGTCAGGTGTACAGGACGGAAGGGGGCAATTTGCGTAGACTAACCTACGACCCGTCAGTCAGGGTCTCGTAGGTCAGGTCACTTGTTGCTGCCATGTTTTTAGGTTAGTTAAATTAATTAATTAAGGGGTTATTTAATTAGTTAGGGGTTAATGGAGGCCTAATTAAGTTAGCTAATGATTTCTATAAATACCTCAAACCTACTTTAACTAAACCTAACTCTCATAATTCCTCAAACCCAATTGCTCTTCCTTGTCTCTTCTTTCTCTCCCCCAAAGAAACTGCATTGAAGACCAAGCAAATGAGGGTTCTAGGGCTGCAAAGGATCAAGTTTTCAATTAGTAAGGTCTGAGATTCTTTCACCTTTGGGATTCTTTCCCCAAAGGGTTCCTTCAAATTGATTTCAAAAAGAAGAGTTTTAGATTGATCCTCTAATTGGCTTTGTTTATGATTTCTTTAAATAATTATGATATTATGATGTATTGTAATCCAATTATGCTAGTTCTTGATTAATTAAGCTAGGTTGTGAAGCAAATCATGAATTTGACCTAAGTTCCTAACCCTAGGCTATGAACTAGTGATGAATTGTTGTGTAGTGATTCAATTGACTTCATTATTGTGTTAATTACCATTGAGTGATGATATTACACCCAATGTTGAGTTGAATTGGATGATTGATGGTAAGATCATGATGATGGCTCGGGAAGGAGATTGGGATAAGTCTTGTGATTTCAATTTTTCACTTCAATTATGATTACTTGTGGTTAGTGATGAAGTTATATTGAAGTATGCCTTATGATAAGATTGATTATGGTTAGAATGATGTTGAATTAAAATGTCTTGAATTATGTGATTGCGAGATTATGCTTAAGATGCATTGATATAAGGTCGGTGATGAAGTACATATGTGTCTTACTATTATATGATGATGTTAATGTGCTAATCTCACATATCAGGGTTGTAATGAAAAGTGTTCTCATGCAATTCCTATTGAGCTATGACTATGACTATATAAGGGGCAGACCCTATGACCTAAACTAAGTTATGATTATTAATGAAAGACATTTCAACAGGGACTCTAGCTTAGCACTGAGTGAACCAGAGTGAGGAGTGTCCCTTCCCACTAGGGAAGGTGTACTCAAGAGATTGGAGACTATAATGCATGTAGCATAAAGAGGGTCCCAAACTATATCTCCTAGTTCTTGAACTATGTTGCCCCGATAGGAATAGTAGCTAGTGGATCCACATAGATGATATGTTCATGTTTTGGTACTACCTTGGCAAGTAGGTCACCTTCCTTTAGTGTAGGGTTCCATGACACCGTATTCCACATTGGTTCATGTGGTGTATGTCGGTTAAGGCAAGATGTTCTCGAAAATAAAATGAAGTAATAAAGTGCACTCTAACTAGGATGACTTGAGGGGTTTGACTAAATCCAGGTAGGGGTATGAGACTCTACCTATACATTGTACTAGTTATCCTTGAAGGAAGTCTTAGGAGGATGTTCATATATGATTACATGCTCATTAATGTAAATGATATATATACATATATATATATATATATATATATATATATATATATATATATATATATATATATATATGTTGATCTCATATGTTAATGACACTATGTGATGTTGGTTTCACTTATTAATATGTGGTTGGTTTCTATTGCTTAAATATGATGATGTTTACTCTTAATGATATAATATTTGAAGTTGGGCAAATCTTATGGTTCATGTTGAGTTTAGTTGGTTGAGTGAGGTTATGGGGCCTTACTTGGACATTGCACTAGTGAACTTGATAGGGGTGTATGAGTGATGGTCTTGCTTTGGTTATGATGTTATGAACTCTTATACATAATTGTTGATATTATAACTTGATGAATGAGTTGTCTTAATTATGTGCTCAATTATGTTGGTGTGCATGTTGACTTGTATTGACTTAGTATTGTTGGTCTTGTGATGTACATGGTCTTCACTTAATGAAGATGTGCTATTGACTTGTATTGGTTCTTGAATCTGCATAGTGTTTTCATAGTAAATTAGCATGTTTTAATAAAATGTCCCTTTTTAGCATAATTTTCATGTTGTACGTGCGTATGGTCCTATACTTAGTACAAGTGATGTGCTAACCCCGTTTCTCTCTTTTTCCCCAACATTTATGTTCTGGTCGTTGAAGGATTTTTTACGACATTTGAAGAAGACTTGGATCCTCATTCTCCAAGTTGGGTAAGTTCTCACCACTTCGTGGACAATGCCACTTTCTACCATTGGATGTTGATTAGTCTTAAAGACACTTTATTCATTCTCTCTCATTTGAGTACTAAAGATTATATAGCCTATGTGGCTTTATTGGTATTGATGTATGGGCTATGCCCATTCTTGTTTCGATGGTTTAATATGAGACATTCGTTTTAAGACTATTTATATATATATATATATATATATATATATATATATATATATATATATATATATATATATATATATATATGTATATCTCTCTCTCTGTCTGTGTGTGTGTGTGTGTGTGCCATAAAAGTAGAAGACTTTGTATCTTCCTATACGAAGGGTATATTTATACTCGCTACTAATATATTATGTGTAAGCGATAGGTCTAAGTTAACCTCATGAAGTAGTATAGATGAAAATTTTTAAATTTTCCACATTTTTAACCTATGAAATGTAATGACGTTAGCTAAGAGGTTAGTCTTAGTCCTCTCCGAGAACGACGACACCGATTACTTCTAGAGGATGCTCCCCGAATTTGACAAAGTTGGTATCAGAGCATGATTTAAATATCCCTTGAAGTGATGTCGCATTAAATCACGTCTATGTATATTCTTATTCATAATTTTGAAGAGCGCCACACTTATGAATGAGAGAATACGTGATGCTTAGAAACTCTCATCTCCTTGTATTCCTATGTCGTGCCTCTAGAGTATTATTATGAGCTTTCACCTATACCTTGTAACGTTGTTATAGGTTTGAATGCTCAAAGAGCAGCTGCTAGAAGGTCCAAGGAAGAAATGGCTAATGTGGGAGATCAAGACAACCAAGTGCCTCCACTTGAAAAAGTTGCTACGGGTGATCAAGTTTTGGATGCTCCTCCACCGATGATCGTTAGAGATATAAGGGAGGATTTTATCACTCTAACCCAAGTCATGGTCTCTTAAGCTAATGCCGTCACTTCCCAAGTTCAATCTATGACGACCCAAATGAATGGGGAGGTTGGACCTCGAGTGCCTCAACACGCTAATAGTATGTCCTCGCATTTGAGAGACTTTACTAGGATGAACCCACCTATGTTCCTTGGGTCGAAGTCAGATGAAGACCCTCAAGATTTCCTTGATGAGGTTTATAAGATTATCTATGCTATGGGTGTGACCTCAATTGAGAAGGCCGAGTTGGCGACCTATCAACTCAAGGATGTGTCCCAAACTTGGTATGTGAAATGGAGGGATAATAGGGAACTAAGAGGTTGCCCAGTGACTTGGCAGATCTTCAAGAAGGCTTTTCTTGATAGGTTCTTTCCTAGAGAGATGAGGGAAGCTGAAGTGGAAGAATTCATCAACCTTCGTCAAGGAGGTATGAGTGTACTTGACTACTCTTTGAAGTTTACTAAGTTGTACAAGTATGATCCATACTTGGTATCAAACCAAGGGACGAGATGAGTCATTTTCTTACGGGGTGTCCGATGATTTGGTGGAAGAATGTCATTTTGCTATGCTTCATGATAATATGAATATCTCTTGTCTTATGGTTTATGCTCAACAAGTGGAAGGAACTAGGTTAAGGAGAAAGAGTAGGGAGGCCAAGAAGGCCAAAGCTTATGAAGGTGGTTCCTCTAAGGGTAGGCTTGACATATAAAGACAAGTGTAGGTTCAAGAAGAGGTTTTCTAGTCAAGTTCCTATAAAATTTCCCAAGGCTCGTGATGATGGGTGTCAAACCCTAAGTTTCAAAAAGGAAGAGATACTAACTCACCAAACAAAACGCCAACTTGTAGAAAGTGTGGCAAGAAACATTATGATGATTGCTTTGTTGGGACGGACAATTGCTTTGGGTGTGGCAAGAGTGGCCACAAGGTCATGGATTGCCAAAGTTTGAAGGGGCAAGACAAAGGAAGTGGGCAAGCTCAAGCTAGTGGTTCTAATGTGGATGCTAAAAAATTTGCTTTTATGCACTCCGCTCAAGGGGTAAACAGCAGAGTTCTCCCGATGTGGTGACTGGTATGTTACAAGTGTTCTATATTGATGCCTATGATTTACTTGATCCGGGTGCTACATTATCTTTTGTTAATCCCTTGATAGCTAGAATGTTTGATATATTACCCGATATCCTAAATGAACCTTTCATGGTAACAACCCGGTAGGTGAGTCGGTGGTTTAAAAGAGGGTATATAGAAATGTCCTGTAATGTTGCCTAATAGAGTTACTTATGTTGAATTAGTAGAGCTTGATATGGTTGATTTTGATGTCATCTTGGCGATGGATTGGTTCATGATTGTTTTGCTTCCATTGATTATTAAACAAGAATTGTTAAGTACAATTTTCCAAATGAACCCGTTTTAGAGTGGAAGGGGGGAAATTTTATTCCTAGAGTTCGTATCATCTCTTATCTAAAGTCTTGTAAAATGATCTCAAAATGGTGTTTATATTATATTGTAAGAGTCAAAGATTTAGACTCCGAAAATCCTCCCATTGAGTTAGTTCCCGTAATAAGGAGGTCTTTCCTAATGATCTTCTGGGAATCCCTCCTGAACGGCAAATCGATTTTGGTATTGACTTGCTACTGAATACCAACCCTATTTCAATTCCTCCTTATCGGATGGCTCCGGTCGAAAGGAAAGATTTGAAGGCTCAACTCAAGGACTTACTAGACAAAGGCTTCACTAGACCAAGTATTTCTTCATGGGGTGCACCAATTTTGTTTGTAAAGAAGAAGGATGGGTCCCTTAGAATGTACATTGATTATCGCCAACTCAATAAAGTCACTATTAATAATAAGTATCATCTCCTCAGATTTACGACTTATTTGATCAACTCAAAGGGGTAAGCTACTTTTCTAAGATTTACTTGAGATCGACGTATCACCAACTTAGGGTGAGAGATGAGGATATACCAAAAACGACATTTCGAACTAGATATGGCTAGTATGAGTACTTAGTAATGTCCTTTGGTCTCACTAATGCTCTAGCGGCATTTATGGACTTCATGAATAGGGTGTTTCAAAGTTACCTAGATTCATTTGTCTTTGTCTTCATTGACGATATCTTGGTACATTCATAAAATGAGTGTGAACATATGGATCATTTGAGAGTGGTGTTGTAAGTGCTTAAGGAGCTCAACTATTTGAAAAGTATAGCAAATGTGAATTTTGGTTTAGTTTGGGGACATTTCTTGGTCATATTCTCTAGTGAGGGAGTTGAGGTTGATCCAAGGAAAACCGAGGCGGTCAAGAATTGGCCTAGACCATTGAATCTAACCGACATTAGAAGTTTCTTGGGTCTAGCGGGTTTTATAGGAGGTTTGTGGATGGTTTTGCTTCCATTGCGTCTCCCTTGACTACTTTGACCCAAAAAAGTATGAAATTTGAGTGGTCGAAGGCATGTGAAAGAAGCTTCCAAATCTTGAATAAAAACTTACCTCCGCTCCATTGTTGACTCTACCGGAGGGTACTAAGGGCTTTGTTGTACATTGTGATACATTCCGAGTGGGCTTGGGGTGTGTACTTATGCAACATGGGAAAGTAGTAGATTATGCTTCTAGACAACTTAAGGTGCATGATAAGAATTATCCAACTCATGATCTTGAGTTAGTGGTCGTGGTATTTGCCTTAAAAATATAGAGGCATTATTTGTATGGTGTGCATGTTGATGTGTATACCTACCAGAAGAGTCTTCAATATGTGTTTATGTAAAAGAAGTTAAATTTCCGACAAATAAGGTGGTTAGAATTATTAAAAGATTACGACATGAGTGTTCTCTACCACCCCAGAAAGGCCATGTGGTTGCGGATGATCTAAGTCATATGACCATAGGTAATGTGTCTCATGTAGAAAAATCCAAGAAATACCTAGTGAAAGATGTTCATAGGTTGCAATATTGGGTGTTAGATTGGAAGATTCTCCGAATGGTGGTTTTATGGTCCATCATAACTCCAAATCGTCTTTGGTGGTTGAGGTGAAGTCTAAACAACACCTTGATCAACCATTGATGAAGTTGAAGAGTTGGTTCTTGGTAGTCTTAATGAGTTATTCTTATTAGGGGAGGATGGTGTCTTGAGGTATCAAGGAAGGTTGTGTGTTTCCAATGTTGATAATTTAAGGAACCAGATCCTTGAGAAAGCTCATGAGTCCCGTTATTCCATTCATCCGGGTTCTACAAAGATGTATAATGAATTAATGACCTTATAGAAGTGCTTTGGTGGGAAGGTTCGAAAGGGGACATCATGGAATTTGTTGCAAAATGTCCAAAATTGCCAACAAGTAAAAGCCAAACACCAAAAGTCGGGTGGGTTACTCCAAGAAATCAAAGTTTCAACTTGGAAGTGGGAAGACATAAATATGGATTTCGTGGTAGGGTTGCCTCGGACACAAAAGCAACATGATTCTATATGGGTGGTCATGGATAGGTTGACCAAATCCACTTATTTTATTCCTGCCAAGTCCACATACTCGGCGGAGGATTATGCAAGGATCTCCATAGATGAGATTGTGTGTCGCCATGGTATTCCGTTATCCATAATATCAGATAGGGGTGCACAATTCACATCTAGGTTTTGGAGGTCATTCCAAAAAGGGTTGGGTACCAAGGTGAAGCAAAACACCTTTTTTCATCCCCAAACGGATGGTCAAGCAGAGCGTACTATTCAAACCTTCGAGGGTATGCTTAGAGCTTATATAATTGAATTCAAGAGGAATTGGGATAAACACTTGCCTTTGGTAGAGTTTTATTACAACAACAATTACCATTTATCTATATCTGTGATTCTTTATGAAGCCTTGTATGGTAGGAGATGTAGGTCTCTTATAGGATGGTTTGAAATGGGTGAGTCTTCTTTTTGGGGTCCCGATTGGATTTATAAGACGTTGGTGAAGGTTCATATAATAAAGAATTGCTTGAAAGCAGCCTATAGCCGGTAAAAGTCTTATGCCGACCATAGGAGAAGAGAATTAAAGTTTGAATAAGGTGATAAGGTGTATCTAAAAATTTCACCTATGAAAGGGGTGGTGAGATTTGGCAAGAAATGGAAATTGAGTCCTCGTTATGTGGGTCCCTCTGAAATCTTCAAAAGATTGTTGAGGTTGCATAGGAGTTGAAGTTACCTAGTGAATTGTCTTCGGTGCATCCGGTGTTCCATGTTTCCATGCTTAAGAAATGTAACGGTGATCCCGGGTCCATTCTTCCTGTTGAGGGTCTAGGTATTCAAGAGAACCTCTCTTATGAGAAAGTTCTAGTTGAAATCCTTGATAGACAAGTAAAGAAGTTAAGGAACAAGGAGGTGGCTTCTGTAAAGGTGTTATGAAAGAACCACTTAGTTGAGGGTGCGACATGGGAGGCTAAGGCCGACATGAAGTCCCGTTACCCTCATCTATTTGATACCTAAGGTTAGTTGTTCCTACTTGTGGTATAAGTAATGAGATTATTTGAAATTGCCTTGATTTTTGGTGAAGTTGTGCAAAAAGGTGCACGTTACAGTGAATTACAGCTAACTTCATGCTTAAAAAATAAAAAAGTTGCTTTTTACTTGTTTTGAATTTATGTTGTGCATTTTGGTATATTGTGCCTCCATGAATTGTATTGAGCATGTTGATATGTGTTGAAGAAAGTTTTGGCATAGTAAATGAGCATGAAAGGTTAAACTATTATGACTTGAAAATGATGTTTTGAGTTGCATTGTGAAAAAAAGGTTATGTGGTTATAGTGATTTGATTGTGACTCATGTTTTAATATGTTGTTGTTGGTTGGGATGCTAGTCTTGAGTCTATTCCTTCCTTTTAAAGAATTTTAGTGTCATTGGGGGACTAGTTACAAGGTTTTAAGAGTCAAAAAATGATGAAATTTGATGGAAAGGTGTCTAACACGTAATAGATTTATTTTATAGTCGAAACATCCGGGTACAACTCCCAAGGACAAACCAAAGGGTAGTTGAGGAGGACCTTCCAATTTGGCCAAAAGTTGTCATGGAGACAGTGTCTACCTACGTGCTGCAAGAGACGAGGCGTAGGTCAATCGATGGGATTCGATTAACTCCGTCGCCAACACTTAGCCATTTTGTTTAATGAACCATTTGGAAAAGTCTCTGACACCAACGACGGGTGTGCAGGACAGAAGGGGGCAAGGGCGTAGATTGACCTACGGCCCGTCAGTCTGGGTCACGTAGGTCAGGTCACTGGTTGCTGCCACGTTTTTAGGTTAGTTAAATTATTAATAAAGGGTTAGTTAATTAGTTAGGGGTTAAGGTAGGCCTAATTAAGCTAGATAATGACTTCTATAAATACCCCAAACCTAATTGAACTAAACCTAACTCTCATAATTCCTCAAACCCAATTGCTCTTCCATCTCTCTTCTTTCTCTCTCCCAAAGAAACTCCATTTAAGACCAACCAAATGAGGGTTCTAGGGCTGAAAAGGATCAAATTTTCTCCATGAAACTTCATCAATTAGTAAGGTATGAGATTCCTTTAACCTTTGGGATTCTTTCCGGAAAAGGTTCCTTCAAATTGATTTCAAAAAGAAAACTTTTAGATGTGTTTTCTTTTATTACGAAATTGATCCTCTAATTGGCTTTTATTATGGTTTCATTAGATAATTATGAGTATATTATGATGTATTTTAATTCAATTATTCTAGTTCTTGATTAATTAATCTAGGTTGTGAAGCAGATCATGAATTTGATTTAAGTTCCTAACCATAGGCTATGAACTAGTGATGAATTGTTGTGTAGTGATTCAATTGACTTCATTATTGTGTTAATTACTATCGAGTGATGATATTGCACCCAATGTTGAGTTGAATTGGATGATTGATTGTAAGATCATGATGACGGCTTGGGAAGGAGATTGGGATAAGTCTTGTGATTTCAATTTTTCACATCAACTATGATTATTAGTGATGAAGTTATATTGAAGTATACCTTATGATAAGATTGATTAGGGTTAGAATGATTTTGAGTTAAAATTTCTTGAATTATGTGATTGTGAGATTATGTTTAAGATGCATTGATATAAGGTCGGTGATGAAGTACATATGTGTCTTACTATTATATGATGATGTTAATGTGCTAATCCCACATATAAGGGTTGTAATGAAAAGTTTTCCCATGCAATTCCTATTGAGCTATGACTATGACTATATAAGTGGTAGACCATATGACCTAAACTAAGTTATGATTATTAATGAAAGACATTTCAAAAGGGACTCTAGCTTAGCACCGAGTAAACTAGAGTGAGGAGTTTCCCTTCCCACATAGGGAAGGAAGGATCACTATTGTACTCATGAGATTGGAGAATATAATACATATATCATAAAGAGGGTCCCAAACTATATCTCCTGGTTCTTGAATTATGTTGCTCCGATAGGAATACTAGCTAGTGGATCCACATAGATGTTATGTTCATGTTTTGGTACTACCTTGGCAAGTAGTCCACCTTCCTTCGAAGTAGGGTTCCATGACAACAGATTCCACATTGGAGCATGTGGTCTATGTCGGTTAAGGCAAGATGTCCTCGAAAATAAAATGAAGTAATAAAGTGCACTCTAACTAGGACGACTTGAGGGGTTTGACTTAGTTTAGGTAGGGGTATGAGACTCTACCTATACATTGCACTAGTTAGCCTTGTAGGGACTCTTAGGAGGATGTTCCTATATGATTAAATGCTTATAAATTTAAATGATATATGTATATACATATATATATATATATATATAGATATATATATATATATATATATAGATATATATATATATATATATATATATATATATATATATATATATATATATATATATATATATATCTGTATATATATATATATATGTTGATCTCACATGTTCATGACACTATGTGATGTTGGTTTCACTTATGAATATGTGGTTGGTCTCTATTGCTGAAGTATGATGATATTTATAATCATATAATATGTGAAGTTGGGCATTGCTTATGGTTTTTGTTGAGTTTACTTGGTTGAGTGATGTTATTGGTCCTTACTTGACCATTGCATTAATGAACTTGATAGGGGTGTATGAGTGATGGTCTTGCTTTGGTTATGATGTTTATGAACTTTTATACATACTTGTTGATATTATAACTTGATGAATGAGTTATCTTTATTATGTGTTCAGTTATGTTGGTATGCATGTTGACTTTATTTGACTTAGTATTGTTGGTCTTGTGATGTACATGGTCTTGACTTAATGAAGATGTGCTATTGACTTGTATTGGTTTTTGGATGTGCATAAAGTGTTTTCAAAGTAAATTAACATGTTTTAATGAAATATCTCTATTTAGCATGATTTCTATGTTGTATGTGCATATGGTCTTATACTTAGTAGAAGTGATGTGCTAACCTCGTTTCTCCCTTTTTCTCCAACATTTTAGGTTCCGGTCGTTGAAGTATTTCTGACGACATTTGTAGAAGACTTGGATCCTCATTCTCCAAGTTGGGTAGGTTCTCACCAGTTCGAGGACAATGCAACTTTCTACTATTGGATGTTGATTAGTCTTAAAGACACTCTGTTTATTCTCTTTCATTTGAGTACTAAAGATTGTATAGTCTATATGTGTCTTTATTGGTATTGATGTATGGGTTATGCCCTATTGTTATACTCTTGTTTAGATGGTTTAACATGAGACATCCATTTTTAGAATATGTTATGTATCTTTTATATATATATATATATATATATATATATATATATATATATATATATATGGCAAGGATAGGTTATGTGGTGAAGAGTAATGTGGGGTGGAGATGGTGGTGGAGGGGGGGAGGTAGAGCGGAAAGCCGGGGGAACGGTAAGATTTAAGTGTAGGGCGTCGGAGGCATGTTTCGTCAAACGATTTAGAAAGTGTGCTCTTTGGAGGGAGGGGGGTGTGGGTGGGCGGGCAGAAGTAGGGTTTGACGATTGGGTGTGGGGAACGGGAAGAATGGGTGCGTGTCGGTATGGGGCCATCGTGCTGGGTGGGGAGTCACAAAGGTAGGTCTGTCGGGGTGCCGGGAGGGTCTGTATGGTTTGGCGGTGGGAGTTTAGATTCCGGGTGATGGTAGGCGCGGTGGGGAGGGTTGGGGAAGGGGGGGAATGAGGGAGAGTGGGCACGAGGAGCGGGGCATGGGGGGCGGGTTAGGTGGGGGGAGGTTGAGGGAGGGGTGGGGGTTGGCCTGGATGGGCCGGGAGGATGGGGGTCGGCTTAGCTGCCAATGTTTGGCGGTGATGTGAGTGGGGGGCCCTGGGTGGGTCGATGAGGGATGGGAGGTTCAGGGCGGGGTTGTGGGTGTGGTGGGTAGGAGGCGAGGTGGGGTGGTGGTAGTGCTGGGGAAGTGGTATGCGAGTAGTGGTTTCTGGGGAGCGAAAAGTGTTGGGATTGATGGGATGTGGCGGGGGCCAAGCAGGGTGCGGAGATACGATAGGCGGGTGCACGAAGAGTGAGGTCGGTCGGTTTGTGAGGGCGGTGTTTTGGGTAGGGGGGGGTGGCAGGTTTTGTGGGTTGGTGGCAGCGTGAGTTCGGGGTGGTGGGTATGCTAGAGGGGTGGGGTGAGGATGTGAAGCTAGGCTGTGGAGGGCGAGGAGGGCTTCGATGGGGGGGTGGGAGATAGGGGTCGTCTTTTTTTCGTTCGGGGGTTGGGATGGGTTTTGGAGTGGTGTTAGGAGGCAGACGTGTAGGGTTGGTGGGGGGCGTCGGAGTTGGGCCTAGGACAGAGTTAGGGGAGGAAGTAGGTACACGTCGAGTGCGCTGGGGATGGTAGAGCGGAACTGTGGTTGGTGGGGGGGGGTAGGGTTTATGGGTGGGGCGGGGGTGGGGTCCTGAGAGCGAGAAGGGGGGTGTTAGGCGAGGGGGGGGGGGGATTGTTTGGGAGGTGGGGGTCGGGGGGGGTGGGGGGGGGAACGCCGCGGGGTGTGGGCGGGGTGGGTGTTTAGGGGGGAGTGGGGGGTGGGGCGCGCGGGGTGGATTGCTAACTGGGGGGTTGGGTGAAGAATGGGGAGATTGGGGGGTAGTAGAAATGGCTATGGGGATGTAGAGGGGGTGCATTGTATTGGGAGGCAGGGAAGGGATCTTAGTTGGGGTGTTAAGGGGGAAAGGAATGGGTGAGGGGGGTGGTTCGGTGGATGAGGGGGGGTGTGGTCGTGTCTGATCGTGTAGTGCGGGACAGGGGAGTAGTAGTCGTCTCTGGGGGGATGCGGGGGGGATGGGCGGGATTTGGGGTGGGGGTGGGTGGGGGTAAAGGGGGGGGGGGGAGGGCGAGGTTGGGTGTATGTGGGGTTAGGGTTTGGATGTCGTTTTAGGGAGTTGGGCGGGGGTATTGAGTGCGGTGAAGGGGAAGTGGGCGGGCGGGGGGGGGCTGAAGGTTTTTAAGCCTTGTGGTCTGTAGGCGCGTAGCGGGGCGGTGAGTTCAGGTTGGTGATGCGGGCGGTGGGGAGCGTGAAGTGGAGAGTTTGCCGACCGACTGTACTAAACGGTAAGTATTCGGGTGGGCTCTTGAAAGCGTACTGGTGGGAGGTATAGGGGGATGCGTTGTGCGTTCTTTGGACGTACGGCTTTCGGGGGTTGTTTGTTAGTGTGGGGGGGGCGACTGTTAGCGGGATGTTGCATAGCGGGAGGTGATGGAGCCTGCCTAATGGGCGATATGATTAGGCGGGGGTGTCGTTGGTGAATGGGAAGTGTGTGGGGTGGCCGGGGAATGGGGCGTGGGTGAAGGGTAGGGGGGTTTCAATTGGCTAGCAGGAGGGTAAGTGTATGGGGGAGGGATGGGCCTTTTGGGTGATTAGGGTGGCAGAACTATGGTGTGCAGATGGGGGGCGGGCTTGGCGGACTTAGTGTGGTGTGGCGGTTGTGCAGGGAGGGAAACCATAGAAGAGGTTTAGATCTTGACGGTTTAAGTGACGTGGGCTTCTCCTGCCTCTGGGGCATGATCGGTATGATATGCCATAAAAGTAAAAACTATGTATTCTTCCTATAAGAGATTGTATGTCTACACCATACTATTATCATGTGTAAGTGAGATGTCTATAAAGACCTCATGAAGTAGTATAAATGAAAAGTTTTAAATATTCTGCGTTTTTAACCTATGAAATGTAATGACGTATGTTAAGAGGTTAGTCTTAGTCCTCTTCTTCTTCGACGACACCCGTTACTTCTAGGGGGTGCTCCCCGGATGTGACAGGATGTGTATTTGGTTTTTTGGGTTTTCATTTTGAAAAACTGAACTCAATTTAAACAATACGGTTATGTCAATTATTAGAAACACAATCAATGTTATAATAGAAATTTGGATATATATCACAAGTAAAATGTAAAACACAATTGTTAAAAGTATATCATATATAGAAGTTCAAAAACAAATGCAATTTTTACATAGGAAAAAGGGCCGAAAATGCTATTAAACTATGAGAAAGGAACAAAAATGTCTTCAATTTATAGTTCGGCTCAAAATTGCCCTTGTCGTCAATACTTTGATTCAAAAATGTCCTTGCAGTCATGTTTTACGAAAAAAATATAGGAAAATAAAAAATGTTTAAGTTTCAAAAAATCGATCAATCTTATGATTTAAGAGAAATCGACTTTCCAAATTAATAGAGTCGCCACTTGATTTTTAGCAAGAAATCAAGAGAAAGTTCAAATTATTTTCCAAAAGATTTAAAATAGATAAAACTCGATTGAAAAGGGTTCGAAGTTCAAATGTACATTCCGAGAAGGTGTTAGGCCCTCGAAAGGAACTCGCGGTTGACCGGCAATTTGACTAAAAGACCTTTTAAATAGTTTTCAACTTTTACCAAGTAAAGAAAATTTAGTTTTTACTTATTTATTTACTTATATTTATCATTTTTTAAGTTGATTGTTTTTTAAGGGAAAGTAAATAAAGGGGATGATCTAAAGGGATAAAGTAAAGTGTTGACAAAGATGATCAAGTAAATAAAAACTGAGTAAAATTATATATCTGTATATGTACATAAGTTTGAATATATATAAAATAAAGAGGAAGACTATCGTAGGATATTTATTAAATCACACCAAAGTGTTAACTAATGTTAGCCAAATATTATGATAAAATAAATAAAAAGGGAAGGAAATTTCAAATTTGGCTCTTTGGCCCAAATTCAGCTGCTGCAATTTTTAGGGGCCTTTGGGCCTGTTTTCTTTCCAAAGTCATGATACACTTTAAGTGTATATTCTATGTATACTCGATGTATATTACTGATATTTGTACTCCCGAGCCTGTAATTGCATCCAAAACTTTGTATTTTTGCTTTTTCTCCTGCATAGGACCGTTTTCTAACTGTTTAATGTATATTAGCATTGTATACCGGTGTATACCACCTGTATATCGACCTGTTTTTTGGACTTTTCGGGGCTAAAAAAATTATTTTCGGCAACACGTTATTACTTTCAACCTTTACGCCATTTAGAAGGGTTGGATGACTCAAGAATAAATGTTTAAGCCTCCGTGGCTCTAACGAAGGATGCAAGAAGGAAGAGGGAATCCCAAAATGGACTTGAGAGGAGTTCACAAAAATAAATAAGAAGAGTAAAAGTTAGCAGCGTGAATTGTAATGACCAAATAAAGAAACATACTTTATGGGTTATAACATTCTTTCAATCAAACAAACAAATAAACAAAACAAAACAAAAGTGAACCACATCCGAAACAATACGTCAAAATCTTGGAAACACAAACGATAGATTTGTCATATGGAAAGAGTAAATAAATATAAATATGGATTAATGCTTCCTCCTCTACTTCCCAGCAAACTCACATGACATGATTTCCCATAGTGAAAGAGCTAGCAACAAATTTTATGTAGTAAAAATATTATCTCGTGGCATGCATAAAGTGACTAGTGATTTTAGCAACTCAAGAGGAAAAAACTGTAAGTGACGTGCAATTTTTATCGTCCCCAAATTTAGCACATTTTTTTAATAATAGTAAAAAAAATATATACTTATGTAAATATAGATGAGGAAAACATAACTAACACAATTCTATAAACAATTTGCTTCGAGTTAGAACATAAAGATCTTCAACAGACTGTGGAAACCTGCTAAAAAGAAAAAAAAACTAGTAACTGCAATCTTTGGTTCTTCGACAAAGAAAACAATGAGCAAAGTCAAACCTTTCAACCAACGGGGATATCGTCAACAGAGAAAACATATAAAAAAGGAAGAGGTGTGGAAAAATCAGAACATGGGTCTAATATTAAAGAGAGTGAAGGAATATTGATTGTATTGAAGTGTTAAGGGAATACATGGGAGATATATATAGGAGATATAGGAAGGAGTACTAATCCTAATAGGACTAGGATTAAGAGTACTAATCCTAATAGGCTAGGGTTAGTACCTAAATACTAATATTATTTATTATTTATTCTACATATGTTGATTATCCCCCCTCAAGTGATCTGAGCGGAAGCGAACGTAAGCGTGAACTGAGGTAATCGTGATGTCGGCTCGGGAGAAGGCTTGGTGAGAAATCAGCCGGTTATTCTTTTTCTTCCGTGGTCCATACTGCACAGTCATTTTTGCCTGTGGCCTGAACTTCACATCGCGACAAAGAGACAATCGGTATCACATGTTCATTCTGTGTGAGGATGAAATTCTTGCCACATAGATGGTTGATTTGTTGTCAAAAGAGAGAGGCAGAACAGTGGTTGAGTGGCGCGGAGTGCGCGCAAGACTTATGTGACCCACATGTCCAGCAGCAGAAGAACAGGGCGCTGTATTCAGCTTCAGTCGGGGACAGAAGACCTTGGGTTATTTTTTTTGTCCCAGTAGATCAGTTTCGGCCCCCACAAATGAGAAACACCGATGTAGATTTTCTGCATTTTTATCATTTGCCCAATCTGAATACTGAAACCCCGAGCTCCAAGTCCCCGGGTCGAATGAGTAAACCACGACCCAAGAGCCAAAATTTACCTGAGAATGGCGTTTTAGAACAATGGTAGATCATTTCACGGTTGGTTGATGCCTCGCTAAAGACGCAATGAACAGCAAACTGGATGTCAGGTAGGGGCAATGGCAATGACTGTAAGCCCCACTGAGCTGCGGAAGTGGGTGAATCGCAAAAGGGGTGTCAGCTCTCGATTCTGTATAGAAGAGACTGCCATCGGTGTTGGTTGAACGTGGTGCATTTTTCCAGTCCAGCTTTCTGCAAACAATATCGCGAGCATATTTTGAACTGATAAGAAACCAGGAAAGGGTTTTTTTTGGGGGCCGCTGCCGTCCGAGAAACCTCCATTCCAAGAAAATAAGTCACGGGCCTCAAGTCCTTCATTTTTGAGTTAAGTATGCATCATCTCCGAGTACATCCTGAATCAGAGATTGCAGTAAGCTGTATAATGAATCATCACATAGACAAGAAGAATGCTGTACGTGTGGGCTGAAGTCGAGTAAACAGACTCGTGTCGTGTCCTGCCACACGCATCCGCGTCCCTGGAGGAATTTTTCAGACTTGTGTACCAAGCACGGGGGGGGCTTGCTTAGCCCATACGAACTTCTGGAGTTTGCAAACATGTTGAGGGAACGGGATCAACAAGCCCTGTGGTTGCTTCATGTAGAAGTTTCATCATCTTGCCATGAAGAAAACAGCAGTGGAACATCCAACTGATTGATGAAACCAATTGTGTTTGCGCACGGCGAGGTGACAATACTATGCGAATGGTTTCACTGCTTACTACACAGACTGAATGTCCGAGTAATCAAGCCATACCCTGATTGTGCCTATTAGTTATCAACCAAACGAGCCGTGTCACCCTCTGGAAATACTGTCATCCTGCAATGTGTTATTTTGTACACCCATTTACAAACCAGCCCACTGGGTGCCGCCAGTGGGGCGTAGGTACAAGAACCCCCAAGTTTTTCTGATCACATTCCAAAGTCCTTAAAACTCGCATCCATAGCATGACGCCAATGAGCATTTTTTTGAGGCAACATAGTTAGGTTGTTGGTTCACCCTATCGGGAAGGGGTGTATTTGGTAGTATGGTAGCCTGAAAAGGTTGGGTTTTACGAATACCCAGCTTTGCCACGGGTTTAACGATGTATGAGTAGTTTGGGGTGGCAACGGGCGGTGGTGATTCGGGGGTGGCCGGTGAATGAACCCAAAACGATCGGGCTGGATATGTTGTGGGTATGGGGTGGTTCGGGTTAGTTGTGAGTGTGGTAGGTGGTTGTCGAGTTAATTGTGGGTGACGTCGAAGGGGTGATGAGGGGTGGTTTGGTATGGTGGTAGGTGGTGGGTGGAGGTGGTGAGGGACCGCTGTGATTATGTTGAAAGAAGGGGAAGGTGACTCAATGATGATGTATTGTGAGGAGGCAATAGACTCCGTAGGGAAACTGTAGGTTTTTGACAAATTGGACATGACGAATATGTGACTTTATGAGTTGTGTGGGGTCAAGACAGCTATTAACCCTTGGAGGTAGGATGATAGCCCAAAAAAATACAAGGACGTTACGGGGTTGGAGATTGTGAGTAATATGAGGGAGTAGCCAAGGGTAGGCAAGACACCCAAAGACGCAGAGGTTTGTATAATTGGAATTCTTTTGGTAAAGGAGTTTTGATAGGGTGATTTATTGGAATGGTGTGACTGGGCCCTTCGTTAATGAGGTAGTTTTGCGGTGGCTTAGAGCTTCTACCCAACAGGATACCAGTGAGATTGAAATTGATGTAGAAGAGTAACCACCGTTTCAATGAAGATGCTGCTTACTGCTCAGCCACCCCATTCCTTTTCGGGAGTGTATGGAACGGAGTTTGATGTATAATTCCAATTCTCCAGGGATTGCCGAAACTGGCCAAAGATTTTTATTTACATATTCCCTTCCATTGTCACTTGTCCACTCTTCTTCGAAAAAGTTTAACAATCATGAGAATTGAATTGTGTTTTGACCATTTTTGCAAAGTGACAAAGGTTGTGTAAAATGCCTTCGTTTTGATTTGGTGTGTTTTATTGGTACAACCAATGTAATTTGGTAAAATCAATCCCAAACAAATATCATAGCAAAACCAGCAAAATGAAGGAACCACGAGTAGGACCCTATAGGATCAGAATACTAATTTTTTGAAAAGGTGAGTTTAACGCTTCCAGATAAAGTAAAAAGGTAAATTATAGATTTAGCCCTTGAACAGAGTTCACCATTGTTTAACAGGAATGGAAGAAAAACCTAATTGAGACAGTAAAGAATTTATTATTTGAGTATACGGGTGACCCCAGACACTGTGCCACAACAGACTGGTGGCCCTCACAGCCGAAAGAGCCACCGATCCACAGGAACGCTTTTCTGAAACAGGGTTGTGCATACGAACTTGTGCCAGGAAAACGTACAACCATGGCTCACATGGGCCTGACAAATCCCCAACCCTCTTGGTAGTATTGTCTAGGATCTGAAAATCATTAGATGTGAACAAGAGTGAGCAATTATTGGTCTTTTGTGGAATTGGTTAACTGAAAGGAGATTGGTTTTTTCATAGCAGGGGACGTGGGTCAGTTTACCTAGTTTAAAGATAGCGGTGGGGGTTTTTAATGGTACCGCGTGCCAATGTAGAATTTAAGGACTCACCGTTGCCACAGTAATACCATTGGAGCATGATATGGGATTTTGGACATTAAGCTTTTGATCGACTCAGAATTAACGTCATGTTGAACCCAGTATCCAACCCAGCCATGCAGAGTAAGGGCCGCTTGATTATGCATCATGGCACTGTTTATCACTAATTTGTCTGCTCTCTCATACCGAAACCCGCAAGGAAACATCGTGTGTCCTGTTTTCTGACTAGATTTGACAAGTTGGGACGATCCCCCCCCCCGCGGTATTTCCACTGCCCGCACTGAAGATTACTTCCCGCGCTCGGAATATGACCCTGCCCCTCCTCCGCTGCCCGGAAGGAGTTGCAGCTTTTGTTGCCTTTTCCGTGCTTCTGACCGTCTTACGTCGTACGACTGCCCTGCCGGCCGCCGCCCCGCGGTCCTCCTCTGTTTCTTGCCGTTAGTTATCCCGCCGCGGTGCCTCCCTGCCGGCCGCCACCGCACCGCCCCCCCGCGTATAGTTCTGGCTTGCGTGGATGGCGGTTTGACGCTCTATAACAGCGGCTTCTCAGAGAAGAAGTTGCTCTCCAGATCCACGTTGATTTCTTCTTTCACTTTTTAAGTAGCCACACTGAGAGAGATTATCCGGTCAACGTGCGTTGGACGATGCGAACCGGCCTGTTTATGGAGTGAGTAAGCTGATTGGAGCCCCGAACGACGCACATGACGAGATCTTTTTCGGAGATATTCTTTCCACACTTTTCGAGGGATGTGATGATGGTGGAGGACCTCGTTCTAAATACCCGCCAAGTTTTCGTGCGCTTTGGTAATTGTGGGGAGACGATTCACGCAATTGAAAAATATGAAGAGTGGGGAAATTGATGCATAGCGGTTGCTAGGGCCGTCCATAGGGCTGAAGCATTTGTGTAGGGCTCGGGACTAGTTTTGTGAACCGTTGGAAGATTACCGCAATCAAACATGATCGGATCTTTGCCATGCCACGTCTTTCGAGGCGGCATTGGCCGATTGGTTTTTTTCTGATTTGTCTGTGCGGTGATGACTTCTGGCGGGCGTTTTCCGTGCTTCCGATCGACGTCTTTGGAGAAGGGAATTGGCCTCTAAGGGCCTGAACGAACGTTGATTTTCCATTTAGTGTATTTATGTTCTGCTATTTTCGGGAATCAGGGCATGAGAGATGCCTGAGGAGGAGTTTTAAACCACGCCAGAATAATGTGAAGCTGAAAAGAATCCACCTCGTTTGTCATGGCTCCGCCGCCCAGAGAAGAGAGTGGAACGATCGGTGCCTAAAGGAGAAAAAAAAAAAAAACCTGGAGAAAAGAATATCTAGTTTTTTCTGTGCTCTTTGATACCATGAAGGAATATTGATTGTATTGAAGTGTTAGGAAATACATGGGAATATACATAATGAGATATAGTAAGGAGTACTAATCCTAATAGGACTAGGATTACGGAGTACTAATCCTAATAGTACTGATATTAGTACACAGTAAATCTAATATTATTTATACTATGTATTTAATATCTATCTGTATAGAGAAATTGTCCCCAACCCAATGAAACTCTAATATTATTTCATAACGAATCTATGTATGTACGACATGGAGGAAAAACTTCAATAGTCAACTTCAAAAGTGAAAACAAACAACGTAGTTAATACTTTTTGATATACTCAGAATACTAAAATACTACCAACAAAGAAGGATCACATAAACAAGAGAAACATTGCGAACATAAAACGGCATAACCAACTGTGAGTTTTTGATGAAAAAAACAAAATACAAAGGCAAATAAGCTTAGACATGCACCAATGTTAGCTTGGAAACGAAATAAACTGCAATGATTGTTTGTTCATCTTTTTAATTCCAAAATACATAGAACAAAACTTGAACATCTTTTTAAGACAAGAAAGTTTAAACCATGTTTCACAAGTAGAAATTAAAATAGTACCGAAATTAGAATCAGAACATAATTTTTAAAAAAAAATTACGAAATATTTTCTTAATACACTGTTGTTAAGATGTGTCCTTAAGAAATCTTACTGATTCCAACAACTTTGAAGGAAACACTAAGTTACCAGTTTAATGAACTAGTGAATAACAAAAGAATAAAAGAAATTAATTAATTCACAATCTAAAGTTTGTAAAACACATCCAGAAGCTGGAAAATTTTAATAGAAAAAGATCACGTCCAACTGAATTGTCACAGTGGTCCCCTTTAAGGAAAGTATTCCCCTCTAGTAACATCCGAGGTTTGATTTTGGAATATGACCCTCCCAATATAATATCTCATCACCAGAGTATAGATACCAAAAACTCCGGGTGTCAGCGAACAAACTCACGGTAGAAAAGTACACTTAGAATACTAGATTTAGTAGTTGTGAAGAAGAAGTCCATAAAAAAATTTTAAAATGAGATGAAATCCCTCAATTTTAATAGAAAACAAGGGTATTTGAAAAGGTTCTTAGTGTGCCTTAACGGAAAAGGTCCACAAACCTTTGGAAAAGTCACCAATCTTTCGAAAGGTCGTCAATTTTTCATAAAGTCACAACTTTCCATAAAAGTCGGCAACATTTCATAAAAGTCAATCAACTTTCATAAAAGTGCCGTCAACATTTCATATTCATAACAGTCGCAACTCTTCAATTCCATTAAACGACCGTTTTATTAAAATCCAACGATACCCTCCGCATGAATGGGGGAATGACTCGAGATAAGAAACGGACCAGTATGTGTACTTTCAAGCCAAGAATTATGTCATCTGCTGATAGTAGTTTCCCTTGGACTTTCCCGTATGAAACATATGTTGTGATATAATACTCGGTCAATAGGGTAGATGCGATATCTTTGAACCGTCAACTGTGGTGTATACCTGACAACCATTGTCTCACATTAACCCTTTACCATTTATGGTTCCCCTTCTTGACGGTTGGTTCGTTTTTAGCCATTTTAACACCTCCTGGTTTCATGAGTGTATAGCGAGAATGGGCTTTTGACAATCATCTTGCTTAAGAAAGAGGCTTACACTTCCACACTCACATAGGTGATTTCTAACCGTGTTATCGCTTAGATACACTATATGGTCAACTCTGCCAAAACTTAGAAAATCAGTAAAACCATTAAAGCTTTATTAACTCATTAACAAGCCTTAATGTTGTATCCTTGTCCATGAGTATGGTCTCATCATGAGAATGGACATGGAGTTTATTGACAATCCGAACCCCGCATTCACAACTTGTTTTTTTTTCTCCTTGAATCTAGCTCTTGGGATCTCCAGTGTCTAGATAGAGTTACCCGCCATGATACTTTTCTAAGCCGTTAATTCATTCCCTAAATGAATCTTAAAACTTTCTCTCTAGTTAGGCCTTTTTTGTAAGTGGATCCGACACATTATCCCTTTGACTTTACAGAGTCAATTCGGATAAGCCACTAGAGAGTATTTTTCTAATAGTATCATGGTCCTATGTCGATATCTGACTAACTTTCGTATACGTCATGCTCCATTCCTAACCTATTGCCATCTTTACTATGAATTGTGGTGCATACCAATGCATAGTTTTGGGCCAAAATAGAATATATCAAGAAATTCCGGAGTCTTTTAACATATTCACCGACCTTTATCTAGAGCACCTAGCTCAAAGATCATTGTAGAGCTAGCGATCATGTCCTTCTTTTGAATTCTTTCTTTCTAGAGACAGCTCCTCTACCATCAGTAATACAATCCACTCGTGAATTTTAGCTTCATTCTTCGATGATTTAATTTTGCATCACTATATCTTTCATATGTTGGATATTGTTCTACATGCAAGACATCGTTTTTAAGTATTATTTAAAATACTCCAAAACTCTATTTATTTGTCATCTAATGAATATTGGGATCGTTTGAACGGACTCAGTTTAAAAAGAGCAAATGCCTATACGCTGATCGACACACTAGATGATCTCCTTCCATGCTTCCAAAAATCAAGCGACAATCCACTTGTGATGCACTTTGGTTTTCACTCTTTTGAAATGCAAACTCACATTTTTATTGAAACACTTGGACATATTGACTTCAAAATATTTGAACGAGTTAAGTACCGTTTTCCAATCATGAGACAAGTAAAATGCTACCATATTGGATTCTACGAATTCTTATATCTAAGATCGCATAGCACTCCAATATTTTCATTCCACTGCGTTATAGCATACGTTTAGTATAATTTAATGTCATTCGTTTCTCTTTGAATATCAACCTTCACCTTATAACAAACAAACAATTAACTTATGATTTTCATGTGAACACATTTTTCACTTCCATCATTCTTCAAGCCATTTGCCGACATGGTTTGATGAATATGTCATTGTTTTGGTGCTTCCCATAATGTGACTAACCTAACAATTCACATACTGCTTTTTTTATTTACCTAGTACCCCAAACCCTCCGGTTGTTCCATGTAAATTAGTTCTCCAATT